>VDFB02270651.1:384300862-385029208 GCA_007258455.2 Sequoia sempervirens | reverse complement strand
AACTCTCTCTCTCTCTCTCTCTCTCTCTCTCTCTCTCTCTCTCGTTCTCTCTCTCGTTCTTCCCCTCTCCTTTCCCCTCATAATTATCTCTCCCTTACTCTCCCCTTCTTCCCCTCCTCCCCTCCCACTTCCCCCCTCTCTCTCTCTCTCTCTCAAGTCTCTCCCTCCTACCCCCTCTCCCCCTCTCAAGTTTCTCTCTCCCTCTCACTCACTCACTCTCTCTCTTTCTTTCCCAACCTCCACCTAATTATTGTAAGGTTATGTGTGCACAAATCGGATATCCAATTTGAATCACTAAAATTCTAACCTTGGGGAGCATTATATTTTTTTTTATTTTCAGATTTTTTAATATCAAATATCGGATTTAGTCGGATATCCGATTTGTGGGCCATAGGAAAACCCCATATGGCCCCTTTTTTGCATTCCAATGGATCCTACAGGCTTTTTGCAAGCTTTGCAAGCGACAAACACGCAGTTTTAGAGAGGAAGGGACAAAGATGAAATTTTTGGAGCATCTTCTACTCAAATTTGTCATAAACTATGATTTTTCAGCATCTTTTATGAGGTATAATGGGGAGCAAGAGTTGTCAGAAGCATAAACATAAGAGAAACCTTACAAAAGAGAAAAATGAAGCATATAGAAAAAAAGATAAAGAAGGTCATAGGAAGAGAAAACAAGGTATGTTAAATATTGGTGAATCTAAGTCCTTTGGTCTTTCTAGTGAAGAGGAAATTGAATATGTATAAGGTGAAAATGTTGAACATGATATTCAAATTGGGAATGAAAATATTGAAATTGATAATGAAAATGTTCAAGGTAAAAATGTTGGATTCGAAGATGTTGAATATGGTGCTGAAATTGGGAATGAAATTATTCAAATTGAAGGTGAAAATGTTGGAATTGAAGATGTTGAACATAATATTGAACTAAGTGTAAATTATGTTTCACCAAATTACATGAGAAATGAAGAGCCTTGTGTGGAAGAAAGACATATTCCAAACTCAAGACCTTCAAAACCCCTAAATGGTTAATTGAAATTGATGAGAACATTATAAACAATTTTGAAGGCAAGAGGTCAACACGAACCATTTGGTTGTGGGCTAGAAGACTTTTCATACAATATTTTAGCATTAAGACATTGACTAAGAAATGCCAAATTTTTATACAATTGATAAAGATGCAAAAGATGAGACTTTTGCTTGCCAAATTGAAGATTCATGTGAATAAGAAGACCGAAAAAATTATATTATTGTCAAAAATATTTTTAATTCTCTCAAGTCTATTGGAAAAAATAACAAGGAAAAAGTTAAGAGAGCTGCTCGAAGAGTCATTACAACTGCCCTAGTAAGCCATCAATTGAAAAAGACTTGCTTTATGAGACAAACTTGTATTGATTTTGACATAAATTGTAAAACTTTGGATAGAGCACTTGCAAGAAGAGAAAGAATAGATGATCCTCTTCAAAATGATACATGGGATTTTTCCAAGAGGCTTCCACGTGTTGATAAGAAGCTAACCAATAATGTAAAACAGGTAATTCAACAATTTTGGCATGATAACTCTAGAGTATCACCCAATGCAAAGGATGTTTTAAAGTTAAGAATTGGAAATTGAGACTGTTCACCACATCCTAAACATTTCTTGGAATCAAGCCAAACAATGTTGTTCAAAATTTTTATTGAAACACATCTAATTATGGAAATCTCTCAAAGGACTTTTGAAGGTTAGAAGCCATTTTATTTTGTGCCTCTTAAAATTCGTAATACTTGTTGTTGCAAATACCATGTGGAGTTTTCAATGTACCATGAAATATTATGTTATATTATTTCTACTTTGCATACTAATGAAATGTTGTAGGAGTGTGGTGCAATGCATCTTCCAAAATCATCAAGGGACTTATTAGATTTTTTTTATGTTCTAGAGATGATGGTTATTTTTTCTGTAGAAATGATTGTTTAAATGCAAAGTGATCACAATGTGGTGGCTTGTCAAAGTTTGTTCAATGTTTTCATGAGGATTCCAAACATGAATTTGGAAATAAGCTTGTTGAGAAAAAGAGATATGAGATAGTCAAATATACTTTGCAAAGTGGAGGTGAAGGTTCTAGATGCGAGTTGGTTTCAAAAGAATGCAGTGTTGCTGATTTTATTTTAGATTTTAAGGACAATATTTTCTACAAGTATGCAAGGCATAGTTATAGGTCTTAGTGGTTGGATCAACAATTTAGAATGTGTAAGGACTCTTTTCCCATTGGAACTATTATATCAATGGTTGATTTTGCAGAAAACTACACATTGCAACCACAAAACAAGGTGCAATCTCAGTATTACAATTCCATTCATATTGCTATATTTGTCCACATAACATTTAGACATGCACTTGATAGTACAGAGGAGGATCGAAAGATAATTAGAGAGTATCATTTTTATATGATTGATGATAGATCTCACTCATCCGAGTATGTCCAACATTGTTTCAAGAATTTTTTTGAGTTCTTGCAGGAGCATGATATAGCAATGAGCCGACATCTCATTTGGTCAGATAACTACACAAGTCAATTCAAGAATGCTCGTATGTTTTATTGGTTGAGTAGAATGCATGTAGAAAGGGGTGTAACTCATATTTGGATTTTTTTTTAAGCTGGAAATGGGAAAGGGGAGCATGATGGAGCAGGTGCATGTGTAAAGAGAGCTCTAGTTAAGGAGCAATTGAAGATTTCAAGAGAAAAATTTAGTGATGCACGTTGTATTGTTGATTGATGTAGTTCAACATTGTCATAGGGAGGGACACTTGATTCAACAGTGCACATATTATTTTGGTTGGTTGAGGAGGGTACAGTGGGAGGCAGATTGGATTGTCATACAATCAAAGATTCTTCAAAGATGCAAGCACATGGACCATTTGGACAAGAGATTTGGCTTGTTTTTGTCAGAGTTGTATTCAGTACGAGTGGGATCAATGTGAGTCAAGTGAGTGGGTGGATACATGGGTTCCACAGTATCTAACTCCAGTATCTCAAACAATATCCATGAGAAATGACATAATTGAAAGTTTAGTTGATTACAACCGACTTTCAGATCTACTACAGCCAGGACATATTTTTGTAGTTGTTGCACCATAGGGGAATGAAGAGAGATCAGACTATTGATTGGCTCGATGTGTGCATAAAAAGCATAAGCTAACACAACCGATGGAAGATTATGATGGGTTCATGTATCCTACAGGTTCAGTTGTGGTTGCAAGAACTTGGTTGCGAACATATATGTTTAGAAAGAATGGCATACCTGCATTTGAAGACTATGAGAAACACAAAACCATTCTCATGTATTCGCACCTTGTTATAGCAACAAGTTAAGTTATTGAAGCATTATACCAGACCAAAGACAAAACAACTATGGACACTTAGTAATGTTGATCATGAAGCAATATTGGATACTCTTAAGCAAAGAGATGACCCTTCAAGCACACTTGAATAGCATTTTCAAGAATGGAAGGTACAATGCTTAGGTTCATTATGGTTAAGTTCATTAAGTTCATTATGCATCATTAATTAGGTGATTTATAATTTAATATAGATTGGTAATTCTAAGCATATTTTCTATTGTGACAATATAGATTTCTCATTTGACAAATTTTGTGATATTTTTGGCATGATTGATCATGGACCTGTTGCAACAATAGCTAGCTTTGATCCTTTTGGAGAGGTATGCAAAAGATTACATTAATATAGATTGGTTATTCTAAGCATCTTTTATAGTTTGCATTACCAATTCATCATCATTCATGTTGTTTAGATTAATATAGATTTGTTAGTCTAAGCATCTTTTCTATTGTGACAATATAGATTTCTCATTTGACAAATTTTGTGATATTTTTGGCACGATTGATCATGGACCTACTGCAACAATAGCCAACTTTGATCCTTTCAGAGAGGTATGTGAAAGATTATAGTAATATAGATTGGTTATTCTAAGCATCTTTTATAGTTTGCATTACCAATTCATCATCATTTAGGTTGTTTAGATTAATATAGATTGGTAATTCTAAGCATATTTTCTATTGTGACAATATAGATTTCTCATTTGACAAATTTTGTGATATTTTTGGCACGATTGATCATGGACCTGTTGCAACAATAGCCAACTTTGATCCTTTTAGAGAGTTATGCGAAAGATTACAGTAATATAGATTGGTTATTCTAAGCATCTTTTATAGTTTGCATTACTAATTCATCATCATTTAGGTTGTTTAGATTAGTATATATTTGTTAGTCTAAGCATCTTTTCTATTGAGACAATATAGATTTCTCATTTGACAAATTTTGCGATATTTTTGGCACGATTGATCATGGACCTGCTGCAACAATAGCCAACTTTGATCCTTTTGGAGTGGTATGTGACAAATTACAGTAATATAGATTGGTTATTCTAAGCGTCTTTTATTCTAAGCATCTTTTCTATTGTATGTAGTTTAACTGCTAGCTTGATGGTTTGTACAGGTGCTTGTCAGTCCAGAATGTGAACATACTACTCTTGTGGAAGACTATACTCTGAATGCCTCCAATAGGAAAATTTTGTAAAATTTCAATTTTGAAATGTGAAACAATGTAAAAAGGCCATAACTGTGTATTGAGACAATTCTATAGTAACTTATTGTAATTAATCGAGCTACAACTGGAGGTTTTCTTCCTGGTTCTTTCCTACTGGTATGCTCGTTTGAACTAGGTTTTGTAATATCTCCTATTTATATATAATAGATTAAAGTGGCTTGCCACTTTTTCCCAAAAAAATGTAAAAATGTCATGTGAAGGTCATTTCCAATGTAATTGAGTCTTTGATCTAGCAAAGTGGAAACAAGGTATTTGGGTGTGCATAATGTTCAAGTTGATTGAGTAAGAGTTTTCTGATGCACGAGCCAAGTGGCTTTAAACAACACAATTACAATTAAAGATGATGTTGCTATAACTTGCACAAGCTTGATCCAACCTTTTAGCACTTACAATTACAATTACAACACAATCTTGCTACCTTTTAACACTTTTGACTCGTAAGGGATTTATCGTAGTCCAATGTAGCCTGGAGTGATTCAACGTATTTGGGTGCAAAAAGGACCATCCCTAGCATAAACATACCCATCTAGATGTGTTGGAATAGTTCGTTTAGTCGTACGAGTTGTAGAATGAAAGTTGCACCACTTTGCAACTTTACACTGCTTGCATCTGGCAACTTTTCCCTCCACTGAAAAGTCATCACCACAGGAAAGCACCTCCGAGATAGAAAAAATTGAGAGAGGTTTTTTTAGATGGTCCCAACATGATCCCATAGCCTTATACATAGAGTTTTTATGCCTCACGGTCTCTGAGAAATAGCCCTTCAAAGATTGCTTTCTTTTAGCACTTTGGACTCTCAAGGGAAATCGTCGGTCCAATGTAGCTCGAAGTGATTTGACATATTTGGGTGCAAAAGAGGACCATCCTTGGCATAAACGTACCCATCTGGACATGTTGGAACAATCCATTTGGTTGTACAAGTTGTGGAATGAAAGTTGCACCACTTTGCAACTTTACACTGCTTGCATCTGGCAACTTTTCCCTCCATTGAAAAGTCATCACCACAGGAAAATGCCTCCAAGATAGCAAAAACTGAGAGAGGTTTTTGTAGATGGTCCCAACACGATCCCATAGCTTTAGACAAAGAGTCTACATGCCTCACGGTCTTTAAGAAATATCCCTTCAAAGATTGTTGTCTTTTAGCACTTTGGACTCTTAAGGGAAATCATTGGTCCAATGTAGCTCAGAGTGATTCGGTGTATTTGGGTGCAAAAGAAGACTATCCCTAGTGTAAACGTACCCATTCAAACTTGTTGGAATAGTCCATTTGGTAGTACGAGTTGCGGAATGAAATTTGCACCACTTTGTAACTTTACACTGCTTGCATCTGGCAACTTTTCCCTCCATTGAAAAGTCATCACCACAGGAAAACGCCTCTGAGATAGAAAAAACTGAGATAGGTTTTTGTAGATGGTCCCAACATGATCCCATAGCCTTAGATGGAGAGTTTGGATACCTCGCGGTCTTTGAGAAATATCCCTTCAAAGATTGTTGCCTTTTAGCACTTTAGACTCTTAAGGGAAATCGTCAATCCAATGTACCTCGAAGTGATTCGGTGTATCTAGGTGCAAAAGAGGACCATCCCTAGCGTAAATGTACCCATCCAAATGTGTTGGAATAGTTTGTTTGGTCATATGAGTTGCGGAATGAAAGTTGCACTACTTTGCAACTTTACACTGCTTGCATCTGACAACTTTTCCCTCCACTGAAAAGTCATCACCACAAGAAAACGCCTCCGAGCTAGCAAAAACTAGAGAGGTTTTTGTAGATGGTCCTAACACAATCCCATAGCCTCATACGGAGAGTCTGTATGGCTCACGGTCTTTGAGAAATAACCCTTCAAAGATTGTTGCCTTTTAGCACTTTGGACTCTTAAGGGAAATCGCCGGTCCAATGTGAAGTGATTCAGCATATTTGGGTACAAAATAGGACCATCCCTAGCATAAACATACCCATCTGGACTGTTGGAATAGTCTGTTTGGTTGTACGAGTTGCAGAATGAAAGTTGCACCACTTTGTAACTTTACATTGCTTGCATCTGGCAGCTTTTCCCTCCACTAAAAAGTCATCACCATAGGAAAATGCCTCCGAGATAGCAAAAATTGAGAGATTTTTTTGTAGATGGTCCCAACACAATCTCATTGCCTTAGATGGAGAGTCTGTATGCCTCACGGTCTTTGAGAAATAATCCTTCAAAGATTGTTGCCTTTTAGCACTTTGGACTCTTAAGGGAAATCGTCGGTCCAATGTAGCTCATAGTGATTCGACATATTTGGGTGCAAAAGAGGACCATCTCCAGTGTAAATGTACCCATCTGGATGTGTTGGAACAGTCTGTTTGGTCATACGAGTTGAGGAATGATAGAAATTTTGACTAGAGGATGGTCTATGAGCCCTATTCAAAGGGTTTGAGTGCATTTAAAATTGAGTTTTAAGCCTTCCACCCTAAAAGTGACCTCTAAATAACTTAAAACATCTTAACTACCTCATTCTTATTCATTTTTTTTGCAAACAAGCAATACAACAATGATACAAAATAACATTTGAGACTGCAAGAAGACATCAAAATGGCTAGTGTACAAAAAAAATTCTTATGATTTTTGAAGAATACTGATAACTCTACTTAGTTGGCTTCTTTTTTCAATATCATACAAATTGAACCCTGACATCAAAAAAATTTGTATATCAAGCTACCACAATTCAAGTTTCAATGATGAATATTTATCATGCATGTTTTAAATGACATTCAAGTTTATGGTGTATTTTTTGTCTATATGATGTTATGTGATATTATAATCCTAATTCATGCTTCTAGACTGCTTGGCCATTCCTTTGCATCATTAGGGAAGTTTTTCTCTTTTTGACAATGTCAAAAGAATGGTTGCATATAGATTAGGAAAAATACCCTTCCTTTTAGATTAGAATTGCATAGAAGATTCAAAAAGTATCCTTGATATTACAAAAAGGTATGTGTTGATACACTTTGTGTGAACAAGAATACCCTAAAGCAACCTTGAAATCACTTCAAACACCTTAAATACCTCATTCTTATTCATTTGTTTTGCAAAAAGCAATGTAACAATGATACAAAATAACGTTTGAGACTGCAAGAAGACATCAAAATGGCTAGTGTACAAAAAAAATTCTTAGGATTTCTGAAGAATACTGATAACTCTACTCAGTTGGCTTCTTTTTTCAATATCATACAAATTGAACCTTGGCATCAAGAGAATCTGTATATCAAGCTACCACAATTCAAGTTTCAAGGATGAATATTTATCATACATGTTTTAAATGACATTCAAGTTTATGGTGTTTTTTTTGTTTATATGATGTTATGTGATATTATAATCCTAATTCATGCTTCTAGACTGCTTGGCCATGCCTTTGCATCATTAGGGAAGTTTTGCTCTTTTTGACAATGTCAAAAGCATGGCTACATACAGATTAGGAAAAATACCCTTCCTTTTAGATTAGCAATGCATGGAAGATTCAAAAAGTATCCTTGATATTACAAAAAGGTATGTGTTGATACACTTTGTGTGAACAAGAAGACCCTAAAGTGACCTTGAAATCACTTCAAACACCTTAACTACCTCATTCTTATTCATTTGTTTTGCAAACAAGCATTTTCATTCCAAGAGGCTGAGCTTTCATTTTTGCTTGTTGGATTGAAAGTGGATTGTGACACAACTTTCTTTTTTCAAAAAAAAAAATTTCTCATTGAACTAAGAATTTATCACATATCTTTCAAGAAACAAATTGAACCCTAGCATCAATAGACTCTGTATATCAAGCTACCACAATTCAAGTTTCAACAATGAATATTTATCATGCATGTTTTAAATGACATTCAAGTTTATGGTGTTTCTTTTGTTTATATGATTTTATGTGATATTATAATCCTAATTCATGCTTCTAGGTTGCATATATATATACTATTTTTCATGTTTTCTCCATTGTTTGAACCCTACACCGCAAGTAAATGGCTGCATAGTGTGTGGAATGAGGGGGCAACAGGCCTGTAATTGAAATCTTTTCATCTATCAACATCTAGTTGTTACTTATGCAATGTGAAGTAATGCTTTGAGTTTGAAAGATATGAAATGCAATATAATCAACAATATGAATAAATTTTTAATTATTAGTTATGTAATGTGAAGTAATTGCATAAGCTGCTTAGGTTGACTTTGTAAAAACTATATTGTAATTGAAATTTTTTCATCTATCAGCATCTAGTTGTTACTTATGCAATGTGAAGTAATGCTTTGAGTTTGAAAGATGTGCAATGCAATGTAATCAGCAATATGAATAAACTACATAATATAACCATTCTTTTTATGCTATTGTACATCAAGATATTTAACCATTGCTCACTTGATTAAATTTTCAAAGAATTTAATTATGCACATGAGGAGAAATTAAATTTTGATTGTCAACTTCTATATATCAAATTATCCAATAATCAAGTGTATGTCCATATACAAAAATGGCATCAATGCCAACTCAAACAAAATTTTACAATATGTGGCATATGCCATCTTAGTATCTATTCAATATTTACATGCCAAAATGTCTATCTCATCCTAAACTACTGGTGGATCATCAAAATGGAGCCTCTTTGAAGCACTCATTGCCTCTAAAGGTAGCTGCACAAGAAAAAGTCAAACCACAATTGAGATTAGTTATACTATATAATTTAAAATCGAATAATTAACATCAAAATCAATATACATTAAATTATAATTGAACTCTAAAATTGTAATCTTGATTACCTAAAATATCCATCTCTTCAAAGGGTCAGGAGTCCTAGAATATGCCCCTCTCAAAGAACCGACCAAACCATCTTTTGTAATGTCAATCTATATAGGTGAACAAAAACATAAAAGTGATCCAAGTTAGCATACAATTGTCAGTAATAGGAACATATAAATACCAAACAAAAAATAAAATGAACACATACTTCTTTAGGTTGATCTTTTTCTTTATCTCTTTTAGGTGTTTTGACACCTCCTCCTTGAGGTGCTTCAACACCTACTCCTTCAAGTGTTCCAATACGTACTCCTTTGGGCGTTGTGGCACTTTTCAACAAGGACGTATAGCTCATAATTTCCTACACATAAAAATGACAAGTACATATGAAACTACCAATCTATGTCAATGTATGTATAATCAATATAAGATCTTCAAATTCTTAATTCAATAAAATTTGAGTTCAATTACCTTCCCCTTATCCAACATTGCACTTCCATAATCTGGACAAGGCTGCACCTCGCTCGCACTAGGTATTTCCTACAAGAGGAAAATAAGAAAAACATATAAGTTATTATATAATTTCATTAATGACGATTCAAATGACAAGAAAGTATATAATAAATAAATGTAAATGAGTGAGTGCAAAAATATATATTGTGTGCATGTCGAGGCCAAATGAAATGGCCCTTAGGGTGCTATCTATCACTTGTGTCAGCTCCTCCTTGGACATCAACTATTAAATAGACCATGTAAATAAATATTAGTACATTATACTATCTCTTATTAATATTAATTTAAAAACAAATCCAAGTTATGAATTCACAACTTAACTTTTACCTATGTCACTATTCCAATGTCCCCCTCTCTAGCAGGAGAGGACTTTGTATAGTGTGCTCCACTCCCCTATGTCTAATCTATAATGTCCACATCATGGAATTCATAATCAAAAGTGTCCAAGGGATGCTCGATAGGCTATACAAGAGGACCCAAGCATATCTGGCAGCACATGGAGCAAGTATGTGGCACACAAATATGTGGACCTGACGAGGATGACACATCAGCACTTGAGCCACCACCAACATCCCCAGAATGTGGCTGAGCTACTGTAGAAGCATGCGAAACCAAAAGACCACTCAAAGAGCGAATAACATGGATAGTCTGTGTGGCCGCATCCTGCATAATATCTAGATGATATACTGGAGGTGGCGGAGGAAGGGGAGAACGAGGAGGAAGGGGAACATGTGGGCACAGGCACAGTACTACTCTAACTGCATCCGGTCTATCCTGGGGCATACCTCCACCAACGCCTTGGAAGGGTTTAATGTCAAAGTAATTGACATGATGCCCTAACAAAAACTCAGCATATAATTTTTTTATAAAGTAAAATCATATATCATAATTGTTGTTTGGTGGTTTCTCAAAAACCATACACCAACGATCCCAAAAATTTTCTACAATGTCTCTATGTGTGCACCATTTTATAGAAAGTTTTGTTTTATTAACATTAACCGGAAAACCAGTGTGGGGGTTAACAAATAAAGAGGCTATTTGGGCTTTGGTTATTCTGATATTTTTCACATCATCATAGGACAATCCACATGCATAATATTCCCTCATGTTTTCTCACCACGAATGATAGGCATCATGTTGCGAGGAGAGGGTTTCTATATTTTTAATTATTTCCTTCAGTGTGTTTGAAATCTTGGATAATCGAGGGATTCTCGTATAAACTTCAAAAATGCCCCTTAATTGTTGTAAATTTTCACCAATTAATTCTTCAATTGATGGCTACAAAGGTGGTGGAGCATTTAGCATTTGTGCATTTTCATTCTCAGCACCCATAATTCCTTATTAAAGTTAAAAAAAATTAATCTAATTAAAATTAGACAATATAAATGAAAATATTATAAAAATACCCTAGTTTTTAAAAAAAATCCAACAAAAAACCCTAGTTTTTAACAAAAATCTATAAAATTCTCTAATTTTTAATCCAAATACATAAACAACACTATTTTTAAATTGAAATCCATAACAAACATTCAATTTTAATCAAAATCCATACTAAACTCAATTTTTCCATAAAAAATCAATCAAAAACCCTATTTTGAAAAAAAAATCTATAAGGGCAGGGGCCCTAGCTCGGTTGGCTAAGTAATTCCATTGCGGCTCGGCTGGTCACAAGTTCTAGTCTCCCCTGTCCTGTGGTACCGGAGGGCGTGTCGTGCCAGCGCCACTGGTCACGTTAAAAAGTTTACCAGGCGCACTGTAGTTTATAGGGGGTCGTGCTACCCGATTCCTGCAGTCTAAAAAAAAAATCTATAAAAAACTAAATAAAATTACACAAATATAATTCAAAATTCAATTAGAGCAAACAAAAATGAAGAATCTAACCTTTTCAAAATGGATTTGAGCCAAATCAGATATCTGGTTTGTGGAGAACTTGATCACTGTGTGCCCGCGAGTTGAAACAAAAGCCAAATGAGTTTAATCAGGCCCGATTTTTGTATATATAGTTTCTACAAATCGAATATCCAATTTTATCGGATATCCGATTTGGATTGGATATCCGATTTTGAACATCTAGGTTTGGGCTTTGGTTTGGAGGTGTGTACCAACACCCAAACCACACAAAAGTCAACTCGACATTTCTGCATTTTTGAATCGATTAAAAACGTAATTTTTTCTCCATTTCCACTTTTTGGCCAATCATGATCCTGCACACACCCTATTGAGTTTTTTTTTGTTTTGTTTTGGAAATTTATAGACCATTCATTTGATAATTTTATTAATCTTCATTGTTACACATATAATTCAACATTAAATTAGATGGATGTTGCATGTAAATGTTTAATTTTTAGGAGGTTGAAGATATAAAATGGAAAACATGACATAATAGATTCAAATACATTATAGATGGTTGTGGGAAAAAAAATATTTTCAACTAATTTGGAAAATCTAAGAGCTTTCATCAATGTTAATGCAAGTTTCCATTGATTTTTTTTTGCCATAAAAAAATCACCTTCATCATGTGCTTAGATAAATTCAAGTGACTTGACATAGTTGGTTTATGCAAGTTTCCATTCATTCATACCATTTACCTTTTTTAGAAATAAAAAAAGGGAAAATTTGTGCAATTGCAAATGCTTTTTTTCTTTTTAAGTTACCTCATTGCCAAAGAAATGGTGAATAATTCCAAGATATAACATCACAAACCCTTCTTTGAATTCATGTTCCTCATGGCTTGGTTGACAATCACAATGTGGTTTTAACAACAATAAGCACAAGATTATCTAGTTTCCAAAGGTGGCAGCAACTTATACCCTTGTTTTGACACAAGTATTTTCTCCTAAGCACTTTTCCACACTCCAAATACTCCCCTCAAACCCTTCTTAACATTGATCAATGCTTACATGAAGCAATTTTGTACAAATCCCTCAAAGCACTAGGTTTTACACAGTGTGGACACGGAAAAAGTAACCCTTCTACTTTTTCTTATGTTTGGGCCCCTCCTTGAGCTTTTGGCTTCATTTTTCCTAGATTTAATGTTGTAATGTGGCCAACACATTCACATTAGGTCTTGGGTTCTTGTTGTAAGTGGAGAATAAGGGAAAACAAGTAAAACAACGTCTACACTTCTAAATAAGACATTTT
The DNA here is from genome assembly GCA_007258455.2 of Sequoia sempervirens. Taxonomy (NCBI): domain Eukaryota; kingdom Viridiplantae; phylum Streptophyta; class Pinopsida; order Cupressales; family Cupressaceae; genus Sequoia; species Sequoia sempervirens. The sequence continues at coordinate 385,016,193 of VDFB02270651.1, read as the reverse complement.
ATCTAAGATTCAATGCAAATTAAACTAATTTAAACCAAGAATCTTATGAAATCATCCTATTGCTCTCTATCTCTAAAGATTTATTGAATCAAATTGCTCTCAAATTTTAATAAGCATATTGACTATTAAAATGACACTTAGAGAATGAGATTAAGCTAATCTAATTCATATATGAAGCTATGATGAGAATCTACTATAAGTGCAACCATGATTGTGAATTCTAAAATGCTTGATAATGCTTGATTGCTTAAATTCTTGGATGCCTGGAATACCTACAGAGTAAGATTACAAAAGTTGGGATCCATTTTCCATTGCAAAAGCCTATATTTATAGATTTCCAAAAGGAGATTTGTGATCTGGCAGCCAAGAAGGGCTAAGATTTCATTTTGAGAATGAGTGGTGAGAGATTGAGAATGCGGAGATTTCCATGGAGATTGTTCCTCCCCACAAAAACATCAAGCCAAAGGATAGGAAGAAGAGAGAAGAAGAGATTTTGGAAGAAACTTTCCTGTGACAGCTCTCACAGCCATTCCCGTGAATGTTCCAAGAATTAGTTTTGGAAATATTTAATTTTATTGAAAGTTTCAACTTTATTGTTGAGATTTGATGAGGTGGAAGATTTGGAGAATATTTGAATATTTTATTTATTCAAATTAGGAAGAAAATAGATTATTAATTTAAATAAAATAAACTATAGAATTTTACTTATTAAATTAAATATGGAGGAAGATGATTAATTAAATTAAACAAAGTATGTAATCTTGTTTATTTAATTAAAGTAGAATGATGTGATAGAAGAGTTTGATAAAGATAATTATTTAAATAAAAAAATGTATTAAATTTGTTTATTTAAGTAAGACTGAAATAATAGAAGAAAATTAGAAGAATTAAATATGAACTATATAAATAAATAATTTTATTTATTTAATAGTAGAAGAATTTAAAGATTAATTAATCAAATAAATGTATTTAATTAATTAGATTATCCAGACCATTTTTAGGTGTATACATTTTTCCCCTCTTTGAAGTGATGGGTTTACACATTGCTTCAAAGAATAATTTTGTTGTTGCTGCCAATATTGACGAAAAATTTCCAACATGCCCCAGACATTGATTTCGAAATGATAATGGATACATGCCCCCTTGGGAGATAAATTGATGAATTTTGAAATTGATGATTGATTATGATGATGATTTGATGATTTGATGATATAGAAATGATTTATCTCTCGATAAAGAAATATTGATTCTGCGTGTTGATTAAATGTTGCCCTGCATTGCTTCCTTGTGTTTGATGATTCATGATCGCTTCAGCCGATTGATTTGATGATGTTGATGATTGACCTCATGATAGGTAAGATTCAATGATTGATTGATGATTGATTGACCTCATGATAGGCGAGGATCAATGATTGATTGATAATTGACCTCATGATAAGCAAGGATCAATGATAGATTGATGATTGATTGACCTCATGATAGGAGAGGATCAATGATTGATTGATAATTGACCTCATGATAGGTGAGGTTCAAATGATTGATTGATGATTGACCTCATGATAGGTGAGGATCAATGATAGATTGATGATCACAAGATTTGAACAAAGTTGATTAGATTTGATCGATTGATTTGATAAGATTGTTGATTTTTTGGTTTGACTTCACTGATTGATTGATATGCGCCAGTATAAGATTTATTAATGTACTGGGACTTGATGATGCAAAATGATGAATAAGATAGGGGATGGGATGAGGAAGAGATAATGAATGGAGAATATGAACAATAAGTAAGCACAAATGGATTCAAGGATAAATGTGATGTTGCCTCGGTCAAGTTGCAAGCCAAGATTGATTGATGATGAGGGAAGGATACATCCCGAAACAACAAAAAAGGATATGGAATGATACATCCCGATGATGATGATGATTGGATAAAGGCTTGTAACAAGGTTGGGAACAAAACCAAGGATGTGATTAAATGATTTGTGCTAGACTTAATAGATTAGGATTAGATGGAAACGTGAGACTGTTGAAATGAAAGAAAATGATTCAGAAAGAGATGATTAGGATAAAAAATCTATATTATCCTAATAAATAATTGAAGAGATGATGATATGATGAGGAGAGGGCATACATGTAGCTACTAATATTGAAATTTGGTAGCTTTGAAACAATGTATAAATGCATATGCAAGACTAATATGGATGCAAGCTATTTTAACCATTCAATTCTAAAATGCTCTAATTGTCATTTTAACAATCTTTTGATTTTTCTTTGTATCATCATGGAGATTTTAAAATGTTGAAAGTGAATACAAGCATCAATGATATGATATAAACCAATGATGACTTGAGTATTTCTTTCATGATTTTTGATATTGCAAGTGGATACAAGCATCGAGGTATAATTAAACCGAGCAATCTTGAGCATTTCTTGGTTAAACAGACAAGAATTAATCATTTTCTTATGTGAATCAAAATGTCATCCATGATACTTGGTAGAGCCCTTCCCATGAAAATTCATTGAATAATAATGACTAACTCACAAACAACAAACAAAGAAAAATATCATTCTTCTTCCTTGCTTCTCTAGTTCAATACATCATCAAGTGGCTCCAAAGAAATGATAAGCAATGATAGAAAGGTACAACAATTAGCAATGATAAAAAAATAAAAGTACAAAAATTAGCAATGATAAAAAAGAAAAGTACAACAATTCAAAATCTACTTAAAGTATTTCAAGTCATTATTCAGATTAGATCATCCATGTTTGAGTTGTGTTTGCTGATGTGTGTATGATATTCTCAGATGTTTGACCAAAGACCTAACCTAATGACCTATCCTAGGGACCTCGAGGGCTGATCAAAGATTAGCCTTGCCTACATTATACACACATAGACCACGTAGTTCAACTGACACAGAATCAATTTTTGTGTTTTTCAATTTTATGAATGTTTTGGATTTTCTTGGATTTTTTTATGTTTTTGGATTTTGATAGCTTTTCGAATGTTTTTGGATTTTGATGGTTTTTCTGATGTTTTTGGATTTTGATGGATTTTATGATGTTTTTGGTTGCTTTTCGATTATTTCCATACAGTGTGGTTATGTTGATTTTCCCTCCATGTGTTAAGCTCAAAGTTTTATTGTACCAAATAATTCTAAGATGTTGCCCCCAAGCTAGGGTGAGACACAATCACTTTGTCATGATAACGATATTGATGATGATTTTCTCAAATGATAGATGGAAAATGATAGTGAAGGGAAGCAACTAAATAGTCTTGTACCCAATGGATAGAAAAGCTAGTTTAAATCACAAGTAGCGCCTATTTCCAGGTTTTCACCACTTGTTTTTATTGCACCTTTTAATTTTTTTTTTTCACTTTTTCAAGATATTTGATTTTTTTGGATTTTTTAATTTTTGATTTTGTTTTAGATTTTCTGAGGATATTTAAGATGGAATGAGATGATATGACCGATTGAAGGAACAAGATTTCCCACAATAGAGGTAATGCAACCATGGATAAATGATAGATCAAAATGAAAGATTCACTACAAAACATGTCACACAAGCAACATATCTCTTGATGAAAGATGATAATGATTGATTGATTAAGAGGCCAGGAATGATTGATTCCATAAGTCATGATGATGATAAGTACTTAGGATTACTGATTTCCTCTAAGTACGATAAGATTGATGATTGTTGATGATTGATTGACCAAAGATATGAGGATTGGATAATGTTTTACAGCTAGGCTTAAATATGATTTGCATGATAACATTCAAGGTTGAAAAGGGACATGATGACATGGATTTTGATAAGCTAGGAGACATGGAATGGAAGAAATCAAGGATAACGATAATGAATGGGATGATCAAGATCAACTAGATAAGATATAGACACAAGGACCAAGTATTTTGCCCCTATTCCTCATCAAGACCAAGGATGAAAAGAAAGGATGTATCTAGTAAGAATGATGGAATATGGATAAGATGAAAGATATGGATAAAGTGTATAGGATAAGATATATGATGTTCAAGAAGATCCTTAACCTTGTCAAGATCAAAGGTGGAAATGTAAGGAATGAGCATAGAAAGGATAATGACCATGAATGATAAGATGAACTAAAATTGTCCTTAACTATAGAGTGAAAGAGGAATATGGAAGATAGGATATGGATGATAGGAAGATGGAGGAAGGACTTAAGCATCAAGTTTCACAACCAAATATCCCTCTAATAAACCATGAAAATGGGAATTAGACTCCTAAACATCGAAAGATTAATGATACAATGGAAGAAGCTAAGGACTTATGCAGAAGTTTGGATTAAAGGAAAATGATAGGGGATGAATGTTGGATAATGGATAGAAGGTTGGAAGGCTTGTTGATGGATAGATGGAAAGGATGAAAAGCTCAAAATTGGCACACACCTTGAAGGGTGGTGGAGTGATGGAGGAAAAATGGATTTGGAAGGTGATAGGTAATTAGATGGAAAATTGGAGGAAGCTTTTGGATAAGAAAATTTGGATGCCAATTTTGATTTTATTACTTCTATGAGACATTTAGGAATCCACATGATTTTTGACTTTGATATTTGCTTTGTGCGCCTTTGTGGTCATTGAGATTTTTCTCTTTGATTTACAGACCTTTTTGGTCTTGGAAATTTTTCTTTTTTCTTTGATGGGCCTTTGTGGCCTTTTGAAATTTCCTTTTGATTTATGGACCTTTGTGGTCTTGGAAATTTTTCTTTTTGCTTTGATGGGCCTTTGTGGCCTTTTTTATTTTCATTTTTATTGTGGATCAAATTTTATTTTATTTTTACATGCCTCTTTGAGGAGACATGTTGATCCTTTGATACATGTGGATTTTGATATAGAACCTTTTGATATTTGGCACCCAAATTGCTTCCAAGAGCAATGGGAGGGGTGGATTGAGATGAAGGGTATGGAGGTATTATGGATGAGTTAATGTGGGTAGAATTTTGAAAGGGCATCAAGGATGTGTGCCTTTGTTGTTCTTGAGGAATAGGATATGGACCTAGGATGGATGAAGATTTTGATGGACTAGGATGAGGACCTAGGATAGATGAAAGGTTTGATGCACTAGGATGAGAACCTAGGATAGATGGAAGGTTTGATGGACTAGGAAACTTAGATAGATAACCAAGGCCATGGTGATATGGGTGTTTTTGAACAGAAAGGGGTTCTAGGATACCTTGTTCATGAATTCCTAATCCTTTGCCTTTGTAGTTCATACTTTGACACATTCTTTTACCAATGGGATATGTATTGTTTGTGAAACAAGATGTGAGTCCATTTTGGGGAGTATATGATATGGATGAAAGGATAGATGTTGGAAGTAAACCAGAATGGATAAAGGTGGAGGATCCCAATTTATAGGTGTGGGGTTCATGGATATCTTGAATAGGTGTGATAGGCTCTTGGCATGGGGATGATGGGGTGTTTTGATCTTGACTTGGAAATGGATTATGATGTGGTATGAAAGGAATATCTTGATCATGAGAAGGATAAACATCTTCATGGGATGAAAGGGTATCCTTGAAAGGAAGCATATTTTGATCATGAGAAGGAAGGAATCATGGATTTTGTAGAAAGCATGTCTTGATCATTAATTGGTAAGACATCATTAGATAGGATGGAAGAACTATCATGCTCTTGTGATGCAATAGAATCATGATATGGTATGGATTGATTAGATGATGTGGAAGAACTTGGAAGGATACTTGTCTCTTGTGACGGATGTGAATTATTTTGGATGAAAAGTGAAAGGAGGGGATCATCATAAGATTCTTGAGAAATGGGATCTTGATCAAAGATTGGAAGACTTTGTGGATTTTTGATATCATTGGATAGAGTGGAAAGAATATTTTGATCTTGATGTGTAGGGGAGTCTATGATAGCATGCTTTGGATTGAGAGATTTGCATGAATCATTGGATGTTGAAGATATGATAGAAGAGCATGGTTGGATGGAATTGTTAACTTGAGTGAAAGAATCCTGAAATTCATTTTGGCATATGGGAGATGAAGATAAATGCATGACATGATAGGATTGTTCAATATCATTTGTATTTGAGGACTGAGATTTGGGCTTGTTGAACTTTTGCAAAAATTCAAAGATATTGAACTTGGATGATGGAGTTGTTGGTTAAGAAGGTCTCATGTTCATTGTTTGATCAAGAGAATATGGGTAGATGTTTGGCATCAAATATCTCTTTGTGGTTGTTTCCTAGATTTGTTGTTGAAGGTTTTTTCAGTTGATAAGCTAAAGCATTCAATTGATCCTTATCTATTTCATCCATGGTGGTTTTTGTTTCTTTTCTTTTTTTTTGGGATGATCTTATCTGATTTAATGACAAGAAAACACAAAAAGCAAAATAAAACAATTGTTTAAGTCCTAAAATCTAAACAATGAGTGTATGTTCAAGAACCAAACATGGTTCTTCTGGATTTTCAATGGTTTATAATAGATAAGACACTTCAGATAGACTCACTCCTAGAGACAAAAGGTCATTGTTATATACTCAAATGGCCCACATCTTGGAATTGCATCGACTCACACAACCATCTCACCCCCTAGAGGGCATCCGTGTTTTTTTATTTTCCAGGTGCATACTCAGAGTGACAGAAATGGATACCAAATCCCTTGAGCAAACAATCCTTGGAAATTATATGGTGAGTGTCTTGGGGGAAGATTCTTCCCTGCCCTAGCACCACCGAGTATTACAATGTTTGGGAACAAACAAGTATTCTACTACTTCTAGGTTCTTATATAGGGTTTTTGTTCAGAGCAACAGATAGATAAACTCCCTCAAGAGACCTCCCAATCTTTAGAACAAATACTTTGAGGATGGTTATCTTACACACTTCCGTTGAAAAAGGGTTTCCCTAGATTCACATAAATTTTTAAGTGGGTTGGAATGCCATGGATTTTGGCTTGTCGCCACTCAGGTCGTTCCTATAGGGTGAGTACTTTTTCCCACTATAAAAGGCTTGTCTAAAGGTTTTATCAAAAGCATAAAATACATGAAGTAAAAGGTGAGTCTGGTATTCTGATTCACCCAGTTAAGGGGAGAGCATAAACCTATCACCAAAGACACAACAATAAAATTTGTTCAATTTTAAAACCCAAAAGACAATTTGCTAAACTATATGAAGATGTTGCTCCATAGAAAGCATGGTGTCCATTTTTAATCCCAAATATAAATATGAAGTGTCTATCCTAGGATTGGTAAATTTTTAATCTGATTGCTATCCTAGGATTGGTAAATTTTAACCACATGCATCAAAGAAAACTTTTGGTCATGGACGATTGGATCTAGATAACAAGTTACAATTTTACCGATGTTAGTTGGCCCTAAAGCATGAATGCAACACAATATATGATCAGTCATTTTCCCATGAGTGTTTGAAAACACTATTACAATGAATATCAAATGCTCTTTCTTTCACTTCAATTCTCCATTTTCCTCTTAAAAACCTGCAATAAATTCTCAAAATGTTAGATAAGATCAAGAAATAAGAAGATATAAGGGTTAGATGAATGATTAAGCATGAAAACCCTAAACCTTAGACCAAATTACAATGTGATTTGACTTTAAATATAAAATTGAAATTTTTAACTCTACAAAAAGTGAGAAATACCTACACCATTGCATAGCTTATGAAATTCTACCCCATTTCAAAAAAAAAAGGCATCGAAAAAGACCTTTGTATAACCAAGATATGGTCATTTTAAGTTTGACTATAAAACTACTAAAACTGAGGTTAGAAGCGCTAAAATAGATGGTTGAGGCGCTGAACCAGAGCTATTTTTTTTCTTTTGAAACTTTTTTTTTTAATAGTTGATGGTTGAGGGCACCAAAATGTAAGTGGAGAATAAGGGAAAACAAGTAAAACAACCTCTACACTTCTAAATAAGACATTCTATCTAAGATTCAATGCAAATTAAACTAATTTAAACCAAGAATCTTCTGAAATCGTCCTATTGCTCTCTATCTCTAAAGATTTATTAAATCAAATTGCTCTCAGATTTTAATAAGCATATTGACTATTAAAATGACACTTAGAGAATGAGATTAAGCTAATCTAATTCCTATATCAAGCTATGATGAGAATCCACAGTAAGTGCAACCATGATTGTGAATTCTAAAATGCTTGATTGCTTGATCCTAAATGCTTGATTGCTTGATTGCTTGATTTCTTGAATGCTTAGATGCCTGGAATACCTACAGAGTAAGATTACAAAAGTTAGGATCTATTTTCCATTGCAAAAGCCTGTATTTGTAGATTTCCAAAAGGAGATTTGTGATCTGGCAGCCAAGAAGGGCTGAGATTTCATCTGGAGAAATGAGTGGTGAGAGATGAAGAATGCGGAGATTTCCATGGAGATTGTTCCTCCCCACAAAAACATCAAGCCAGAGGATAGGAAGAAGAGAGAAGAAGAGAATTTGGAAGAAAATTTCCTATGACAGCTCTCACAGCCATTCCCGTGAATGTTCCAGGAATTAGTTTTGGAAATATTTAATTTTATTGAAAGTTTCAACTTTATTGTTGAGATTTGATGAGGTGGAAGATTTGGAGAATATTTGAATATTTTATTTATTCAAATTAGGAAGAAAATAGATTATTAATATAAATAAAATAAACTATAGAAGTTTATTTATTAAATTAAATATGGAGGAAGATGATTAATTAAATTAAACAAAGTATGTAATCTTGTTTATTTAATTAAAGTAGAATGATGTGATAGAAGAATTTGATAAAGATAATTATTTAAATAAAACAAAAGTATTAAATTTGTTTATTTAATTAAGACTAAAATAATAGAAGAAAATTAGAAGAATTAAATATGAACTATATAAATAAATAATTTTATTTATTTAATAGTAGAATAATTTAAAGATTAATTAATCATATAAATGCATTTAATTAATTAGATTATCCAGACCATTTTTAGGTGTATACACTTGTAAATCATTAATAATTCAAGGATGTCTTGTAAAGGTGTTGTAACCCACTTTCACACTTTTTTAGGACCCTTTCATCCTTTTTATCACTTAGCAGGTCTTATTTCAAAGTTTTGTAAAGAATTGTAACAAACTCATGCTTTTCTAGACTTTTCATCACTAATTCAATCCATTCTTTATGTTTAAATGACCCCTTAATGCATTTTTCGGCCCTACTTAAGTGTATTTTTGGGAATATTCTCGTTAAACAATATTAAATGCACTTTAATTTCTGACACCCAGTAAAATTTTCCTGGTGGGACTAAGTCACCACTTGGGCCGACTTTGTCCCATTGGGCACAAAAATCAAAATTATTTTAAATTTTTGGTAGGATTTTATTCTCTAATCCTTGAGGTCAGCCTGTGATCTGTTATTTTTAGAGAATTTTATATAATCAAGTATAAATAAAGGGTTTTTCTCTCAGTTTTAACACTTATTCATTCAAGTACTCATCCAAGCATTCTAGCATCATAGAATTCAAACATTCAAGCAACTATCAAGCATATTGAGGTAGCGATTGGCATATCTTCAGACTTCTACATCAAGGGTTTGGTGAGTTTATGACATTGCATGTTGTTTGATCATCATTTCTTCTTTATTTCATTTCATTATCAAGGGTTTGATTACCAAACTAGGGTTTGACCAAGGCAAACCCCTATAATCTAACCCTTAACTATTTTCCCCCTCTTTGCATGTGTGTTTTACATGTTTTGTATGCCGATTTGTCAAAGACAAAGGTGATAAAAGTGTTCAAAAATTCATCAAATTAATTCAAGTCAACAGAGCCCTAATTGAAGCTTGGAGATCACTTTTAGCCTGATTTCTACAGAATCTGAATCAGACACCTATCAAGAAGCAAAGTGCAGACTAATAACTATAGTTTCATGTCCCAAATTTTCCAAGATTCCCAGGTGGACTAAGTCACCATCTTGGAGGATTAGTCCCATTGCTAGGCATAAAAAGTGATTTATGTATTTTTGGATACCCTTTTGGCAGAATTATGGTGAAGCAGGACTAAGCTGCCTAGACTGCACAAGTGTCCTAGTCAGCATTTCTAGTCAACTCTATAGAATTATAGGACCTCTCCAGATCAAATTTCCATTTCCATGTGTACCTCTCCATTTTTTAATTTATATTATTGTTTATTTGCATTCTTAAGTCATTTTTGCATATCATAACGTGTTTTCAAACACTTTGCATTTCTTAGGTTTTCATTAATAAATCTTCTTCTTTATCATTTTTTTGCATTTGGAACATCTCATCTAGGAATATTACATCTATTCTCCCTCAATCTTGAGTGTGAACATAGCGGTTTGTACCCTATTCCTTTTCTTGTAGGTGAAAAACCCTAAGAGTGAAAGTAAAAATTTGTGTACCAAAACCCATGTTTACATTTTGGTGAACCCACCTTTTGAACATTTTATTTTTGATTTTAAGTGCATGCACATCCTAGTGTTAGGATGTATTAACTTGCAGTAGGATTTTGCATTATTTAATTACATCCTAGGGTTTTAAAAGTTGCATAAGTGAAAAGGTCATATAGCTTACATTTTTGCATTGCATTTCATAGAAAAATAACAACATTCTACATTTTCATACTATGTCTGCATCTTAAAACTAAAAAATCATAAAATTGCATTTAAAAATTTAGAAAAATCTCAAAAAAATAACTTTTAGGACTAATTTTCCACACTAGGTGACTTATTCCTCCTGTAGATTTTGCACTGTTATTTCTATCATGTTCAGCATATTTCCTACATTTCTCTTTTTTGTTACTACATCTCTATTACAATTCCTAGAATTTTTGTTATTAGCATTTTATTGTCCTAGTTTGCATTGCATTGCATTTTCATCCACCCCACCTCTAGTAGCCTTTGTATGAGTTTTTGTTGCCCTATTAATAATACTCTAGTGAGAAGAAGTTCCTGAATCATGGCATCTTGCAATACCAGTTTCATTGCAAATATTGGGTTGTCTAGAGCTACTACTCTTGGTATTGATAATAGTGCATCAGGCATGGATACTACCTCTAGCAATCCTTTTCCTTCCAATACCATGAAAGTTGATACACACAATGGTCACATTTTGCAAGGAAAAATAGTTGACATTCATGAGGACTTAGCACATCTCCAACATAACTTGTGTCTTGAAAAAATTTCAACCACTACCATTCATACTCTAGAAAACATTAATTTCATGCTAGAAAGTAATGAAGGTCTAGACGTTGTTAAACAAATTGTTGAGATATATCAAAAACATGCTTCTTCCACCTCTACCACACCTCAACTAGCAAACACTGTGGTTAGCCAAGGAGGATCTCAAATTCCTCCTCCTTCAACCATGGCATCCATCCCTACCTACACCACACCGCACGTGGAAACTGTTATGCAATTTGTTAGTAATGTGACTCCTTCCTTCGATATTCCTACTAGTACTCCTAGTTCCTTTTTGGCATCGAATGTTCCATCCTCCACCACCTTCACCCCTATCAGTGTTCCATTCACTTGCCCCACCACTACATACACCCCATCACCACTCTCTCTACCACATCATACTACTTAAAATGATCCCCTCATAACTCAACTTTTCCAAACCATCTCCTCCATGCAACAACAAATATCCACCATCAATCAAAACCAAAATGCACCACCTACCTATTACGTCCACGGTAGCCCACTATCTTTGGAAATATTAAGAACACCGATGCCACAAGGAATTGAGATACATATATTTGAGAAGTATGTATAGGGAAAGGAGACCCTACTAATCATGCCAATGCCAATACCACCTTATGCAGTGATTTTGTCCTTGACAATAAACTGTTAGCTAAACTATTTCCTAGGACTTTTAAGGATGTTGCCTTGGAATGGTTTTCCTCTTTACCAAAAAAATCAATTCTTTCATTTAATGAACTTGTTGATGCCTTCATAAGTCATTTCCAAGTTCACATGACTCCCAAAAAGATAATGGTTGAATTGATGAGGAATAAACAAAATGTGGATGAAAAGGTAACTGATTTCATCTCACACTATTAGTCATTGTATGCTCAAATAGATGTCAAGGTTCTTGATTTGCATCTCCAAAATATGTTTATTGAAAACTTAAAAATTTAGACTTGAGATAGATTGACCATGATGAAATTTCCCTTTTTTATGCATCTATGTATAGCCCTTTGTGACTATCACAATTCAATTAGTAGTCATGATGCCAAGTCCACTTCTAGTCATGTTGAGAATTCTAAACATGCCAACCAAAACAACTCACAAACCTTTAGAAAACCAAACAAAGGGTTCTTACAATTCAATCCCCCTCCTCCACAACCAACTCCACCCATAAATAATCAAGTGGTAGCTATTAAAACAATGGTGCCCTTTACCTATTGGGACCCGAAGAGATAGTTTACACCTTTTCCCGATACCCTCCATAACACAATCAATCAACTGATATAGCAACAAATGATCACCTTACCTATAGTTAAACCACTTGATCCTACCAAGCCTTTACCCCTAACCTTTAAACCAAATTCTTATTGTCATTTTCATCACCAAAATGGACATGACATAGAACAATGTAAGCATCTCAAACACCTAGTGCAATACCTCATTGATTCTAGTTGTCTATCCATTGTGGGTGTCAATTATGAGGGAAATAAGTTTGTTGCCCCTCCCAATTAGAATTTGAAATTTTTTACCAACCCAATGCTGAAACACAACACTTCATTCATCAAGGCTAGTCAACCTTCAAACATTGATGTGATGAATGTTGATACAAATACTAAATAAAATGATCTTACTCCAAATGTTACACATGATAACCCTATGACTGAAATGGTGGCTATGATAAACTTCATCCCTTGTAAGGGCCAACATAACAAATCTCTTGATATTACTTTTTCTTCTCAAGATATACTTAGAAAACTTCCTGATGGTCCTCTTTACATAGTTGACCGCATCTATGATAAGCCCACTAATGGGATATTAATAGATCCTTCCTATGGTGAGAACATGATCATGGAAGAATTTTTAGTATTGCATGATCTTTATCAAGATGATTATGACAAACCTATATCATGGATCAAGACATGTCATGGTTTTGCATACCCTACAATTGGATCAATCATACTTCCATTATAGATAGGACCTAAAATATTGGATGTAACATTCATTATCATTCCACAATCAAATCAATTTCATCTGTGACTAGGCCATCCTTGGCTTTGCTTGATGAAAGTTGTCCCTTCAGTCGTTCACAAATGTTTGAAGTTTCCACTTGACAATGAGATATTTATTGTCCACTACAGTGGCTTTAATCTATTATCTTCTAAAGGAAAATTTTCCTTGGAAGCATTTTGGCCTGAGCCCATGGAACCTATCACACCTTGCAAAGACTTCTTTTTCATTGCCTATCAAAAGTTCAAAGCCAAACAAATAGCCAAATTGTCTCTTCACAACATTTCCCCATCTGAATCTCCCATCCTCGATGAGACAATGCTTCCACCTAAATCCAAACATGAACAAACATTACAACCTCTAGAGAAACCAACCATAAACACTTCACCTTCCTCATCTAAATGACCAAGAGATAATGAAACAAACCCTATCATGCCTCCTCGCATTAAACAATTTTATAAAGCCAAGGAGAAAGTGATTGAACCATTTCCTTTGGTTCCTTCTGTTCCTCCCTCTCAGGAAGAAAATGATCCTATGATGGCTCACTTTTCTCTTATAACTCTACAACTTCAAAATAGAATTAAATGAAACTGAGGTGCTAGAGCGTGTAGGCATCACCATCATCTTCTTGCTCATCAGTTAAATGGAGAAGAAAATAAAGAAAATAAAAATCCACATTTGAAAAAAGTAATGCATGACCACCTTCCTCCTCCTGACCCACCACAAGATAGTCCAATCCAACCATCACAAAAAGAGATACAATATCCTTTGGGTATAGTCATTCGTCCTCCTTCATCCTCTTGTTGTGATCAACCTAGATGATGATGAGGAAATAAAAAAGATCAATGACGAAATACATGATGAATTAATACATTGTTTTCCTTGTATATGAGCTTCACTGAGATATCTCCTATCCAGAGTGATGATTCTAGCACTTCACCTAGTACGGCCCTTGCTCTTGTCCCTCTCGCCAGTTGTTCACCTTCTGACCATGATTGGGAGGTGGATGACTTGCTTGATGGTTGACTTGCATCCACCTTACTAGCCTTTTACACTTTCATTTTCTTCTCTTGTGTGATTGAATGTGTGTAATGTGATCCCTTGTGATGTATTTTTTGATGTTCTCCCTCTCTTTGTGCAATTCCTCTATTTGTACCTTCATTCTTCTATATGTTGTACATTGCCTTTTGTTTTTCACTTTTTCCCTTTTGTTGTGTGTTTTCCTTTTGGGGATGATGCAAAACATTGAGATGCCCTATGTCTCTTCCATGTTGACCCAAAAGGCCCCTTTTTCTTTGTATTTTTCTTGTTTTTTCCTTTTGGGGATGACATAAGGTATTGAGATGCCCTATGGCTCTTCCATGTTGACCCAAAAGGTCCTTTTTTCTCTTTTCGACTTTTTTTTTGTGTTTTCCTTTTGGGGATGACACAAAGTGTTGAGAAACCCTATGTCTCTTCCATGTTGACCCAAAAGGTCCTTTTCCTTTTTCTTTCTTTTTCTTATGTTTTCCTTTTGGGGATGATGCAAGGCATTGAGACCAAAATGTCTCCTTCATGTTGAACCAAAAGTCTTTCTTTTTCATTTCACCTTTTTCTTTTCCCTTTTCACCTTTTTTTTTGTGTTTTCCTTTTGGGGATGATGCAAAGCATTGGGACACCCTTTGTCTCTTCCATGTTGACCCAAAAGGGTTCTTTTTCTTTTGTTTTCGCTCTCTTTGTGTCATTATTCTAGTTCTATATATTCAATTAATGATGATAGTTCCAAGCTCTTTCATAAATTTTTTTTAAAAAATAAAAATTGTAGCAACAAACATACTGACCCCAAATCCATAGATCCCTTATGTGTTTGGTGTTTTTCTTTTTTGGGGAAACCCTCTTTCCTTTTCCCTTTTCTTTTTCTTTTACATGATGTAGCCTTACTTGAAAACATATGACTTGGCATAGGGGCTTTATAAGGTGGCTCTCATGTATTTCTTTCTTTTCTTGTTTGTATTTTCATTTTCTACTTTAAAGTAATTTCTCACAGAATGGTGTGTAGCAATTCCTTTAAAGTGGGGGCATACATTGGCATTATTCATTTTGCATTTTTCGTTTTCATGGTTCTTAGTGTAGCCTTCTTGTTTCATACAATGTGTTTGTCACTTTGTGGATGACATTGGGTGTAGTGTCCTTCATAAGCATGATCTATCTTAGCATATTGCATTCCTCTTAGTGGCCTGATGCAACACACTGCATCCTCTAAGTTGCAAATTTTCTATTCTTTGATTGGTCCTCTCTTGGAGACATTAGACACAATGTTCCCTAAGTTATATACCTCGCATGAATCAAACAAGACTCCTTTGAACATCTTTGCATGTTGTATTTTGCATTTCTTGTTATATGGCCACCTTACATAACACAACTTGCATGCTTGTGGTGTGATTGCATTTGTTCATGAGTCTAAGCATACGAAGCTTTACTTGTCTCATGAAGTATGAACTCGAATTTTCCTTTGTGGCACCTTATTGAAGTTATCAGGAGGTATAACTTTGGTATGGTTGAGCGGGAAGCCCATTCTAAAGCATGACTTTCCCCATATCCACCCTGCGTGCTTGTGAGTACATACCAGCCATGAGTGTATTTTTCTCACCTTTTGGGCCTTCTCACCTGGTGGAAAACCATGAGTTCCATTGCCTTAGAGTGAGTATGCATTCATTTTTTGGACAAATAGCCTAGATCTGATCCACAATGAGTTGGACAAATGATCGAAGCTTGATCTGACTTTCTTTCTTTCTTTCTCCTTCTCCATTTACATCAATCTCATGTGTTTCCTTGTTCTTATATGGGATCCTCATCTTGGGGCTTGATCACCCCTCTTGATTGTTGTCGTCTCATCTTGCTAAGCATTAGCACATCAAAACTCTTCTTGATTGCATGTCTAGCTACTTTAGTGTGAGTTTGAAGCAAGTTCATTCTCACTAAAGTGGGGCTAACTGTGGACACGAAAAAAAGTAACCCTTCTACTTTTTCTTATGTTTGGGCCCCTCCTTGAGCTTTTGGCTTGATTTTTCTTATATTTAATTTTGTAATGTGGCCAACACATTCACATTAGGTCTTGGGTTCTTGTAAATCATTAATAATTCAAGGATGTCTTGTAAAGGTGTTGTGAAGTGTTGTAACCCACTTTCACACTTTTCTAGGACCCTCTCATTATAATTTACTTAAATATTCTCTTTTTATCACTTACCAAGTCTTATTTCAAAGTGTTATAAAGATTTGTAACAAACTCTCATGCTTTTCTAGACTTTTCATCACTAATTCAACCCTTTTCCTTATATTTAAATGACCCCTTAATGCATTTTCCGACCCTACTTAAGTGTGTTTTTGAGAATATTCCCATTAAACAATATTAAATGCACTTTAATTCCTAACACCTAGTAAAATTTCCCTAGTGATACTAAGTCACCACCTGGGGTGACTTAGTCCCACTAAGCACAAAAATCAAAATTATTTTAAATTTCTGGCAGGATTTTATTCTCTAACCCTTGAGGTCAGCCTGTGATGTGTTATTTTTGGGAAATTATGTATAGTAAAGTATAAATAAATGGTTTTATCTCATTTTTAACACTTATTCATTCAAGTACTCATCCAAGCATTCTAGCATCATAGCATTCAAGCATTCAAGCAATTATCAAGCATCTTAAGGCAACCATTGACATATCTTCAGACTTATACATCAAGAGTTTGGTGAGTTTATGACATTGCATGTTTTTTTTTCATCATTCTTTCTTTATTTTATTTCATTATCAAGAGTTTGATTACCAAACCTAGGTTTGACCAAGGCAAACCCCTATACTCTAACCCTTAACCTTTTTTCCCCTCTTTGCATGAGTGTTTTACAGGTTTTGTATGCAATTTTTTCAAAGAGAAAGGTGATAAAAAATTGGTCAACAATTCATCAAAGTCATTAAAGTAAAAAAATCCCTAATTGAAGCTTGGAGATCACTTTTAGCCTTATTTTTGCAGAATCTGAACTAGACACTTGTTAAGAAGCAAAGTGTAGACTGATAGCTACAGTTTCCTATCCTGAATTTTACAAGATTCCTAGGTAGACTAAGTCGCCATCCTTGGTATATTAGTCCCATTTCAAGGCATAAAAATTGATTTATGTATTTATGGATACCCTTTTGGCAGAAACTTATTCCGGTAGAATTCTAGTGAAGCAGGACTAAGCTGCCCATACTTGCACAAGTGTCCCAGTCAACATTTCTAGTCAACTCTATAGAATTATAGGACCTCTCCACATCACATTTCCACTTCCATGTGCACCTTTCCATTTCTATTTATTTCTATTATTGTTTATTTGCATTCTTAACTCATTTATGCATATCATAGCGTGTTTTCAAACACTTTGCATTTCTTAGGTTTTCATTAATAAATCTTCTTCTTTATCACTTTTTTGAATTTAGAACATCTCATATGGGAATATTTCATCTATGTTACCTTAATATTGAGTGTGAACATAGTAGTTTGTACCCTATTCCTTTGCTTTTAGGTGAAAACCCTAAGAGTGAAAATAAACATTTGGGTACCATAACTCGTGTTTACACATAGTAAAGTTGCAAAAAGAAACAAAATATCCTCAATAACTCACACAAAATTATGATTTAGCAACCCTAATTTTTTTAGCACATGCATATAGGCCTACATAAAATTAGTACCAAGTTTCACATATTTTCACCAGATGCATCAAAAGTTATGGGTTTTTTGAAGCTCACTATAAACCATAGGTTGGGGACAACAATGTTTGATGAGATATGTAATTTTTGATAAGTCACATTAGTTATGAAATGTAAATTAATTCTTTGAGTTTTAAAGATATGCAATGTAATGAAATCAACGATATCAATATGTTTCATAAAATGCTTGGTGTGTTTCATAAAATGCAATGTAATCAACGGTATGGATATGTTTGAAAAAATGTATTACTTACTTTTCTTGTGGTATGGAGGTAGATGTATTGTATGAAATTTTTTGTAGCATAGAAATGTTTGATAATTCCAAAAAATCATTACCTTCTTTCATAAAATTCTTTGGTGTGTTTCATAAAATGCAATGTAATCAGAGATGTCAATATGTTTCATAAAATGCATGACTTACTTGTGTTTTATGTGTGTTTGTGAATATGTAGCATTCAACGTCATGCTGAGGAAATGACCAAAGGATCTAACATCAGAAGAACATGCAATTAAATATGCAAGGAGAAGATAATAAAAAATTGTAGCTCATGAAGCAAAGGAATTGTATCCCATATAGCCAGAAATTCTTGTGCAATCTAAGAGAGATGTCCAATTGGAAAAATAAAGGGAACGAATGAACAAATTTTGTGGAAGGATACAAATGGATCCTAAATTTGGGGGCACACCATTAACCATAGGTTAAGTTCAATGCACATCTCCAATTGAAGACACACTAGCAACAACATGTGGTTTTCCAAGCACATCAGAAATCACATCTACAGTTGAAGACACACCATCAACAACATTGCATTTTGAAAGTACATCAGCAAACACATCTCTATTTGAAGGCACTCCACAAACAACATCTCAAGTTAGAGGTATAATATTGTTTACATGTCAATCTCAAGGTATTTCATCAATTGCACCTCTGATTGAAGGTACACAATCTATCCTCAATGTTGTTGACACAAATTTATATTTGAGAACTCCTAGATTTTTGCATAGAAAACCTAAATTTTTGATTGATATTGATTCCAATTTTTTGAAATGGATACCTAATAAGATTTCAAAACATTCATGTCAAAGATATGCATAGAGGATATGGAGTTTATTTTTTTAGAAGCTAAGTGAGGGTGGAAGATGTCAACTATTTGTTGAAATGATGAGGAAACTCAAATTTAGGCCCACCATGAAGGCTCTTGGGCTAAGAGTTTTGAATGAATCAAGTGAAAATTCTATTATAAATAACTTGATGAGTGCATATGAGAGTGTGGGTTCTACCTCATGCACGAAGGATAGTTGTGCCACATGATGTGTGGAAACAACACTATTAAGCAGTCAAACAAGGAACAAGGTGAACCTTACAAAGACAAGTATTTCTTTCAAAATAATTATATCATCTCTAATGAGAGCCAAATGAAGGTGTGAAAGAGTGCAGGATCCAAATAGAAATGAGTTATGGGCATTCTTGGGTAGAGTGCCATGAAAAGATAAAAAAAATTCTTAAGCCTTGAGATCTTTAATAGTAGATTATTGGAAAGATAACACAAAGACCTCTCCCAATCAAAGAGATTTTGTAATAAGGAGAATTGGTAATAAAATCTATGAGCCACATCCAAAGCATTATTTGGATAACACTCAAACCAAATTTTTTGTTGATTTTGTACAAAAATTTCTTAAGATTAAAATATTTCAAAGGTATTTTGAAATGCTAAAGCCTTTTTATGTCAAAATAAATCACACACACACTACTTGTTGTTGTAGAGTACATAGTGATTTTTCTAACCATTATGATGTTTATCGACGTATATGTGTATATATGCATACTAACAATGTTTTACAGGAATGTAACATAAGGCCTCCACCTAAATCCTCAAGGGAATTCTTATCTTCCATTTTATGTGAAAGATTGGAAGGTAAAAATTTTTACAAGTCATGTTTGGATGGCACATGTGATCATTGTGGTGGCATGCAACATTTTCCAATTTTCCAGCACATGGCTAGTACACACAATTGGAGATAGAATTGTGGAATTTGGAAAATACAAGATAGTGGCCTATAGTCTAAAATATGGGAAAGAAGCAAAGAAGTGTGAATTCATCAGTGGTAAGATTCCAATGTATCAATTTATGGGAATGTTCTATGATCAGGTGGTCTATGAGTATGCAAGGAATACACATAGATCTCGATGGTTGGACTCATAATTCAAGTTATGCAAGGACATATTTCCACTTCATAGCATCATTTCAGTTGTTGACTTCATGGAGAACTACACACTAAAGCCACAAAATGAGGTGCAATCATAGTACTACAACTCCACACAGGTTGCTATATTTGTGCATATAGCATTCATTCATGCAAATGATAGTACAGAGGATAACAAAAAAGTATTGAGGGAGTATCACTTTTACATCAGTGATGATCACACACATTCTACATAGTTTGTGCAAGGTTTCTTTAAGATGTTCTATGTTGATGTGGCTAGCAGGGGTATATCATTCAATCATCATATCATATGGTCAAATAACTTTACATCACAATTCAAGAACTTCAAAATGTTTTACTGGTTGATTAGGATGCATATAATCAATGGTGTTCCCCATATGTGGAACTTCTCAGAGGCAAGGTATGGAAAGGGGGAGCATGATGGAGCAAGCGCATGTATCAAAAGAGCCTTAGCACGAGAAGAGTTAAAGTACAAAGACAGTGTAAATTTGGCATATGCAAGATCAATTGTTGAGTGGTGCAATCATGCAATGGGTCCAGGTAGTGAAGGTAATTATTTAGTTCGTATATTTTTTCATTTAGTAGATGATACTAATATTGCAAAATATGAGGATTGTTGTACACTAATAGGATCAAGTGAGATACACTCTTTTAGAAGCTCCAAAGTAGGTATTGGACTATCCATACACAAAATATGACAAGATTTTGTTTTGCATGTACACTTCAAGTATGGAATGATTGTGAGTCAATAGAGTGGGTTGATGGATGGTTTTTAAGAAGTCTAACCCCACTTGACACTTATCAGCTCCCGACGGCTCTACAAATCACAAAGATGAAATCATCCGTTGACTTTGATCATGTATCGGACCTACTAGAACCAGGTAATATATCATACTTTTAGGTTTTATTTTGATGTTCATTAAATACATCTAAGAAGATGAACATATCAATGCAGGGAATGTTTATGCAGTGATTGCAAATGAAGAAAATGAAGAGGGTACAGATTATTACCCATGTCATTGTATCGAGGCCAAAAAGAGATTGTATGCCCCAATTATAGATGGAGAAGAAATAGAATATCCTACAGGTTCGATGGTTGTTACTGGAACATGGCTTAGAAGGTACCCAATTAAGAATGTTGCAGTTTGGCTGTTTGAGAACTTTGACATGCATCAAAATATTCTTCACTACTCAAACCTTGTCATCACAACCAACGTTCATTTGATCAAATATAAGGGCAAACCTGCAAGCAAGAACTTGTGGAAAGTGTGTGAGTCTAACCACGAGGCAATACTTGACATAATAAAGATTAGAGAAAACCCGGATGGTTCCTTGGATTGATTTGTAAGTATGCACATTGAATTTGTAAAGTCGTGTTATTGATCACAACTTTCTTTCAAGTGTTTAAGTTTGATTGTAGAAGGGTTTGCAAAATTGCATTATTGTTAATTTGCAAAATGATAATTATAGGTCGCTCTCTATTGACCACCTTTAAGTTGGTTTTCTCTATTTTTGTTTGATGCCATATGCATTTAGGACTTCCATTGATGCATTTGTGACTATCTTTTAACCCACTTATTAATTATATGTTTTCTTTAGTGAAGAGATATGAAAGACTAGTGAAGGAGAAATAAAAGGGAAAGGATTCATTAAAGATGGTGAAACTTAAGAAAAGAACAACATCAATTGCTGGTGCATTTTCTAGTTTTCAATCTTCTTTTTCTTTTCCATTTTATAGATTTCTCAAATTCTTATATGCTACACTATTAGGCTTGTTATCTCATAAAGTTGCACCCTTATCAAGTTGCAAAAAATTGATACCTCAAAGAAACATGAGAACCTTCCAGGTTGTGAGATACCTAAAGATGGAAAAGAACCTCTGGAGAAGGCTGAATTCCTATGTGTTATCACCTAACTACTAACTTTTTGTAAGGAAAAGGAGAAGGATTACTAAAAAAATGAAAAGATAATGAAAGTAAAAAATGAAGTGATACACCAAGACTAAAGATAGAAAATGATCACATAAATATTGACAAAATTATCAAAACTGGGATATACCTAAGTATGCACAATTCATTGTTGTATGTTAATGCATAAATACTTTACTATCAGGTTTGCATACAAAAATTTGTAAAAGGAAGTTAACTTCACGAATAACAAATATCATGTATTAAGTAGACACAATTAGTAACCTACATGAACAAACTAGTTGCAGAAAGGTATGAACAGGTGAGACAAAGCTATGAGGAAAGTAATTTCACTACTAACTTGATCAATCACCCACATACACTAATCTGCAAGAATGGACAGACAAGAGATTGATCACCAGAAATAATGAAGGTATCCATTGTGAATCATATTTAGAATAAATGAGTTACAAAAATCTATAAAAAATATGACTAAAGACTGTAAAATTCACAAAGTAGAAGCAATACAATTTAGGAACTAACTCAATAATGAGTTACAAAGT
This sequence comes from Sequoia sempervirens, assembly GCA_007258455.2. Taxonomy (NCBI): domain Eukaryota; kingdom Viridiplantae; phylum Streptophyta; class Pinopsida; order Cupressales; family Cupressaceae; genus Sequoia; species Sequoia sempervirens. The sequence continues at coordinate 384,993,582 of VDFB02270651.1, read as the reverse complement.
GACTAAGTAGCCAACTCCCAACAAGATCCATCCAAATAGCATCTAGAAGCATCAATTCTTGTAATCCTTTAAAAAGGCCCAAAAATAGCAATTGAAACTCCTTCCAAAAGGCTCCAAATAGGTGGAAAAGTTTAATTTGAACATGTCCAACATGATGACACATCAAAAAGACTCCAAAAAGCATCAAACTAAGTCAAAAAGCTTGATTTTTCTCCCACATGTTGGCCAACTAAAAAAAAACCTCCCTCCATTCTTGGAAAGTCATCAATACAACTGTTATCTTCATTATTCCTTATGAATTGGTCATAACAACACATGCTCCTATTTGTGTTGAATTCAAAACATATCTCCTTGCCTTCTCAATGTGATATGTTGCAAAGCTTGCATGATTTATTCATTTTGAGCACATATTCTAGATTTTTTTTTTCATTTAAAACTAATACTGGAATTAAATGATTTATAGATTATCATTTAAATTCAAGCATCTTACAATATAAAATGAATACACGCTTGAATTTTTTGCATTTGAAAATAATGCTTGAGTTAAAATGATTTATAGATCATCAATTAAATCCAAACATTTTACAATATGAGATAATACAAAAAATTAAAACTTTACCAACTATGTGCCAATAAGAAATAAATCCCTAAACAATAGGGTTCATTATATGAAAAAACAACTTAGGAAAAATCTAAGTCATATCCATCTTTGAAAAGCCTAAATATAAGGCAAAGATATGAAGAGGTTGCAGGACACAAAGTCTTGGCCATGTATAGCTATCACTTGATTTTCAATAAAAGAAAAGGCTAAAAAAACAAAACTCCATCACGTCATAAAGAATAGGGTTTCAACCCTAAAGCTTAAACAAAAGGTGAAAGATAAAAAGATATAATCATTTTTTTATGTTGAAGCTTCAAGAAGAAGCTACGCTACCACTGCTCATTGCTAGGGTTTTTGGAGTTCTATCTACCATTTTCAATCTTCTCTGAGCGTTTCAACAACAACTTTTGTACAGAAACACGTCTCCTTTGTAGATTCTGTTGATTTCTTTCATTGACAGTGCTGGTAAGCATATTTTTAGAAGAAAAATAACAAAAAATATCACCATTTTTTCTCATAATTAGGGCCTCTTTGGCCACAACTTCTATAGATTTCTTACTCATTTTGTGTTTCTTTTTTTCTATTGCTTGTTCTCTGTGATTTTCTTCCTCACCTGGGTGCCATGGAAAGCCAATATTTGAAGCTACAATACACATCTTACACAGAAATTTTAGGAATAAAAGAAACGCCAGAGCTGGGTAAGCATCTCTTGCCATTTATTGCATTATTCTAAAGAAAACTTGCTCAAATGGAACAAAATTGCAAAAGTATAAATGTATTTCATTTTACTCTTTCTCCTCTCTGTCATTTTACTTAGGCCACAACCTTACATACTATAGGCACCCAGAAACAATTTTATTTTACTTAAGCCGATTTTCTGTTGTTTCATGCATTACAGAAAGCCTCATTCTGAAAATTTCGGACAGTGTATTTGGTATATTTTTATATGAGTATTTTCCAAAAACACTCACTTCATCACCCATTTTGGGCTGCACCCTAATTTCGAGGGTCTTACTATAGCTTTCTTTTTGTTTCCATTCATGGTTGTGGCCATAATTTGTTCCATAGGTATCAAAAATTGTGTATGGGTTAGCAAAACTAGCAGTCCTCACCATTCTGGCTTTTCTGGGTTTTTATTTTCTATAGCCTCTTGCCCTATATTTGTTTCTGATTTGAAAAAAATTACAAAAGCATATTCATTTATTTAGTTCTCTCCAAATAGTATTTGAGATGGTGCCCAATCCATTTTGAGCAATTGAAATCACATTAATGGACCCCTCTTTGTGTTCTCCAACAGAGACCCCACTAATAAATGTCTTGAACTTGGAACATGCCTCGATGCCTGGAACACTTCATGATATTGTTTTTTTTATAAAAAAAAAATCTTCAAGCACCAAATCTACTTAAACCTCATTATTACCATATAAAAGAATATGTTTGCTTCAATAAACAAAACAAAAAATTTCATTCTTTTATAATGAGTGAACACTGAATTCTCACATTTAGAGCACTTGACAAGATTGTTACCTAGATTTGTACCTTCAATATGGAAATTTTCCCCTTAAAGAAATTCCATTAGCAGATGAAGACAAGACATGTACATGATTGTAAATCTGAGATTTTGAATTGACTATCCCATAATCCTTTGTGTAAGGACTATCCATATGCTTTTGACTGTGTTCTCAATTTTTTAGACTAATGATGCCTCAATGTCTATGATTGGTCCTAGAGACTACCCTTTTCATATCTAATCATAAATCAATCATCCATTCTTATTTCTTTCAGTGACTTCACCACCACTTTACTTTTTTTCATTTTTTGAAGTCTGGAATTGTCTTTAAAAGCATGACTATCAACATCAAAATAATCCTACATTAGACGTCTTCATGACTGCCACTCTTAATGTCAAATTATTACTGTTCTTTGTAGCTTGTGATGACTGATCTTTGTGGAAACACATGATAGTGAAAAGCATTGCTCTTGCTGCATTGAATCACTATCCCTTTTATCTGTTATTGTTGTAATAGCCTTCATTGATGTAATAGCCTGCATTGATGTTTACTTTCTTTTCTTTTTATTGCATCATCCATATCATTTCTATTTTTTGTTCCACTAAGCATGTACATTTCTCATGATGACTGATTTTCAGCAAGCATGATATTAAATAAGACAATAATAAATGATGTGAAGTATAAGGAAAATGAAGCATTTAAAGCATGCATGTTCACTATCACTGCATAATCATGTTAAAATGATGACTTCAATAATGCATTTCCCTCTTAAATAAGCTCGAATGAGGTCATTATCTAATAATTTAGCATGCCAGGCTCAACCCTTGTGGGAGCCTTGTTTTAACCCACATGCTAAATTAAGACATTACTACACCTGTAGTTGCACATGAATCAAACAAGTTAGAAAAATGTGCACATCTTAGGTGAGTTTGATGATTCTAATGGTTTTTAGGAATGCCTAAAATGTGCATGTAGTTTACTGAATGTGGATTATGTTCAATGTATGCATGGATAGGGTGAATGTGTATGTAATGTTTGTAATCAATCATTGCTTAGAGTATACTTTAACACCATTGCTAATGTCATATGCAAGATTAGGAGCGGAAGGAGCTAGAAGAGACGAATGAAGCTCAGGACAACAACAAGGAAAAAGATGCATGAGAACCAGTCATTCTAGGCAATGGTTGGTTACCCTCTTTACATGCACATTCATTTTACTTCCTTACTTATTCTTGTATATATTGTTCATACTTGTATGGAATAAGCTAAGTTAATCTCATGGCTTTTATGAGATAATGAACATTTATACATTCAATAAAGATTACTCTTTCTTCTGAAAAGATCTGAATCTTTCTCTATTACATGCATGTGTATGAATGTAATAATCTATAGTTGTAATATTTTTCTATTTTTTTTTTCATTTATACATTTGAATGTAATGAAGAAGGTTAACAAAAATGCACCTCATTTTATCATTTTAAAACGAACTCTACATTTTTGAAACTATGAGTGAAAAAAGGGAAACAAGGCATTTTGGTAGGCCACATCACCATTGTAGGACGTTCAATCGATCTACTTATAGATGCATTAAGTTGATAATAGATCTAGTCAGAAGGTGTATGACATTATTCAATTATTGGTCTTTTAATTATTTTTATGTGAGTCCATGTCTAAAATTGTTAGGATTTTGTAGGGTTTTTGTGGACCAAATTCCAATGAGATTACACAACCATGGGGAGGCTACTACCCATGTGTTTCCAAGGGAGCAGGGAATGTACATATTTTGAAGTATTTTGGAATGCAAATAGCTGGGCCACCTGAGGTGGATTGGAGAAAACAATTTGGGTAGCAACTCCTTTTGTTTCTTCTTGAACAATATATTTCATGATCTGGGTTGCAAATGGGATGATTATTTCCCTACATGTATTGCTACAAGTATTGAGAAATGGGAGGATTTTCAAGATGTTCTTCCATCACTATTGTAATATTTGTTATTGACTTGGTGTATTTTTTGATATACAAAAATTATGAGAAATTAATACATGAAAATGTGTATATTCCTTAATATATGCCTCAATTAAATGTGTATATTAAATTTAAATTTAGTTGTAATGGTTTACGGTTTACATTTAAAGTTGTCTTGAAGGAAAAGCATGTGGATTTATGAAAAAATATGAAACAATGCCTTCTATTGTACAAAGGAATATTTTCTTGCTCTTGTATAAACCGTAGAACTCCTTCTTGATGTAGAGGAAGGACAATCAACATGAAAACAGACCCAAAAGGAAAATCATTCTTGCATGTTCTTCATAGCTACTCCTAAATGCATTTTTAGCAGACTTAGCAATGAACCTACTTGGATACCTTGATTCAACACAATGTAGAGATAGTGTGAACATCATGGTAGACTTGTCTAAGGGATGGTCATAAAAAGTTTTTTTGGAGACTCAACAATGCAAAAATTCATGGGGCTTAGAAGATTTGTGTTGTTCAAACTAGGAAAGGAAACATTAATGGCTTAAAGCCAAATCAATAAAGATTGCTTCAAACCCTCAACCACTGACTTGGAGGCCTTCGTAGAAAATTTCAAAGGTGTTTCCATCAGTTATTCACTATCAAGACTCATTCAAAGCACCAAATTTCTTGGACACTAGCACCTTGCTTATGACTACAAAAATAGTCCTCTTGGGACAATCATAAAATGACTTGTATTAACCCTTCAAAAATGCTCAAAACCCCAAGGTACATGTCTGTAAGACCTCTCCACATATTCCCAACACCTTCACAAACCAAAAATAACCCAACCACTCCTTATTTCACTCAAAAATCACAAAAAAAAACTCACTTCACTTCATTCCAAATTTGAAAAAAAAACTACAACCATGCTTCCATGATGCAGAGGTAGGGTTTATTTAGTTTCAACAACAATAATGGTTAAAGGCTTCTAGGACCCCAAACATAGTTGACCATTCAATGGCTTGGTCATGGATTTTTCTTAGGACTTCTTGGAACTATTGAATTGGATCTTCCTATGTCATGATCAAAATTTTAAATGTGACTCAGAGGGCAATAAATCATTCATGTGTGCTGGCATCCTACTAGACACAACAAACTACCTTTTGGCAGTCTCCTTAGGACAGTAAATCTAGGTTGTGTCAAACAGTCCCATAGGACAATCAATATAAATGCAAGGGAATGACCTTTTAAAGGCTTCAAACTTCTTGAAACAGGGATACAAGGCTTCCATTACATTCTCTATTCATCCTTGCTTCACAAATACACTTCAAACATGTTCTTCGGCACCTAGGGTCAAAACTGCCTTGTACAGTCCTAATAGGATAGTCATAACAAATTGACATAAAATTCTTATCATGGATCAACTACTCATTGAAATAGGTATGTAGTACCTTGGAACAATTTCCCAACACCTTCTCCAATGCCAAACCAGACCCAATCATGCCTTGATCCACCCAACTTGCTTTCCAATGAATACGCAGTCTGATTTTCAGTGTGAAATGCAACAAAATGTCACTAATAACTTTCACAAAACACATAATGAAGCCAATTTATTTGGTGAGGCTTAATATAACATAGTTACAGAAATTTTTCTCAAATTTTTACAAAAATCTAATGGTAGAAACAAAAGTTATGATATTTTTCCCAAAACAAATTGCCCTAGGTAGGGTTTTAGGCAAGTTTTAGTAAATTTGCAATAACATTCAAAATACTCAATGAAAAGGCACCAAACCAAATGAAAATGAAATTTATTTCACCACTCTATCAAACAAGACCAATATTAGGACTGTAACAATCCATACCAGTCCATACCATGCAATGGACCAGCAATATTGTAGAAAAGAAACATAGAAACAGTCTCCACATTGATTCAAATTTCATTCAAATCTTCAAACAACCCACCTCCAACCAGTAGGTCATGCATAGAAAGCATATTTATGCTTGTTCAAACAAGAAACAACTCCCAACTGACCCTCAACCAAATTCTAACAACTTTTCAAAAATTTAACATTACAATAAAAAAAAGTTGTCATTGACAACATTGACAACAATTGAGCAATTTTTGCAACTTTTACACAAATAACACAAAACTTTGCAAAATGACCCCAAATGATGGAAATTGGTCAAAAATGACCTTATTAACATGAAACAACACAAAAACTCAAAATTTTCCTCCTATAGGCATCAAGTCCTAAGGGTGCTCCTACACCATTCCATTTGACCATTACAACCTATTCATGCTTTTTCCAGTCATTTACAATTGATTCCAGTGATTAGGAACCATTTTCTTGATTACTTGTAATCGTTACCTAATTTTTGACAACTTGATAAAAATGCATGACAACTTTTCTTTCCCATTTGGAAACTTTTTGTAACTTTTGTATCAACGACCCTCTAAGCACACTAAAGTGGATTACATGATTTCACATGGTCATGAATAACCTTAGGAAACTACTAAACACACAAAATAACTCCTAACCACAACAAAAAAACTCCTAAAACCAAAATTACACAAAATACCAAAAGGGCAGAACAACATGAACAATGGGGGCAACAATGTTTCAATACCCTCCAACACCTTTGACAACTCTGAAACATTCTTCAACCAACCAATCTCTCCAAACAATCACTTGGAATTTGGTGCTTTTGTCAACTTTGGCAACATAGTCACATGGCCAGTAGCACAAACAAAAGATGGAACAACATGAGAACATACCAAGTGAATGCAATTAGAGTCAAAAGGTCAATGGAATGGACTTCCAAGTGAATGTTTCCAAGACACTTCATTTGAAGCAAAGAGATTTCCAAATTTTTCAAGGATTTACACATGTGGTAATAAATAGTTTGTTAATATTTTAGCTTTTTTAGGTGAGGCACTAGTTTTCGCTCCAAGCTACATTCAATCGACAAAATCCCTTATGAGTCCAAAGTACAAAATGGTTGCAATCTTTGATGGGTTGTTACTATGACACCGTGACACTTAGAAACTTCTCGTCTATGGTTATGGGATTGTGTTGGGCCAATCTAAAATACCTTCTCTCAGTTTTCACTATCTCAGAGGCATTTTTACATGATGGCGACATTTCACTTGGGGAAAAAGTTGTCAAATCCAAGTAGTGCAAAGTTGCGAAGTGGTGCAACTTTCATTCAACAACTTGTGTGACTAAACAAACTATTCCAATGTGTCTGAGTGGGTACTTTTAGACTAGCCATTGTCCTCTTTTGCACCCAAACACATTGAATCACTTTGAGCTACGTTCAATCGACAAAAACCCTTAAGAGTCTAAATTGCAAAATGTCTGCAATCTTCAACGGGTTGTTACTCAGACACTATGATGCTTAGAAAATTCTCTTTTGATCCTATGGGTTTGTATTGGGCCCCTCTACAATAATCTCTCTCAGTTTTTGCTGTTTTGGAGGCATTTTCTTGTGGTGAAAACTTTTTGCTTGGGGAAAAAGTTGTCAAATGCAAGTAGTGCAAAGTGTCAAAGTGGTGCAACTTTTGTTATGCAACTCATGTGACCAAACAAACTGTTTTAACATGTCTGGGTAAGAATTTTTACACTAGAAATGGTCTTATTTTGAACCCAAACACGCTGAATCGCTCTGAGCTACATTCAATCGGTAGAATCCCTTAAGAGTCCAAAGTGCAAAATGGCTACAATATTCAGCATGTTGTTACTCAAATACCATGATACTTAAAAACTTCTTGTCTAAGCCTATGGGATCGCATTGGATCCCTTTACAATAACCCTTTTGGTTTTCACTGTCTTAGAGGAATTTTCCTATGGTAGCGAATTTTCACTTGGGGAAAAGGTTGTCAAATGCAAGTAGTGCAAAGTTGCAAAGTGGTGCAACTTTTGTTTTGCAACTCGTGTGACCAAATGAACTGTTCTGACGCATTTGGGTGGGTACGTTTATGGTAGGCATGGTCCTCTTTCACAACCAAACATGTTAAATCCCTCTGACCTACATTCAACCACCAAAATCCCTGAAGAGTCCAAAGTGCAAAATGGCTGCAATCTTCAACATGTTGTTACTCAGATACTTTGATGCTTAAAAAATTCTCATCTAAGCCTATGGGATCATGTTGGGCCTCTCTACAATAACCTCTCTTATTTTTCTCTATCTCAGAGTTTTTTTCTCATGGTGGCAAATTTTCGCTTGGGGAAAAAGTTGTCAAATGCAAATAGTGCAAAGTTGCAAAGTGGTACAACTTTCATTCTGCAACTCATGTGACCAAAAAAAATGTTCTAATGGATCTAAGTGAGTAAATTTATGCTATGAATGGTCATTTTTTGTACCCAAACATGTTGAATGGCTTCGATCTACATTCAACCGACAAAGTTCCTTAAGCATCCAAACTGCAAAATAGTTGTGTTCTTTCGTATGTTGATACTCAAATATCGTGACGCTTAGAAACTTTGCATCTGAGTCTATGGGATCACATTGGGTCCCTCTACAATAAACTCTCATTTTTTTCTATTTCGGACATTTTTTCTGTGGTGGCAACATTTCATTTGAAGAAAAAGTTGTCAAATGCAAGTAGTGTAAAGTTGCAAAGTGGTGCAACTTTCATTCTGCAAATTGCGTAACCAAAAAAATAGTTCTGACACATCTAGGTGGGTATGTTTTATGCTATGAATGGTCATCTTTTTCACCTAAACACACCGAATTTCTCTGAGCTAAATTCAACCGACAAAATCTCTTAAGAGTCCAAAGTGCAAAATGGCTGCAATCTTCAGCATGTTGTTACTCGGATACCGTGACACTTAGAAACTTCTCATTTAAGCCTATAGAATTGTATTGGGCCCCTCTACAATACCTCTTTTTATTTTTTATATTTCGAAGGTGTTTCCTGTGGTGGTGAATTTTCACTTAGGAAAAAAGTTGTCAAATGCAAGTAGTGTAAAGTTGTAAAGTGGTGCAACTTTTGTTCTACAACTTGTGTGAAAAAATAAACTATTTTGATGCATCCAAGTGGATACATTTACATATAAGTGGTCATATTTTTCACCCAAACATGCAAAATCACTCTGAGCTACATTCAACTGACAGAATCCCTTATGAGTATAATGTGCAAAATGGTTGCAATCTTTAGTATGTTGTTACTCGGATACCCTATGCTTAGAAACTTCTCATCTAAGCCTATGAGATCATGTTGGGCCCCTCTACTATAACCTCTCTTATATTCACTATCTTGGAGGTTTTTTCTTGTGGTGGAAAATTTTCACTTAGAGAAAAAGTTATCAAATGCAAGTATTGCAAAGTTGCAAAGTGGTGCAACTTTCATTCTACAACTCGTGTAACCAAACGAACTATTTTGATGCATCTAAGTGGGTACATTTACACTATGAATGGTCATCTTTTGCACCCAAACATGCAAAATCACTCTGAGCTACATTCAACTAATAGAATCCCTTATGAGTCTAATGTGCAAAATGGTTGCAATCTTCAGCATGTTGTTACTCGGATACCCTGATGCTTAGAAACTTCTCATCTAAGCCTATGGGATCATGTTGAGCCCCTCTACTATAACCTCTCTCAGTTTTCACTATTTTGAAGGTGTTTTTTTGTGGTGGAAAATTTTTACTTGGGAAAAAAGTTATCAAATGCAAGTAGTGCAAAGTTGCAAAGTGGTGCAAATTTTGTTCTACAACTTGTGTGACCAAACAAATTATTTTGACACATCTAGGTGGGTATGTTTACACTAGGATTTTTCCTCTTTTGCACCCAAACATGTCGAATTACTCTAAGCTACGTTGAACTGATAGAATCCCTTAAGAGTTCAAACTGAAAAATGGTTTCAATTTTCAGCATGTTACTCAAATACCATGACACTTATAAAGTTCTTGTATAAGACTATAGGATTGCATTGGACCCCTCTACAATAACCTCTCTCATTTTTCACTATCTTTGAGGATTTTTCCTGTGATTGCAACATTTCGCTTGGGGAAAAAGTTGTTAAATATAAGTAGTGCAATATTGTAAAGTGGTGCAACTTTCATTCTGCAACCTATGTGACCAAACAAACTATCCCAATGCATTTGGGTTGGTATATTTACAATGTGCATGGTCCAATTTTGCACACAAACACATTGAATCTCTCTGAACTACATTCAACCAGTTGAATCCCTTAAGAGTCCAAAGTGCAAAATGGTTGCAATTTTTGATGAGTTGTTACTTAGACACCGTGATGCTTAGAAACTTCTCATATGAGGCTATGGGATCATGTTGGACCCATTTATAATAAACTCTCTTAGTTTTTGCTATCTCAGAAGCATTTTCTCATGGTGGCAACTATTCGCTTGGGGAAAAAGTTGTCAAATGCAAGTAGTGCAAAGTTGCAAGTGGCACAACTTTCATTTTGCAACTTGTGTGACCAAACAAATTATTCTGATGCATCCAGGTGGGTATTTTTAGGCTAAGCATGGTCTTCTTTCTCACCCAAACTATTGGATATTTTTGATATGTGGTTGTCATTGATTTCAACACTATTAGCATTAATGTATTTAAAGGTTGTATATGTTAAGGATATTGAGAAAATTGTAATAAAAGAAGTTGTAGGTTGTCGTTGATGCAATGAAGTTCAGTATGCTGCCTAGCTAAATATGTTGATGATAAGAGGATGTAGATTAAAGGGTTTGTTGATGAGGGTTTGTTGATCCACCAAAAATTTTAGAGGTTCGCATAAAGATTTGATCGAGTGATGAGTATTTGTGTTCTTTAGTTGGTGTTCCTAGAAAAAAATGGTGTGTTTCTAGTAATCTGAGTTGTTGTAGATGATTTTGTGGCGATTCATGATACTCATGGATGTTTCTAGATTAGGCTCTATCTGTGTTGTTGGTCCACATTGATTGGTGTGCTTGCTATTGGTGATTTTCTTTTGTGAGTTCATGTTTTTCATATTCATGATCGATAAGGTGATTGTAGCATGTTGTGGATCTTCGAGGAATAATTTTTGAAAGTGTTGCATGCTTGAGAATATTTTTTTGGTTCCTCATTATGTCTTTGTCGACTATGCTTTGTTCACATTGAAAATTTATTTATTGATTTGGGCTGACAATGTGTACACATTTCATATTTTCATATTTCATTTGAGCCCACATGTAATTAGAGTTATCCTTGTTGTGGATATATATGATCGTTTGTTTGTGGAAAGAAGGAGGTATGCGAGGTGTGAATAATAATTTAATGTTTCGAAGGTAGAAGTGAAGTGTGAAAAGAAGAGGGTGAAGAGGAAAGTGTTTATGTGCTTAACTAGAATTGTAATTAGGCATTAGCAAATGCTATTTTATCATTTCAACAATATTGCAGATGTAATCGAATTATGATTGTAAGATAGTGAGTCTTCTTAGGCAGTAAGCCTTGTTGTATTTGAGCAGTGAGCTCTAGGCAGTGTGCCTAAATGCATGTGCATTCCCATTTATTATTTGTTATAATTTTAACATGGTATAATATTGTGGATTAACCTCCACCGTGTTTTTCCACTAACAGGGTTTCCACATAAAAAAATATTGGTGTTATGTGTGTTTCTAATGTTGTGATGGTTTATGCTTTCATGTTCATTTATCAAATATGAGAATAAGTTTAATAAATTTAATTTTTGAGACAACCGATTCATCCCCCCTCTCAGTTGTCCACCCTTGTGTTTCCAATAATTGGTATCAAAGAAAGTTCCTTGAAAGAAGTATAAGAGATTGAGGTGATTCGGGATGGCGGAATATAAGAAAGATAGTCTAAGATTTGATGGAACAAACTATTCTCTGTGGAAGACTCGAATGGAGTGCCATTTGAGATGCATTGAACCTTACTAGAAAATCACAAAGAATAGGTATGTTGTTCCATAGAATGGTCCTTCTACTCCTTATGAGATTAAAGAAGTTGAGTACAATATCAGGGCTAAGGAAGCATTATTGAGTGCTCTTACTGATTCTAACATGACAAATGTAATAGAGCTACAAACTGCTTATGAGATCTAGAAAAAGTTGGAAACTTTGTATGAAGGTGATACTCATGTGAATAATGCTAAGCTACAAAGTCTAAAAGGAAAATATGAGACTTGGAGAATGGGTGAAGATGAGAACATTAATTCTTTTATGCAAAGAGTGAATGAACTTGTGAGTAGAATTAGATGTGTTGGTGGAACACTGGATAAATTAGAAATTGTTTCTAAAGTGCTCAAATCCTTGCCTACTGCATACAAAGCCAAAGCTGCTACTATTGAGGAGATCTGGACAATGACAAATGTTACCAGAGACATGTTGATTGGTAAGCTTGTTGCTTTTGAATTAAGTGAGTTTGGTGAATCTCTTCCTAAGACAAAATATGCATTCAAAACTACTATCTCTAGAAAGGATAAGCAGAGATATGATTCAGGAGAAATTTCTTCTAGAAAAATTTCCAAGTATGAGCAAAAGATGAAAGAGATTGAAGAAGAGGAGAGAAATCTAGATGAGCTTAAAGCACTTATTGTCAAGAGAGAAGCTAGAGGGGAGGGTAAGTATAAAGGGAAATTTCCTATTAAATTTTTTTATTGCAATAAGATAGGCCATTTTGCATCAAGGTGTCCAGAAAGAGTTCCTAAGTCAAGACCTAACAAGCATAGATTTCAAAGAAAATGTTATTATGTTGTTGATGAAGGTGTGATAGATGATGAATATGATAAAGGGAATGTAAGTGAGGATGAATGGGTATTTTTTTCTATCAAGGAAAATGATTTGGTGCCTACTGAATCTAATAGTTGCAAAAATGTGGAGAAATCTCTGGCCGCTAGAGTTGAAGAAAAGGATGAATGGGTGATAGAAAGTGGATGCTCTCATCACATGACAAGGGACAAAAGTAAATTTGTGATTTTGGAAAAGTATGATGGTGGTGTTGTAAGATTTGGTGATAACAACGTTGGAATAATCTGTGGCAGAGGATCTATTTCTCTTGATGGTAAGCATAATACTGATGATGTTCTATATGTGGAAGGTTTGAAGTAGAATCTCTTAAGTGTTGGACAGACAATTGACAAGAGATACAATCTTCAATTCAAGGATGGAAGGTGTAGAATACTGGGGAGTTATAGAAATATTATTTTATTAGGTACAAAAACTAAAGGTAATATCTTTCACCTGAGTGATGCTAGTAAAATTTGTCTGATTGCTCAAGTTGATGAAAGTTGGTTATGGCATAGGAGATTGTGTCATGTAGACTTTGAAAATATTATCAAGATAAGTTCTACTCAAGCAGTGAGAGATCTTCCTAAGTTAATAAAGCCTACTAATACTATATGCAAGGAATGTCAGTTAGGGAAGCAAACTAGAGTTTCATTCTAGAGAAAATAGCATTGTTCAAATGAAGTGTTGGAGCTTGTACATACTAACCTATGTGGTCCTTCTAGAGTCAGAATTTTACAATGAGACAGGTATTTTATGTTACTTATTGATGATTGCTCTAGAATGATATGGGTTACTTTCTTAAGGGAAAAATCTGAAGTTCTAGAGAAATTCAAGAATTTCAAGGCTATGGTTGAGATAGAGATAGGTCTGAAGATTAAATTTCAGAGATCAAATAGAGGTGGTGAGTTCATTTCTTCTGAGTTTAACTCTTTTTGTGAAGAGAATGGAATTAGGAGACAATTATCTACCCTATAGACCCCTCAACAAAATGGAGTTGTGGAAAGGAAGAACAGGAAAATTCAAGAAGCTACTAGGACTATGATGTTGGAAGGAAATGTTCTTCATATCTACTAGAGAGAAGTTGTGAGTATTGATGTTTACACTCTCAATTGGGTAAATTTCAAAGGTGACACCAGTAAGACTCCTTTTGAGCTATGGTTTGGTCATAAGCCTACTGCTAGATATTTCAAAATCTTTGGGATTAAATGTTATATCAAAAGAGATGAAGATATAGGAAAGTTTGATTCTAGGAGTAATGAAGGAATATTTTTGGGTTATTTTACTAAAATTAAAGCCTATCGATGCTACAATAAGAGATTGAGGAAAGTAATTGAAAGTGCTAATGTCAAGGTTGATGAAGAATAAGTTAGATCATCAAAAACTTGTGGATATGATTCAGATGATCAGCATGATAGTTTAGATAAAGGAAAAAAAGTTCAAAATTCAAATCAAGTTCAGATCATTTTAGTGAATCAAGAAATTCAAGAGGGAGAAACTAGTGGAAATGCAGAAGTGAGATCACAAGAGTCTGAAGTTCAAGAAAATACTAAGATTCCAAGGTACATAAGGCTAAATCACTTAGAAGATCATATTATAGGTGATAAAAGCAAAGGTGTTCGGACTAGAAGAATAATATTGTTTGAATTCAAAGACTAATCCTAATAGTGTCAATGAAGCATGAAAAGATGAACATTGGATGGAAGCAATGAAAGAAGAACTAATGCAAATTGAGAAAAATGATACTTGGATTCTTGTTCCCAAACCTAAAGACAAAAATTTAATTGGACCTAGATGGGTCTTTTGGAAGAAACTGAATGAGAAAGGTGAAGCTGTTTAAAATAAAGCAAGACTGGTGTGTAAAGGATATTCACAGATGGAAGGAATTGAATTTGAAGAAACTTTTCTCCTGTTGCTAGGATTGAAGTTGTGAGACTATTTCTTGCCTATGCTTCTTACAAAAACTTCAAGGTTTATCAGATGGATGTCAAGTCAACATTTCTAAATGGTGAACTAGAAGAAGTGTATGTTGAGCAACCTGATGGATTTCAATTGATTGATTAGGGAGATATGGTTTTCCGGTTGAAGAAAGCATTGTATGGGCTCAAGCAAGCCCCAAGAGCATGGTATGCCAAACTGGACAAGGATTTGCTAAACCTTGGATTTAATAAAGGTAATGTTGATAGTAATTTGTATTTCAAGATTGATCATGATAAATATTTGATTATTGAAGTCTTTGTTGATGATATCATTTTTGGAGGAGATGATAGTTTGTGCATGAAGTTTACTGATGAGATGCAAAGTGAATTTGAGATGTCTATGATTGGAGAAATGAAATTATTTTTGGGATTGAAAATTACTTGGCTAGATAGTGGGATCTTTCTATCTCAGTCAAAGCATGTGAAAGAATTGTTGAAGAAGTTTGGTATGGAAGATTCCAAGCCAGTCGGTATAGCCATGGTGACCAGATGTAAGTTGACACAAGATGATGATTGTCCTAAGGAAAATTAGACTAGATACAAATCCATGATTGGCGGATTGCTCTACTTGAATCAAACCAGACCTGATATCATGAATGTTGTATGTATTGTTGCAAGATTTCAAGCTGATCTTAAGGAATCTCATGTGACAGTTGTGAAGAGAAATTTCAAATACTTGAAGGAGACAGTTGGTTTTGGCCTATGGTATCCTAAAGATGATGATCTTACCTTGAATGCCTTTACTGATGTTGATTGGGTAGGAGATTTGAATGACAGAAAAGGTACTAGTGGTGGTGCACTTTTCTTGGGAAATAAGTTGGTCTCATGGTTAAGTAAGAAACAAAATTTCATTTCCTTATCTACTCCAAAGGAAAAATACATTGTTTCTGCCAACAATTGTACTCAAGTATTATGGATGAAGCAGATGTTGAAAGATATCAGAGTTGTGTATCATGAAACTATTATCATATTCTATGAAAATTCAAGTGCAATTAACATTTCTAAGAATCTGGTGTTGCATTCAAAAACCAAGCGTATATTTATGAAGGTTCACTTTTTGAGAGAGAAGGTGAGTGAAAAGGAAGTCAGACTGGAGTATGTTCCTACTAAGGAACAGATTGCAGATAGCTTTACCAATTCGTTGCCTAAGGATACTTTTGAGTATCTCAAAGGGAAGCTAGGGGTGATTACCCCTCCTAATTAGAATTAAGATGCATTAACTTACATTAGTTCGTGTATTTCATAGTCATATCTTGATTTGAATTGATGTTGTGGTGGTTGCTACTTAGGGGGAGTAGTCAGATGTTTAGAAATGTGGTTCAGAGCTTGTGTGGAGAAAGATAATGTCTATCTTTGTCATTGATGTCAAAGGGGGAGAAGAGTCATGTGAAAAAAATTGTGGGGAGAAGAGTCATGTGAATGAGTTGATGAGAAAAGAGTCAGAATCTAAGGGGGGGAAGTGCTAAGAGAAGGTTGCGTTGATGGTGTTTTTCACATAATGTGTTGTCATCAATGCCAAAGGGGTAGATTTTTGGATATTGCTGATATGTGGTTTTCATTGATGTCAACATTATTAGCATTAATGTATTTAAAGTTTGTATATGTTGAGGATATTGAAAAAATTGTAATAAAAGAAGTTGCAAGTTGTCGGTAATGCAGTGAAGTTTAGTATGGTTCCTAGCTCAGTATGTTGATGATAAGAGGTTGTGGATGAAACGGTTTGTTGATGAGGATATCTAGTTTATCCACCAAAAATTTTAGAGGTTTGCATGAAGATTTGATTGAGTGATGAGTATTTGTGTTCTAACAGTTATTTTGTTGCTTCAGTTGGTGTTCCTAAAAGAAGATGATGCATTTCTAGTAATCTGAGTTGTTACAGTTGCTTATGTGGTGATTCATGATACTCATGGATGTTTCTAGATTGGGCTCTATGTGTGTTGTTGGTCTGCATTGATTGTTGTGCTTGCAATTGGTGATTTTTTTGTGAGTTCATGTTTTTCATGTTCATGGCCGATAAGGTGATTGTAGCGTGTTGTGGATCTTCGAGGAATAATTTTTGAAAGTGTTGTGTGCTTGAGAATATTGTTTTGGTTCCTCATTATGTGTTGGTCGACTATTCTTTTTTCACATTGAAAAATTATTTATTGATTTGGGCTGACAGTGTGTACACATTTCATATTTTCATATTTCATTTGAGCTGACATGTAATTGGAGTTATCCTTGTTGCGGATATATATGACCATTTGTTTGTGGAAACAAGGAGGTGTGCAAGGTGTGAATAATGATTTAGTCTTTCAAAGGAAAAAGTGAAGTGCAAAAAGAAGAGGGTGAAGAGGAAAGTGTTTATGTGCTTAACTGAAACTGTAATTAGGCATTAGCAGATGTTATTTTCTCAGTTCAAAAATCTTGAGGATGTAATCCAATTGTAACTGTAAGACAGTGAGTCTTTCTGGGCAGTAAGTCTTGTTGTATTTGAGCAGTGAGCTCTAGGTAGTTTGCATGAATGCATGTTCATTCCCATTTATTATTTTTTATACTTGTAACAGGGTATAATGTTGTGGATTAACCTCCACTGTGGTTTTTCCCCTAACAAGATTTCCTTGTAAAAAATCTTGGTGTTATGTGTGTTTCTAATGTTGTGATGGTTTATGTTTTCATGTTCATTTATCAAATATGAGAATAATTTTAATAAGTTTAATTTCTGAGACAACTGATTCACCCCCCCTCTTAGTTGTTTTCCCTTATGTTTCCAACACAAACATGTTGAATTGCTTTGAGCTACATTCAACTGGTAGAATCCCTTAAGAGTCCAAAGTGCAAAATGGCTACAATCTTTGATAGATTGTTACTTGGACACTGTGACACATAGAAACTTCTCATTTAATCTTATGGGATCACATTGGGCCCCTCTATAATAACCTCTCTCAGTTTTTGATATCACAAAGGCATTTTTCCGTGGTGGTGGATTTTCGCTTGGGGAAAAAGTTGTCAAATGCAAGTAGTGCAAAGTTGCAAAGTGGTGCAACCTTCATTTTGCAACTCGTGTAACCAAATGAACTATTCTGACATGTTTGGGTGGTTACATTTATGCTATGCATGGTCCTCTTTCACACCCAAACATGTCGAATCGCTCTAAACTATGTTCAATTGGTTGAATCCCTTATGAGTCCAAACTGCAACTATTGTCACCAAATAGTGCATCCTTGCTGAGATGCAAAACTCAACCTACTAGTGAAACATTGGATCCGAATATTCAATATCCATGAGGTATGGTTTTTCATGCTCTAGAGTTATAGAATATGATGTGGCAGCAATTATAGGACCATGTTTCCCAATGATTTGTCATGTTATTTCATGCATAGAAAATGGAAGGAGGTTTTTAACTTATTCAAATGATGAATATGAGAGAAATATGATAACTACACATGGGTGATGCATCTAAAAATGAAGCTTATATTGTTGTTCATACACATCTAATATCTTTAGAATATCATTAAAACTGACCTGTGCATTGATTTCATTTAACGAGATGTCAATTGTTGTGATATTAGTAGATGCAAATAAATTTTGTTGGTTGGATCAACAACTATCATGTGTTTTGATGCATGTTCATACAAGTTCATAGAGGTTTATATATTCTTGTGAGGTTTGAAACATCCACTTGTTATATAGATGCAAATGCAATGATTGCTAAGCTTTAGAATTAGAACCATTAGTTGTTGGATGCTAGCCAAAGCCATGAATCAAAATCAATATGTTTTGCTATGATATTTTTTTATGGGAAGGAGCTCTTACAGTTCATTTGAAACCTTTTGGTGTTAAATTCCTTGCCACTAGACAAAAATAGAACTCAAGAAGCATGGATCATACACGCAAATACATGTTGTATACACATGAATCATGAAGAATACACAAGAACACATGAATTATACATTGGAAGCATGAAGCATAAATGTGAATACACACAATATACATGAAGTATACACATGAATAAGTGAAGCATACATGTGAATAAGTGAAGCACAAGTAATTAAAGCATTGCAAGGGATACAAACCACCAAGAATGGAGCTTATTTACACAATATGCATTAGATGGAGTTTATTGAACAATCAACAGTAATTAGTTAAGCATTAGATGTAAAAAAAATCCATGCCTACAACATTCAAGCATACAATTTACACAATACACATGATAACATCATTCATGAATGGAAATAGAAAAATAAGATTTTCATTAATCAAAAAGTCGTAAGGCTATAAAATGATATATATTGATAAAATTATATACAATATATCCAAAAAATCCATACAGGCTTAGTACAAAAGAGCCATATGGACATAAAATTTCACATATATATCAATAGTACAAAACATGTGTTCCAAAATGCCACATAGGCATACAACAAACAATCCTAATACATAGTCATTTACCTCTAGGGGAAGGAAAAATATCTTATGCAACCTTTAAAATTCAGCTAGATGGAGTGTATGTTGGTTCTCTTGTCTTTCAAACATGCTCACTAGTCCTCCTCTCTTCACTCTAGACCTTCAACTGATATAATAAAAAGTAAAGATGTTAATACATAGAAATTGAACTGTGAAATGACATATAACAAAATATAATCACTCACCGCATACATATAGTCATCATGCACATTTACAACATTACCACATCCATGATCTGGAGTGACAACCACCTATAGCAACCATCAAGATAGAAATTAAACTACATAGAAGTAACGTGAAAATTTTCTATAATAGACCATAAAAGAGAAAATATAATGTCAAATTGACTAATCTGTTGCATACCACTCTCAAAGGATCAAAACTAGCTATTGTTGTAGCAACTCCATGGTCCATTATGCCACCACCATCACCAAGGTTGTCTGATGTCAATAACTGCAAATGAAACAACATATCTAATAGTGATATAAAGAAGTTTAGGTAGTCCCTTTATAACTGTCATAAATGAAAGAGTAAATGGTTGGCCTCAGTTGAGACTATAGTATAGTGCTTATAGATCACATAATGGTGAAAGTACTAAGTCCATTAGGATAGTCCAAACTCTTGCAAATGCCAAATTTCAGTTCTCATTGATATTTAAATTGCATATGCTAATGAACTAATGTTAATGAGGGCATGTTGTCAACATAGTGATAATGCCACAATGAAGTTCACATGAATGAAGTGAGGATTAATGTGTTACTAGCAGCTTTCAAAGGGATAATGGAACATATGATGAATTAGGATGTGTCTAGGGTTTTACTATATCACATGAAGTTGGTTGTTGAGGTGTGCAACAATAATGGAGGAGACAACTTTGGTCAATAATGAGTGGAAGGAAAGATTTCTTCTAACGGTGTATAGGATAAAATTTGGATGGAGGTGCTATAACATAGAAGGGATAAAGAGACAAGACCAACAGGGGATAATGGAACATATGGTGAAATAATAGAGGGTACAATGGGATGGGAGTTGAATGTGATAATGGAACATGGGATGGACTAGAATAGATTAATGGGATGGGCTAGGTTGGGATAACAAAATATAGCACAAACTATTAGAGGTTAATGGGATGGGATTAGGAGGGAATAAAGGAACATAGTGTGAATTAGGGAAAGATAGTGGGACAAGACCAAGAGGGGATAATGGAACATAAGGTGAAAAAGAGAGGGTAATGGGATGGGAATAGAAGGGGTTAATGGAACATAGGATGGACTAGTATAGATTTATGGGATGGGCTAGGATGGGATAATAAAATATAGGGTGGACAATTAGAGGTTAATTGGATGCAATTAGTAGGGAATAATGCAACATAGGGTGAATTAGGAGGTGTCTAGGGTTTGACTATAGTACATAAAGTGTGAACTTGACCTGTGTGTAGTAATAATAGAGAAGAGTTATCTAGGATGAAATGTGGATAAAGATGGTATAACATAGAATGGATAAAGGAACACAGGGTGGAACGTAGGGGATCATGAAACATCTATGGTGAAATAATAATGGGTAAAATAAGATGGGAGTAGAAGGGCATAATGACACGTAGGATGGACTAGAAGATATTAGTGGGATGGACTAGGAAGGGATCATGGAAAATAGGGTGAACTATTAAATTTAAATGGGATGGGATTAGGAAGGAATAAAGGAACAATAAGTGAATTAGGAGAAGATGATGTGACATGATCAAGAGGGGATGATGGAATATAGAATGGACTAGTAGAGATTAATTAGATGAGCTAGGATGGGATAATAAAACATTTTTAAGGTGAACTATACTAGAGGTTAATGGGAAGTAATTAGGAGAGAATATTAGACCATAAAGTGAATTAGGTGGTGTCTAAGGTTTGAATATAGGACATGAAGTGGGAACTTGAGGTGTGTAGTAATAATGTATTAGATATTTCATCAATAAAGAGTAGAAGGAAAGGTTTCTTGTAACAATATGTGTATAAGATGAAATATGGAGGAAGGTGGTATAATATATAAGGTGTTAAATATTGGGATATGTGATATAAAATGGTTAAAATATGCATGATGAAAGGAATGGAAGAATGAGATGGATGTTGAATGGTAAATATAATTAGGATCTCATAAGACCAACCAATGTTTGTGTTTCTCATCAATTTTTTAGATTTGTATACACAAAATTAAGAAAAATAGCTAACATTATTTTACAACACCATTAATGAATAAAGGCTACCTGAGTGAAAGTTGTTTAAGGACATGAATTGTGAGGTGTGGAGGTCGAAGGTCCACTAGGAAACTATTTGACATCCAAAGAATGTTATGAGACAAACATTCAAATATAACATCCAACTGTTCAAATGCATTAATAATATCTTTAAAACTAGTTGTCTACCTGTGGACTCAATGTCAAGAATGAATAAGGGTCTATAGGAATGGAGCTCATTTCATGAACACTCCAGCCCTAAAATTTCATCATATTGATTCTACTAATTTAGTTATCCTTAAATTTTAAAATATAATTTAATAAATAAAACTAAATGAACTTGCTAAATTTTACCTGAGTACCAATGCCAAATGTATTATTCAGCAATTCATTTGTCATAGCCATCACATCTGCAACTGATGTAGGTTGTGTAGCTACATCCCGAGCACTTTGATAATCATATGTGCAAACAACACTGCAAGCACCACAATGGTGGCGTGGATCTCAAGGCATACACATCTCCTCCACATCAAGCTTTACTAGAGGCCTCACACACTATATAATGGTTTGGGTGAGTGAGCTAATCAGCTCTAGTGTTTCCACCTCTACATTGTCCTTAACAATGGAAGGAACAGTGACATGCTCCACCATGGGTTTGGTCAAGGGTCTTGGTGCCAACTATGGCTTACATCATGTAGTAGGTTTATCATTTGTGCAGCCCCCACCTCTACCCTAAAATTCTAAGATGTCAAATTAATTTGGCATCTTATTGAGGACAAACTCACAATAGAGTTTCCTCAAAAAGTATTGTGGTACCTTATGGTTATTGCATGGAGGTTAGTCAAATACCATGCACCACCACTCCCAAAATTTATTTTTAATTAATTCATGGTTGCACCAATGGATGGGGAGCCTCTTGCATGCATGAGACAAAGGTATGTTGGTTCTTGAGTCTGTAAATAGGGAACACAAGTCAGCGTTGCTAAAAAAAAAGTTTCGCATCTGCATATGAAAAACCACTAGCATAAAATTGTCTCATCTCATGCCTCTTATTTGACCAAAAAAATATTTTCTCTCATTTCTCCTACATGAGATACAATTGACTTCAACGATTCAAAAATCCCTCTCCTATAAGGGTGGGTTCCAGCATGCTCAGTTAATCTTCCAATTAATTGTTCAATGTCTCATTTATTGTTTTCAATTTCATTTAGGATATTTTCTTGTGTTCCTTGAGGATGCCTATGAATTGATGGAGGGGTTTCAAGTTGTTCTTGTATAGGAGGCTCTTCGTGAGGGGTGATTGTGAATTCTCAATGTTTGGAGGTGGAGATTCATTCCCTGAGAATTAGAACAAAGTTTTATTAAAAAACCTATTTCAATCTACATTCTAAATCAAATTCGAAATAAAAACAATAAAATTGCATACCTCTTCACAATATTTGACCTCTTTGACATGTTGGTGGCATCCTTGTGAAGAATTGCAAGCTAAGAGTGCAAACAAATGGAAGAGATTTGGCGAGCACGAGTTGTAAAGCTAAAAACCTTCAAGCCAAGCTACAAGTGAACAAAAAAATGAAGATACAAATGCGCTTTTGTTTTAATACATATTTTCTATTTGGCGTGCGAAAAATGGCCTATTTTGACATTTTTTTTATTTTTTTCCAATTTGGCATCAAAATTGTGTCACTGATTGGTGAACTTACACTGTGGAAGAACGAGAAAAGGATGAACAGAATGAACAAAATGAAAGAGAAAAAGACACTTTGGTGGTGTCCCCTAAGATGCCTAGATATGTACAAAAGAATCATTGGATACAAGACAAAAGTTGTATTGACTAGAAGAAAAGTTGTTACTAAAGTAAACTTGTGTTTACTTTCTGAGATTGAACTGAAGACTATAAGTGAATCATGTAAAGATTAACATTGGATGGAAGCTATGAAATAACTTATGTAGATTGAGAAGAATCAAACTTGGGAATTGGTCCCAAGACTAGCAGATAAAAACATTATTGGATCAAAGTGGGTATTCATAAATAAGTTGAATGAGAATGGAGAAGTGTTTAGAAAGAAATCAAGGCTTGTGTGTAAAGGTTACTCACAAGTAGAAGGCATAGATTTTCAGGAGACCTTTGCTCTAATAGAAAGAATGGAAGCTATAAGGATGTTCCTAGTATTTTTTGCTCATAAAGATCTCAAGGTCTATCAAATGGATGTCAAGTCTGCATTTTTTAATGTTGAGCTAGAAGAAGAGGTCTAAATGGAACAACCAGAAGGATTTCAATTGTCGGATCAACCAGATATGGTGTGTAGATTGAAGAAAGATTTATATGGATTGAAGCAAGCTCCTAGAGCTTGGTATGTGAGGTTAGACAGGTATTTGATTCAACAAGGTTTCAACAAAGGTATAGCAGATAGTTGTATATGTTGATGACATTATTTTTGAAGGAAATGAAACTATGTGCAAGATGTTTGTGGAAGAGATGTAAAAATAATTTGAAATGTCTATGTTTAGAGAGATGAATTTATTTCTTGGGCTACAGATCAATCAAACTAAGAAAGGAATTTTTATTTCATAGTCTAAGCATGTGAAAGAGATGTTGAAGAAGTTTCAGATGGATGGTTTCAAATTGGTATGTACTCCTATGATGACTAGGTGCAAACTAGATAAAGATGATGATTCACCTAAGGTTGACTAGAGCAAGTATAGATCTATGATTGGTGGACTACTATATTTGATTGCTACTAGACCAGATATTATGCATGATGTCTATCTTGTGGCTAGATTTCAAGAAGATCCTAAGGAAACACATGTTATTGCTATTAAAATATTTTTTCAAATATTTGAATGGCACTCTAGATTATGGGTTATGGTATCCTAGAGATATTTATTTTACACTAAATGCTTATACAAATGTAGATTGGGTTGGATGTGTAGATGACAGAAAGAGTACAAGTGGTGGTGCATTCTTTCTTGGTTGTAGATTGGTGGCATGGTTGAGTAAAAAGGAAGATTTAGTTTCCTTTTCTACTACTAAAGCTGAGTATATTTCTACTACGTCTTGTTGTACACAAGTTCTATGGATGAAACTGACATTGAAAGATATCATAGTGGTGTATGATGATCCTATTTTTATCTTTTGTGATAACACAAGTACAATTAACATTTCAAAAAATCATGTGATGCACTCGAGGACAAAGAATATATCTATTAGGTATCATTTCTTGAGAGAGAAGGTTGTAGAGAATGAAGTAAATCTTGAGTATGTTTTGATGAAGGGTCAGATTGCTGATATATTTATGAAAGCTCTTCCTAAAGATAATTTTGAGTATCTCTAGGAAAATTTAGGGGTCATTTCCCCTCCTTTCTTGAACTAGATGCATATGGAGATGCATCAGTCTGGTGGATCTATGGATGATCTATATTTCTTCTCGACAAATGTATGGTGGCTACCTCTCAGGGGGAGCAAGTAATGTCATGTGTTGCCATTGTGAGTATTCTATTTTCAAAGGGGAAATCAATGTAAATATCTTTCACCTTTTCCATTGATGCCAAAGGGGGAGAGGAAAGGAAGCATGTGAAAATGAGGAGAGAAAGAATATAAAAGATATTATCTACTAAGGGGGAGAAATAGAAATAAAAATCTTGAGAAGTGTATTCAAAGCTAGTATGTTGTCTTTGATGGTTTTTCGCATCAAGTGTTGTATCAATGACAAAGGGGGAGATTGTTGCAAGAATGAGAAGAATGAAGGTGTTGTCATTGATGTCAACTATTCAATTGGTTATCAACCGGTTGTTGTTTTCATTAATGTCATGGTTGCAAGTTATTGACTGCATATGTCGAGGATATTGGGAAAATTGTATCAAAGGAAGATTGTGGGTTTTCAATAGTTGCTCCAGGTTTTTCTCCTATGCTTGTGTGGTTTAGATATGTTGATTGTGATTGTTGGAAGTTGCTATATCTAGATTTTTGGTTGTTGATTCATTGTTCAGTGTGAGTTATGTTCACCAGTTATAAACTATGGTTCTCTGAGGTTCTAGTTGAGGTCCGGGAGAAATGTTGCTCTTGTTGGAAATAGAAGGGCAAACAACTAAGAGGGGGGTTGAATTAGTTGTCTTAGAAATTATACATATTAAACTTATTGTTAGATCTCATAAATAAACATGAAAGCATAAACAATCACCATATCAAAAACACACATAACACCAAGATTTTTACATGGAAACCCTATTAGGGGAAAAACCATGGTGGAGGTTAGTCCACAAGATTATACCCTGTTAAAAGTATTACAAATGGGGAATGCACATGCATTCAAGCACACTGCCTAGAGCACACTGCTCAAATACAAAAGGCTTACTTCCAAAAGGAAGACTCATTGTCTTACAATCACATTTAGATTACATCCAAAAGATTTTGAACTGAGAAAATATCACCTTCTAATGCTTGATTACAATTTTGATTAAGCACATAAACACTTTCAACTGCTCACTCTTCTTCACACTTTACTTCTGCTTTCGAAAGATTAGAACATTATTCACACTTAGCACATGACATTCATCACACACCATACCTTAAACTATCAATCATATATATATTTGCAACTAAGGATAACTCCAACTACATGTTGGCCCAACAAAGTATGAAATGTGTACAAATTGTCGACCCAAATCAATAGACAATTTATCAATGCAGATAAAACAATGTTGGCCAAAACATAGTAAGGACCCAAAACAACATTCTTGAATATGAAACACCTTCAAAAATTATGCCTCAAAGATCCGAAACACGCTACAATCACCCTATCAGCCATGATCATGAAAAACAAGAACTCACAGAAGAAAATCAACAATTGCGAGCACAACGATCAATGTAGACCAACAACACAGATAGAGCATGATCTAGAAACATCCAAAAGCATCTTGAATCACCATAGAAGCATCCTCAATAACTCAAATTACTAGAATCACATCATCTTCTTTCAGGAACACCAACTAAAGCAACAAAGCAATTGTCAAAACATAGATACTCATATCTCAATCAAATATTCATGTGAACCTCTAAAACTTCATGTGGATAAACTAGATATACTTGTCAACAAACCCTTTAATCTGTAACCTCTTATCATCAATACACTGAGCTAGCCACCATACTAAGCTTCACTGCATCACCGACAACCTACAACTTATCTTATTACAATTTTTTCAATATCCTAGACATATACAACCTTAAAGAAATTAATGGCAATAGTTTTTACATCAATGACAACAACATATCAGCAATATCCAACAGCTCCTCCATATTTCTCTTTATTAATTTCTTATGACTTTTAGTTGGAGAGTTGTGTTGCTATGATAGTGATAAAGCTAATCTTAGTATCTAGAAGGTTCATGCTTAATAGCCCTGTTATGGTTGAATACTACCTAGGACACTTTAGATTTGATCAATGGTTTACGTGGTTTTAAGTTTTCTAGTAGAAACTTATTTTTTTTATTAATATTGGTTGGACTATGGTTACTATGTTGAATGATGGCCTACGTGCTAATCTGGTTGTTGTTTATTGGTTCTTGCTAGTGGTGTTGTTTCCCACCTTGTTTTGGTTCTTTTGTCTATTGGTTGTAACTATGGGATCAACTCCCTTCCCTACTTAACTAATCAAAAACAATGTACTTGTTCTTCTTGATTCTTCAAGTGCCCATAATAGATCAAAACATAAAATATCCCAACATTTTTGGAAAAAAAGAGCAGTAAAACCATCTAGGTCGGGTGCTTTATCTAGAGCCAAAGAGAAAACAACTTTTTTAACCTTCTCTAATGAAAATGGTCTCATTAAAGAGTCATTATCCCTTTTAGTGACAATTTGTGGAGTTATTTCCAAGAGTTATGCTTCATCTTTGTCATTTTGTTCTCCTCTATCTGTGGTGCAGATAAGAGGTTTGAAAAGAATCTAACACACTCTTGACTTATATCTTCTTCCTTAGTAATCCAATTACCAGTTGAAATCTCCTGGATGGGTTGAATT
This sequence comes from Sequoia sempervirens, assembly GCA_007258455.2. Taxonomy (NCBI): domain Eukaryota; kingdom Viridiplantae; phylum Streptophyta; class Pinopsida; order Cupressales; family Cupressaceae; genus Sequoia; species Sequoia sempervirens. Next base: position 384,966,125 of record VDFB02270651.1, on the reverse strand, counting down.
ACTTTGACATCCCTTTTAATTTGTGTGGGTGCATGAAAATACTTGGTGTTATGATCACCCTCCCTCAACCACAACTCCCTTGATTTTTTCCTCAAGTACATTTCCTCTCTTACACATAATTCTTCCCATTGTCCTTGCAAGTTCTTTTGTTTTCCATATAAGGAATCATCAAAACCATGTTGAATAATTTGTTCATGCACATCTTCCAATTATTTACGAATTAACTATTTTTAATGAAAGGCATTTTTTAAAACCTCTTTCTTCTATTTTATGAGTTGTTGCTTAATGTGCATTAACTTTTTACATAACCGAAACATAATTGTCCCCTGTTCATATGGTGTCATGGTCCACCAATGATGAATCAAATCCATGAAATTTGGATGCCTAAACCACATACTCTCAAACTTAAAAGAATATTTGAATCTGGGACAAGAGACATTTGAAATGTGGAGAGAGATTGCATAATGATCAGAGTCTACAAAAGGAAAGATCTTAGATACAAAGTTATGCCGCAAGCCAAACTAGTTAGAAGATACAAGATATATTTCTAGCCTTACTATTATTTGGAGAAAACCTTTCCTTCTATTATTCCATGTAATTTTTTTGTTAGCTGAAACAACATCCCTCAAAGCATTAGTGTTGATGAAGGTGCTAAAATCTGCTATTACTTTAGGTGGAGGGATAATGCCCCCTTTCTTTTCTCATATAGAAGTAATAGCATTAAATTCTCTTGCCAATATAATTTTTTCATCCCCTAAATCAATTATTACTTGTGTGAGTTGATCCCACAAATTTTTCTTATCAAAAGTAGATGATGGTCCATAAATATTAAGCAACCAAAATTTTAGATCAAACTTTGTTACTTCCAACAATTGTCAATTATTCCCATTTTTGTTTGAAACCATACTTATCGTCTTTAGATTCCATAGAGCCACTAATCCCCCTAATGCACCTTGAGCAAGCGAGTGCACTAATTTCCACAACTACCATTTTTTTTATTGTAGCTTCATATGTCTCTACTGAAGTTTTTGTTTCCTGAAGAATCACAATATCCGCTCTGCATCCATCAACTTGATGTTTGATGCTAGCACAATTGTTAGGGGCATTATTTCCCCTAACATTCCATGATATGATTTTCATTGCACGCGAGAAGACCAACAAGCTCTCCTTAGGTGCTTATTTATTATGTTTGCAATGGAATCATATAATGTCCTTTGAAGACCAACATCTATTTCCTCCTATAGCTTTGTAAACTTTGATTTGTGGCCTCTCTTTCTCAAGGATTTCTTTGTCATTGATTGGTAAGGATTCTAAGATCATATAAGGATTGTGAATAATGAAATACTTCACCATCCTCCATACAATCCCAACTTAGCAATTGATCTGCTATAGTGCATGTTGGATTACTTGTCTGACCATTTTGATTTGATGTCTTTGAAGTATTACTATTAATTACCTCCTTTCCTTTTTTAATGTTGCAATCCCAGAAAACCCCTTTTTCTATAATTTCTTCTACTATATCATCAACTATTTTTGAACCTATAGACAAAAACATCTTCTCTGCCAAAACTTCCAATTCTGCATCACTAACCCTCTCATTATTCTTTGAAATATCATGCAATTTTATCCATTATGATTCAAAATAAAGGTCCTTTGCTTGGATTAGAATTATTTCTTGTTTTTTCCATTTTCCCAACTAGTGTGAGTGATCTTGAGTCTTGAAACATCAATTTCCTAACTACAACATCCAATTGATGTTCAGAAATTTTTAAAGATGGGGAATATAAATTCAAAATATATCTTGTGTTCATCTTTCCCAATAGGTCTATATATTTAGCAAAATCTATGGACACTGAGAATTGTTGGTGTAATTATTTATTTAATTACACTTTAGCATAAGTTTAATTAGGCATATTTTATTTTCCTAGGTTAATTAATAATCTTTACCTTATTGAGCTATCTTGTTGCTCAAGATAAGATTAGGGTTGCATACATTGCTTTTATAAAGCAATTATCTCTTGTAATTATTTTGAGAACTTCGAATATATCATTTGCATGTTTTTATGCAACTCTCTGCTTTTTTGTTTTTCTCTTTTGTGGAAGGATATTCTATTTTGCATTTCAGATCTGGCTATTCTAAGCCGAAGCAAACCAAAGATGTGTCCAGCTAAGCAAGAAATAAGCTGCAAGAAACAATATGAAACTAGAAAAACTCATGCAGGTTGTCACCAATACAAGAGATGGATGCAAAAAAACCCCTTAATAGAACTTTATATTAGTTCATTATTACAATACCCAATGATTACAGAAGGAGATAATGAAAACTACAGAAACATAAGCAAAAATGCAAACTTAGTGCATGAAACAAAAACTATTGCATGCATAAAATAAGGTACACATATTTTGTAAATGACCTCAGATATGCATATAGGCCAAAAAGAGCTTTCCAATTCCATGAAAATCGCAAAAAATGGATAAGCGATTCAAAAGATATGCATCCCAGAGTGAAAATGGAAACATCTGACTTCTGAGGCCAAAAAAGACATCAAAAAGGAAAAACCAGAAAATAAAACCTACACCATTGCGTAGAGCGTCAAAACAGCTTTCTGACGATATCTTGTTTGCAAAAAAAGGATTTTGTATGCTCAAAATATGCCCGTTTCTATGAAAGTGCTCCAAAAAGGTCCAATATGGCCATAGACAGCCCTCAGGGGCTAAAAATAGTTCAGCCCCTGGCTGCATGCAAGACCAGGGGTTGGCACTCAGAGGGCTGGGCCGAAGCCCCTGGTCATCAATATGACCATCACAAGTTTGAAAAGAGCCCGCGGGGACTGGGTGGAGGGCCCCCGGTCCTCCATGTGACCAGGGGGGAGCAGAAGGGGCTCGGCAAGAGTGGTGCACTGGTGGAGTCTAGCTAAGCAAAGATGTTTGAGGCCGGTGGAGCGATGGCTGGGCGATGGCTGGCGAGAGGCCGTCGTGTGGCGGATGGGCGGTGACTGCCATTTGAATTGGCCGTGGATTTTTTAATCCAAAATTTTTGATTTTTTTAATATTTTTTTGAATTTTTTTCAATTTCGATGCCTCATGAAGCAAGCCTGGGGGCCGTACGGCCCTTGGGAAAAAACATTTTGCCTCTCTGGACGACTGTGTCTAAATCAGACAAATTTAATATCAAAATAGGAGTTTTTGGGTGCTGCGGACTCATTGGTTCAGATCTTTCTTAGTTTGAAGGCCATGTTTTTATGGTTAATGTTCCAGAATCTTGATGGTACTCGTCCTATGGGCAGTTTTAGTTTCAGTTTGGCATTGGCATTGGAGACACAACTTCCAGATTTTGTCATCATTATGGGTTCATCTTTTTCATCTACTGTTGCTTACAGATTCCAAGGTTGTTCCAGCATGTGAGTTTCCAGTGTTCCTTAGCATCGGGTCTGCTGTCACATTATCATGATTCTGGTTTTGGTTTCAGTTGTAGATATGTTGGGTGAAAATTATGTAATCAACTTTCAACAAATTACACAACTTGGATTTCAGCCACAGCTATGTGAGATGTGAATCTCTCCTCTCGGAAAGGGGAGGTGCCCTTCTTACTACTAAGAGAAACAATAGTAAATCACAAAAGTAATTACAAAATGTACACGAAATTCACGGAGTGGGGGGGGTGTTACATTCATCCTTCTCTCTTTTTTTAGAGAAGATGTTTACAATGCTTCACGTGTTGGAAGTTTTGAATTCTTGATAACTTGAAACAAACAACTAGCAGTAATGCCAATATCTCTATCTCGTCAAAGCGAAGCGTAGAGATACCAGAAGTAATTAACAACAAACAAAAGAAAATAAAAAGGGAAAGCTCACGAAGGCACAAAGTTGTTCCGTAGCTTTATCAATGTTGGATCTGCATAAATGTACCATTTGCTACGTTAGAAGCACAAAGTCTTCTTAGATGCAACAATTCTTCAAACAGCATGAACGATTACAAGCACAAAGTCTTGTAGATCATCCAACAAAAGTGTTAATAGCATGAACGATTACAAGCGCAAAGTCTTGTAGATCCTTCGACAAAGTATCCAAGAGTATGAATAATTACAAGCACAAAGTCTTGTAGATTATTCAACAAGAACATGCAAGAGCATAAATGATTATAAGCGCAAAGTCTTATAGATCATTCAACCAATGATAAAAGAAATACAATGCAATCTAAATAACGAATGTAACACAAAGTTTACATCAACTACTTAGAGTCTTTCAGATTCCTTGAGCTAATCACTACCAAATCAAATCAACTTACAAAAGTATCGAATCCAACGCAAAGTTTGGCTAGCAATCCTTTTCTTTATTGATTGAATCTCATTCACAAAGCATGAACGCAAAGTTTCACAAATTTGCTTACAAAAGGGCAGCACTTTGTTGCAAAAGGCTAAAAGATAAATTACAATGAAAATCCCTCACATTATATAGAAAGAGGGATGAGAAAAAGAAGGAAAGAGATTGAGAAAATCAGGGAGAGTTAGGTGAGCGATTTTAGGAAATCTCACCTAACTTTGACCAAAGTCAAAGTGTAATTTGTTTTGAAAATATTACATCTTTGGACTTGGTGTAATTACACTTACAAAATGACATTCAAAAATGTCGAGAAATATTTACAAGATGCATAATGGGATGCACCGGAAATGTCTAACACCGAGAATAGGGGCCGCTTCACGCCTCTTTGCATTGGGCGGAAGTCTTCAAATTTCCTCCTAGTCTCCGCATGAACTTCTCATCCGACTAACGGTGTAATCCACAATGGTGTGAATTCTCGTGGATCAATCTCATGGCAGATGAGTGAACCTTTTTGCACCTGTCAAGATGCGCTCTTCAGTTGTCCAATGTGAGCCTTGTATCACAAATGATGTTCAGGAAGCTTCGAGAAGTCTGAACCGCCGATCAAATTCGGATGGCTTCCTTTGAAGATCAGGGATATTTCGTACCTAGGAAGATACGATTGTCCTCAAGAAGTTGACCAGGCAACTCTCTGATACTTTTGTCAAGAATGTTGCGATGCCCATCGACATCTTCCTGTACTTGGTGAAGATCTTCAATAAGAGATTGAACCACTTGAATCCTGTGTTTCAGTGATTCTCTTACCTCTACAAACTTTTCTTTGTCGGGAATTACCCCAACCTCCACCAATTTGCTGAGCTTTACCTGTTTCATTTCCGACCATGACAATAGGCATTTTTCCATGTCTCTGCGCTCCTGGGAAAGTACGCTCTTTTCTTTATCAAGCTCTATGGTGAGCTTGGACAACATGGTGGTTTTCTCATCCACAGCCAAAATTATCTGAGATCCGTGTTCGATGATCTTTTCAACAAAGTCATACAACACCCTGTCTTTGAAGGCGAATTTCTCAGCTTTCTTGACAGCTGGGTCTTCAATACTTACCACTGTCAGCGGTTGTGCATTACTTGGGGAATCGGAAAGTCTATTTACAATAGTGGCATAATGCTCTGCCCTCTGTTTGTACATGTTACGAGATTGCTCAACTTTGTCCAGCCTTCCTGCCAAGATATCCAAAGTGACTTGCGCATCGGCTTTTGCACTTTCGTTGGTAACCTTGCCAAGTTGGACCTTTGTTACTGTGTAGTCCTCCATATTGACATCACCTTCTTGATTCGGAGGTATGCCAATTTCAGCATACTTGTGGCCAGACTTATCAACATTCAGCCTCGAGTATACTTTTGCCTGCTTCTTCCCTTTGGCCTTTGGAAGAACTATCTCTTCAAGGTCGAGCTCCTCTAGAGAAATCATTTGCTTTTTACGCTTCGACACTTGAGATATTAGCCAAGGAGGAAGAAAAGAAGTGTGAACTTCTGGTTTTACACAAGTCACGCCATTGCCACCTCTGAAGTTATTGTCACATCTGAACTCACCATTGGTATCGTGACAATTGGAGAAGTGTTTGTCATCATTGCTCCTGTAGTTGACACATTGAGCTGATCACGCATTGACTCATTCATGAAATGATTGAATTCATTCTCAGAAGTGATATCATACGTTGGCAAAGACAAGCTAGGAATGGACGATGGTGGGCTTGACAGTATATCAACTGTATGGATGCTTGTCACTGAAGGAGTATTAAGCTAGGTTGATGCTACAGGGATAGGGGATATCTCGACTGCAGGAATGCTTGTGGTAGGAATAGGTGACGAGGGAACAGGAGGTGGAGGATTTCTTGAATCTAGAGGGGTATGAGGAACGTTTGAAGTCACGGGCGATGATGTTCTATGGATTTCCCCAACCACATTCTCGGGAGGAGAAGTAGTTATTTCTTCATCATGCTCGGGTTCTTGTTGATCACCCTCTTGTCTCTCTGAATCTGGCTCACCTTCGAAGTCACCTTCAGATCCTTCTTCAGAATCTTCATCAGACTCTTGCCCACTTTCATAAACCTCTTCGGCATCGGAGTCTACTTCTGCTGAATCTTCATCTTCAGCGGATTGGTCACTTGAAGTATCTTCTTCATCAGAATCTACCTCCTCTAGAATGGGCTTTTTACCCTTAGAGCGAGATGGATGAGATTCTGTTATTTTTGTCTCTTGGACAGCCTGGGTATCTTTCCTACCAACAGTGAACTTGATCCTAGGGCCTCTCCGTGAAGAAGTGGGAACGGCCGCTGATTTGTTTTTGTCACGGAGTTCTTGCTGTTGGCGTGCTTCTGCCTCGGACTCTTCTCCTTCTGAGTCTGTCCTTAAACTTTTCATTGTATGACCATGTTTGTGTAACCATTCTTTTGTGTTGGCTAGGATTGGTCTCAGCCTTTCTCTCATGCTGGTGACCTCTTTCCTAGACCACTGTATTGCAGGCAACGGCCTTTCAGCAATGCCTTGCTCATCATAGACAGCGTTCATGATATCACCTGGATCCTCAAAATCCTCTGGTAGATCAGCGATACCAAGATCTTTGATTTGTTGAACTGTCAATCTGCAATAGTCCATTTTGCGAATGGCTTCTTCATCTCTGCAATCTGCCCAAATGTCTTCAAAATGGTACCTGTGTTGGTGACACTTTTGCAACTTCTTTCTGACATCTCGATAGTCAAAATCAAACCTATACCTGTAGGTTTTGATGGTCATGATCTTCATCTCAGCATAGACAGACTTAGCTTTTTGTGCAGTTTGGATAGTATATCTGCCAATGGTCAGTGGGAACTTGAATCCATGCTTGTGGTTGCTTCTTCGTTCTTTCTGCACTGACATCAGCTGTCTGCATGTTTCCATGAGAACCCACTTATCCGAAGGATAATGTGGTAGCATGTAGGGACAACCGGTGTAACAACCTACTCTCAAGTAAGTAAATGTTGGGAATTGGAGAAAAATACATCCAACTTTACTTACCACCTTATAAGCCTCATCAGACACTCTTCTTCTTTCCAAAGCTAGATCAAAGTTGAAGAGTAAAGGCGCAAAGAAAGCATCAGTGACCCGTCTGAAATGATGAAAGCTCTCCTTTAGCTCCAACTGATAGAAATATCTGTACACAGGCACCATCATTCGATTCCCCTTTGTAGATAGACCTGGGAATTATCTCATCATAGCTGTTGCATACACCAGGTAAGAAGTCATGTAGAACTTCAATGTAGAAGAAGCATTGATCAACTGTTCGTGCATCTCATCACTGATTTGTTTACCCCAGTCAATATGCACCTTCTGCCTCCTTATGATCCTGATGTACTCATACATCCAGTTGTGAAAGGTGGATGATTCCGGCAAACCTTTCACTCTGCTCAGAAACGTGATCATATCCTTGACGTCATCTTTGAAGTCACTTCTCAGGAGTCCTTTCGGCCATCTAGAAACAGATGATCTAAGCTTTTTGAGCCATTGAGTATTTATCAACTGTTTGGCTTTATTGGGATCAGCATCAAAGATCTCCTGTACTTTTGATATAGAGATGTTAATATATTTCTCCATGTGAGGGACCTTGAAGACAATGTCGAAGAAATCGGGGTCGAGTCTCAGAATCTCGTGCCCGGAAGAGCCGATCACACTTCTGCTTTCTTGGATGTAATGAGACGCAACTTGAAGAACAAACTCAGTATTGTGCGCAGCTGTGGGGAACATCGCCACCAAGTGGAGATTGTTGTGTACGATTGCTCTCATTGAATCAGGGAGAGGCTTTGTCTTTGTCAACTTTGCGAAGTCAACCAAGTCTTGATGGCCAACTTTTGTATCCTTTATTTCTTCAACTTTCGAAAGCACCATAGTTGGCGGATAGATGCCTTGATATTTGTACTTCATCTTGCTTTTTGCTTTCGAAGAAGAAGGAGGCTTCGTAGCAGTCATCAAAAGAAACTGGAACACTGAGCACTCTTGACTTGACGATCTCTGAGAGTAGACTGCAATCCGTCTAGCCAGAACAAACACCAATTGTTAGGGAACATAGGAAAGCGTGAAATGAGCACGAGGGTGGAAAAGCATGGAGTGGATGGCGAGGCACGCAAAATGATGCATGAATGCAGAAAAATGAAGCTCAGGAATGCACTGGTCAAAAATGAAGTTCATTTGGAAAGGTCTAGGAAAAGCCTGAAAAAAGTGTAAGGGCGCTAAAATTCAGCACCCTTACATTTTGAGAAAAACTGCTTTTGGTGTAAGGGCACTAAATTTTAGCGCCCTTACACTTTCTAGTGTTAGGCAATTTTTGGGTATCTTCAAAATGTCATGGCGCTTAATTTTAGCACTTTTGCAATTTTGGCAATTTTGAAAATGTAGATGCAAGGAAGAATGGCGAAGGCGCTTGAGCTTAGAAAATGCAATGTTTGTAACAATGAAAGCTTTTGAAATTATCTCCATCCTATTACATTTTCATTCAAAGATCAAAGGAATTCTTTTTCACAAATGATGAATCTTTTCAATATTTACCAAAACGAATGAAGAGCTTCTGACAAAGATAATTCAACACAAACATGGCGGGTAGATAGAAGTTCACAACAAACATTGCGTACAGAGGAGAACGGGGAAAGAAACGCGTATGAAGGATAAGGGAAGAAACGCGTATGGGAAGAAAGAAACGCGAATGTGTAGCGTAAGAAAATAGAAATGAAAATAAGGAATGAGCATCGAAATGAACACGCACAGAGGAGAAAGACGCATTTAAAATAATGAATGAGGGTTCCAACACGTAAAGAGAAGAAAAACACGAATGAAGAAGGGAGGACGTGAATGGAAAGAACAAAAAATGAATGTAATGAAAGACGTGAATGTAAGAAACAAAAACATGTATGCTAATAATGGACATATACAAATGAAAAGACGAAGCTAAAATGGAAAACCTTACCAGGCAAAACGCGAAGCTTGCTGAAGAGGCGAATGGCAAAAATCTTCAAAAACGTGATTTGCAGTTGAAGTGCAATTCGCCCAGCAAGAGGAAAATGAGATAAAAAGAAATGCAAACAATAAAATGGTGAACTTCATTCACTTAAGTGAAAATGAGAATTAAAAACCTAACTCAAGTCGTGCAATAAATTTAGGCACGAAAAGTGGCACGATTGACGAAAAACGCGAAGACGTGAAGAAACGTGCCAGAGGCATGAAAAAAAGTTAAGTATCGAAAGAAAATGTAATGGCACTAAAATTCAGCGCCCTTAAATTTTTTGGAATTTCACTGCATGCAGGGGCGCTAAATTTTAGCGCCCTTGCATTTCCAGACTTAGTCAAATTTTTGGAATTTCACTGCAGGAGCGTACTTTTTCAGTGCCACTGCATTTTTCGCAATTTGCAAAGTACGAATAGTGAAACATCACGAAAGATCTCGTTTCGAAGGTCTTTGCGAGGCGAACAAGGGGGAATGCTCGAATTGACTATTCAAGACTTGGGAACGCATTTCAAGGTGGCTTGAAAATCACTTCGTTATGCATACTTGAACTTCACGAATCCTAGGAAACAGACAAGTTTTGTAGGGGGGTTATCCGTGGAACGAGCGCTGCTAGATTTTGTGATAACAAGATAGAAGTATCTTTCCTTGCTTGCCATATTTGGGGTTCTAGTGTTACTTCATCAGAGTTCTTTCAGTGCTTCTTCGCAGCAGTTCATCTCTCTGAGGGGGGGTTTTTCCCACTGGGTTTTCTCTCTCTTTGCATTTGTACATGAGTACCTAATCAAGCCTTGTTGCCGGGACTCATATTTGCATAATAATTTGCTTCTCCCTAAGTTGCACTTATGGGGGGTGTTGGTGTAACTATTTATTTAATTACACTTTAGCATAAGTTTACTTAGGCATATTTTATTTTCCTAGGTTAATTAATAATTTTTATCTTATTGAGCTATCTTGTTGCTCAAGATAAGATTAGGGTTGCATACATTGCTTTTATAAAGAAACTATCTATTGTAATTATTTTGAGAACTTTGAATATATCATTTGCATGTTTTTATGCAACTCTTTGCTTTTCTGTTTTTCTCTTCTGTGGAAGGATATTTTGGTTTGCATTTCAGATCTTGGCTATTCTAACAAGAATCGCTTTGCATGTATATCTTTTGAAAGGCATTATTTTTTTACTCCTTTTCCCCTTATATGATCATGGATTCCTTGTTGTTTAGATTTTGAAGTAATTTGATTTCTACTCCTCTTAAGAACCACCTCTGCACAACAATTAGATTTTGACACCCATTGACTCAAATCTATACCTATTATCCTAGAATCTAGCAACGCTCATTCCACAGATAACCCCCCTACGAAACTTGTCCATTTCCTGGGTTTGTGAAGTTCAAGCGCAAAAAATGATGCATTTTTCAACCCACCTCGATTTACGGTATGAGGTTTCAAATTATCAATTTGAATATCTCATTATGTTCGCCTTGCCAAGACCTTCGAAATGAGCACCTTCACAAGGTCGTACGGTTGATATTTCATCAAAACAATTTTTAATGCAATACGTGCGAAAAAGCCCGCCCTGCATTTTTTGATGAATTTTTTCTAAGTGTTTGATGTAATGTCGGGGCTTTTCACCTTTATGCTAGGGGGTAAAATTTGACATCATTACACCAAGAAAAGATTTTTCAAAAAGTTTCTAAGTCATTTTTCCATGTTGGGCAGACTTTTTTGCAGCCATTACATCACCTCAAAAATTGGCTAAGTATAAATGCAGTGGCGGACTTTTTCACCGCCTCTACATTTTTGTCACTTTCCCTCTTGATGAAAGGGTGCTGATTTTCCCCGCCTTTACACTTTTTCTCCAGACTTAGTCATTTTTATGATTGGGCAAAGATTTTTGTCTCCTTTACACTTTTTCTCTAGACTTAGTCATTTTTATGACTGGGCAGGGATTTTTGTCTCCTTTACACTTTTTTTCCAGACTTAGTCATTTTTATGAATGGGCGGGGTTTTTTGCAACCATTACATCTCTTTGAAAATTGACTAAGTATAGATGCAATGGTAGACATTTTCACCGCCTCTGCATTTTTGTCACTTTCCCTCTTGATGTAAGGGCATTGATTTTCCCTGCCTTTACACTTTTTCTCCAGACTTAGTCATTTTTATGATTGGGTGGGGATTTTTGTCTCCTTTACACTTTTTCTCCAGACTTAGTCATTTTTATGACTAGGCGGGGATTTTTGTCTCCTTTACACTTTTTTTCTAGACTTAGTCATTTTTATGAATGGGCGGGGTTTTTTGCAACCATTACATCTCTTTGAAAATTGACTAAGTATAGATGCAGTGGCGGACTTTTTCACCGCCTCTACATTTTTGTCACTTTCCCTCTTGGTGTAAGGGCACTGATTTTCCCCGCCTTTACACTAATTTCAGATTTTCCTCAAAATGTCTTCAAACTTGTCAGTTTTTCTTTATGCTTCGTTCCTTCCACTTTGAACATCGTTTTGTGTGCCTCATCATCTGTTTCATTCCTTTTTGACCTCATTTTTTGTGCACGCTTCCCAATGTTTCTTTTTTTGCTAACACCTGTTGATTCACCATTCTTGCAGTTTCTCTCCAGATCTTGTCAAGTGATCCTGAAAGTGACTTCCTTTTATCTTGATTCTTCCATATGATACATTCATGCAGGAGACTAGGAAGAGATATGAAGACTTCCGTGCCTAAGCAAGGAACCATGAAGATTCTTGATCTCCAGAGTTAGATATTTTCACTGCATCCTTTTATGCATCTTGTAAATATTTCTCGACATCTTGAATGTCATTTTTGTAAAATGTAATTGCACCAAAGTTTGAGATGTAATTGCATCAAGAACAATTACACTTTGACTTTGGTCAAAGTTAGGTGAGTTTTTCCTAAAATCCCTAATTTCCTAGATTTTCTCAATTAGTTTCCTACTTTTGCTCATCCCTCTTTCTATAAATAGGTGGGATTCTCATTGTATTATCTACCTTTTAGTATTTGCAACGAAGTGCTGCCCTTTTTGAAGCAGAATTGTGAAACTTTGTGTTCATGTTTTGTGAATGGAATTTGATCAATAAAGAAGAACATTGCAAACCAGACTTTGTGTTGGATTCAATATTCTTGTGAGTTGATCTCTTTTGGTGGTGATTAGTAAGAGATATCTGAAGGACTCTAAATGATTCATGTAAACTTTGTGTTACATCCTTTGTTTAGATTTACATTTGTGTTGGTTAACTATTGTTAAATGATCTACAAGACTTTGTGTTTGTAATTGTTCATGCTATTCAAATACTTTGGTTGAAAGATATACAAGACTTTGAGCTTGTGATCCTTCATGTTGTTCTATTGAATTGTTGCATCTAAGAAGACTTTGTGCTTCTAATGCTAAAAATTGAATTGTTCTTACAGATTTGTAGGTGAAAAGGCTATGAAACGACTTTGTGCCTTCGTGAGCCTTACTCTTTCTATTTTGTTCTTTGAGTTGGAATTCTCTCTCGTTTCTCTAAGCTATGCTTTGACAAGATAGGGAATCAGTTGTTCGGCATTGGTAAGTTTTCAGTGTTGTGAATCAAGTACGTTCTCCATTGTGAAGCATTGTACACATCATCTCTGAAAAAAAAAGAGAATGATGAAAGTGACACACACCCCCCAATTCGTAAATATTGTTCATACTTTGTAAATACTTTAAATTTTTTCTAATTGTAAGAAGGGTGCCTCCCCTTGCTGAGAGGAGAGATTGAATCTCACGTGACTTTGGTTGAATCTAGGTTGTGTAATATGTTGCAAGTTGATTACATAATTTTCACCCAATAGTTTTTTGGCGACTCCGTTGGGGACACGATACGCATTCTAAAGCCTCATGCTTTCGTTTGAAGTATACATGTGTCCTTTTTCATTGTAATTTATTTTCTTGTAATTTTTTCAAGCTTTCACCAAGGACATGTAAATGGCCGCTCAAAGTCCTTGGGGAAATGCTTTTGGTCCATTGAGTCTAGCTCTACCCCTACATGCTCTTCCGAAAGGATCGCGGAAGAAATTTACCAAGTTCCTTGGTGATGGACAACAACATCCTGATGAGCACGTTGTTGCTTTCTACATCAATTGTGGAGTTCATGGTGTTGAATACGAAGATGTATCTATGAGGCTGTTTGTGGAAACTCTCCAAGGTGTTGCTGTAGATTGGTTTTATCATTTGGAACCATGTACCATCACAAACTGGGCAACTCTCATAGCTAAATTTGAAGAAAGGTTCAAATCTCCTAAAGAAACTCATGCTTTGTTGGCTCAACTCACCTAGTTGAATAAGGAGTCTCACATACCTATGCGCGAGTTCGTTGCTCACTTCAACAAGTTCTCACGAAAAATTCCAACTGTTGCTCAACCTATAGCTGAGAATTTGAAATATTTCTTTGTAAATGCTCAAATGCCCAAGGTTGGTTTCATATTGAGAAGAGCAACCCTAGCTACTCTTGCAGTTATGCAAACTTTGGTGACAAAGATTGAAGATGATCTCATTCTTGTTGGGCAAATAAAAATTGAATCAAATGAATACGAAGAAACCCCTTCTTTGGAGTTATTTTCTTCCATCATGAGGATGGATCCTATGGTGCAAAGGTTGGTAAATGAGCTAATTGTCCTCAAAAAGCAGCTAGCTCATAATTTTGTTGTTGGGAATCGACATAGGTTGTATTCACCTCCAAAGATACTTGCTCTTGAGGTACCATTAGTAAAAGCAGTAGCGAAGCATCCTAACTCAAATTCAAGTGATCTCGCTATTCTCTTCCGAGAAAAGGAAGCAGACATAGCTGGTGACTCCCAATTCTGGTTTATGCAATCTCAAAAAGCCATTGATGAAGAGTAGAAGGATGAAAGTCATTTTACTGAAGTTCAAGTGAATGAAGACAATCTTGTCTTAAAATCTGAAAAGCTGAACATGCACGTAGATTTCAGTCAAGTTGAAAAGAATGTGTTTGTGTCATGTGAGGACCTTCTTATAAATAATTTAGATTTTCCCAAGTCTAAAGATGGTGAACATCATATTGAGGTATGCAGTGCAATCATATCTTCATCTGAATCAAATGAAAGAGATCATTCTGATCAGCATGAGGTTGTCATGGTTGATGAATCAGTTGTTCAGGTAGCAACTGGTAAGAAGCATTCAATCTTTGATCGATCAAGGGAATGTCCCATAAGATATCTTGCTTGGTTGGAGGCCAATGGGAAGACAAAGGTTCCATTTGCACTTGAGCGTGAAGATAAATTTGAGGATGCAACTAAAAATGTATTTGTAGATGTGCAAGAGAAACTTGGATTCAATGATTTATTTTGGAGCAGCAATATATCTATAATATTTTCAAAGGTAGTTGAACTTGTTCATCTCTTTCATGAAGCAATGCTTCAACTTCATCTACATGTAGCTGCTAATGATCATGGAAGGCCTTGCAAACTATTGAAGAAAGGCAGCTATTTTGTTGAACCTATGAATGGTTTCATTTGAGAAGGTCTCATTGATGGCCAAGTTTAATTAGGTAGTTTTTTTTTTTTTACCTTTCCAATAAGTGCATTTGCAAAAATGTGCATCTTGTTTTCATAGATTTTCTTTTTGTTGTCCTCGCTTGACTCCAAGCCCAATGGATGGATAAAGGCACTTGAATTCTGGAGTTCTTCTCCATTCATTTGTTTCAAAGAATGGTTGAAGGAATATCCCCAACTGGAGCTAGCTGTTATCCCAGAATCTAGCAGCGCTCATTCCACGGATAACCCCCTATGAAACTTGTCCATTTCCTAGGTCCTTGAAGTTCAAGCATGCAAAACGAGGAATTTTTCAACCCACCTCAATTTTTGGTCTGAGGTTTCAAATTGTCAATTTGAACATCTCATTATGTTCGCCTTGTGAAGACCTTCGAAATGAGCACCTTCGCAAGGTCGTACAGTTGATATTTCATCAAAACTGTTTTTAATGCAATACGTGCAAAAAAGCCCGCCTTGCATTTTTTGATGAATTTTTTCTAAGTGTTTGATGTAATGTTAGGGATTTTCACCACCATTACATCAAAATGGTTTTTGAATTTAGTGTAGAGGCACTGATTTTCCCTGCCTTTACATTTTTTCTCCCTACTTAGTCATTTTTATGACTAGGCAGGGTTTTTTGCGCTCATTACATCTCATATTTTTCACCTTTATGCTAGGGGGTGAAATTTGACATCATTACACTAAGAAAAGATTTTTCCAAAAGTTTCTAAGTCATTTTTCCATGTTGGGCAGACTTTTTTGCAGCCATTACATCACCTCAAAAATTGGCTAAGTATAAATGCAGTGGCGGACTTTTTCACCGCCTCTACATTTTTGTCACTTTCCCTCTTGATGTAAGGGCCCTGATTTTCCCCGCCTTTACACTTTTTCTCCATAATTAGTCATTTTTATGATTGGGTGGGGATTTTTGTTTCCTTTACACTTTTTCTCCAGACTTAGTCATTTTTATGACTAGGCGAGGATTTTTGTCTCCTTTACACTTTTTTTCCAGACTTAGTCATTTTTATGAATGGGCGGGGTTTTTGCAACCATTACATCTCTTTGAAAATTGACTAAGTATAGATGCAGTGGTGGAATTTTTTACCGCCTCTACATTTTTGTCACTTTCCCTCTTGATTTAAGGGCCCTGATTTTCCCTGCCTTTACACTTTTTCTCCAGACTTAGTCATTTTTATGATTGGGCAGGGATTTTTGTCTCCTTTACACTTTTTCTCTAGACTTAGTCATTTTTATGATTGGGCAAGGATTTTTAGTCATTTTTATGACTGGGCAGGGATTTTTGTCTCCTTTACACTTTTTTTCCAAACTTAGTCATTTTTATGAATGGGCGGGGTTTTTTGCAACCATTACATCTCTTTGAAAATTGACTAAGTATAGATGTAGTGGTGGACTTCTTCATTGCCTCTGCATTTTTGTCACTTCCCTCTTGGTGTAAGGGTGCTAATTTTCCTCATCTTTACACTAATTTCAGCTTTTCCTCAAAATGTCTTCAAACTTTCTAGTTTTTCTCTGTGCTTCATTCCTTCCACTTTGAACATCGTTTTGCATGCCTCATCATCTATTTCATGCCTTTTTTTACCTCATTTTTTGTGCACGCTTCCCAATGTTTCTTTTTCTGCTAATGCCTGTTGATTCACCATTCTTGTAGCTTCTCTCCAAATCTCATCAAGTGATCCTGAAAGTGATTTCCTTTTATCTTGATTCTTCCAAATGACACATTCATGCAGGAGGCCAGGAAGAGATATGAAGACTTCCGTGCCCAAGAAAGGAACCATGAAGATTCATAATCTCCAGAGTTAGATCTTTTCGATGCATCCTTTTATGCATCTTGTAAATATTTCTCGACATCTTGAATGTCATTTTTGTAAAATGTAATTGCACCAAAGTTTGAGATGTAATTGCATCAAGAACAATTACACTTTGACTTTGGTCAAAGTTAGGTGAGTTTTTCCTAAAATCGCTCACCTAATTTCCTAGATTTTCTCAATTAGTTTCCTACTTTTGCTCATCCCTCTTTCTATAAATAGGAGGGATTCTCATTGTATTATCTATCTTTTATTATTTGCAATGAAGTGCTACCCTTTTTGAAGCAGAATTGTGAAACTTTGTGTTCATGTTTTGTGAATGGAATTTGATCAATAAAGAAGAACATTGCAAACCAGACTTTGTGTTGGATTCGATATTCTTATGAGTTGATCTCTTTTGGTGGTGATTAGTAAGAGATATATGAAGGACTCTAAATGATTCATGTAAACTTTGTGTTACATCCTTTGTTTAGATTTACATTTGTGTTGGTTAACTATTGTTGAATGATCTACAAGACTTTGTGTTATTAATTTTTCATGCTATTCAGATACTTTGGTTGAAAGATATACAAGACTTTAAGCTTGTGATCCTTCATGTTGTTCTATTGAATTGTTGCATCTAAGAAGACTTTGTGCTTCTAATGCTACAATTTTAATTTTTCTTATAGATCTGCAGGTGAAAAGGCTACGAAACGACTGTGTGCCTTCGTGAGCCTTACTCTTTCTATTTTGTTCTTTGAGTTGGAATTCTATCTAGTTTCTCTAAGCTATGCTTTGACAAGATAGGGAATCAGTTGTTTGGCATTGGTAAGTTTTCAGTGTTGTGAATCAAGCACTTTATCCATTGTGAAGCATTATACACATCATCTCTGAAAAAGGAGAGAATGATGAATGTGAAACACACCCCCCAATTCGTAAATATTGTTCATACTTTGTAAATAATTTAAATTTGTTCTAATTGTAAGAAGGGCGCCTCCCCTTGCTGAGAGGAGAGATTGAATCTCACGTGACTATGGTTGAATCTAGGTTGTGTAATCTTTTGCAAGTTGATTACATAATTTTCACCCAACAATACCATGCCCCCCTATTTTCCCTAATAGGGACACGATTTTGTGCATTATTTTGTTTTGTAAATTCTACAATAAAATGCCCTAACATATGACATTGAGCACATGCATTCTAAGGGGTTTCAAAAATTAACTCTTGTTTCCATTTTCCAAACTTGGAAGTTATCTCTATATGTCTCAGAAGCTTCTTGGTTGTGTCAAGTAATACACACAACCTAGCTGACTTTGATGGATTATTGAAGAAAATAAAATCATGCTTAAGAAAGATGCCAATTTGATTAGCCATGATTTCTAGAAAATTCAAATCCCTATATTCTAATGGCAATGCATGCATTTGAAGTCAAAAGGGAATAAAATGAGAAACAAAAACCTCAAATTTAAATTTTGGAGTCCAATGTTGCATGTATAAACTAGAACCTTGAAATGACCATGATTTGATTTTGAAACCTCATCCTTGTAAGCTTTGTTAGAAAATAGAACAACAAATATTCCTTTTCCCTGATCTAGATAAAAAACTTTGATAGCTCCTTCCCATTCATAAAATATAAAATTCTTTAAGTTTTCTAAATCCAGTGTAAGGTTCCAAAACTTACATATGAGTGTTTTTTCTCTCAAATCTATAACTTGTGGCTATAGTAGATGCTCTAGAAAAGTAGCTTTGACGACTCCTTGCTGTTGCAGAGGTATGGCCTTGTTCACATTCTTAGAACTCTTAGCCCCTACCTTAGTAATGTGATTCTCTTGGGTCCCTTTTAGCACTTCTTTCCTTCTCCATTCTTTTCTTTGTGAGTTTTTTCCTATTTTCATTTTGTCCCTTAACCCCTTTCCTCTATTTCTCTTGCCTTGAAATTTCACCCTTGTGGTTGTGTAGATGTTAGCTTCTGCCCAATCATTTTCTTTTCCTTTTCACTATGATGCATGAAACCCCAACTCTTTGGGCATTTAATATTTTGGTTCTGAGAACCATTTTCTTCTCCATTAATTCCTCTTGCCTACCCAGATGAGGCATGTGACTTAGAATGCTCTACATTTGAAAGATTTGATTTGCAGATATTTTCATTCTGGTGCTTTTGATAAGATGTTTCCTTCTGACTGTGATAAGGAACATGTTGGGTGTCCATGCACTCTTCATTTTGAATCCTCTATGGAGGTTGTTGATAATTTTTTTGGAAACCCTTTTCTTCACCAGTAATTTCTTTCGCATGTCCAAAAAAAATATTTTCTTTTGACCGATCTACATGAAAGAAATTTGGATTGAAGAGACCTCCTACCTATACAAAAACCCTATTGGATAAAGGTTTGTGTTGGAATTCTATTGATCTTGAATCCTTTTTGCATTCTACATAGAAGCAATCAAGATATCTTCTATCTTCCTTTGGAAAACCCCTTCTTCACATATATCGAAGATCAGTTGCTTATGTTTATCCAAATGCCTTTGCAGTTTGAAAGGTTTCCAATTAGGCCTTGCAAATATATGCCTAATCGGTCATGTTTTTGAACTACATGAAATTGTCCTACATTTCCCATGGGCTTGTGATTGTGATAAGACCATCTGACAAGAATTTGAGGCTAGCGAGAGCCAGGGAATTTGTCATTTTCTACAATTTGACCATTATTCGGCCATTATTTTCTTGAACATTGCTCAACCATTGGTTTTTTGCTTAATATATGATATTATTATTAAATATATAATATTTTATATTATTACCAATATATAATATATAATATTATTATATTATATATGATATATATATTATATTATATAATTATTATTAATATATAATATTAAAATATTATATAATATATAATATATATTATAATTTATATATTATATTTTCTAAATTATATATTATAATAGATAGTTTATATGTGTCGTCCCTTGGTTTTTAATTAAGGGATGGACCCAATATCATTTAAAAAATCTATAAAGGGAAACTGATATCTGTTTGGAACGAATATCTATTTCTAATGAAATCATATATAAAAAATGTATTAATATATATTACATCATTATATATTAATATATATATATATATTATATTATATTATATATATTAATATATTATGTATGTAATATATGATATATATATTATACTATATAATATATTATTAATATATAATATATATAATTATTATTGTTATAATTTAATATATAATATATAATACATTATAGTTTATAAATTATATATTATAATAGATAGTTTATATGTGGCATCCCTTAGTTTATAACTAAGAGACAAACCTGACATCATTTAAAAAAAAATCCTATAAAAGGAAATGGATATTCGTTCAAAATGGATATTTGTTTCCTATGTTATAAAAAAACGTCGAAACTCATTTTCACTTCATAGTTATTTGGTTGAGGATGATAGAGTGACCAAGAGGTAACAGATATCTGTTCTATCTGATATTCGAGTTCAAAATTCACCCTCCAAACCTTTCCAATTATAGGTACTTTGATTTTTAATGTTTTCTTCATTTTTTAATTTTTGTATTATTTTATAAGAATTTTAGTTTAAAATAGGTATTTTAATATGCATTTTAGTTTGTATTCAAAAAATTGTTAATTTTTAAAATTTTCAACATCAAATAGGTTTTCCAATGGCTGAGAATCCCAATCATGTTCCAAATGAAAACCCTGCTTAGCAAAATCCTCCACCACCAAATCCTCCATTACAAAACCCACCGACTATCCATGACAATTTAACTAAATTGAGAAACATCTACCAGTTATATGATAAGCAACCTCACTTGTTTGAAATGAAAACCACATTAGAATCAATAATTTCTAATGTTGAAACTCTCACTAACTAGCATATTACCTTTTTAGAGTGGCAAGAGGCCATGAGGCAACAATATGTTGATGCATTATCATACAATCAAGTGAGGGAACTTGACATTACCAAAGCCCAATTAGCACAACTATTTATCAATCCTAAAACTAGACAACCCATTGATGTGCGTAAGCCTAAATATTTAATTAAATGGTGTGCACATCAAGGTATCCTAGATAATTTTTGGGATTGTTAGTGGATGGTTTTTGATAAACCACCCAACAAAAATCTTGATGTCCCACAATTTTTTCTTCGAAAACTATATGTTGAATTTGTCTTGGGCAAGCATCTCAACTACTTTGATATGTGAGATTTCCAAGGTGTGGGTAGAGGAATACCTTAGGATAGACTTGAGGCACATCAAGTAACCCCACTTACTCCCCCTCCGCCTATTGCTCCCCCACCTCGGATACCTTGCCAATAGATTATTTCAAATGAAACATATTAGAGTATCTTGTTCATGCATTCTTTGACTGGCCATTTCATTACACAGAGCTCATAGTTTGTGTAGTCGCATGATAGTTATACACCTATTGTATCACCTATTATTGGTATAACTTCCTCTTTGCCACATATTTGTGTGCCCCATAATTACATTATGTGCAACCAAGTATGTTTGGGTCCTCTTGGATAACCTAATGAGGCTCTAATGGACACATCTGACTATGAGGTCCATCAAAATTTAGATGTAGGAGATGAGAGAGCATGGGCTAGAGCATGGTGTAGGGCACCATGTTGATTTCATGCCTCCATGAGGCAATTTTGTAATGTTTGAATCTTGGTCATGTTTCTTTTGTAAAAAGGTCATTTTTGGACCATTTTAAATGCATTTGAGTCATTACTAGGTTTCTAGGAGGTCTATGAAATTGAATTGTAAATTTTTTCATTTGTTACAAAAATGCAAAACAAAGTGGAATGTGAAGAGTCATTTTGTAAAGGGAAGGTTGTTGGCTGGTTGAAACTCAAGGCGTAGTTAGGGAACTATTGTAACATCTTTAAAAGAGCCTTGTGATGGTGAGGAAAGGACATATCAATTATATTGTGGAGAAATTTTGAATAAAACGCCATGTTTTTGTTGGCAAGAGACAATACACAAGTCATCAGGTGTTGTCATTGATGGAAACCCTAGTCAATAATCCTATTTGCACCTTAGTATGTTCTCATACTAGAAGTCAGATTGATGATATGTAAAGAAAACATGACATCCAACATAAAAGGTCGACAAGGTGATTGTAGCATGTTGCGGATATTCAAGGAATAATTGTTTAAGGTGTTTTGAATTCATGGATTTTTTTTGGGTTCATACTATTTTTTGGCCAACATTGGTTGATTCTCACTGATAATCATTTATGCATTGAGCCGACAGTTTGAACATGTTTTATATTTTGTTGAAGCTGACATGTGATTGTTTGAATCTCTAGTTGCGGATATATATAATCGATTATTCATATATTTTTGTGATGCGATGATGTGTGATGCAAAAGTAAGAAGGATTGTAGATAGATTATGCATAGTTTCCCTTGCACAAAATAAAGATTGGTGATTCGGATTAAAGAAGACAGAGTTTCAAGATCAGAATCAGATAGAATGTGAAGAATCTAATTAATGTGCTTAACTAAAACTATACTTCGGCATTGGCAGATGCTATCTCATAGTTCATCCACTCTAGTTGTCTTCCAACTATGACTGTAATATAGTGAGTATTCTTTTGGGCAGTAAGCCTTTTTGTATTTGAGCAGTGAGCTCTAGGCAGTGTGCCTAAATGCAAGTGCATTCCTTTGTAAACACTTATTTTGAGTATACTCATCATATTGTGGATTAATCTCCACCATGGTTCTTCCCCTAACAAGGTTTCCATGTAAAAATCCTTGTGTTATGGTGTTGTGGTTGATTGCTTTGTATTCTTGTATCTTTCTTTTGGCTCAATGTTATTAGTGATTTAAGGAACAAGTTAATAAAGTTAAATTTTGTAGAACACTGATTCACCCCCCTCTTAGTGTTCCTTGATTCCAATAGTTTTCTACAAATTTAACATTTTCTTGATGTTCTTAGGTGTGGTATTGGCTCATATAGTACTTTCAAGCTTTCTTTTTGATTGGGTTTGATAAAGCTTTGAATTAAATTTCAAATGAATCCAGTTTGAGTAAATTTCATTGAGTTTCAAGCTTTTTAGAGCCATTTTTCTGAGGGTAGTCCAGAAACCCTCATTTTAAGGGTTTGAGAGTCAAATAATAGCATAAATAACCATTCCACTGATGGAAGCCTTTTTAAATTGGTGGAATGGGTTAGTTTAGGTTGTTTTTCAATTTGGTTGTGTTTGCAGATGTAGGGGAAAGCAAGTTGCATAAGTTTTGTTGCTACCCTAGGTGATTTTCATTATTTTCATGCTTGAATTGATGGCTAGAAGCTAGGGTTTGAAGAAAGGACTTTGGAAAAAATAGGGAAATGGTTTAATAAGCATGTAAAAACCACATTTTATGTGTCTAGGTCCTTGGTGAAGAGTTTTGAGGTTAGAAGTACAGAGATCCAATATTGACTAGGTCTCCTTGAAAATGAGACAATCATTTTTAAGGCCATTCTTTCCAAAAAAACATTAATTTGTTTCTTGATATGTTTTAGAGGGCCATAATGGGTATTTGAAACTATTTTAGGTTTCTTGATTTCTCACCTGGTTTAAAAGTTATGCTCGGTTTTGTCTTTTGGGATTACTACAAGCAATTAAGCCTATTTGGTGTGAGCAATGGAAGAATGAAGAAACTAGTGTTCCAAGGGAGTTTTTTGGATTAATCCTATCAATATTGTAATTTCCAAGGTGTATCAGAGGTCCATGGAGAGTTTGGTGTCTTGAAACCACTATTTGATGCAGTTGTAGCCTTTGAAACCTTATTTCATGGAGGTGAATTTGTGAGTGTTTAGGTGAACTATCAAAATCAGTACTTTTTGTCTTTAAAACCCTTTGAAGCCCACCATGCTCTACATTAGAGCATATCTAGGAGAGTCATTAGATGTGAGAGATGACTTGGATGTAACAGTGAGACTTAAAGTAATTTCATAGTGCATTTTATCTTAAATTAATATTTTATAAGAGATATTAGTACTAATGTATATTTATGTTCTAGAGGATCAAATTTTGTAGGTCCAATAGGGTATAGTTTTGGCTATTTCATTTGGCCTAGATAGTAACTATGTGGCATGTTTTTTTGCACATACAAGTTTACAATTTTTTTATTGTATATGCATATATAATTTAAATTGTGATATAAATGTTAATTTTCCAAATCTATTATTATTAAATGCATGTACATAGATTGATAATCTTATGTATTCTTGTCTTTTTATACAACAACCATGTACTTTTAAATCCATGGTGACTGCTTTTGACACATTGGAAGAAGCATCACAACCTGGGTATATGTTTTTTTATATTATCGATATTATGATTATATGTACATGTGTACATATATAGTCTTACATTCTTGTCATTTTTTATATAGGAAACTATCTTAGTTGGTTCATCCATCATGAGCCCTTATAGAACAAGAGAACAAGAATCACAAGAGGTATGTGTTTATTTTATTTTGTAGATATACACGTTTAGAAAGGACTAGATATATGTTTAGTTTATGATTATTTGTCAACAATTATATATTAAATTTTATTTTACTTGCTATAGTCCTCTACCTAATTCATCAATGTGACGAGTCTGGGACCATTTCAATATGCTAGGACTCTTGATCATCCTACGAGACAATCATATGTAGAACACCTTGCAAAAAAAAAAGAGCAAGACTGGTAATCAAGAATTCCATTTTAGATATATTATAGTTCAACATAGTGATTTTGATGTTAATTTGACAATTCTAAATTATAGTATATATGTTTATATTTAGTAGTCTAACTTGTCAACCATTGACATAATTAATCTAATTTATGGTTTGAATTGTTATTGTGCAAGAAACTATAGAGCCACCAAATACTTCGAGGCTCAATTTTGATGATCCAACACAAGATTAGGATTTACTAGAGATTGATACATTTAGGGATTGGTACATAGCTATTTGACATGTATATTGTATATAGATCTTGAGATGGCATATGGCACATTTTTTAAAACTTTCTTTGAGTTGGCATATATGCCAAATTTGTATATGCACATTCACAATTATTCTATAATTTGATATATAAAAATTGATATTCAATCTAATTTGTTCCTTTTGTGCATGTCTTTCTAATTTGAAACTTAAAATTGGAATGTATAATCAGTTTAGAATGGTTTTAAGTTATGATCAATAACATGTTATGGATTATTGAAATTTCACTTTAATAGAACTTATGAATTATAATTGGCAATCCATCTATGTTAGTGTTAAATTTGGTTGCCTTGGGAAGCTTCGCCAAATTTTATGACCATTTTTCTAATGTTATCAATCATAACATGGATGCTTATGTTCCTAGGTGTAGATGTGAAAGGATAAATTACAAGAATTTTCAATGTCATACCATTATCAAAATGACTACAAATACATCCTTTTATAAAAAATATAACAATAAATTGTGAACATTTGTGCAAAGTTTGCTTTGTAGCAAA
This sequence comes from Sequoia sempervirens, assembly GCA_007258455.2. Lineage (NCBI taxonomy): Eukaryota > Viridiplantae > Streptophyta > Pinopsida > Cupressales > Cupressaceae > Sequoia > Sequoia sempervirens. Next base: position 384,940,930 of record VDFB02270651.1, on the reverse strand, counting down.
GTGTGAGATGGGGTAGTTAGCTAAAAAAATTATTTTTTCTTTTACAATTAAAAGTATCAAGATTGTGGTCACAAGAATGTCCCTGCAACTATAAACATGACTTGGCATGCCAGGATGGAATATTTATTTCTCTTAGTTGAATTCATTTGATTCCATTATAATCTAAAAATTTACACCTTGTAATAGGATGAGTCTCATATTCCTATTTTTGTATGCCAATGACTTATTGGTCACAATGAGTTCTTCATCCTCAATTGTGATAGTGAAAATTGTTATACATGCTAGTTTTTTTATGTCTAACTTTATTTTTTTGAGATTTTTTTTGTGGGATTAATCTCTATCATTTTACATCCAAGATCTACCAAGTGTATAGTCCAAAAATACACTTGATTTTCTTTCACAATTTCATATGACCAATTGCAAACCTACTCTAGCTCCCTTTCTATCGAAATTCAAAATTTAGGTGAGACGTTAGATTTACCATTAGTTGATGCTACTATATATTCATATATTATTGACAACCTTGATTATTTGATTCACTCCAGGCTTGGCATTTCATATGTCATTGGCATGATCTCTAGTTATGTAGGAACCTCATGAACTAAAATAGAAGTAAAACTACTAGTTCCCCCACTATACTCAAGGAACTCATAATTTTGGGACTCTCTATGCAACAGGGGTTGATATTGATTTGATTGGGTACACTAATTTTGATGGACCAATTGATATACTTGATTGTAAGTCTACTTATAGTTATAGTTTCTCAATAGCTTCTAGTTAGGTATATGTTGTCGAAATAAGATGCTAAGTTTCATTCTCTTTCTTTCAATTATGTATGCCATCTATTATATTTTATAACAATGAGAGCTCTATAGTAATCTATTAGAACCTATTCCATCATAAGTGAACCACACACATTAAGGTTCACATACATTACATTCAAGAGTTCATTCATAGACAAGTTCAAAATATTCACCATTGCTTGACTATTAAGTAGGTGCCAACATGAACCAATGTAGGAATGTGTGAGTGATTTTGAAGTGAAAATATATACGCGTGACATTTTTTAGCATACATAAGTAGGTGCACACGCATTATATTTATTAGTCTATGTAACTTTTCATCATAATCATCATTATTTGCATATGTTCGACACACTCGATGGTGATTACACATACATGTGATATTTTTAAACATACATATGCATTCATAATCATCATATTTTGCATGCATTCTACCATCAATATAACCAATAGTGCTTGTATATCATATTTTTCATGTCCTCATGTACAAATACATCAATGCATCTTGTTATCAAGCTATCCTAGATACACAACTAATATGTGCCCCTGATATCCTCACTTCATAATGTACATCTCAAATCATTGCTACTCTCAAAGACACCTGCATTGCAATATACAAAAATGGTTAAAAAATAGAAAAAAAAATATTGATTTTAAAAGTAATTGAACAATGAAAGCAACATGAATCCAATGTTGGATGTTGGATGCATTAGCATTATTAATTTCTACCATTTGTATTTTAGAATTTTAATCACTGCCTTTATAACTCTTCCTCACCATCACCTATCGATTTGGGAGAGTTGTGGTGCAAAATAGGACCGTGCACAACATAGATGTTCCCATGTGAACGTGTTTGGTTTGATGGTTCAGCCCCATGACACATAGAACAAAAATTAGGCTACCCTATAACTTCACATTGCATGCATCTAATGGTTTTGGGGGAAATAATGAAACTTTCACCACAATGAAATGCTTTCAAGTACCTTGCACACTCTGTGACAATTGACATGCATCAAATTTTGAATGGGATTTTTAGTTTAGATGCCAATGTAGAAAACACTTTCCTAAACACATGCATGCAACAATATGGCAATGGCTTGGAGATATGAAAAACTAAGAGAGGTTATTGTAGAGGGACTATACATGACCCTATACCCTTAGATGTAACTGTTGTCAAACAAATTGCACCCGAGTGCTTGAATGGTCAAATTTAGCAATCTGTTGAAACATGGGAACTATCTTCAGAATGTGGGTATTCCTATGGCGAAGATAGACCTCCAGATTCTAGGTTGGTTCCTATATGATTCTTAATTAAAAATTGGGTAACTTGTGTTGGAAAAGGGATAGAAATGTATAATGAATGCATGTAAAACTGTAAACTAGTGGTGATGCACCTAATTGACAAGGATTTTCAACTATGATTCATAATAAACTTCTCAGTACTTCAATCTGCACAACTTCATTTGATAGTCTAATCACTTGAATGCTTTAAACAGAGGCTTTGATTCAATACAATTTTGAGGGAAAACATGGTTTTCACGACTAAACTAATTAATCAATACATGCACAGTGTATAACCAGTGAATTTAAACTAAACTGCATATATATATTCATGAAGGAGACAAAAAAATTAAAGGTTTCAAAACTAAAAAAAACACAATAATCCTTCGATCAAATCCTACACAATGATGATGCCTTAAATCTTGAAGGAAAAACTTTGAAAATGCTGGAAAATAAAGGAATCTTCTGCTAAATAACACAATTTGAACCTGTAAACCTGTTGCTGTATTAATCTATAAATGAAAGTTGATTTACATGATATTTCACTTTGCAGAGTGCAAAGGTTGAAAAATAAGAACTAGAGGAAAAAGATTAACTATTCCCAATATATACAATGTGAGACAACTCCAAAGCATGAGAATGAAACTGAAAGTTAATGTCGGTATAAAAATGATAACTCCAAGGAAAATCTCGAGGAAAATAAAATATCTCCAAAAGAATAGCTCAAACTCATGCAAAAATGAGTGAACTTAGTCTCAAACTCGCAGTCACAACATGTATAACTGAAAAGCAACTCAAACTGAACTAGAAATCTGTAAACAGTGAGTCCAAGCATGCAAAAACTACCTCTTTCTTGTCAACTCACCCATGATAACTGAAACTCCATCCTTGTATTATGCATGATCAATCTTTAGTTGATAATTTGATATGAAACTGAAGCAAACTGCCAAACATCTCCATAACTCGCATGATTAACTTCATTCTTTAGTTAGCTTTACTTGCATTCTTGCATGATTTGAGAAGGCCTTCATTAAATAATTAAATATTAAAAAAAATTATCAAATAATTATTTTAATATCCTTACAGCTGATATCAACTCCTCTTATTACATGTTTAAATATTAAAGTAATAGTTATATTACTTTTGATATTTAATTGAATATCAAAAACTCCCTTTTAAAAAAAATCCATGCAAGAATAACATTTCAAAGTCAAGATATACTTTGAAGTCGACTTCAAAAACCACGGGCCCCTTATTTCATGATTAGGTCAATTGACCCTAAGATTCAAGACCACTGAGCTAATAATTTCTTAATAATTTCTATTGATTATCTTAAAAAAAAAGGTCAAAAATATCAATGATAAGCTTAGATATAGCAAAAGCACCGAGCAAAACCCTAATCATCACTTAATCTTTCACTTGTCTATTGGAGAAACTTCTAGAGAAATTCCTTTTGCACTGGCTACCATGAAGTAGGGTTTGGAGCTCGACCTGCATCTTTTTGGATATTTTCTGAGTGATTTTCTGCTGAGTTTCTACAAACAACTCATGGTAAATCTAATTCTTTCATAAAAACGACCATTTCTTACCATTTTGAAGCATTTTTTAAGCTTAAACGGCCACGAGCTTGTCTTTTTACTGATGCATTCATGTTTCCCATTCTCTGTTGATATCCATTCACTACCTTTGGCCACCATGAAAGACTTGAGATACCACATTTTATGTTATTTTTGAATGATTTTATGAGGGAGTCGGCTAGAAAACACAAGGTAAATGCTTCTTCAACAAAAATTTGTACTCTTCTTTTTTCATTTTGAAGCTATAAAATGGAGATTTTCTTTTACATTTTTTTAAGGCATTCAAATGTATATTGGCCGCCACTGTTAATTTTGATTAAGAGAACCAAAATTATTATGTGTTTCAGCCGCCATAGAAAATAATGATTCGCCTTCTGGGTATTTGAAATTCATTGCACTTTGTATCTTCTCCATATTTGACAGTCGTGATTATACAAAGATCATTCTAGGTTTTCTTTTCCTTGAAACATATAAATGTTAATATGTTTCAACTCTTTGTGACTGAAAACTTCCATCCTACACCTTGACTCTCTATCAATGGTGTGGCCCATGAGATTCTTCCATTATGTTGCAAATGATATTTTAGCTTGTTGAATATACTATGCAACCCAAGTCGTGGTATTTCTCCATCTGGGTATCATTTTATAAGCAAACTTGAGGGTTTCATCTGAAATTTGCACACTTTTTACATTTTCCGGAAGCTCTCATGTGACTTGATGTTGAAACTTGAACCCTGCACTTAGCTTGTATTTGAAAAGAAAAGAAACTTTTCTTTATTTATGTAGCCGCCATGAGGGTTTTGATAAAACACACAAAAAGAATACAAAAACAACAAGGGTTTGAGACCCTTATTCCCACATAAGCTCGATGTTTGGCTTCATTTTTAAAGACTTTGGAGACATAATATATGACTCGCCTGTAGAAATGATATTCCCTACTGAAACTTACACAACTAAAATACACTTCTCCTTCAGAAAACTTTCATGATGGCACTATAGTTTTATTATTTTCTTTCAAAAATACAGATCCATTTTATTATGAGCTCACTTCTTTGACATGGTAGGCCTATAAATACTTGTCTTTTCAAATGATCAAATACATTGTTGTTTTATTGGTATGAAACATATTTGTACCCTTTGTACCTGATATGAAGACTAAAATGTACAATCTATTGTGACTTGATATTTAAACCTCCATTTGTTGTTAATGTTGTCTAACCCATACTTTGTTGTTGTCTCACTTTGTTCAAGCTTCTTACTAGATTTTCTTACTATCCTTCATTTCTATAGTGAGATCTTGTTTCATGTTATGCTAATGTCCAATTGTGATTTGTAGTCATCATCTCATATTATGCCAGTAATTTATAGTATGCACTTTGATTACTACTGTCAACATGACAGTCTTGTAGATGTAGCTCATGTCTGATGAATAAACCATGCTTCTATTTTTTTTAATACCCATCTATTTCATTTCATGATCTGTTTCCTGTAGGGGCATATGCTTATAAGTGTCATTCACTGTGTATTGTTGTTTTGGGAAAGTTTATTTGTCATTCCACCCTGTAGTTGTGAGTTCAATGTTTATCATTTAAGTTTCAAAGAACACGAAGGAAGCATTCCTTGGTAACCTACATTTACCTTAATGAAATACTTATGTGTTTACACCATTGGACTGCAATCTCTTTTATGACTATATAATGCATCTAGTAAGCACTGTCCTCTTTTTTGAATCTTTCTTGCACATTCAAATAACTTGCAAATGTGGTTGTCCTCCTGATTCTCTTGATGAATTATGTATGTGCTTTGAAGTTGTAAGAAATAATTTAATTGTTTGAGTGCTTTGCTTTCCCTTCAGTATAAAGGGGCTCCATATTTTATGTGAATACAATGTGGATAAAATAGAGCTAAAACAAAGCTAAAGCATGTAGTTAATTATGCTCCTTCAAACATTTTTTGATTGCTCCTTTGAAATGATGAGCAAAAGGATGGTTTGTTCAGTCTGTTTTCACCATGTTGAATTAGATACTGCTTTATGAATTTTTATTACAACAGTTCTATTTGATGATTGTAATTAAATAACTGATAACTCTCAAATAATGATGTGAATGAGAGGTGTCCTTATGATATGTCGGGGTCAACTCTTTTGGGAGCCCATTTTGCTCCACATATCTGATGAAAATGATCATGAACATAATGAAATTGTTCCTGCACATTTAAACAAACAAGTCAGTAAAAATAATTGAAGTTGAAAGCTTCCATTGAACTTCATGTTCCTTGATTGTCAGCCTTTGTAACTCAATCATTTGGTGAATGCTTGACTGGATATATATTACATTCATGTTGGTAGCATAGGCATGAAGTAGAATGTAATTTATCATTTCTTAGAGTAAATTTCTAACATCATTCTTTTTACAATTTTGTAGGTTCATGGAGCGTGGAATCGAGATTGCTGCAACTTGGAGATGCAACAACTGAAGACATCGAGCAAAAGTGGTTCATCATCACAGTAAATCATGAATTTCTTCCCTCCTTTGTGTTTACGTTATCTTCAGTAGTGTAGTATTTCATCCCATTTTGTATTCATTATTTGATTAAGATAATCAAATTCAGCTACTCCCATGGCTTGTGTGGGATTTCATTTTTTTCAAAATGAATAAAAAGCATTATTATGCAAATGTCCAATTTTTTGTTTCAAATACTTGCATAATAAAACTATAATCAAAATGTAATCTGATCTTTATGATGAACAACAAATACTTTAGCAGCAAAATTTGAAAATTTATGTACCTATCAATGATGAATTCAATTCAGCTCTACTTGTTTGAGCTCATAGTGAAAAATAGGTAACATGAACATTTCTAAGTGCCATGGTTTTCAAGAAAGAGCTCAACAAAGTTTTCCACTTTTTTGAACTTTGGTCTCTTGAGAGAAATCGTCGATACAATGTAGCCTAGAATGATCTGGAATGTTGGGGTGTGAAAGAGGACCTTACCTAGCATAAACTTTCCCCCCCAAACATGTGGGAACTATTGGTTTGGTCGTACGAAAAAAAAATGAAAAGTACACCACCTTGCAACTTTCTCTTCAATGCATTTGGCACTTTTTCCATCAAATAAAAAAATTTCACCATGGGAAAATAGATTGGAGATATGAAAATTTGAGAGAGGTTATTGTAGGACTCTATGTGACCCTATATCTTCAAACTAAATGGTTGTAAGTGCCATGATTTACAAGAAAGATTTCATCAAAGTTTGTCACTTTTTCGCACTTAGTTCTCTTAAGAAGTTGCTAGTTCAATGTAGCCTAGAAGGATCCAACATGCTAGGGTGTGAAATGATACCTTTACTAGAATAAACCTACCACCCGAACATGTTGGAACTATCAGTTTGGTTGCATGATGAACATAACAAATATTATGCCACCTTACAAGTTTATATTGCATGCATTTGACACTTTTGCAATGGGCAAAAACTTGTCACCATAGGCAATTGGATTGGAGATATGAAAAATTGAGAGAGGTTATCGTAGATGGATCCTATATGACCCTATACCTTCATAAAAATGGTTGTAAGTGCCATGGTTTTCGAGAAAGAGATCATCAAAATTTTCCACTTTTTTGCACTTTGGTCTCTTAAGAGAATTCACCAATACAGTGTAACCTAGAACATTTTGGCATGTTGGAGTGTGAAAAATGACCTTTCCTAGCATAAACCCACCAACCTAGACATGTTGGAATTTTCAGTTTGGCTACATGATGAACAAAACAAAAATTATGCCATCTTTCAACTTTCTCTTCAATGCATTTGACGTTTTTTCCATCAACTGAAAACTTGTCACCACAGAAAAATGGATTAGAGATATGAAAAATTGAGAGAGTTTATTGTAGAGGGACCCTATCTAACCCTATACCTTTAGATGGAATGGTTGTAACTACAAAAAAAGGGGTCTATCATTACATAAGGATGATAATACAGTCATGCCCAAGCACTAGGTGTTGCTACTACCGATCAACTTGGCCATAACCTAAATATGAACAATTCAATTATGAAGGAAGAAGATGTTAGTGTGATGGAGAATAAAAACTTTAAAACTGATAATAAATAAATAGAATTACAAGATAACCCTATCTTAGAAGAACTAATTTTCCTCAGTTGGAAGCAAACTTGAAGACTCAGCCATGGAGATACATGCAATGGGTTTATCTATTTATTATCTTCAATTCATGAGTAATGGAGATCTCTACAAGAATAAAATGAATATTATAAGGTCAATATGTAGTTGTATGCAAAATACGCATGATGGAAACATGATGTGAAAGTAAATTCTATTATTTGTAACCCTTCTTTCCATTTTCTCTATCCTATAAGGTGCTTGTAGTTTTCATTTTTGGGAGTTGCATATATAAAATATATGTAGAGGCAATTTAAAGAGTTTTTTTTTTTTAAAGAAGAAAAGGCATGAATTTGGACAGATGCTTTCATGAATACCTACATTTTTTAAGAATTGTTAATACACATAAACTCCAACCTACTTTTAAATCACTATCATCATTACCTCATTGTATTCATAACACAACCATGGATGTATTGACATGAATCACTTAAAAATATACCTTTTTTCTCCAAAAAACCTATACATATTTAAATAAGTGAATTGTTAAGAACCAATCTCTAAGACCTATTTGAAACTCAACAATAGTGAATTTATTGTCGCTGTAACCTCATCATGCTCCAAACTTGAGTGTAGTAGACCTACATATAAATATAGACAAATTGTTGAGTATAAGCAACATGAACTAGAAAGTTTGAACTAAACATTCTCTCAAATAAAATATACCTTGGAAATATATTGATGTACATGAACTATCGTGGATGTTTTGATCTAAATCACTTGAATATATACCTTTGTTCTCCAAAAAAACCTACATTTTTACATAGCAATTATTTTTATAAAAAAATTTAATGTAATTTAATTGAACCAATATAAATGACATGAATCTAAATAAGATGAAAAATATCATACTTGTCCCATAAAAAAAATGATCTGATACTCAAGTGTGCTTGAAGGGTCGTCTCTTAGCTTCATAGTATCTAGTATTGCTTCATGGTTGACACTACTAATTTTCCATAGTTCCTTTGTTCTTGGTTTGGAATTATGTCTCAATAACTTAAAATTTGTTGCTATAACAAGGTACAAATACATGAGAATGGTTTTATGTTTCTCATAGTCTTCAAATGTAGGTATTTCATTCTTTCTAATCACATGTGTTCACAACCAAGTTTCTGAAACAATAATAGAACTTGTAGGATACATTAACCCATTATCATTTGTCATCAATTGTGTTAGCTTCTTCTTTCCTTGTACACATTATTCCAACTAATATTCAGATCCCTCTTCATTCCCTTGTGGTGCAAAAACTACATAGACATTTCTTGACTATACAAGATCTGAAAGATGGTCATAGTCAAGTGAACTTTCCATTTCATCTTATAAAGAGGATTGTGTTGCAGATAAAGGGGTTAGATACTATGAAATCCATGTATCTACCCACTCACTTGACTCGCATTGATTCCAATCACATTGAATATAATTTTAACAAAAAAAATAAAAATCTCATGTCCTTATGGTCTATGCACTTGCATATGATCTTTGAAATGAATGCATCATTGAATATTCTCTAATTATTTGGAATTCCAATTTCTCTCCCACCACGCCCTCATCAACCAACCAAAAGAACCTACGTACTTTTGAATCAAGTGTCCCTCCTTGTGACAATACATAACTACACCAATCAATAATAGATCATGCATCAATGAATGTTGCACCACCTCTAATATTCATTTGTTCCTTAACCATATCTCTCTTCACACATGCACTTGCTCCATCACGCCCACCTTTTCCATGCCCAACATAAAAAAAAACTCTAAATATGAGCTACACCCCTCTGTACATGCATCTTGCTCAACCAATAAAACATATGAGCATTCTTGAATTGCCCTGTGCATTTATCTAACCAAATGAGATATTGACCAATTGCAATATTTTTTTCTTGCAAGAACTAAAAAAGTTTTCAAAACAATATTGCAAAACTCTAACGAATGAGATATATCATCACTCATGTAAAAATGGTACTCCCTTATTATCTTCTTGTCTTCTTCTATACTATTAGGGGCATGTCTATATGTGATGTGGAAAAAAATAGAAATTTGAATAGAATTGTAATATTGAGATTGTACCTCATTTTGTGGTTGCATTGTGTAATTTTCAGCAAAATCAACCACGAATATAATAGTTCCAACTAGGAAAGAGTCCTTACACATCTTGCATTGTTGATCCAACCACTTGGACCTGTGGCTATTCCTTGCATACTTGTAGAAAATATTTTTCTTAAAATCAAAAATAAAATCAGCAATACTTACCTCTCTTGTAACCAACTCACATCTAGAACCTTTACCTCCACTCTTCAAATTATATTTCACTGTCTCAAATCTCTTTTTCTCAACAATTTTTTTAGCAAAATCATGTTTGTTTCCCTTTTGAGAACATGTTACAAAATTTGACAAACCACCACATTGCAAACACTTATCATTTAAACAATCACTCTTATAGAAAAATCAACCATAAACTCTAACCCATAAAAAAATCTAACAAGTCCTAGGATGACTTTGATAGCTGCATTGCACTACACTCCTACAACATTTCATAAGTATGCATAGTAGAACAAGTATAGAATAATACTTCATGATACATTGAAAACTCTACATGGTATTTTAAAAAAACATGTATTACGAATATTAAGGGGTACAAAATAAATTGACTTATAAGATTCAAAAGCCCTTTGTGAGATTTGCAAAGTTGGATGTGTTTCACAAAATTGTTTGTAAAATATTATTTGGCTACATTCCAAGAAATTTTTAGGATATGGTATGCATTTGATTGCTAATTCTTAACTTTAAAACATCCTTTGCATTAGGTGATACTCTATATTGAGGGTGCCAAAATTGTTGAATTTCATCCATTATGTTATTTGTTAGCTTCTTATCAACACATGGAAGCCAACCACTAAAAGCCCATGTATCATTTTGAAGAGGACTATTGAGTCTTCCTCTTCTTGAGAGTGCTCTAGACAATGTTTTATGATTTAGGTTTAAATCAATAGAATTTTGCTTCATTAAAAAAGCCTTTCTCAAATGATGGCTTACCAATTAGGTTGTGATTTCTCTATGAGAAGCTCTCTTATCTTTTTCCTTACTAATCTTTCCAATAGAATTTAGATCTTTAATTTATTTTTTAACAATAATTTTTCTTTTTTGACTTTTTGGTCACATGAATGTTCAATCTCTTTAATAATGATCTCATTTTATTAGACTTCAACAATTGTACAAAGTTTTGACATTGTTTGATTAATGTCTTATTAGAAAGTATTAATCTAACATTTTGGTATCCCACAACTGAACCGTTCGTAATGACCTTTTTCCATCAAGTTTATATATTGTGTTCTCATCTATTTCAAGTAACCATTTTGGGGTTCTTGAATGTCTTAGATTTGAAATTTGAATTTATTCCTCAAAAAGGTCTTGTTTTCTCATGCAATTTGGTGATACATAAGGTTCAAATGTTTCATTTTCAATGTTATAAATGTTTTCACTTTCAACGTTTTCAATGTTTTCAATGTTATCAATGTTTTCATTTTCAATGATTTCAATATCAATTTCAATATTTTCTATATCAATTTCAACATTTTCATTTGCAATTTCAATATGATGTTCAAAATTTTCAAATTCTTTTTCATTTTCACTTGAAATAACATTTATGGGTAGAAAAGAAGCCTATGCTAGAGCAATCATGCATTAACTAATGATTACTTAATCTTTAATTAATTATTAGTCTAATTTATTCTCATGCACTTAAGCTAAATTAGGAGTTCTTTATTCAGTTAACTAAGTGCTTTTCTGTGTTAACTGAAGTGAGCTATTATTAGATCATTTTGTCATGATGTTGATTATTAGTGCATGTGATGTTGACACTTGTCATAATCTAATCCCTTTACCATTTAGGATTGCTCCTATATAGCACTCAAACCTCATTGTATTAGCTCTCAAACTCCCAACATTTGAGGACTTTTTTTCCTTGAAGATTCTTGAGGTTCTTTTGTAGTTGTTTCTTTTTGAGGAATATAGCAATTATTTGTTTGAAAATCTCTTGCATGGAAGGTGTCTCTGTTCATTGTTTGATCCTGTGGCTCCTATTTTTCACAATACTAATATCCTCACCTTGAGTATTTGACATACCTTATCTTCTCTTCCTATAACTTTCTATATCTTTTTCTCTATATGCTTCAATTTTGTTTTCTATTAGTTTTCTCTTACCTTTTCCCTTACAATGACTATTGCTCCCCATTATACAAAAAAAAAGAGCATAAAAATTATTGTTAAGTTGAAATTTGTGTAAAAGAATCTAGAAAAAGTTGGTTTTTTTTGCATCAAACAAAGAACACAAGATTTCAGACCACAAAAAGAATGTGGGGGCCATTGGAATTCTCAAAACAACCCCTTTTTGTTACATACAATCCCCAAAATGGATATCCATTTTCTTTAGTTTTGTAAAAACCAAAGAATACATAAAACTAATATTGTGTATTATTAATATATAATAAATATATTATATATTAATAATACATAATATATTATATATTATGATTATTATATATAATATATAATATATTATGTTATATATATAATATAATATAATATATATACTATATAAATTATATATTAATATATATTATATACAATATAGTATATAGATTATATAATATATATTATATACTATAGCATATAAATTATATAATATAAAATATACTATATACTATACATATAGTATAATTATATATAATATATTATATGTACTATGTTATAATATATATAGAGTGAGAGAGAGGGAGAGAGAGTTATCTAGTGATTATGGGAGGGAAAGACCTAAGAGGGAGATAGGGAGGGAGTGAGAGATAGAGTTACCTAGGTAGGGTGGGAGGGATAGGAAGAGGGAGAGACTAGAGAGAGAGGGGAGTGAGAAAGAATTATCTAAATAGGTTAGGAGGGAGAGACCTGAGAGAGATAGGGTGAGAGGTATAGAGTGAGGGAGAGGAGGAAGAGAGTTGTCTAGGTAGGGTCAAAGGGATAACTCTCTCTTAGATCTCTCACTCTCACCCTTCCTAAATAACACACTCTCTATCTCAGGTATCTCCCTCCCACCCTACCTAGATAACTCCCTCTCTCTCTCTCAGGTATCTCCCTCCCTCTATCCCTCCCACCCCCTCTCTCTCTCAGGTGTCTCCCTCCCACCCTACCTAGATAAATCACTCACTCTCTCTTAGGTCTCTCCCTCCCTCTATTCCTCCCACCTCCTCTCACTCTCAAGTATCTCACTCTTAGCCTACTTAAATAAATCTCTCTCTCTCTCTCCCTCCCACGCTACCTAAACAATTCTCTCGCTCCAACCCCCCATCTCTCTCTCTCTCTGGTATCTCCCTACCACCTTACTTATATAACTCTCTTTATCTCTCTCCCACTCCATCTCTCTTAGGTCTCTCCCTCATTCTATCCCTCCCATCGATCTCCCTCCCACCCTAACTAGATAACACTCTCTCTCTCCCTCTCAGCTCTCTTTGTTAGGTCTCTCCCTCCCACCCTACCTAGATAACTCTCTCTCTCTCAGGTCTCTCCCTCCCACCCTACCTAAGTAAATCTCTCTATCTCCCTTCCACCCCCTCTCTCTCTCTCCCTCCCTCTCAAGTCTCTCCTTCCCTCTATTAGACTATCCATCCCATCCCCTCTCTCTCTCTCAAGTCTCTCCCTCAGGCACCCTACCTAGATAAATCTATCTCTCTCAGGTCTCTCCCTCCCTCTATCCCTCCCACCCTACCTAGACAACTCTATCTCGCTCCAACCCCCTCTCTCAAGTATCTCCCGCCCTCTATCCCTCCCACTCACTCTCTCTAAGCTCTCTCCCCCCTTTATCCCTCTCTCTTAGGTCTCTCCCTTTGTCTATCCCTCACACCTTACCTAGATAACTATCTCTCTCACTCCCCCTTGTGTCTCTTTGGTCTCTCCCTCCCACTAGGTACCTAGATAACTCTCTCACCTTTCTCTTTCTCTCAAGTAGATCTCTCTCCCACCCTAGCTAGATAACTCTCTCTCACTCCCTCTCTCTTTCACTCTATATAATGTACTATATAATATATACTATATAACATAGATATATTATATATTATATATTACATAATATAATATATTATATATATATATATATTATTTATAGTATATAGTATATAATATATGTAGCATATATAATATAATATAATATAATATAATTGTTATCACAGTGATTTGCACCCACATGCAAGGCTAAAAATCTCTACAATCCCATGTAACATTGGATCAAACTCAGGTTGTGGGTGACCTATAATGAGATTGAACCTCCATATTCTAGGTCGGCTTCCTATTTATTCTTCGATTTAAATCAATGACACTGGTTGGGAAAAGGGAAGAAGGTATTGAAATGAATGCAAGAACTAATTTTTGTATTGACTATGCACTTAAATGATGATACTACATGCAACTTGTTTCACAATTACTGTTCAATAATCCTATTCACACAACTAAATCTGAACAGTTTAACCACATAAATAATTCATATGAAGGCTTGACTGTATTACCATCTTTGTAGGAAAAGAACGTTTTCACAACTAAAATAGTAAAACAAGTCAGATGCACAACATATAATCTATGGAACTAAAACTTGATTGCATACAAGCACATGTGAATGAGACGGGAAAATAAAGGTTCTTGAAATTAAAACATGATAGATTCCTTATCAAATCATTCACACAACATGACACCTGAGATTTTGAAGGTAAACACTTTAGCATACTGAAAGGTAAAAGGAAAGCTCTGCAAATTGATGAAACGTGATTAACCTGCAATAACCTGTTGTTGTATTAATCTATAAATAAAGTTGAGTTACATGATAATTCACTTTGCAGAATGCAAAGGCTGAAAAATAAGAACTAGATGAAAAAGATAAACTTTTTCCAATATATACAATAAAAGGAAACTCCAAAGTGCATGAAAATGAAACTAAAAGTCAATTTTAGTAATAAAATGATAACTTCAAGGCAAATCTCGAGCAAAATAAAATATGCAACTAATGTAAAATGAAACTAAAAGTCAATTTTAGTAATAAAATAGTCATAATGTATGCAACTAAAAAGCAGCTTAAACTAAACTGAAAAACCCTCAAAAAGTGGGCCTGAGCAAAACCTCCTCATTTGTATCAATTCACCCATGATGACTTGAACTCTATCCTTGAATAATGCATGATCTCCAATTTGAAGCTATAGTTACAACTCACTTTACATAATATCTTTTATTGCATTTTAAGATGACGAAATTAATTAAATGACTTATAGTCTATCATTTAATTAATTTAGCCTACATTGAATAATGCAAATAAAAGACAGAAATAACGTCTTTTATGAAAGCCTAACTCCCATTTCATGGCTTCATGTAATACACTTAGCATTTGTTTTAAATAGGCATTCACCATTCAATAAATACAATTCAACCACCACGAATATTATAAACATTTGATAATAGTCAACCACCATGCATATTAGTTGACTTGACCTAAGAGTCAAAAGACGGGCAAAGAAAGATAATGATTTTTTTGTTAAAATCATGAGGAAAAATCAAAGTCATGTCAACTTTGGGCAAGTGAATACCATAGAACCCTAACTCTTAATCATATTTCATTTTGACTTTTTGGAGAGAAGCTTCAAGAAGAAGTTGGTCGCCATGCTGCTAGGTAGGGTTTCCTGAGATTTTGCTTGAATTGGAGCTTGAAACTCCACCATACGTTGATGTATCTGGATTTTCCATGAAGATCTTCAGTGAGTAAGTAGCTTTTGGTCACAATCTGGAGATTTTGTTGACATTTTCTTAACTTAAAGTTGTGGTTGTAGCATATATGTTGAATATACACTCACATATTCTCTTCTCTAATTATTTTGTTGTTCTTCAATTTTTTTGGGTCGCCATTCTGTTGGGATGCCATATTTCATGTTGTTTTTGAATGATTTTCTAAGGGAGTCGGCTGGAGAACACAAGGTAAATGCTCCCTCAACAAAAATTTGTACTCTTCTTTTCATTTTGAAACTATAAGATGGAGATTTTCTTTACATTTTTTAAGGCATTCATATGTACATTGGCCGCCACTGTTAATTTTGATTAGGGAAACCAAAATTATTATGTGTTCTAGTCGCCATTGAAAATAATGATTCACCTTCTGGGTATATGAAATTCATTACATTTTGTATCTCTCCATACTTGACAGCCATGATTATACAAAGATCATTCTAGGTTTTCTTTTTCTTGAAACATATAAATGTTGATATAATTCAACTCTTTGTGATTGAAAAATCCATTCTACACCTTGGCTCTCTGTCAATGGCGTAACCCATGAGATTTTTTATATTTGTGCTGCAAATTATACTATGCAACCCAAGTCGTGGTATTTCTCCATCTGGGTATCCTGTTTATTAGCAAACTCAAGGGTTTCAACTAAAATTTGCATGCTTTTTACATTTTTTGGAGCTTTCCTATGACTTGATGTTGAAACTTGAACCCTGCACTTAGCTTGTATTTGAAAAGAAAAGAAAATTTTATTTATTTTTGTAGCCGCCATGAGGGTTTTGATAAAACACAAAAAAAATGCAAAAACAACGAGGGTTTGATACTTTGGAGGCATAATATATGACTGGCCTATAGAAATGATATTCCCTGCCGAAACTTACACAACTGAAATACACTTCTCCTTCAGAAAACTTTCATGATGGCACTGTAATTTTATTATTTGCTTTCAAAATTATAGACCCATTTTATTATGAGCTTCACTTTTGACATGGTAGGCCTGTAAATACTTGTCTCTATTTTAAATGATCAAATACAATGTTGTTTTATTGGTATGAAATGTATTTGTACACTCTGTAGCTAATATGAAGACTAAAATGTACAAGACTGTGCCTTGAAATTTGAACCTCCATCTGTTGTTAATATTGTCTAACCCATACTTTGTTGTTGTCTCACTTATATCCAAGCTTCTTAATAGCTTTTCCTACTGTCCAATTGTGATTTGCAGTCATTATCTCAGATTATACTTGTAATTTGTAGTATGTACCATGATGCTCTTCTTTTATTGACTATACACTTGTATCTTTTGATGATCTAGTTACTATCATTTGGCACCTTGAAACATGTATGCCTATTCACTTTTACAAGTTTTGTAGCAGCAGTCTCATCTATGAATTTTCTTTGATATGAAGCCCTCATTATCATGAATGCAATAGTTCACTTTGACCAGTGTTTACAATGTTCACCTGTAGCTTTTGGCAATATGATGAGCGTTCTTTATAAAAAGCTCCTTTTCTATCAAATATAGACCTGTTTCTCTGTTATGTCCTTGATTCTTTTGATGATGACTCTTCATGATGATTTGCAACAATTCTCTCATATAGTCATATAGACTACCATTTTGGTAACTATATAGACATTCACTTGATAATAATGCTCCACTTTCCATTTTTGTTTCTTAAGTCTCTCACAGACTATGTATGTACTTTAGAGGTTGTTAAAAACAGTTATGATGACTTGATACCTTGTTCACCTTTCAACATAAAAGGGCTCAATGCCTCATTAAAATGTAAATATTGAATGAAAGGGAGAGCTAAAACAAAAGATAACAAATGCAATTTATGCTCTCTTAACATGTTCCTTTGAATTATGAGCAATAAAATACTTTGCTCAATTTGTTTTCACCATGTTGAATTAGAGAATTCTTTATGAATTTTAATATTGCAATAGTCCTATTTGATGATGACTGTAATTAAATAACTGATAACTCTAAAATAATGATGTGAATGAGAGGTGTCCTTATGATATGTCGGACTCAACCCTTGTGGGAGCTTGTTTTTCTCCACATATCTGATGAAAATGATCATGAACATAATGAACCTATTCCTACACATTGAAACAAACAAGTTAGTAAAAATAATTGAAGCTGAAAGCTTCCATTGAACTTCGTTTTTCTTAATTGTCAACCTTTTTATCTCAATCATCTGGTGAATGTCTAATTGAATGTATGTTATATTTCTGTTGGTAATGTAGGCATAGGATAGGATATGATTTGTCATTGCTTAGATTCCATCTCTAATACCATTTTTTATTGTTCTCGCAGATGCTTTTGAAGTCTGGAGCTGGATCAATTTGAAAGCAGAACACAACAACTGAAGACTTCAACATAAAGACAATTCGTCATTCCAGGAAATGACAAATCACCTTATATCTCATGCTCATGTTACTTTTAGTTGTATTGTTTACATTCTTTTCTTGTATTCATCATTTGATTATGAAAATCAAATTAGCTACTCCTGCGGCTTCTGCGGGACTTCAGTCTTTCCAATATGAATAAAAACAACATTATTTTATGCAAATTTAAGAGTTCTTCTATTACAAACATTTGCATTATCAAATTTTGGAATTCAATGAATAATTTTAGCAAAAAATTTGCACCTTTCTGTGATGAATGTAATTCAGCTCCACCTGTTTTGAGTTGTAGCTAAAAATAGGTAACAATAATATATATTATATTATATATACTATATATATAGTATAAAGTATTTATTATATAATATATAATATATATTATGTATTATTAATAATAATACAAAATATACCAGTGGATCTCTAACCACTGGAAGCCTATTCTGGAAGGGTATGTTCAAATTTATCCCATGGCAAAAGGCTTCTTTATTGTTGTTTTTGAAAAGGAACTATTACTAATTTTTAGCTACCAGCTAAATTAGTAAAGTTTTATCAGACAATTATTAAATTGGGGTGAGAAAAAAATTAACATTTGAGAAAGTCAAATAAGAAAACCAAACATTCAAAGATTTATCAAGTACATATATATGTTCCATGGCTATTTCATCATGTTCAAAATTCTAGCATGTCGTATAAAATGGGCTCCCACAAGGGTTGAGCCCAACATGCTGCCTTCTCAAATTCAAACACTGCAACAAATAGTGGTCGCGTGTTTTGATCATATCTCAAAAAATTTAATCTACGTTTTGTGATTTTTGGATATAAATTATAAAACAATGAGACAAAAAAACCCTTTAAATTTTTCACTGACCCAGTTTGCAATTTTTGAGAAATCGTCACCACTTCTAAGGAAAAATACAAATCCACCTTTTTAGGAGGATTGTAAGGCCCAAAGGGCAGTTCTACATTAGTTTTGAGGTCCCACATGGGTTGAACATCACTTAAGGGGAGTTTTGGACACTTAATCACTCAGTTGCTCCAATTTTGAAGATTTTTTGCATGCTTTTCAAACTTGCACGACTTAAGATGATTCATCATGCATATTAGTGTAGTTGAGAGTTAAGTCTCAATATTATCAAAACACTTAGCTTGTATTTTTTGCATGATTTTAAATAAAACAAAATATGTAATTAAATATTAAAGGTAATATTTTATTACCTTAATATTTACCATGCAATGTAAAAAAAAAGATCTCACATGATAAATATTAAAATAATCATATTGATTATTTTTAATATTTAATCGAATAGTCTCTTTTTCCCAAAATCATGCAAAAAAAAATTGAAAACATAACTACAGTTCCACATCAATTTTGCAATTCAGATATTTTGACTTTGATTATCTCCTCTTGCCTTTTGAAAGCCCTTTATTGTATATATTAGAAATTTTTTATCTTTTTCCTTTAGTTCTTGTTTTTTGCCTTTGTGTTCTATAAAGAAGACTATCTTGTAACTCAGCGTTTCATTTACAGATTAATACAACAGCAGGTTTATAGGTTTACTTGTGTCTTTTGCAAAGATTCCTTCAAATTGCAGTAGAATCAAAGTCTACCTTGTCATTTGGTTGTCTTTATGAATGATTTGATGAAATTTTATTGTGTTTAATCATCAGAACCTTTAAAATATTTGTCTCATTTATATTTGCATGTATTTGAATAGTTAAAATCATAGGTCTAAGTTTGTGTAAGTGAATAGTATTCTTCTTTGCTATGAAAACCATGTTTTCCTTCAAAGGTGATTTATTCAAGCCTTCCTTAGAATCAATTTTTGTGGTAAAACTATCAAAGTTGACTTGTGTGGAGAGTTTTTCTGAGGTTTATTGTGAATCAAAATTGCAAATCTTTATTAATTAGGTGCATCGCCTTCAATTTATAGTTTCTTGCATTTACAAATAGTTCTTCTATCCTTTTTCCAACAAATTACCAGTTATTAATTGAAGAATAAATAGGAAGCCGGCCTAGAATCCGGAGGTTTACTTTTGAATAGGGTATCCACAACCTGAAAGTACTCCAAGGTTTCAACAGATTGTTGAATTTCAATATTCAAGCATTCAGGTGCAATCTGTTTGACAACATTTTTTAGCACGCCCGGTGGGACTCTGAAGATCACTTCAGAGAAAGAATTCAAGGATACAAGTTGTTGTCCTGGTATATACAACAGTGTATTTTACCTTTCAGAGGTACCAATTTATACGTGGCGACTTCAAGCATATTTACTAGTTTCAAATGATCAAGTGCTGGTATGTTTCAAAATTAAGCTTCTTATTATAATTTATAGCCCTTTATATGAGTAGAAATGTCAAATTTTCATAGTCAACATGCATACCCACCCCCATACTATGAAAATATTGGCCATGAACCCACTTATCAACCCTCGTATGCTCAAGATCAATCCCATGGCCACCATTTTTCTAGCAATCAACAGATCAATCCCTATGATCAGCTTCAAGGGTTTCAAAGTTTTGAGAATAAGCTCAAACAAATTCACAATCTAGATTTAAGGTTGAAAATAAGGAACATGTTTCTTGGAGAGTAGTTTAGAAAGGGTGAATTAAACGTGCAACAAGAATAGTTGGTTTGTTTAGCTTATGATTGTCAATAGGATTATGAATATGATTGCTCACATGATTATAGCTTTGAATGTCAAAAAGAATGTAATTTATAGCAGGAACAAGAAGAGTATCAAGCTTATCTTCAAGATAAGCAATATGAGATGCAAAAGAGGCAATTGGAGGAGAATCTTACTCAACAGCTTGCTGCAAAAGATGTAGAAATGAGGCTAAAACTTTCCAAACAGGAGGTTCCCAAGATTAAAATTCTAAGTTTTAGGCAAGATGAGTCTCCTATGTCTTCCAATTTTGAAATTCCAAGTTTGAGGAGCTTACCTTCATTTCAAGAGCCTGTCATTGAGCAAAAAGTTAGCCCAACTCTTAGTTTTCCAAACCCATTTTTTGAAGAAGATATCCCTACGTTCAAAACACTATGTTTCATACAAGAGAAATTTATTCTTGAGCAGGTTCAACCTGTAATCCTTCAAGAGCAGCGTTTCCCCAAACTTGTGTAGTCTCAAGAACTTAAACAAAATTATACTTCTTGTTTAGACACAATCATTCCATCCATGGAAGAGTCCATTGATATATTGATTTCTCAAGATAATTAGGTTGTAGATCAAGAAAAGGCTGATGTTTCTTATGATCTAACTTATATGATTAACAAACTTCCATTCTTTGCTAATGATGACCAAGATGAGCCTCATATCATAGAAGTATCATCTTTAGATCAACAAGATGAAGGAAATCAGTTTGATAAGGTGCAGATCCAAGAATGAGAGTAAATTGAACATGTTCATGCAGAGAAGACTGAAAGTGAATCTCAAAAATTTTCTAATTTATTTGATGAACTTCCTCAATTTGTTGATGAAGATGAGGATATCACATGCACAGTAGCATCTATGCCTGGTAGTTATGAGTTAGATGAAAATGTGTTTTCAATCATAATAGAGGTCTTTTGCTCTAACATTCATGACAGTTTGATGCCATGTGAACCAACAATATATGATCAACCTTTTCAGGTGAAAGAAATAATCATCCCTTCATTACTTGATGACAAATCAACATCTCCTTCAGATCAATTTCTCCATGAAGATGAAGCATCAAATTTGTTTTCAGAATTTCCTTTGTATTACACCGAAGAGGCCAACATGAATGAGTTGAAAGCAGCTTGCCTTAAAGAGCAGTCAAGTGAACCAATTAAAAATGATCAATCTCTTCAAAACATATAAAGGTTTAACTGCCAAGATCCCACCTATTCAGCTTGTAGGGAGCTTGCCACTCTGCTAAACTCTTGTAGCGATCAAAAGCCCAAGCTAATGAATAATAAAGACAATCAGGGGTTGGAAGGTACAGGGGTTGATTCACAAAAAGGGGTTGTTCAAGTAAAGAAAGAAAGGCATCAAAACATATATATTGAAGCACCTTTCAAGACAAAGGTTTTTGTTCAGCATAATCAAGTATAGTTTAACCTCTCAAGAGGATTCCCAATTAGGTATCTTTCTAGGACTGATATTCAAAGTGTGCCTGATGCAGTTTCAATAAAAGGACAATAGATTCAACCTATCTTTTCACTCCAAACAAATAGTACAGTTGGTTATTTTCAAGAAATGGGTGATTTTGTGTACATTCTTTATGAATCTTTGCACCAATTTATTGAGCATATCAAGGTGCTTCATCTATTTTCATTTGTCCATAAGCATGAAAATCAACATCTTCTATTGTTGAGAAAGGGCAGCTATTTTTCACAACCAGTGAATGGTCATGTTTGAGCACTAACACTGGTGGTTAGTGTAGGGTAGAGTATATTTTTAGTTATGCTTTCAATAAGTGTCTGCTCACACATTTCATTTTCAATTCAATTTTGTTTCCAATAAGTGCAATTGTTGCACCTGGTTTTTCATATTTTGTCTTCAATAGAATTGTAGTAGTTTCCTTTCAGTTTGTGTGTCTTGATGTTGAGTTATAGTTTTATGAGTCAGAACAGAGCAAGAATGGACTCCATTCCCAATGGATAAGCTATATACTAGTCTATTGTGTTTAGCAAGAAAACACCCCAAAGAGGTTGCCAGAAATGTTACTAATTTTTAGCTACCAGCTAAATTAGTAAAGTTTTATCAGATAGTTATTAAACTGGGGTGAGAAAAAAATTAACATTTGAGAAAGTCAAATAAGAAAACCAAACATTCAAAGATTTATCAAGTATAGGTATATGTTCCATGGCTATTTCATCATGTTCAAAATTCTAGCATGTCGTATA
Source organism: Sequoia sempervirens (assembly GCA_007258455.2). Classification (NCBI taxonomy): domain Eukaryota; kingdom Viridiplantae; phylum Streptophyta; class Pinopsida; order Cupressales; family Cupressaceae; genus Sequoia; species Sequoia sempervirens. Next base: position 384,918,025 of record VDFB02270651.1, on the reverse strand, counting down.
AGATGGGCTCCCACAAGGGTTGAGCCCAACATGCTACCTTCTCAGATTCAAACGCTACAATGAATAGTGGTCATGTGTTTTGATCATATCTCAAAAATTTTGTTCTACGGTTTTGTTATTTTTGGATATAAATTATAAAACAATGAGATGAAAAAACCCTTTAAATTTCTCACTGACCCAATTCGTAGTTTTTGAGAAATCGTCACCACTTCTAAGAAAAAATACAAATCCACCTTTTTAGGATTGTAAGGCCCAAAGGGTAGTTCTACATTAGTTTTGAGGTCCCACATGGGTTGACCATCACTTAAGGGGAGTTTTAGACACTTAATCACTCAGTTGCTCCAATTTTGAAGCCTTTTTTGCATGCTTTTCAAACTTGCACGACTTAAGATGATTCATCATGCATATTAGTGTAGTTGAGAGTTAAGTCTCAATATTATCAAAACACTTAGCTTGTATCTTTTGCATGATTTTAAATAAAACAAAATATGTAATTAAATATTAAAGGTAATATTTTATTACCTTAATATTTACCATGCAATGTAAAAGAAAAGATCTCACATGATAAATATTAAAATAATCATATTGATTATTTTTAATATTTAATTGAATAGTCTATTTTTCCCAAAATCATGCAAAGAAAAATTGAAAACATAACTACAGTTCCACATCAGTTTGTAGTTCAAATATTTTGACTTTGGTTATCTCCTCTTGGCTTTTGAAAGCCCTTTATTGTATATATTGGAAATTTTTTATCTTTTTCCTTTAGTTCTTGTTTTTTGCCTTTGTGTTCTACAAAGAAGACTATCTTGTAACTCAACTTTTCATTTATAGATTAATACAGCAACAGGTTTACAGGTTTACTTGTGTCTTTTGCAAAGATTCCTTCAAATTACAGTAGAATCAAAGTCTTCCTTGTCATTTGGTTGTCTTTATGAATGATTTGATGAAGTTTTATTGTGTTTAATCATCAGAACCTTTAAAATCTTTGTCTCATTTATATTTGCATGTATTCGAATAGTTAAAATCATAGGTCTAAGTTTGTGTAAGTGAATAGTATTCTTCTTTGCTATGAAAACCATGTTTTCCTTCAAAGGTGATTTATTCAAGCCTTCCTTAGAATCAATTTTTGTGGTAAAACTATCAAAGTTGACTTGTGTGGAGAGTTTTTCTGAAGTTTATTATGAATCAAAATTGCAAATCTTTATCAATTAGGTGCATCGCCTTCAGTTTACAGTTTCTTGCATTTACAAATAGTTCTTCTATCCTTTTTCCAACAAATTACTAGTTATTAATCAAAGAATAAATAGGAAGTCAGCCTAGAATCCGAAGGTTTACTTTCAAATAGGGTATCTAAAACCTGAAAGTACTCCAATGTTTCAACAGATTGTTGAATTTCAATATTCAAGGATTCAGGTGCAATCTGTTTGACAACAAGAATAAGATAGAAATAAGATCCTTTATGACTATCATTGGGATTGGGAAAAAAAACATACATTGATGTTAAAGCCATGGCACCCAGACTTTAACCCGGCCACTAAAGTATTTGAGAGGGCTCCTCTTTAGGTGGTACATCCTAATCTCCCTCTATAGTTCTAGTTTGATTCCTACTTGGAGGTTGTAAGGAACTCTTTAGGAAGCTTTTTAATGGTGGATGAGGGATATTCAAATCTTTTGCATTTGACTTATGCCCGTATTTTGGTAGAAATGGATGTGTCCAAGGTTCCTCTAGAGGAGATTCGAATAAAAACATCGAAGGGATGTTGGGTGCAGCCCTTGGACTATGAAGGGGTACCCTTTAGGTGCAGAATTTGAAATTAAAGTAGGCATTTCGTTGCTCAATGTGCCAAACACAAAACAAACAAATCTACTTCTTAGTGGAAAGATGTGGCTCCCAGCACTATACAATGGAGAAATAGGAGGAGAAACAAGTGAGTTCTCAGTTGAAAGGCGGCAAAGAAGAGGGACAGGTTTCTAGGGCTTCGAATCAGGAAGGGAAGATGCTAATGAATCCGGTTAGAAGGTGGGATTAACAACAAACTAGTGTTGTCTCAACACAGGAAGGGAGTCTGACTGGGAATAGTGAAAATGTTGTTTTTAATGGAAGTGAAAAGGAGTTGAACTTCAAAAATGGGGCTACAACACCAGAGTGTCAAGAGAAAAAAGGTGTGGTGAGGCCACAAGAGAAACATGTTGGGAAACAAAAGGATGATGGTCAGAGTTAGTAAACAATTAGCAATTGGAATGGTGTTTGAAAGAGCCCCCGTGACAATTCATTGGAATAAAAGAAGGGGGTTTCAACAATGGAGGATGGTTGGCAAACAGTCAAGGGGAAGAAAGCAAAGAAGGAAAAGAATAAAGCTTTTTAAATGGTCCTCTGATCATAGACTAAAGGAAGACCAAATAGTGCTTCCAATTTTTGATCTGTTAATAGGTTTTTTAGGGGTTGATAGTTTTAAGCCTTTGTCAGATGTAGTGAAGCTTTATTTGTAATATGAGTTGATTGCAACATAAATTGGTGGTAGGACTAGGGGTGCTTATATAGGAATTGGTGGGGTTTGGAAGGGATTTTAAATGAAGTTGTAATGAGAATAGCCTTGTAATTTTTTATTATTAATAATAATAAAATTAACTAGATATTACCAACCACAAAAAATAATAATACTAAAAAATATTTTAAATACAATGAAGGTAACAGATATATATTAGAAACAAATATTCATCTCTAATAGATATTCATTCTAAACAAGTACCCATTTGAAATGGATATCCGTTTGTAACATATATCTATTTTTTCTAACAAAATAAAAAACCTTAGGGTTGCCTTGGGATTTGTCTTGGGGGTGTCATAGAAATTCAACTAAAAAAACGTGTTTAGAAAATTTCCTTAGTTTTCCTAAGTTCGCCTTTGTGGCTAACAAATTTTTTTAATCCAAATTTGATGAAACAAAAAGTGTCACGACCCCTATTTTATGGTTTGTATTTTATAATGTTTGACTAAATTAATTGGTAGTGAAATAAAAGTGTAATGAATTAATTATAAATTACTTATAGATTTATTTATTAAGAATAAATAATAACACTTGGTTAATTTAGAGTAATTATTTTTATTCCCAATCGAATTAACTTTAATTATTTATTTGGAGTAATTAATTTAATCTGTCTCACTATTCATTGTGGTAAATTTCTTAGTTGCAATTATTCTTTATTATTATCGAAGGTAAATAATATGTATAAAAAGAGATATTATTTAATATTCAAGATTCAGTTATTGAGAAAGTGAAGGGATAATTATTTCATATTCAAGAATCGGTTATTCGGAAGGTGAAGGGGAAAAATCTCTAAAAGGAAAGGAAATTAATTGCTTCAAAGAGGGGGGATCTGATATTCAGCCTCTATATACTGTCTGAAATATCAACTATTCTAGGAGGGGGATGAGTTTATGGGTTCATGATGTCTGACACCATATCTATGTGAAGTTGGGTGAATATCTTGTTCTTATGGGTCTTAATTTGTGAATCCCTCGAATGGATGTTGTCGTGGAGCTCTTGCATTGAGCAACGCTGAAGTCTTGTTAAATTCAGTGGATATATTTATCTTTGATTGTGATGGTGTTATATGGAAGGGTGAAACTTTGAAAGATGGCATACCTGAAAGTCAAAACGAAGGCAAGGTGAAATAAATTGTCTTCTGGAACACAAAAAGTAGGACACAAGATTATATTATACATACAAACTCTAGCAAAGCAGAAGGAATAAACAGATTTGTTGTCAATTTAAACAATTTATGAAAATGTCATGTCTGAGGAATGCAATGAATAAGGCAGCGTAAGTGGGAGTAGGAGGGAAGAACAATCTAACATGCACTATAAAGACCTATGCAGGCATCGTCGTTCAACATGCCGGCCAGGCTGTGGCCGAAGGTGCCAAAATTATTCAAGATCGAATGGAATTGGGTAATCATAAACTAGAAAAGAAGTTGCTATGCATTCATTAATTTTGAAGTCTGTAACGGAGAGATTTCAAGCATTAGGAAGGTGGCTGGTTGCGCTCAAGGAGATTGAGAAGGATTCCAAATCTCGAGTTCCTTCTTCTGTGGGACGTCAGAACAACTGCCTTTGGGTATGACCATTCTCTGAGGTATTTTTTTTCAAGACGATCTGGAGCCTTAAGGTGAAAGCGCCCAATATGTGTTGGCACAATCATTCAGTGTTGGGTTAGCACTCCTTTTTAACTCTCAAACGAACATTGACAGTGGAGGTAAGGATTTGCAATTTAAATTTACTTTTTGGTTTCAGAAGTAAATAGGCTTATGCTTGTAATCTGGTCAGTTTCCATCAAGCAAATGGTATTACTATATTTGTCATTATGTAGAGAGTTTTCGCTTCTTTAATCCATTTTTTTTTTTTTTTTATACATGATCTTACATTTCTTTTGGGTCTATCTCTTTTCTCCATCATTGTCATTAATCTTCGTTGTACTTTGTGTCTATCCCTGGAGCTTTACTCACAATTTCCATACGCATCATTCCTTAAAATTGTGAACATTGAATTTATGATGTATGGAAAACCCCTTGCATAGCTTATAGTTTGTGACTCTTGGACTGCGTTCCATACTCCTTTTTGTCATGCATAGCCGTCCATGGAATGTATACTGCTCCTACAAGTATCCTTCTTGTAAGGCATTAAATAGGAAGTCTGATTTTATTTTTTTGCTTTGTTGGCATTGCCTTGGTCTTAGATACCAATTTCTTCATACCATGCACTTTAGTCTTCAGGGAAATCATTTTATTTGGAGATGTAAAACATCTTAGGACAGTGTAAGCACCTGCTAGGAAAATGATTTAAGTTTTTCCCTTGTTTGGGTGTTTTACTTTCTACCTGATGTGTCACGCATGTTTTATCGTCTCCTATCAATGATTTTTTTGTAGGAACAAGTAGGTATTTGGGCATGTGTACTTATATCGTTGTAATTGGTATTTTGGTGTTTGCTATTGAAGGCGTTATTTTTCTTACCTATTATCTGAGCTACGTTTGTTTATATCTTTGGGTTACACTTTGGACGCGTTTGGGAAATGTGTATTGTTGGGTCTTTTTGTAATGGCTTACCTAGGATCTTTTCTATTATTTACCACTTAATGCTTTATGCTAGCTTCCAAGCAAATGTTTACCCTCACGGAATAAGTTGTCCCTTAAAGATGATAAATGGTTTCCTGAGAGTCCTGTAAATGTTGTTTTCCCAAATGGAACTTACGGGAGTTCCTAAGCAGTAGGGTGAAGTATGCCAAAATCTAGTGTTTGTATTCAAATTAACTATGAATGTTTTCCAATTGATTTAGTCGAGCACAGTTCTGAAATATGGTAACAACTAACAACTAAGCCAACGGATATTCTGGGGTACTCTTGTTTGATCTGCACTTGGCATATCTAATTCTTATACAGTTATGCATACCCAACGCACATATTATTACATACTATTTATGCCAAAGTTTCCTTTTCCATATTTTGATATAGCTTGGATATTATAGTGCCATGTACAGACTATATCTACCATGCACAGACTGTATCTAGATTCTTTAAGATAAAATAATACGTTTATCTTATTAGTCTACTTGGGTATTTATTTAGTTTAGGATTTCAGGACGTAGTTATTGGCCTCGTTTGAATTGCATTGGTTCACAAGTTTGTAAGTTGATAGTATCGTTTGATAAGAATTGGAAAAATTATTTAAATGATTAGCAAGGAAATGTTTATATTATCAAATGACTTTGTTTGTGTACATTTCCACTATTTAAGTTATATGGTAAACAATAAAGTCATAATAAATCTATATTTTAGGAGTCATTGTTTATTAAATAATCTCCTTTGTGCATCATGTTACATTTTCTTCTTTAGACTTGGGGTTTCCAACTATTGTTACCTTAATTCTAGTGACACTGCAACAACTAATCTTAGCCAATATAGTTAAGGAAAAAGTTGTTTACTGCATGCATAACTTGGTTTATAATTATGATAGTTGAAGTGAAATAATGAAGAGTACTTTTACTACACAGTGAGTGGTTTAACGTTAAAATGTTTCCGTATATGTTGTTTATAGGGAATCTTGTGTCTAAATAAAAGGTATATTTGGTCATACTAATTCATTAAATATATATGTAAGTTCAAACATTAAGAAAAGATGAGGAAAACTAGTAGAAACATACTTAATGTAGTTTGATAGCTAATATTGTGAGCATGGAAGATTATTATGAGATAGGTATCTCAAGGAAGATGGAAGTCAACATCTTCGAACAAGGGCCATATAAGAAGTACCATTGATATTAACACACAAGTTGAGATGGTATATTGAATGATTCCATGATCCAAGCAAGTATTCAAGTCAAGATCTATCACAATCAAGCAAGAGCTTATCTATTTATTTATTTTGGTGAGTTGCAACCTCATAACGTGTTCATCCATTATTCTCTATCTTATTTTATTTCATTTCAAAGTTTGATTACCAAAACAGGGTTTGACCAAGGCAAACCCCTATTCACTAACATTTTCTTGCAGGTCTAGGTGGATGACACATGGATGAGTAAGCCTCTCTTGTGTAAGCAACCTTAGATTGGTCAGCCATGATGTACCTGTAAGTTACTTACTTTGAATATAGATGAATCTCATTTACACTAATAAATCATGTATCTGAGACTCTTTTGCAATACCTTAATTTAACGATGTGCAGGTTATTCCAGTTGAATAAGTGATTGAAAACTATCTAATTAATCTTATTTATTTCCACCCTTATATAATTATCTGGTTCTATTAAATTAGTATTTTTGGGTTTAAATAAGTAAGTGTGATTTACAGAGTCTTTACAAAAAGGGTTTATTGAAAAAATCATGAGTTTTCTACCAATATAAGATATGCCTTATTTTGAATTTAATAGATAATTATTATTGATTTTCTACATGCATTACCACTAAAGTCCTAATTGATAGGTTGATTGAAAAATTTCTATAGTTCTTAAACTATTTCACATTTTTTGAATCTGAAAGATGTGTCACATTCTATGCTTCCCATACTATAGGATTTAAAATTTGAATTTCATAAACTTTTGACCAAGTTATGGTGGTTAGACAAACATGTTTTAATATTTTAAAAAAAAATCTAATTAAAAATTCATAACTAATTATTTACTTGCAAAAAAATTATGAAAAAAAATGTGACACATTCGGGCATGTGTCCTCTACTTATATTGAAAATTTCAAAAAATATTATTTTTTACTTGTACTTAGGTTGGTCAGACATATACCTGTTTTTTTATATTTTTCTTGAAAATTTAGTACTACTGCATTGAAATTTCAAATTTTCACAAAATATATTTACTTATTTCCAAAAAAAGACTAGTAACTTAGAAACTACATCCAATTTGCTACAAATTTTGTTCTTACATATTTTTTAAATTATGTTAATAACCTATTCAAATTTTTATGTCAATTTTCCCAACTCTATTTTTTTGGATTTTCATTACCATTTAAGGGCCTAGTTTGGATCCCCATGATCCTGCACAAACCCTATTTAGTTATTTGTAGGTGTATAAAAGCATTTGGGTTGGTCAAAGATCAGCAATAAAATATATTATGGTGTATCTCTCTTGTGAAGACTAATAGTATACTTGCCCTCTTTTCTTGTGTGGAGTTTTTTCCTAAAAGAGTTTCTCCACATAAATCTAGTATCATATTTTGTTTGCTGAATTTTCTATTGTGATGAATGTGCAGTCACATAAATATAATCTGATTTGGTAAGATTATTTTTAGATTTGAATTCACATACATAAGTTAATCTTATAGCTTTCTTTCATCTTATTTTCAACATTTGGTATTAGAGCTAATGGTTTTGTTGAGAAGGGAACACCTTTCTCTCAAGTGAAGGTTTTTTTGGCTATAGTGGGAGATTGTCTTGTGACCTATATTGTAGATTTGTGAAGGTGATCATAGACCATGGATTCTACCTCTCGTTATAATATTGTGAAGTTCAATGGAATGAGCTATGAGATGTGGAAATTAAAGAAGAAGGATCTCCTTGAAGAGAGAGATCAGTGGTTGATCTAATAAAGATTGGAATAAGCTAGACAATAAGGCATGAGGAACTATTTGGTTGTGTCTTATAAATTAGTCCTCTTGAATGTCTACAGAAGACATCGCATACAAATTTTGGAAAAGGATAGGTGATATATATCAAACTAAAAGTTTGTCTAACAAGTTGTATCTCAAAAAATGATTATATTCTTTAAAAATGAAAGATGGTGACTATTGTAGACCATTTAAATATTCTTAATTTTATTATAAGTTAGCTTGCATCAGTAGATGTTAAGTTAGAAGATGAAGATAAATGCATCTTGTTTCTTTGTTTTTTTTCTCGAATCCTGGGAAATCTAATTATTATCATAAGTAGTGGTAATGCGGAGCTCAGATGGACACCATAATTTCTATACTACTTTTAGAGGAGTTGAGGAGAAAGTCTATGACTGTTGGCTCTAAAGATTGCTTACATGTGCTAGGCAAGTTTAAAAAGAAAGGGTCTAAAGAAGATAAAAAGAGGGATAAGTATAATGGACATTCTAAAACCCTTGAAAAGAGAAAAGTAAAGTGTTGGAATTGTGGCAAAAGAGGGCATGTCAAGGAGTGTAGAAAAAAAAGAATATTGATTCCTCCATATAAAATTCCTCTAATGATGATTCTGATGCTTTGTTTATTTCAGCTCTCTATTAGTAATGATGTTTGGCTTATTGATTCAAGTTGCTCCTGCCACATGACTCCTCACAAGAAGTGGTTTACTACTTACAAAGAATATGATTGGGGAGATGTTTTCCTTGGTGATAGAAACACAAAGAATATTTTTGGTAAGGGAAAGGTAACATTGAATTTCAATGATGAGAGGATTAAAACTCTTGATAATATTTTGCATAGTCCAAGACTTGTGAGAAATTTACTTTCAGTGTCCAAGTTGAATGATTTTGGAATGCATGTGACATTTGATAAGTTGTGTTTCAGGTTGGTAATATCTAAAGGATCTTAAATAGGGACTTTTCTTAGGCTAAATACATATAATTTTTGTAACTTTGCTAGCTAATGAAAATACACTTAATTGCCTTATTCTCCAACTTGGACCTTTTCTCCCTCAACTCATGAGCACATGCCTCATAGCCAAATACCTCCATAGATGTCTTCTCAACAAGAATTGATGTACCTCCATAGATGGCTTCTTTACTAACCACACCTCCATAGATGTCTTCTCAACAAGCATTGATGTAGGAGATTTGTTAACCAAATAACAAGTAGTGAAAACAACTTTAGAAATTTTGTTCAAGTTTAGCTCCACTTAGTATACTCATAGCCCTCTCCATCAACTTCCTACTCATCCTCTTTGCATCTCCATTCTTTTGATGGGTGTATGGATTTGTCTTATTCCTTTCAATCCCATGTTATTTTCATAGCCTATCAAAATCTACAGAGCAAAACTCACCGCCATTATCAGTCCTTAAACACTTAATATTTTTAATTCTAGTTTTCAAAAAAATCCTTAAACTCTTTGAACCAACTAAAAACTTTAGGTTTACTTTTGAGGAAATAAAAAATTCCATTATATTGTAGTCATTAATAAATGATACAAAATAGGGGTGGGGGGCCTAGCTCGATTGTCTAAAGCATCTTGTTGCAGGCAAGAGATCACAAGGTCTAGTCTCCCCCCAAACCTGTGGTATCATAGGGTGTGTCACACCAACACCACCAATCATGTAAAAAAAATTTACTAGGCACATTGCAGTTTATAGGGGGACGGATACTCGGTCGATTCTTGCAGTCTAAAAAATATATATGATACAAAATACATAGCTCAAGAAATTGAAGAAACATTAAATGGAACAAAGACATCATAATGTATCAAATCCAAAACCCCATAAGATTTGTGAGAACTGGAATAAAATTAAACATGTTTATATTTTTCATATATATAATGTTCAAAAAATTCAAACTCAAGATTACAATTATCTATCCCCTCAATGAGGCATTTATTTTCTAGGTCCCTAAGAACCTTTTCACCAATATGACCAAGCCTTTGGTTCCATAACATTGTCGTCTTAGTTGGTGGTTTCATCTCTAAAGCATGAGCACCCTTAGTACCCAAAAAATATGACCATTATAATTGATGCAACACTCTTCTTCATTGTTGGTTCTAATCATGAGGATGAAGAATCTAAATCTGTTTTCTTCAAATAAAAAAAAAAAATATTCCACTAAATAGTGTGTGTATCTAGTTAAACATGGAATATCTATCCAAACACCCTTAGAAATAACCATAGCTCCTCTCGCCATCTTGCATCCACCATTTGAGAAGACAACCTACACACCTACACCATTCAATTTTTTTTATAGAAAGTAGTTTTTGTGTCAAACCAAGGATCTACAAGACACCATCAATCCCCTTCACTTTACCATTCAAGAATCATATCTTGACTCTTCAACAACCAACAATCTTTAGGTAAGAGTCATCACCCAAGTACACCTTCCCACCATCATATTCTTCATGCTTCAAGAATCAATCTTGATTTGAGTGTTATCACTCAATATTGCTCCCTTGCTAAGTTGCAGAAACTTAGCTTATTGGTGAAACATTGGATCCCTTCTAGGATTATGGGTCACCTATAATGGAAGAGAAGCTCTAGAGTGAGCTAGTTCTCTTGGTTCTATCACCCAATCTAGCCTATTTTTCTACTTCACTTGATGGAAAAGGGTAGAAAGAAATTCTTGAAATGAATCTACTACTAAGGTGATGCACTGAAAATTTGTTTTTCTCAAACTTTGGACTACTGTTTTGACATACAATTGTATAAGAGTGAATTTCCACCCCTTATGCAAATTCCCCTTTTTTCCTTCTCAACTTTAGAAAATCAAGTTTGGAGGCTTAATTACACCTAAGCCTGCTACTTTCATAGCACTTGGTGCCTGTTTTGAGCATTGGTGGAGGAATTTTTGTCGGGGATGCCCGTGTGGTGCGCTTATGTCCCTAGCAAATCCCTACAGCTGAACCTGCAGAGGCGTTACACTTCTCATTGGGGGTCAAGTTGTAACATCCTCTTCGGCTGACCAACCCAAATATGACCATTTTCTTCATCTCCTCTTCAAATTCTCTACTTCAACAATCATTTCATCCTCTTAGCAATCTTCTAAGCTTTCAATTCAACCCATTCACACACTCTCTTGCATTCACTTCAAGCATTCTAGCAACACTTTGGCACTCCTTGGCAGCAATAACTTCACTCCATCACTTCATTAGAGCAAGTTTGGGACCACACCATTGCAGCGAGTACTCTCATTCTCTCCTCCATTAGCTATGAGTGCTTTTGGTGGAGGTGGTAAGCTTCCCATTCCTCTCCTCTATTACTTGGTATAGTAAGCACATTTATTGTTTTGTAGTGCTTTGGTGTTCTTCATTACATTATTTTCTTTATCTTTCTTTCTTAGTTGTCCGTGGAGGTGGAAACACCTAAATGGGGGTCTGACTAAGGTAGGCCCCTATACAGCCACCCAACATTTTCCTCCTCTTTGTGTGTAGGTGAATGTGCTTTCAACGAGCTAGCTAGCAAATGAGTTTCTTTGTGAGATCATCCTTGCCACCCTAACTCTTGTATTTTTACTTTATCACATTAGAGAGTATTTTTGTTTACTTAATCACGTTATTTTGGCCCTTTAGTAGTAGTTATTTGGGTTGTTAGCTTGTTTTCTCGGCTTTGAACTTGTCTCTTTAGTTGTCTGGTCATATGGACACCATCGCACTTGAGAGATGCCAGCGCATTGCACTTTCATCTCGGGAATGCACTTCTGTCCTTGGGTAGAGAGCTTCCTGAGGCGTAGCATTGAAGCCAAAAACTGGCTTGCCTAGCCCTTTTTTGAGTTTTTGGTCTGTAGAGTAATCAAAGGGCCTTACAATCCTCATTATTCTCACCCCACATTTTTTAACACCACATTAATATGAGGTAAGTTAGGGCATCCTTCCACATCTTGGCCCTCCATGACCTGGGGCTTTGCACACGATGGTCCCCCTCTCTTACATTTTTGGTGAACCCGACGTGAACCAACATCTATTCATCCATGGGTGTTGAGAATTTTCCCTTTGTGCTTTGTGATCATTGTATTCCTAAGTATTGTGAAGGTCTATGAGCATCACAACCCAGTCCACAACTTTTAGGAATATTGTCAGGAGAAGTATAAGACACCTTTCGATGGAAAGGATGAAGGTCTCTATGCGTTTCTCTACAAGCCTTCTCTTTGGTCCCACTATTGGTCTGGTTGTGTAGGAGCAGTTGTTAGGGAATGAGATGGGATTCTTTGATGAAACTGATCACGTCCCTACCCTTCCTGCGTCTCCTACACCATCATTGATAGATGAGCATGAGGCCATTTAGATCCCTGCAGAATATGTCTCCACCCTTGCTAAAGGATTGGGCGACTTAGAGAATCACTTGGAAAGAAACCCAAAGATGGCTAGGGCCGCTCAGGTTGTTAGCAAGTTAAAACATATGATGGGTAAAGATCGAGCATGCATAGAACTTATGACTAGCCTCCTCGGTCTTGCTAAAGCATGTGCTCCTTCAAACAATCCTAGCTTTGTACAAGGAGTCACTTTCAAAGAGTGTGGAGGACAGTTAGGAGTATTGATGCCTCCAATGTCTGTCTACATGGCCGATGCAGTCCCTTCTATCATAATCCTTTTTGTCTTTGAACAACTCGAAACTATCAAAGTAAACAAGGTCCCCTTGGGATTTAGCTTCACCCCCATGTCACCTCTAGTGGTGGAGGTTTTTATGGGATGAGTGGTGGGGGATTTGGTATTGGTGGTGGATTCGATGGCAGAGGTGGTTCTAGTGGAGGTCATGGTGGTGGCTCTGACAGATGTCCTACTAGAGGCAGTGGCTCTAGTAGTGGTTTTGGCGAAGGTCACACCAATGGAAGTTCTGGAGGTGGCCTTGGCAGTAGTTTTGGAGGAGGTTCCTTTGGCCCTCTATCTTCTAATGATCCTATTTTGAATACCCTCCTTTAGAATATGGGTAAGATGTAAAGCCAGTTAGCAAGTCTTTCCCAAGCTAATGCCCAACCTATCTTCCAGCCCTTCTTCTGGCATAGCCCATTGTCGGTTGCAATCCTGAACACTCCCTTCCCACAAGGAATGAAGATCCCTAAGTTTGAAAAATATGGTGGTAAAGGGGATCTGTAGACACATGTGTTTGCTTTTAATGCCTTGTGCACTAACTTCTTCCACCATGATGCATTAATGGTAAAATTGTGTCCCCGATCACTCAAGGATATAACACTCAAGTGGTACTGTTCCTTGCCTAACAATTCTATTTTCTCATTTGACCAAGTTGTAAATCAATTCCTTAGACAATTCCAAGAAAACATCGAGCTGAAGCTAACCCTTTCAGATCTTGTCCAATGTAAACAAGGTGACAATGAAAAAATCACTGATTTCATAGCATGTTATCAAGCATTCCTTTCACAAATCTCGTATCAACTGCCTGATTTAGACGCACATAAGGTATTCATAAGGAACTTACAACGACCTTCGCAAGAGAAGTTTTCCCTTATGAAATACCCTTCTTTAATGCATTTGTGTGCAGCCCTACGATAGTACCAACAAATAGTTGTTCAGTTTAGGGGATCCTCCTCGTGCTCCCGTTCTAAGGGAAAATCGATCATATCAATATCCAAGAAAGGTAAGAATGTTACGAATGTAGTAGATGCTGTTGATGAAAACAACCTCAAATGTAACATAAATTTCACAAAGTTATCAGAATCTTATTCTTCTATCTGACAAAATTTATTGAAGGATAAGATCATAACCTTGTCAAGTCCTAAACCTCTTAAAGAGCCTTACCCTAATTGGTATGATGGAAGCACTTATTGTCAGTACCATCAAGTTAATGGACATGATACCAAATGTTGTATATGGCTGTCATGAGATACAAGACTGCATCAAGGATGGTACCATTCATCTTGATGGGAGTAAACAAAATGCTAACAAATTAGTGGTGAAAGCTAATAGTGAATTGTAGATATAGACAAACCTATTTCTATCACATTCTGCTAACATGATTATCAATCTCACTAATTACGTTACTCAATCTGAGGCCTATGTTAACATGGTCATGGTGACTTCTACCACTTTACTTGCACACAATTCGTTGGACAAAACATTCACGTCGCAAGACTTGCCCTTAAACAACAAGCCCTCTCCCCTCTACATTCCTGCTCGCCTCACATTATGACAGGGGTCTTGGTAGACCTCGGGAGCTGTGTGAATGTCATTATAGAAGAAACATTAGTATTGAATTCATTACAGAGGGAAGAGTATGAAGAAACAAAATCTACCATCCGTATGCATGATGGTATGTGTCTCAAACCCTACGACTCAATAACCTTGTCTGTCCTGATTGGACCTAGGGTTGTTGACATGATTTTTGATGTTATTTCAGAGTCAAATCTATTTAGGCTGAAGCTAGGCATACCTTGGCTAGCTTCCATGAATGGAGTTGCCTCTGTTATTCACAAGTGTTTAAAATTTTCTCACGAAGGTGTTGTGCATGTAGTGCATGACACTAGATACCAGCCCTTGGTGTCCCATGGTGGATATTTGTTGGATCACTTTTGGTCCACCCCAATCATTCCACTTCCTTCGAAAAATAGACCTACTTTACAAAAATTATGTAAAGTACAAAACTAGGGGCAAGGGACAGCCAAAACTGACCCTTCCCGTGGTACAAAAATGAGTCGCCTCCTCTTCCCAATAGGAGAAGGAGAAACCTACACTAACTACTGCCTCTTCCCAGAAAGGAAAGGAGAATTCCACGCCAGCTCCCTCTCCTTCCTATTAGGGGAAAGAGAAGGTTTCTTTTTTTTGGACTACCTCACCCTCTTCCCTTTCTTGGGAAGAGTATTGGATGAGTAAGCCAGGCGGTTATCCATTGAGTCCGATGATTCCTCCTTGGTGTAGGCCCAAGCTCAGGATCGTGGATCTCCCTAGTGAATACCTTGGACCATGGTATTACTTATACAACAGAAAGAAAGGTTCTTGAAGGGAATTTGACCCATGACCTCCTACTACTCTTGCTCCTAAAGAAATAAGCGGGAAGAGGCCTGCTGCCGAGACTCTTGAGCCAACTCCCCTCGCTACTTCTCAACCTGATCATCCTGCTCCCATTCAGGAATCTATTCCTCCACTGGAGACAACCATAGTGGATGTTCTCATGGTTGAGTAGGAGCCTTCTGCTCCTTTGCAACCTCTAGCCTCCAACTCTAAGAGTTGTAGAAACTACCTTGCGCACAAGCGTAAGCGTCGACGAAAGGCTCTCTTAGCTAAGTAGGCCGCCTCATAGATGAGGGAAGAAGAGACAACCGCCCCTGCTTCAGGGATTCTTGTAGCATCCTCTTCTCCCTTTCCCTCTATTTCTCTTCAATCTAGTTCCACATCGCTTCCGACTTCCACTGTGAGTGCGAATGCACTTGACCCCAAGGGGGTACAGACCTTGTTCATCACTCCTTCGATGGAGTCGCCTTTGTTGATGTCCATTTTGGATATCCTGCCTTTCCCAAGGCATGTAGACATGACGAACACCTCAGTGGTGTCTACTACGGTCTTCTCTGCCTCCTCTTCCTTTGCTCCTCTTGCTTCGTCCATAGGAAACTTGCCTCCCCTGACAAAGAAAAAGGTGGAGAGCAGTTCCTCCTACAATGGGGAAGGTAAGAGGAACCCACCTTCTCCAAAAGGTGGTCCCATGTTGACTTGTTCTATCCTAGTGATGGAACTTGTCCCAGCTTCCCCTAAGTTTTTCACCACTCTTGAGTCATTTGACAAGCCTAGCAGTGAATCTCAGACACTGCTAGCCCCGTCCATTGAGGTTAAACATGACACTCCCGTTAGATGCATGTTTAAGTCTATGGAAGAAGTTCTGACCTTGTCAAAGATCTTTGTGAAATCGCTGACCTTAGCTCCACAAGAGCTCAATGGAGAGGACCTTGCAGGTCCCTCTTCCTTGGCCCTTGTTACAGGAGGGTCAAAAGCACCTCCCCTTAACATTCCTCCATTGCAGGCACGTCCTCCTTCCCCCTATGATGATCTAGAGTGGGAAGCAGGTGACCTTTTGATCGATCAGTGTTAGGGAAGGCCCTCTCCTTGATCTTTAGATTAGATGGGTGTGTGTGTTGTGATGTGTTTCCCCTGTGATTGTGCTATGTGTGCCTAGATGACCCTTGTCACCCCTGTTGGTGCTTGGATACAAGCATGGTTTTTGTGTCGTAAACCTTCTTCTATTTGTATCATCATTCTTCCATGTTTGTGCTTGACTTTCGATAAATTGGGGACAATGCAAAGTGTTGGGGGTATTTAGGCTTCTCTTCCATGTTGACCCAATTTTTTATTTTTACTTTGTTTTTTGTGCATTCTTCCTGATCTGGTTGGGGATTGATGATCTTTCACCTTTCATCATGATTACCTATTATTTATATGAGCATGGATAGATATGACCCCGCTAAACAAAATCCCCTTGTGCCCTTTGTTTGTGCTTTTCTCCTTTGCTTTCTCTTTATCTTTTTCTCTTCCTTGCTTGAGTTGTCCCTTTCATGTGTGACAATGCCTTACTTCAACATTCCAATTTTTCAAAAACTGCATTTGTTGCTAACAAATCGTTTCTCAAAAATCTTTGCAAACCTTTCTTTAGAATCACATTCTCAAGTTGGAACCCTAACAAAACATCTTTCCTTCATCATGGGTTCGTAAAGAAAGGACTTGAAAACCTTCCTCCGAAGTGGGAAGAGCTTTGACCTTCCCCTTGTGTGGGGGCATATTCTTCCTTTCGAATTCCTTAATGAAGTGAACATCTTTCAAAATGATCCCTTGATGATGGATTGATTCGAGAAAGAGAACATCTACTTTCAAATTGTGCATCCATTGATTGGACCCCCCTTCTTCACAATGGGCTACTAAGGGACCCCTTTGAAAGTTTTCCAAATTGTTGATGGTCTACGTGACTATCCACTTACTTACCTACATGGCCACTTCCTGACTCTATGGACTCCGCTTTTCTAGGTTCCTCCATGTGAGAGATCTTGGGGGATACCTCCCTATAAGTCTGAGAGCCTGTAGGGCACTTCCTTTCAGCTTTCTCCATGTGAGAGATCTTGGGAGTGGCTCCCCTACAGGTCTGCGGGTCTGTAGGGCACTCTCTTGGGTTTCCTCCATGCAGGAGATCTTGGGGGTTACCTTCCCTACAAGTCTGCAGGTCTGTAGGACACTTTCTTGGGTTTCCTTCATGCGAGAGATCTTGGGGGTTACCTTCCCTACAAGTTTGTAGGTTTGTAGGACACTTCCTTGGGTATCCTTAATGCAAGAGATCTTGGGGGTTACCTTCCCTATAGGTCTGTGGGTTTGTAGGGCACTTTCTTGGCTTCCTCCATGTCAGAGATCTTGGGGGACGCTTCCCAAGTATCCTCCATGTGAGAGTTCTTGGAGGACACCTTCCTTGCAGGTTTGTGGGCTTGTAAGGTGCTTGCTTCATGGGGATTTCTTCATGTGAGAGATCTTGGGGATTGCCTCCTTACAGGTTCGTGGGCCTATAAGATGCTTTCTTTCTTCAAATTCATATTTCTGAGAAGCTATGAAGTTCTTCACTTCCCCTGTACCTTCAAATTCGTCAGATCATGGTCTACTTCCTTGATGGTTCAAGTATACATTTCTAACTTTACTCTTCTTTGATCTACTTTACCAATCACGCATCACTACTCATACTCACTAAAGTGGGGGAAAAATGTATAAGAGTGAATTTGCACCCCTGATGCAAATTCCCCTTTTTCCCTTCTCCACTTTAGAAAACCAAGTTCAGAGGCTTAATTACACCTAAGCTCACTGCTTTCTTCCCACTTGGCACTTTTTTTGAGCGTCGATGGAGGAATTTCTATTGGGGATGCCTGTGCAGCACACTTACGTCCCTGATAGATTCATGCGGCTGAACCTACAGAGGTGTCACACTTCTCATTGGGGGTCAATTTGTAACGTCCTCTTCGGTCGATTGACCCGAATTTGGCCATTTTCTTCATCTCCTCTTCAAATTCTCTCCTTCAACAAGCATTTAATCCTCTTAGAAATCTTCTAATATTTCAACTCAACCCATTCACACACTCTCTTGCATTCACTTCAAGCATTCTAGCAACACTTTGGCACTCCTTGGCAACAATAACTTCACTCCATCACTTCAATAGATCAAGTTTGGGACCACACCATAGTAGCAGAGGCTCAAGTACTCTCATTCTCTCCTCCATTAGCCTTGAGTGCTTTTGGTGGAGGTGGTAAGCTTCCCATTCCTCTTCTCTATTACTTGGTAGAGTAAGCACATTTACTATTTTGTAGTGCTTTGGTGTTCTTCATTATGTTATTTTCTTTATCTTGCTTTCTTGGTTGTTCATGGAGGTGGAAACACCTAAACAGGGGTATGACCAAGGTAGGCCCCTATACAGCCACCCAACATTTTCCTCCTCTTTGTGTGTAGGTGAATGTGCTTTCAAGGAGCTAGCTAGAAAATGAGTTTCTTTGTGAGATCATCCTTTCCACCCTAACTCTTGCATTTTTACTTTATCACATTAGAGAGTATTTTGTTTACTTAATCATGTTATTTTGGCCCTTTAGTATTAGTTAGCAAGGCCATTAGCTTGTTTACTCAGGTTCGACCTTGTCTCTTTAGTTGTTTCATCGTACGGACACCAGCACATCGCGCTATCGTCCTAGGACCGCGCTTCCATCCTCATGTAGAGAGCTTCCTGAGGCGTAGTGTTGAACCCAAAAACTGGCTCGCCTATCCCTTTTCTAAGTTTTGGGTCTGCAGAGTAATCTAAGGGCCTTACGGTCCTCATTATTCTTTCCCTGCATTTCTTAACATTGCATTAAGCTAAGCTAAGTTAGGGAAACCTTCCACATCTTGGCCCTCCATGACCTAGGGCTCTGCACATGGTGGTCCCCCAATCTTAAAACTTTTAATCAATTTTTCAACTATTTATGAATAAAATAAGTGTTTGACATATCTATGTACATGAGTATTTCATTGAGAGGTTTTTGTTTCTTGTAGTTTTAAAAAGGAAGAAAGTGTGTCTTCTTTCACAAACTAACACCTGTTTGAATTATGACACAAACAATAACATACACAAATATATCTTTTCTACTTGAAAATGATGGAAGTAAGACAATTAGTTAAGGATTTGTACATAAAAATCACAAAAATGACATCAATTGCCTCACACACACAACTAGGATAAAGACTTTGAAGGCTAAAACACTTGCTTTATTGATAGAAGATGTGTTTACAACAATACATAATCTAAAAATATGTATCTTTTGCTTGATAATGTATTACAAAGTATTTTGTTTTTAGTCTAAATATTGTAAATATAAGTTACAATATAAAAAATGAGTGGAAAGAAACTTAACCAAGTTTACAATACTGCATCAAAGTGAAAAGAACTGACTACAAAGTGAGTTCAGTTTGCCTTTTGTTTGTCCTACGTTGGAGAGAATATAGGACAAACATTAAGATTTATTAAATGTTTCCTTTATGAACATTGTTGGTTATCCCCTCAACTTGGTCACTTAAATTTCCTTTGTCTCATGCTTTGAATACTTGAAACTTCTTGGTAGTGTTGAAGAAAGGAGATGTTGACTTTTTCAATGTTACCTACTCCTAGATGCTTGGGAAAAAGTTGAGCTACTTCTAGATACCTTCAAACAACCCCAAAAAGCTCAAACTGTTGTCCAACTCATTTCAACTTCCTCCTAGATACTTGCAACCACTCATAAATGCATCAATTGTTTATAGAGCACGTGAAAAAAAAGGCTTGAATTAGTAAAAATGCTTCCTATGTGTAGGAGATCATCCAAGGAGTAGAAGATTGAGACGACACTCTACAATGGTTAGTGATAGTCATCATGAGGAGGTCTATATGGATAGAAGCAACACTAAAATATAGTATAAACATTCATGAGTAATGCAAAAGTATTCTAAATGGACTGTATAAGGATAGTTAACATTAGCCAAAAGATAAATAGTAATATGATTGTGTGTTCATTATCATCATTTTCAAGGGGTTTGATGACAACCATGTGTTGATGATAGCCATGAGTAAAGGCAGAGGAGTATACAAGGACAACACAAGGGATTGTTAGAGCAAGACCAATGCAAAGAGAATTTAAAGGGCAAAATGGCAATATGTAGGGGACATCATAGTCTATGGAGATTAGCTTGAAGACGAAGCATAGAAAAAATAGTTGTTGCATAATCAGAGATAATAAAAAACACATAGCAAGATGTTCTATTTAGTTCATTCATCATTCATGGTACTATACATTAATGTCAGAGGTTTTGGTAATGAGGTGTGCAAGAGGCCAAATGAATAGTGATGTTCACCCTTGAAGTAAGAAGTATGATAGTCTCATATTAAGGTATTCATAGATATATCGGTGAAAACAAGGGTTTCTAAGGGATAGAATGATAGTGAATAATGTTTATCATGGAAATGACAAAGATATCAAGAGTTCAATTACAATCCCATACAGTATTAAGGTAAGAGAAGACAAGTGGCAGTCAATACAAAAGGCGACGATGTTTATAGCTTCTTTGAAAGTATAAAGACAAACATGACACACATGTCAATCTCCTACTCCTTGAGGATCTCCCACGCATAGGAAGCATTTTTACTAATTCAAGATTTTTTTCCACATGCTCTATAAATAGTTGATGCATTTATGAGTGGTTGCAAATATCTAGGAGGAAGTTGAAATGAGTTGGACAACAATTGTTTTTGGCACGCTCGGTGGGACCATTTGAGCTATCACAGTTTAAATTTTGTCCTATCATTGTTGATATTTGATGTGTGTATTAGTAAATTTTGCCTTTGGAGCCAAAATATCTACACACCTAGCGACTCCAACTCTAATGTAGAAGGATCTTTTGTTGTTGGTATGCTTGCACATGAGGTGGAGGAAGAAAAATCAAATTTGAAGCAAGAGGTTGCTGAGCATGATTAGTTAGAACAACAAATTGAAGAGCATGGTTTTTTGGGACAACAAGGTACAAAGATTGAAAGAGGTGATGAAAATGAAAATTTGAATTTCTTATTTGATGAAATTCCTTGTTTTCTTGATGAGGATGAATAGAGTATGCAAGTTTCAATGTCATCACAAGTTTTTGAACAAATAGAAGATGGAAAGGAGCATGAAAAGATGTTGGTTCATGAAGATGCAATTGAACATAACCTTGTTTTCCAAGATAGGGAAGTTGTTGTTGGCCAGAGCTATAATGAGGTTAAAATCAGTCTTCCTATACATAAAAGTAAAGAAGAGTTTGAAGAAGACATTTTTTGGGATGATTTGGAAACATTTTGTTCAAATCTAGATGCCAAACCAACACCTTTGAACATGAAATTCATATTTTATGTAGGTTATAGTCCGTGTTTAGGTGAAAAACAACTTCTAGTTGTGGAGAACACTTCATTTTCTTCCTTCTAGGACTGAAAAAAAACTCAACCTCTCTATAAAACACTGATACATGAGTATGTTTAAGCTGAGTTGTGTAGAGATAGCTAAGTTATTGGTCTTCTATGTGTTAAAACAATAGTTCAAATTTGAAAAACAATTTGGTGCATCACCTCATGTAGTTAGATTTCAATTATTTCATCCTTTTATCCCTTTTCTCAATAAAGCAATAGTTTAGTTCATTTTAGGTGAGGTATCAGATGAACCAACCTTCTTTGGAGGTTCCTTTTCTTCATAGGTGACCCACAAACCCAGAAAGGATCCCATGTTTCACCAATAAGCTAAGTTTCTACAGCTTAGAAAGGGCGTGATATTATGTGATAAGAGTGAGATCATGTGAAAAGATGCACCAAATTCAATCATCCACACATCTTGCAATGCATGTGTTGCTAAGGCACTAAAAAAAGCTTCACCCTTATCTTGAGAGGATTTGTCAAAACCAAAATAAGAGGTATTCTTCTTTTTATCCTCCTTACACTCCTTTTGAAAATGACCAATTTTCTCACAATTCCAACACTTCACTTGGACTTTCTAGGAGAGTTAGATCTCCCATGGGATTTGGATCCAAATTTTTGTGCTTTGTGTCCTTCTTTCCTTTCTTCAATCTACCACAAACATCAAGGGCCTCCTTAGTCGTTTCGAAAGATTTTCTCCATATCTATTCAAAAAGTAATGATACAACCAATTCATCCATCTTAAAGGTGATTGTGGTACTCCCAATGGCTATGACAAGGTGTTCCCTTGAATCTAGCAATGAACACAACAAAGTCATGCAACAATCCTCCATTTTCACACAAATGGAGTTCAATTATGCAACAAGCATGTTGAATGCATTTAGATGATTTTTGATAGATCCTCTTTCTTTTGTCCTCAAAGACTATATTTTCTTTCATGAGAACAACTTACTTATTAGTGATTTAGCTTGATAAATTTGAGCAAGTTTATTCCAATTTTTTCAACAATCTTCTCTTCATAGACATTCAAAAGCACAAAGTCACCTAAATAAAGTCTCATTAGACCCTTAGTCTTTTGATCCATTTGATCTCAATCTTCTTGTTTCATGTTCAATAACATCTTTCTAGATACAATAAACCATGAATCTCGATTTACAAGCATATCTTCTATCTTGAACTTCCACAACTCAAAGTCGCCTCTATCAAACTTTTCAATCTCTATTCTTCCACATATGCTAGTTATTTCCTTCCTGCAACAAGATCACAAAATGCTTTGCAACAAACTCACGCTCAAAGAAGATTAGTACAAAAAAACCCTCTATCCAACAATAAACCCAAAATTGACGAGGCTTTGATACCTTTCTTCCTTTCATATCAAACTATCTCATTTTACACTAGTTTAAATCAAATTTACTAGATTATTTATTCTCTTCATGAGTTATTGCATGCAATCCCATTATGAATCTGATTTACTTAACTTTTAAAATCTCAAAGATCTTTTATTACCTACCTTAAAGCAAAAAAAAATAAAAATCTAACATTATATATTTTAAAATTATATCTAATTATATAGTCTACAAAATCAAGAGCCGCAATAACAAAATTCCAAAACTACCACAAAGACATCGCATAAAATCTTTACAGATTTTTAAAATCCTTTATAATATTGAATCTTCTACTAAAAATCTCAAATAAAAATACTCTAATAACTAGTTAATTCTAATAACTTCTCTCTATCATTAGTATGATGTACAGTGCAATGAATCCAGTTCCCTCTACCATTAATATCATTCGACTTCATTAAAGTAAATTCTCTGACGTACAGTCGGATTCAACTTCATTAAAGTAAATACTCTGGTGTACAGAACCAATGGATGTCTCTACCATTAATAACGTGCACATTAAGTTAAATTCTGTGACATCAGTTGTTTTTCAAAGCTACTTTGGTAGTATGTACGAGGTAAAATTCTGTTAAAAAATTCACGAATGCCAGGGAGATGTACAAATAGAGGACGGTGGAGAATATAGGTAGTACGTATGAAATACAAATAGAGGACGGTGGAGAATATAGGTAGTACGTATGAAATCTCTCTTTAAAATCCTTTACCGATACATAAAACTAGAATGTATGGGGGAA
This sequence comes from Sequoia sempervirens, assembly GCA_007258455.2. NCBI lineage: Eukaryota > Viridiplantae > Streptophyta > Pinopsida > Cupressales > Cupressaceae > Sequoia > Sequoia sempervirens. The sequence continues at coordinate 384,894,327 of VDFB02270651.1, read as the reverse complement.
GGTACTGGACATCTTTTAACTTCACAGCTCTTAAAGCAGTACGTGAAGGAACACTTTTCTAAAACAAAAAGATAACCTATCTTATAAACTTCTTTGTGGGTAAATTAATTCTGCAATTGATAATCTTATAACCACTATGTTGGAAAATGATGCGTGAGCCTCACCGTTTAGTAGAAGATTCTCTCTATAATTAGTATGATGTACATTACAATCAATCCACTTCTCTCTGCTATTAATATCATATACAGATGTAACCGGCTTCATTAAAGTAGATCCTCTGATGTACAGTCAGAACGACTTCATTAAAGTAAATTCTCTGGCGTACAGATGCATGAAGGTCTCCACCATTAATATCCTGCCCATTAAATTAAATTCTGTGACACCAATTGTCTTTCAAAAGCTACTTTGGTAGTATGTACGAGGTAAAATTCTGGAAAGAATTCACGGATGCCAGGGAGATGTACAAGTAGAGGATGGTGGAGAATATAGGTAGTACGTATGAAATCTCTCTTTGAAATCCTTTACCGATACATAAAACTAGAATGTATGGGGGAAGGTACTGGACATCTTTTAACTTAACAGCTCTTAAAGCAGTAAGAGAAGAAACACTCTTCTAAAACAAAGATAATCTATCTTACAAACTTCTTAGTGGGTAAATTAATTCTGCAATTGATAATCTTATAACCACTATTAGGTTAAATAGTCTAAGAGACCAAGAGTAGCAATCATAAGACATTTTCAAATTCTTCTTGACGTTGGATTTAATCATTTTAATCTGATAAACATAATTGAAATCATTTAATTTAATTTTTTCTTTCAGTCAAAATCATAGCCCATCCAAATCAATCACATCAGCATACAGTATGCTTTCCTTGCTTTTCTCTGCATAACGATACTGTCCTTTGCTTAACGAGCAAGACTACCCAACAATTGTTTGACGAGAAGATTGATGTTTTCTTTATAACCTATAAAGGACAGATTACAGCTGTGATTTAGACTATACCGTAGTGCCATGTTGTATGAATTTATGTAAGCTTGTAGTGCCATGTTGTATGAACTTATGTAAGCTGGAAGATTAAGCTTGCGGATATGTATAGTACGATGGGAACAGCCAAGAAATTTACAGGGCAGGGCAGCGGGAGTAGGGGTTTCCAGGACAACGATGTGGCAGAAATGTTCGAGGAATTGGTGTTGAAATGGACTCTCGACGACATCATGAATGAAAATCTCTATGCTCGGAAGGTCAGATATATGTAAACTTCAGGTTTTTATGTTTAAAACTGCATATATTCTATTTAAAGAATGGGTTAATTGAAGTTTGCAATTTATTGTCAGGCATTAGGTTTCATTTAAGTAGAAAAACAAACTTGTGGGGATGGACTGCTTTTTCCTTGAATTGGAAAGTGAAGTCTAATTTTTTAAGTCTTTTTAAAATTGAAGTTAAATGTGTATGTAAAAAGTTAGTTTAGAGAACCAGAGATATATCTGATTGTTCTGATGGCAAATGAGAGGCTATATGTTTGAATTCTGAGAGATAGAGCTGTGTGAATCTATAATGGAGATTATTTCTTCAAATTTCAAAGAGATAGGCTAGTAGGAGTTTTCAGAACAACTTTCGAGGAATTGGTGTTCAAATGGACTCTCCATGACATCATGAATATGAAGAAGTCATATTGTTGAATTCTGAGAGGTAGAATTGTGTGAACCTATAATGGAGAGTTATCTTCAAATTCTAAAGAGATAACTGTTTCCTGATCAACAATGTGGCGAAAAAATTTGAAGAATTGGTGCTCAAATGAACTCTCCATGACATCATGAATGGAAATCTCTTTTCTCGGAAGGATATATATGAAAGCTTCATATTTTTAATGTTTAAAACTGTATATATTCTTTTTGAAAATGGGTTAATGAAGTTTTCAATTTATTGCCAGTCATTAGGTTTCTCACTTAAATAGAAAAACTTTTGGATATATATGACACTTTTTTTCTGAATTGACACGCACATGCATAAAGAAACAAAATTTTCCCAAATTGTTGGTTTGGGTTTGATATGCAAATGTGGCAATTTTTTTAGGGACCAAGTTCGTTTATACAAAAAAAAAATCATAAACATATACATATTTACAGCCTAAGGACATGAACTAGTTCATAATATCACATAACATTATACAATAAACAAAACCACCATAAAAATTAAAGCTATTGCTTCAATGTCAATTTGTCAAACTCAAATGTTATAACTTATAATAAATATTCATTGTTCAATATTAAAATAATAATATCATTAACCGGTTCAGATGAATAGTTCTGATGATGAAGTCAGCATGATGTATGTGAACTTCATCCAAATGATATCACCATGTACGGATTGCGGGGTTTTACCGTCCAATTGAACCTGAAGTGAGATTTCATGTTTGAATTATCTATTTGTGGATTTTCCACTGGCTATTGCATTTGCGGGTTTCTTGCTTGCTACTGCACTTTGCGGACTCCCAACCTGCTACTACACTTCAGTGTTTCTATAATTTATTGGTGGTTGTAACAGCCAAGATTGAATTTGATTTGACTACCAAGCCACCAATGGATAAAATGAAGATCAATGCATGCATTTTGCAGCCTGGGGGGAAGTTGGAGAAGGGTGCTAGAGATCAAAACAAAATCCGATTATACTCTTGTATTAGAATTTTGCTGCCAGACATTAGGGTTTAAATTCAATTGTTCTGTAAACATTAATTTTGTATTGAATAAAAAAATGTATATGGCTGCATGATTGGGCTATTCGATAGAATTCCTGATCTTGACTACATCACCAAGTTATTAGGTATTGATGCTCAACTATCTATTAACACTAAAACAGTGAAGGTTAGTGCATCATAAACATACAATATCATAAATGGAGGCATTCCAATGGACATATGAGGGATGGTATTTTAGTAGAATTCTCCAAGGTACAACCATTTGACCTATGCTACCCATTGATTAGTGACAGTTTTTTAAATATCCTTCACTCTACTTATTTACTATCTATGTCTATTCATATGTTTATGGGTGATAACTAGTACTAGGAGTGAGTTTGGTATCAGTCAAATGAAACAACTCTTATCGGAAATAGTTGAGAAATTTCTATTATTTCTATCATTGACAATGTTTTTAAGCAAACCATGTAACCTAAACACCTCTCTAAAAGACAAATATGTCGTTTGATATGCTTTGAATTCTATAGGGAAGGAAAATAAGTGTGCACACTTAGCTTATTATTTACAATATAAATGCACAATCCTTACCATTTACCTTGGGAAGAATTATGATGAAGTCCTATGCACTTTCCCATTTTTTATTAGGATTAGGTAATGACTATAGAAAACTTGTAGGAAAGATATGATCTACTTTATTCTATTGGTAAGTGGTTCACTCCTTGATGTGCTTTAGAAATCCTCCTTAAGACATTTCCATGAGTTTCTCTTATCTTTTGTAAGCCTTGTAAAATCCTAGGTGTCTAGCTAGGTGTGCATCATGTAGTGTTCTCAAAACCTTCTCTTTCATTTAGATCCAAGGACCAAGAAGATTTTATTTTTATATAGAATGAGGCTATATTCCACTAAGAATTTGTTATCTTTCACTCCCATCCAGAAAGTCAGTAGAAAATATATTTTTTAACAATTTTTGCCATAGCAGAAACCTTCCAATTGGCATAAATAGAGTAAAGTAGGCATCCTAGAAAGAACATCAACAACTACATTCTTTTTTCCTTTTATATATTCTATATCAAAATCATAGGGTTGGGGCTTACCCATATTTTCTGTCAATCATTTAAGTCACATTGGCTAAGGAGGATCTTCAAACTATTATGATTTGTTTTTAGCACAAACCTTCCACAAAGTAAGTATTGTTGGAACTTGGACAAAACATATATGATAGCAAGCATCCTTTTGTCATAAATGGATAATCTTTTTTGTCTCTTTCAATTTTCTACTCTCAAATGCTACAGGGTTCACATTCTACACTTGTATTGCTCAATACTCTCTTTTGAAGCATCACATTTTACAATAAATGGTTGTGAGAAATATAGAATAACAAGTACAAGGAACAAGCTCTTTACCTCTTTGAGCTTCCTGAATGCCTCTTGAGTAGTGTCATTCCATGAGAAAGCCTCCTTTTAGTTATATTGATTAGTGGTTGTGATAGCCAAGAAAAATTCCTAACAAATCTCCTATAGTAATTGAAAAGACCAAAGAACCCTCACAGTTGCATCAATTTGATAGGAGGGGCCAACTGAAAATGGCTTGGATCTTTTGTTGATCCACCTAGATGCTTTGAGCACTAACGATATTGCTTGAATACAAAATCTCTATTACTTCAAACCCACACTTGGATTTTATTGCAAAAAGAGCCTGTTGTTATAGTATTCCAAGGACTTTATTTAAACGCTTCAAGTGTTATGTCCAAGTTTTGTTCTAAATAAATGTCATCAAAGAAAACTAAAATAAAATTTCTTTATTGATTCTGAATAGTTGATTCATATATAACTGAAAGGGGTTTGGAACATTTGTCAAGACCGAAGGCATGAATTAGAATTCAAAGTGCCCAAAATGATATTCAAATGTTGTCTTATGCACATCCTCATCTCACACATAGATTTAGTGGTATCCCTATCTTTGAACAATCTTTGAATTTAAACCAATCTATGCAACTCGGCAATAAACTCATTGATCAGTAAACCAATCTTTGAATGTAAACCAATCTATGCACATCCTCATCTTGCGCATGTTCTTGATCATCTTTTGTTCAGTTCTCTTTAGTCTATACACATCCTCATTGTACATTTTTTTTCTTCACAAGCACTACAAACGATGGAAAAGGGATAGAACTAGCCTTGATGTGAGCTATCTCCAATAATTTCTTTATGGACTTTTCTATGTATTCTTTGTACATTCTCGAATGACAGTAAGGGCTGGTCATGACAAGCTTAGGATTTGGTTCCAATTGTATGATGTGTTGTAATCCTCTAAACGATGATAAGCCTAGAGGCAATTCATTAACACCAATTCTAAATATCAATATAAATATAATTCTTACCCATAGATGAATTTGTAGGCATAACCAAACAACTTACTACCTAAGCAACTTGCCCCTTGTAAATAGTCCTCTTTATTCTTTTAGTTGTGACCACTTGTGATGATCCATTAGAATACCTATAAGCATTGCATTTTTTCCCTCAAATTTAAAATCTAGCTTCATGGATTGATAGTTCCTTGAAAACTCACCAAGGAAATGTCACCATTATACGCTTAAGACCATGTCACTCTCCCCTAATCCCACAACATAGAAAACATCATACACCTTATGATCACTAATGGATAGCTTGAGTTGTTGAATTATCTTGGTACATGGAATAGTGAATCCATTAGCAACAATGACATTGAGCACAACAAAGTCTTCAGCTTTCAATCGTTTCTAACCACAAGGTTTTCATTAATGAAATTGTGGGTAGCTACCATCAATAAGCATTGTAATTCAATGTCTAAATAATGCTTCTTTAACACCAAAAGGATGATATCAAGTTGCTCTTGAAAGAGTTGCAAGGTTGTTGTTGATTGTGCTTGAATGTCCATCATCCAATTTTTTTAGTTTATGTTCATCTATGATTGGTTGTGACTTAAGTTCATTAGAATTTATATCATCATTAGATACCACCTCAATATAATGGAGTTAACCCTTACCAAGACATCTGTGACTAGGTTCCAATGTCTCCTTGCAAGAAAAACAAACCTTTTTCCCTTGAGTTCATTTTTGGTGTAATCATCTGCCTTATTCGTTGTAGATGGTTGTGTTGTTGTTTATTGGGAATGAGTTAAATCCCCCTTTTTGAAATTTTTCCCTGTGCTAATCGAAGGTGGGTGCCTTGGATTGAGGTGAAATTTTTTTTTAACACATATTCCATCACTCAGTGAAATGCAACCAGTTGTCAGCAATTAAAGGAGAAGAGTTAGTTTATGTGAATTCCAACTTGCACCTCCTTACTCATAGACAAAATGAGTATGTAATGACCCTGCTCAAATCTGATTGAAAACTTCTGATTTTTGGCCTTGGTAATTTTGTCAAACACTTTGCATACAAGGGTCATATGACTGATATAACATTTCAGTTTGCTTTAATGGTGCTTTCCTTCTCTTAACAACAATGAGTGTTTGCAAATGATTGTAATTTGTCTAAACAATGTCCTAACATGAATGTGCAACTTATTTTGACAACATTCAATGCATATATATGATCTAAACATGAGAAATGATCACCTACAGCCAACTGGTATTTTGTCAAACAGTTGGTATGCAAACTACTAAGCTGACTACAAATGATATAGAATTGCTCAATGACAACTACAAATGGCCAGAAAATTAGTATCTCTTATTACAACACAATGATCCAATACAATGCTCATCAATAAGATTTTCAGTCTATTGGCATTTTGCCAAACATTTGGCAAGCATTCCATTAGCTGAAACAAATGCGTAAGACAATCATGTATGACTCCCAAAAGAAGATATCTTTATTGAGATACAATCCCTTCTATAATGATGATAATGAAAATGCCAAGACTCTTGGCTTACATTCATGAACCAACTACAATGAGAAATTTGATATCCAAGATAACCATCTACAGCTGCTTACTTATTATGAATTGATCAATGCAATAAATTACAACGCTAAATCAGACTGTAATAAATGCCTACAACTGCAACTACGGGAAAGTACAATGGAGTACCAAACTAATCTATAATGGCTGATAAAGAACCTGGAAGTTGCAAACTGCCTGGAACAAAGTATTCGATTCAGCTTGTATTCAATAAATTTTCCTCCACAAAGGCAGCACCTAGCCTTCTTGCCAAATAACAATGCCTCTTCTATTTATTTGGATTGTATTTTGATTTCTTTCTTGAAATTGACCCACTAGTCTGGCCGCCTCTGTTTCCACTAGAATGATTTATGTAAAATAATTCTTCACTCCTACGTCCTCCTTAATGCATCAAATTTTTTCACCATACTCCTGTGAAGTGAGCTGTAATGTCCCCCTTTTCAGTGTGATCTTGTTTGCAGAGTGTTAGCCTATTTCTTGGACCCTTGTGGGCTAACTAGATTGGTTAGAGGGTCAGTGGTACCTTCTGGAGAGTTCGGTCGATTTCATTTTCTGAGATCGTGGATAGGCTCATTGCAAGCCTTGGCAGTACAGGAGTTTCTTTGCTTCTGACGGCACTGAATTCCGTTGAGAATTGAGGGAGATAGGCTTACTTAAGTGATTTAAGTTATATTTTAACTTAAAGTCTTTTTATAAAGTCAAATTGACTTTATAATTCTTATATCACTTAAATAAAGTCTAAAGTGAATATTTTAAGTTATATCTTTTAATCACTTAAAGGAGGCACCTAAAATCAAAGTCTAGACTATGGAAAGTGACTTAAGTTTATTTTCCATAAATTTAAATGATCTAAAACCCTAAAAGGTATGACCTTCTTAGGTTTTCACCTCCTTTGCTTTATAAGGGATTTGGGCAATGAGAAACTCATCTTTTGAATATTTCAACTTTTCCTTGGAGGTTTTTTCCCTTGCTTTCAGCCTGTGATCAGGTTTGCAGCAAATCCACCATTGGAGAACGAAATCTCTTCAGTGTGAGCACTTGTGAAGTTGTGAAAGATCAGCTGAATTAGTGCAGATTGAGAGAGCTTCATTTCAGAAGTTCTGCAGTGCTTCAACAAATTTTTGTAGTGCTCTTCATAAAAAACAGAGGGTTTATTAGTTGTTGTTCTTCCTTCACCATGGCAGACCTCATGGCTGTTTGGGCACACCTTTAGAGATGGTTTTTGGTGCTTTTTGTTTGAAAGGTCGTGGCACTTGCAAGGAAGGTTTTTTTTGGTTTTTTGGAGAAACGTCTTCTTTTGGAGGATCTCTCTTCATGAACTTGGGCGCCCTACCTATACTTCTCTCTGGCTTCAGTTTCAGAATAAACTTTGAAGTTTGTAACTCTCTACTCCAGTTTTTGTCAGTTCTTCACTATGCTGATCGGATTTCTTATTTAAAAAATCTGGAGGCTTTCGAGTATGTTTATATGTTTTAAATCCATTGTTGATGATAATAAACACCTTCTACAATTTCAGTTTGATTAAATTTGCTCAAGTTTTCATTCTGTGAGATTTTATATGATGCGCCCCTTCTCTTCTGTCTACAAAATTTCTCTAAAAAACTAAAAAAACACAATTAGACCTAAGAAAAAGACAGGGGTTTGAGCAGTGAGCTAGCAAGGCTCATCACAGTGGTATCAGAGCATTCAAACATCATTGTCAAGTGCCAAAAACCAAAAACACAGCAATCAAAAGTTTATATCAGCATATATCAGCTTTACATGACAAGTGTTTGACAAAATTCCCAAGGCAGAAATTGAAAGGTTTTGAGTCTATATTAGCAGGGCTCATCACAGTGGTATCAGAGCTCTGATCCTGCCAGCTTGTGGGGTTAGAAAAAATTATGCGGTTACACTAGGACAAATTTGACAGGTACTGTTCACACAGGGTTTGAACAGCAAAGTGGTTATCATGGCTTCTAAATTTGTTGATGAAGTAATGGTTGCTTATGAGGAATATATAGCATCTCTAGATAAGATAAAAGATCACCTAGACTTCGAACAATATATGGAGCATCGGATGGTTTATAATAAGCAACGAAGCAAATCAAAGAAATATGAGTAGAAAAATGTAGAGAGCATTTCAAATAATATTCAGCAGAAACCTATGCCATCACCACAAAGATTAGCTCGTAGCTTGCAACAATCTGAAGACTCCATTTCAAGACAAAGCTCATCACAAAACAAAAAGAAATTGAGTTTCCTTGATGTGTTGGGGTTAAAAATGGATCAATCAGCAGTTAGTGACCAGCATACAGCTGATCTTATGGAGGACAAAAATCAGACTTACATAGAAGTAGATGTTGGGCACAGGACACTTCAGGATGAGCAAGTGTTGTATGAAGACAAACCAGTTGCCTTAGAACAGCCACATGAAGATAAGGTTCCTTGTGATGCTTCATCAATTACTATGAAAGAAGAAGTGTACAGAAATATGGCTTCTACAACATCTTTTGAGACAAATTCTATTGAAGAGAAAGTTTTACACCATGATAGTGGTTTTGTTGAACCCCAGGAAGATATTATCAGCACTAACAGAGATGATATCAGCCTTGAGATCAATTCTGATTTTATGAACAGCAGTCCATTACTTTCACAAAATCATGAGGTGACGGATAAAGTACATAAAGATGGTCATGTTATGGAATCTCCTAACATTAGCATTGAAGTTTTGCATGTTGAGCTTGAAGAATGTTTGGTGGATTCAAGTCACAGTCTGATTTTATATATCAGACCTTGGAAGATGTGAACAAAACTCAAGTTTTGTGTGATGGGTGGCTACAAAGGGCTAAGAAGGCAAAGATGTTGGCTGCTCAAGCAAAACAGCGTTTGCAAGAGGTCAAGGAACACTGCAGCCAGCTAGATCAAGCAAAGAAACAAAGGGAGTCGCACCTTAGATCTCTAATTCTTCCAAGAGAAGAACATGTAAGAGGTGAGCATGCTATGGATGGACTTGCAGTGACTTTGGAAACAGAGGTGTGTGAGGATATTGTCATAACAACAGCTTCTACCTTGCCAGTCGGGACATCCTATGAGGTACATGTTGATGCGATTTTTGTGACCTCACTAATCAGCCGAAGAACAAAATAGTTTGAAGGCTACTCCGTTCTCTCTTGATCAAAGTATTCCATGTGCTAAGATTGCGAGATAGATTACACGTTCAACTCCAAGGTTCCAAATACTTAGAATACCCTCAGTTGGTTGATGTGTCTTGCTGTGTTCTTACGAGGGGACTTACACAATTGTTCAGACTTCTTTGCAGTTAACAGTCAGGGTATGATTTGAAGGGGATTCTTATGTGTATGATTTGGCAATGTGGTTCGTTTTCCTAAAACTAATCAAAAATGTGTGGAAAGTAAAAGAGTGTAAGGCCTAAGAAACTTGTACTCTATCCTAAATGCAGGATATGTGGAACTCAGTTTTGGCAGACTTCAACCAAATTTCACCTAGCTTCACGTAGATAGCTTCAGCGAAATCAGTGCAATCTTCAAAGGGATAGCAAAAGATGTTCAAGTTATAATTTAACATACATACACCATCAAAACGACGCATATAAGTATATAAATCACAACCAAAGTTAAACTCAAGATAATGTCCAGTTGGCCACGCAAGGCGAACTTATCATCAACAAGCCGCTAGTGGTATGGAATGAAAGAAGCTACCTCAACAAAAATACCACACATAAAAGTAAACTAATTGCATGAAATTAAGCTACTTGGATCCGAAAGGAAGAAGAGACCTTGCTAGCTATTCATGACAAGACGAATTCCACCATCAATGAAAAGATCTATTATCATGAAAAGTATTACACAACAATCTCCACAAAAGTTTTCAAAGGGAAAACTTTCTTTCTTCTCCACACTAACAAAATGTCTATAATGCTCTACTCTCTAGCCTCTAGCTCTAATGCAAAATGTCCAATACTACTGTCTAATGTCTAATGATATTACAAATGAGGGGGACTCCCCCTTTATAGAGCTAGCCAAGTCCCAAAAGACGGCTAGGGTTACAATCAATAGAGTGGCCAGAATCGTGCCACCTCAGCCCTAACCCTAAAAACTGTCAGAATAGGGAGTGGTACATTAAATGAATCAAAGATTCCCACTCACTCCCAAAATAGTAAAGGTAATAAATGCTCACAATCAGTCTTCTAGAAGATCCTCGTCCAGCAGCGCATTCCCATTTGCCTTCTCTCTGACTGCAAACTCCACGAATCTGCGAAGTACAGCCTGAACCTCCTGAACTGAAATAGGTGGAATGCAATCTAGCTGAAACTCTAACACTGTGACTGAATGCTCATGCCTTGCACATGACTTTCTCCAAGCAGCTAAAGAATCCTGCGTGTTCTGGATCAAGGTGGAGAAAGTGGAGGTATTCTCAAAGTCATCCTGTGTAAAGGTCCTCACCTCCGAAAAGAATGGTACCAGCCTACCCCTCAAATTATCAACATTCACCTCCTCTGGATTTAGTCGGCTAGCAAATATGGCCTCAAAAGTGTTCTGAACTCCATCAATGATATTGGCCATGGCCTTATGTATCCTGGCTGAATCCGTCTGTGCAACGTCAAAGAAACCACGTCCCGTGATCGCGGAAGAATACCATCTAGAGAAATCATACTGGTCATTCTCCTGAATGACACCTCCATCAATCAGCAATGGCAACGGAACATGTCTCAATACCTCAAGACGCTGAATAACTTTGCTCTGATAGATAGAAGCATCGCCCAAAGCATGATCCACTGCATCCATCCGTGTCAAAATACTAGAGGCCTGTTGAAAAGAAAAAGCAAGGTCCTCCATAAACTTCTCCGTCTCGACACGAACCCCTGTGACCCACTTATCTGCCTCCTGTGCCATCTTTCCCAACTCCATCAAGCCACTGACGGACTCTCTAGTTATCTCTATTGGAGGCTCTATCATTGGAATATCCTGCCCTCGAGAACGAGACAACTGTTGTACATATCCAATTAAGGCCTTGTGTTCTCTTTTCAACTTCTTATACTTCCCTTCTTTCTTGAATCTTTGAGGGCAAGGTAGGAGTTATCACACTCCTCTACAATCTGTGCACCAGTGGGGCGTCCCAAATCCAGAGTCGTGACAAAATAATTCTCAGGTACTGCTTCATTTTGGTCACACTCAACTCGTGGCACAGCTACATGAAGGGTGCGAGAGCCATCCTCCTCAGTGGATATCTTTGAAAACTTTCTTGCTTTCTTCTTCTGTGGAGGTGCACTGATCCTGTTCAAGAACTCTTCCATCTCAACTGCTGGATCAATCTCCTCACTGGGGCTTCTTCTCATTCCATCCTTAAGCCAATCGGCACCTCATAACGTATATCAAAGGGTTGCTGCTCCTGTGCCTCGACCCTCTAACCTGCTCAACCTCTACATCATTCTGGCGAGCCTCATCGTCCTCAAGTGGTTGAGTATCTCCGAAACTATATCATCATCATCATTCATGGCCGCTCTAATTCCGCTGAAATTGAGGGTCATAATAGTCCCCTCATCATCTGCTGATCAACCCTAATAGGTGCATTGACGCTCGGCCAACCCGATTCTCTCCGTGGAGGCTGAATATTATCCTGTACTACTTGCACCTGATTCAGTGCATTCCTCTGATCAACAAACAAAGAAACCTCCTGGATACTTGGAGAACGTGTCTCCAATGGTGATGCAATTGTAACTCGTGGAGGCTCTGGCTGAACAGGCTCCTTTCGTACTAGCTCCTTCTTTCTGGACTTTGGTCCTCGTGTGATCTATTTCTTTCTGCCAGTAGCGGGCGTCCTGTGATCTCCCATCAAATTGTAAGTCAAAGCAATTGACCTACTCTTCAACCTGTTTACTCGCCTATCAAACCATGCTCTAGTGAATGTCAGGACCGGGATAGAAAGAGTATCCAAATCTGCAACCTCAGGCTCTCACCAATCTGGAGGTGGAAGTGGAGTATCTCTAACTGTTGGATAATCCGGATGGACAACGTCCATATCCTCATTGACCTGGTCTGGAACTGGCACAACTTCACACTCCCTGATCAGAGTAATTGGCAACCGAGAAAACATTCTCTTCCTTACTTCAATCTCATCAGCTGCATCAGCCCAATAATCCTCAATGGTGGCCTTATGTTTAAACTCCTCTGACAGTACCCATTTGATCTTATGATGTGGGTCGTAGTGCTGTCGGCTAGTGTGGTATGAAAAATGATAAAATTGAAGCTCACTTTCAGCTTCTCTAGCTGCCTGTATTGAGGGACACACCTCATCCAAGTTGCCCATGACAATTGGAAATTCTACCCCTCCCTTCTTCTTCTTCTTTTGAATTTTATCAAAGGCAAGCAATTGCCTAGATATCTCTAACATTAAAACTCTATCTGTTGGGTACTTAGGCAGCCTATATGGGTATGATGAAAAACCTTGCAGCCTAATGTAAGAAAATTTCGGAAACTGTATGAACCAACACCCATACCTTTCAATCAGCTCTTGGGCATCCCTCGAGATTCTATGATGCAACCGCTTTTGAAGCAGCCTCGTGATATACATGGTGAAGGAATCGTTGACGCGCTTGTAGTGAGTTGTGCTCGCCAAATGCAACTATGGACAGGCCTCATGGATCTTGAACTGGTGAGAGCCACAACCGACAGGTTCCTTGTAAGAGATCCCCCTATACTTTGTCATACGCGCCAACATATAGATAATGTAGGAGCTCATATAAAATGTCTTCGTTCTTCGGAGGCTTAGGAGTTGCTCATGCAAATTATCACTGATCATCTCGGCCCAATTGACATAATCTTTCCCTTCCAGCACGAGGTTGATGTAGTAAAACATCCAAGGCTCAAAAATAAACGATTGCGCACAACCACCAACCCTACTCAGCATCATGATGAGGTCACAATACTCCTGCTTCAAATCCTCCGCTATGATCTGCTTTGGCAACTTCGTACGAGAAGGCTTGGGAGTGCTCATCCAGTGAGTGTTAATTGTCTCCGTGCACCTCTCGAATGTAGAAGCATACATCCGTTCAGCCCGTTCTCTGGATTTGTAAATCATGTTCCTATGCACTGGGATCCCGAAAGCTTCACCAATGGCTGCCGGAGTAAGATTGGCTAGCACTTGGCCATCTAGTGACATAATTGACCGGTGCTCTTTCTCATAATAATTAGCACACTCCATCATCAGCTCTGAGCATTGAATGGTTGGTGGGAAACCAGCAGCTGCATATAACCCACTTCGAACAATATTGTGTGAAGTGGTCAAAGGCCGATGACCTTCAATCCCTAACATTCTGTTTTTGAAGGTCTCCAGGTTGACGGAGCCCAAATTGGTGTCTGTCAGCTTGCCCAACTTTGAAATGAATTTTGACTCTGGCATGAATGTCTTGCTCAACTTTTTGATCACAGCTTGTCTGGATGCACCATTGTCCTTGCCAGTCGCCCTTTCCTCAGCCATCTCACTTCTTCTCTTGAACTTCAACACTAAGAAAAAGTTTCTAAGTAAATATCAGTGACTTCACTACTCTTCAGCAATTCCAATCTGCAACTTGAACTTCTGCAAATTCGTACTTCACACTAGCAATCAGCAATTAGCAAGTTCGCACCTTTTAAATTCTCAGCAATTTCACCTCAAGGCGTCCTTCTTATCACTGGCAACTTCAACTTTCAGCAACAAATGAAGTGAATTTGCACCTCACTTCAAGGCGTCCTCCTCAAATGCAGATTTAAATCTTCAGCAACTTGCAAGTGCGCCCCTCTTGACTTCAGCAATGGCACTTCTCCAGCAACTCAAGGCGTCCTTCAGCAGATTCGAACTTAAGCTCTTAGCAATCAGCAAACAGCAGTCTCCAATAAAATTTCGAACTTTTCAAGCAATTCTCAAACTTCAGAGCAAGTCGAATTCCTCTCAGCTGTGAAAAAAAAGTGAGAAACTTGTTCATTTTATAGCCAAAATTCGAATTCTAGAAGAAGCCAATTATAGCCAGTACATTCAATTTCCACTACTCCATTTCAAGAATTCGAATTTTCCCTCTCTGGTATTTCTGACACTTGTCTCTCGACGTCAGGAATCTTATTCTTCTAGAAGTTGGACTTTGACTGGCATCTTTGAATTTATTTTCGAAAAATTTAATTTAAATCCATCTTTTTGATTCACCAGCGGAGCTCTATCACTTGAATTTGAATTTAGCTCTTCATCATCTCTGGAAAATTCATCTTCGAAGAATTCAATCAAAATCATCTAGGCAACTGACTTCAAATTCATCATTTGGAAAAAATTTATTTTGAAAACACATTTTATTCATCTTGCCTTAGAGAATTTTTAAAATTTCCATTAGGAAAATTCACAATTTGAGCACTGATTAAATTTTTCACTGAAAAAGTGTTGGCGAAGTGCGGAAGACTTGGAAATCAATCTATCATTACAAATGTTCAGTACCCAGAAGAAAATTTTCTTTAGAACGCTTCAAATCCATGGGTACCCAACGAACGGGTTCATTTAATTTTTGAATTTTGAACCTTAGAAAAATATTATCTGTCAAGTTAAATCCATCCTTCACCCGTGATCCTCCTGTGTTGCTCCAGCTTGAAGAACTTGAATTCATCCTGCATTATCATCCACCTCTGACTTCATCCTTGAAAAATTTGCCAGAGTTCTGAGAGGAAAATTTCACCACCTTGAGCTCTATGCGTATTTTCTAAGAAGAAAATATATTTTTTTGCCTTAGAAAATATTTTAAATCATCTTGCACTCTGAGAATTTGCCTTAGAAAATTTTGTTTCACTCGCCAGTGGGGAAAATTTTATCAACTTCATTTAGAAAATTTTTATTCATGCCTAGCACACTTTTATTTCTTACTCACCATTTGTATTTTATTCCACACTTGCAAGGCAATTTTATTTAAAATTCTAACGCCTTGGGAGTATTTCATTTTTCTTCACTCAACATATTATGCGCATATCACTTGAAGAGGGGATTTAAAAAAATAAAATAAAAATCATGCCTTAACATTTTATTTCTACAACCTCACACATATCACTTCACCACACCTAGCATCTTATTTTCACACTTCACACGCCTTAGGAAATTCTCCAACACCCACCACCTTGGGCGCATTTTGGACTTGAAGAGGAATAACGCCTAGCATTCATCCTTCCTTTTACCACGCCTTTGAGGAATTCACTCACCTTTCACCTCACTTACCAGCTTGCACTTACTTTTACCATCCTAACTTGGGCGCATTTCCATGTAGGTGAAGGATGACTCTTCAACTTCACTCTTTTGTCTTCACTTGAGCTTGTTTGGGTGCATTTAGGAGGGTGAGGAGGACGAATTTCCTTTGACCTTTTGACTCTCTTCTAACTTGAGCGCATTTTAGACTTGATGAAGGACGAAACTTGTTGACTTGTTGACTTTCATTCATCCTTGGGCGCATTTGGACATAGCTGATGGATGAACTTCTTACCACGCCCTGGAGTGACCCTTCAACTTCCATTTTTTTGTCTCGACATGCATGCATTTGGGCGCATTTTTCCCATGGAGGAGGATGATCTCGTTTGACTTCCTTTGACCTTCTTTCAACTTGGGCGCATTTCACCCCCTGAGAAGGATGGGCGCATTTTGAGGGTGGTGGCGGATATCTACACTTAGAAAAATTTTCAACTTCCCTTCAATTTCCCTTGGGCGCATTTTGCCGTGAAGGACGATTTTATTCTTTAGAAATTTTCTTTATGCTTCTCAATCATGATTATTCTAATCTACTGGATGAAGTTCCAGACTTAGAATTTTTTGTCGTTTTTCGCCAGTATTCATGCCCTGCTATTTATAGTAAGTTCTCTGATTTTGCATCTCTGAAGCTCGAACGACTTGAAATTTTGCACACTGCATCCTCATGACCTCATTGTCCTGTCGACACTGCCATTTTAGTCACCCTGCTATTTTTAGCCTGTTTCTGGTGGTGATTTACTATAAATAGTAACCTCTTGTTTCTGATAGCTCCATTGCTCAGTTTGACTTGGAATTTGAATGAGGCGCTCCTCACCACGTGACCTTACTGCTGACATCAACGCATGCAGTTGATTTACTATTTTTAGCAGTTTCCAAATTGACTTACTATAAATAGTAAGTGCTCCGTTTGACTCAAAATTTCACCGCCAGATAGCCTGGAACGATGGCGAGGTGGTTTACACCGGTTTTGAAAATTTTGACTTTTATGCTCTTTAAACCCGAGCTAGAAAACCCTAATTTGATCTACATGCATATCAAATGATCTGTTTGCTTCGGCAATCACGCAAGATCCAACCACTGAGGCGGCACGGACACACCGCTAAAAATAGATGTTCCTCATGAGTGGGTATCTCCATTTGCATGTCACAACATCAGCAAGCCTTCAAAAACCCATCGAGGAATCATCCGGCATGCAAAAGAAACTTTGACATGCAAACCCTAAAAATAGCCTCGGAAGATGAATTCTGAAAGTGGTCGTCTCGTTTTGCATGTTATATCATTAAGGTCTCGAAAAACCCAGAAGGAATATGCCAACATGCAAAGAAAAACTCTGCATCTGAACCCTGAAACTTGCTCCGGAAGCTGGACTGCTAAAAATAGTAAGTTGTCTGTTTTCGCTCAAATTTTGCATGCGGGTAGCCTGATGCGCTCTGAATGCCGTGTGATTGTCAGAATCTCAAAAATGCTGATGAATTGCCTGTAATTGAAGACTTACTAAAAATAGTACCTCAGAATCGGATGAAAATTTGCTGAGAACCTGCTGGAAGCACACTGACAACAAATGTTAAGCTCAATTTTCAATTTACTCACTTTATTCGACCTTGGACTGACCAGGAAAGGTGAAACCCTAATTTTAGACTTGGTCAGTTTCATGCTTAAACTCACTGACGGGCGCAACCCTTGAAAGGTGGACATCAGAAAAGAGACAAAGCGAGAGAGAGAGAGAGAAAAACCCAAGCCAAAAGACCAGAATGGAGCGAAAATTAGGGGGTCCCCATTTTGAATGGGGCGATGTGTGAAAAGGTCACAACAGTACATAGCAGCAATACCTTAGAGGTTGATGACAACACACATGATGTTGCTAATTATGAGGTGAGTGATGCAGATTCAACTTCATGCTATAGTGCAAATTTGGATGGAGAACAAAAAGTGATTCAAGAGGGATTTTCCTCTCCTCAGTACAGTTATGACTTTTATGATTAGCAAGCTCCAATCTATGATACTGATGGAGAAGAATCAGAAAATGAGGTGGATGCTACATCTTCTGATGATCAGTACCTTAGATCTCTAATTCTTCCAAGAGAAGAACATGTAAGAGGTGAGCATGCTATGGATGGACTTGCAGTGACTTTGGCAACAGAGGTGTGTGAGGATATTGTCATAACAGCAGCTTCTACCTTGCCAGTCGGGACATCCTATGAGGTACATAGCAGCAATACCTTAGAGGTTGATGACAACATACATGATGTTGCTAATTATGAGGTGAGTGATGCAGATTCAACTTCATGCTATAGTGCAAATTTGGATGGAGAACAAAAAGTGATTCAAGAGGGATTTTCCTCTCCTCAGTACAGTTATGACTTTTATGATCAGCAAGCTCCAATCTATGATACTGATGGAGAAGAATCAGAAAATGAGGCGGATGCTACATCTTCTTGTGATAATCCGCTCTTTGAGGTGGATGTTGATTCTACTCTTGACCCTGGTTTAAGGGTGAGCTTTGATCATAGTATCAGAGATTCCGTCAGTGCATCAGGATTTCAGACAGAGCTCGTTGAGGAGATTCCCAGTGTGTACATGGTCAGGAATCTACACAGTTTCTTTCTTAGTCATCATGTACATGATCTGTTTCGGATGCACAATTCTAGTATGCACGTGTTAGACATGTGGGATGATAGCCTATCTCGTGCAGTCTTAGGGAGCACGTTTTGTCAGCAGTTTGACTTGCTTCCTTGTGAGTTTCTCTCTTCTGTATCTGATGGTGTTGAGATTGGCAGGCTACAGTATGATGATCCAACTGATCAGATTTGGGAGTTACAGGAGACTCATTCATCTAGGAGTTGCATATGGGATGACGATGGCGATCCAGTTTCTCTTCCTAGAGTAGATGGTATTCAGTATGATGATCCTCTCTTCGAGTTAGATATCGCTCGCACTCTAGACATGAGCATTGATCGTTGCGTTCGGGATCCTTCCAATGTATTGGGATTTCAAATTAAGCTAGCAGAGGAGTTTTTCAGAGGAGTACATGATGAGGGGTGCAGATAGTTCTACATTTGACCCTCACGATGTGGCAACTATCTACTTGTTGCTTGGTGATTTAATCTTCTTAGACTCTTCATTGATCGATGGTTGTCCTACTTGGAGTTGGCATGATTTGCAGAGTTGGGATTTAGGAGTTTCATTGCTAGATGGTTGGTTTCATGGGTTAACAGGTTATGGTGACATCATGGGTTCCAGCTATAGATAGAGATGTTGTGTTGCGGATGCTTCCCGATATTCTTACTTTATTATGATGGATGGATGTGAGTTCCGTTTATATTGGGATCCAGGTGGCGACAGGATTGGTACTATGTTTTGGATGAGTCCCATGCATTGGCTTCACCACTTTTGGCATGGTGAAGTTGAGATCAGTGTTGAGCAGCGGAAGACAGTTGATGATAGTAGGGACATTTCACAGCACTATCCTTGGGATCTTGGTGGAGTGGTTGATCCTTTGTTGTTGAGATTGCTTGCGGTCAAGCAATTTCAAGGAGGGTGGATTGTAATGTCCCCCTTTTCAGTGTGATCTTGTTTGGAGAGTGTTAGCTTATTTCTTGGACCCTTGTGGGCTAACTAGATTGGTTAGAGGGTCAGTGGTACCTTCTGGAGAGTTTGGTCGATTTCATTTTTTGAGATTGTGGATAGGCTCATTGCAAGCCTTGGCAGTACAGGAGTTTCTTTGCTTCTGACGGCACTGAATTCCGTTGAGAATTGAGGGAGATAGGCTTACTTAAGTGATTTAAGTTATATTTTAACTTAAAGTCTTTTTATAAAGTCAAATTGACTTTATAATTCTTATATCACTTAAATAAAGTCTAAAGTGAATATTTTAAGTTATATCTTTTAATCACTTGAAGGAGGCACCTAAAATCAAAGTCTAGACTATGGAAAGTGACTTAAGTTTATTTTCCATAAATTTAAATGATCTAAAACCCTAAAAGGTACAGCCTTCTTAGGTTTTCACCTCCTTTGCTTTATAAGGGATTTGGGCAATGAGAAACTCATCTTTTGAATATTTCAACTTTGCCTTGGAGGTTTTTTTTTCCCTTGCTTTCAGCCTGTGATCAGGTTTGCAACAAATCCACCATTGGAGAACGAAATCTCTTCAGTGTGAGCACTTGTGAAGTTGTGAAAGATCAGCTGAATTAGTGCAGATTGAGAGAGCTTCATTTCAGAAGTTCTGCAGTGCTTCAACAGATTTTTTGTAGTGTTCTTCATCAAAACAGAGGGTTTATTAGTTGCTGTTCTTCCTTCACCATGGCAGACTTCATGGCTGTTTGGGCACACCTTCAGAGATGGTTTTTGGTGCTTTTTGTTTGAAAGGGCGTGGCACTTGCAAGGAAGTTTATTTTGGCTTTTTGGAGAAACGTCTTCTTTTGGAGGATCTCTCTTCATGAACTTGGGCGCCCTACTGTTGTGACGTTTTTCACACATCGCCCCATTGCAAATGGGGACCCCCTAATTTTGGCTTTGCTTTTTGGTCGTTTTGTTGTTGTCTCTCTTTTCTACTGTCTGTCTTTTCGGGATGGGCCCACCGTTGAACCTTAACGTGAACTTTTGGCCAAGTCTGAAAATTAGGGTTTCCATCTTTTCGAGCCAATTTGAAGTCAAATGAGGTGAATAAATTGAGAATTGAGACTAACATTGTTGTCAGTGTGCTTCCAGCAGGCTTCCACTAAAATTTCATTGAATTCTGGCAACTTACTATTTTTAGTAAGTGTGCAATTACAGACAATCCTTCAGCATTTTTTGAGATTCCGACAATCACACTGCGTCCAGAGCACATCAGGCTACTCACAGGTTAAATTTGAACTAAAATGGACAACTTGCTATTTTTAGCAGTTCTGCCTTCGGAGGCAATTTTCAGGGCTTAAACACAGAGTTTTTCAACGCATGTCTGGAGATTCCTTGTGGGTTTTTCGAGACCTTCGCAGTGATATGACATGCAAAACAGGATGACAACTTTCAGCATTGAGCCTTCAGAGGCCAATATTAGGGTTTGCATGCAGACTTTTTCAACGCATGTCGGCATATTCTTTCTGGGTTTTCCAAGAGCTTCGCAATGGTGTAACATGCAAGTGTAGCCGATCACTTTTCAGAAACTTACTATTTTTAGCCAGTGCTTGCATGTTGGAGATTTTTCTGGGTTTTTCAAGATTTTTCAGGTAGTATGACATGCAAGATCATTCGGCAGCCGGCCGGTCACTTTTTCGGCCGCTTTCTATTTTTAGCAGGTATCACTTGGGCAGCTGCTCAGCACTTCAGAGCTACAAACTGATCGTCATGCAACTGAAACAAGGTCAAACGGAGCTCATCTGGGCAGCATGCACAAAATTAGGGTTTCAAGATGGAGAGCTAAAAATGAGGAGTCAGACACCAAAAGGTGCTCAAAACTGAAGTATCCATCATGATCAGTACCCCTAAGAGGGTCTGCTGGCAAAATTTGAAGGCAATCGGAAAACCTGCTATTTTTAGTAAGGTGTTCCAAACGAGGGCTATAAATAGAAAGTTGATCTCGGCGTCAGCACAAACGGGCAAGTTCACCAACGAGGAGCGTACTGTCCAAATTTCAAGACAAACGGAGCTAAGGAAGTCTTAGAAACGAGCACTTACTATAAATAGTAAGCCACTTCAAAAGCAGCTATAAATGGCAGGTTGACATAAGATCTCAGCAGGTACGAGTCAAACAGGTGATGAGGAATCTTTGGCGCGAATTTCAAGACAAACGGAGTCACAAAAAATGAGAGTCAAGCACTTACTATTTTTAGCAGGTTGGAGCAAAGGAATTAGGGTTTCCTAAATTCAAGGGAAAAACATGATAGCCAAGCAGAAGCAGCGTCCAGTCACGATCAATACACTTAAGGCATTTAGCACGCAAAGTTTGAAGACATTTTGAGTAATTACTATTTTCAGTAAGTTGCTAAAAATAGCAGGTGCAGGCAGGCATCAGGCCCCGACAGCACGATCACACCCCGAGGTTGGAACAAGGCGAAATCAGGCTCTTCAGAGTCAAAAGTTAATCCAAAGCACAAAATCTGGGGAACTTGCTAAAAATAGCAAATTAGGGCAAGCACGATCAAGTCACCCTAAATTTGGCAAAGGGCACGAAACATGTCAAATTTGATAATTTTTCAAATCCGGCACCAAAAATTTCTATAAGAGGCTGAAGACAGGTGAAATTTTACCGAGGCATTAAGACTGGAACTTTCAGGGGTAAAATGCGCCCAAGGTGGAGTAAGGAAATTTGAAAATTTTCTAAGTCACTTAAACTGGAAGTAGCATGGGTCAAATGCGCCCTTGGCAAGGAAGAGGTTGGAAAACTCTAAGTGATAGAAACTGGAAGGAGACCCCCCTGAATGCGCCCAGCCTCTGGAGATAACTTGAAAGTTTCTAAGGCATAAAAAATGAAAGCTCAGCATGTCAAATGCGCCTAGACTTGGAGGGAGCTCAAAAATTTTACTAGGGCACGAAACCTGAAGCTTGACCCCTCAAATGCGCCCGAGTCTGCAAAGATGTTGGAGTAAGAAATTTTGTCTAAGTGACAAAAATGGAAGCTCATGGGTCTAAATGCGCCCCCCTTTCCAGACTTTGGAAAATTTTCTAAGTACATTAAAAGTGAAAGCTTGAACCTCTAAATGCGCCCAGGATAAAACTGGAAGCTCTCAACCTATTAAATGCGCCTGAAGGTGTTGGATGAGAATGTGACTAAGGCGTAAGAAACTGAAAGAAGCAAGGGTCAAATGCGCCCAAGACAAAAATGAAAGCTAATCCTATGATTTACGCCTGGTGCTAAACTGGAAGTTGGCATAAAGAAATGTGCCCTTGAGGCCAAAAATATTCTAAGTGCTCGAAATTTGAAGTCTAGCTAGTGATTTGCGCCCTACCTTGAAGAGGATGATTGAAAGTTTCTAAGGCACTCCAAATTGGAAGCACCATGGGTCAAATGTGCCCCTCTTTGAAGAGACTTCAAAATTGTCTAAGTGTCAAATTGGATGCTCAGCATGTGATTTGCGCCCTTGAAGTTCAAGACTTGGATTTTGACTAAGTGATGAAACTTGATGCTCCCTAGGCTATTTGCGCCCTTGAGCTTTAAGGATAGGAATTTGTCTAAATCTCCAAGTGTCGAAAATGGAAGTCCATGGGTCCAAATGCGTAGAAGATGGAGATGGCCAGAGAAAGGATGAATTTTCCTAAGGCGTTAAAATTTGAAGCTCACAAGCCTAAATGCGCCCAAGGTAATGTGCAGTAGTTGAGAAATTTTCTAAGTGTTGCAAAATGGAAGGGCAAGGTATGAAATGCGCCCAGCTTGTGAGGGTGCAGGAAAGATGTTATAAGTCACAAAAAATGGAATGTGACCCTTCAATATGCGCCCATGCTTATGATGGTGAGCTGGAAAACACCCAAGACATGTAAATTGGAAGCTTGACCAAACAAATGCACCCAGCAAGGAGTTGACTTAGAAAATTTTCTAAGTGTGAAAAATTTGAAGTAGAGAGGTCCAAATGCGCCCTTGGGAAAGGATGAAAACAAGTTGGTGAATTTGATCAAGTGATGGAAAATGAGACTTCAAGGGGCTAAATACGCCTAAGTCATGGGGGGGAAGTCCTTGAAATTTTCTAAGTTATGAAATCTGGAAGCTTGCCTAGCCATATGCGCCCTCAAGGTATTAGAAGGCAAGTGGAGATTCCAAGGCGTGATGCATGCAAAGTGAAAGATTCCAAGGCATTGAGCTAGAAAATATGCTAAGTTTGGAAAATTTGAACCTCAACCCCTTGACTGCGCCTTTGATTTGTGGAGAGATAAAAATATTCTAAGTATGTAAAACTTGAAGTGTGACCCTCTATTTGCGCCTAGACTTGAAGGGATAAAGTTACCTGAAGCACGAATGAAGTTGCCAGTGGAAAAATCAGGGAGTGTCGGCTTCACAGGGTTGATGAATATTTTCAAGTCAGAACAAGGAAATGCACCTGGAGTTGAAGGAATGGATTAAAATTTGTTGAATTTTTTTTTTTCTTTCTAAGGTTCAAAAATTCAAAAAATTAAATGAACCCGTTCGTTGTGCACCCATGAGTTCGACGCTTTCTGGAGGAAATTTTCTTCTGGGTATTGAGGATTGTCGATGAGGAGTTGATTTTAAAGTCTTCCATGCTTTGCCGAGGCCTTCAAGGTGAATATTTTTGATGGGCACCAGGTTGATGAATTTCCTAAGGGAAATTTGAAAGCTTTTCTAAGGCAAGGAATAAATGATGTTGTTGAAGATAAAAAGCCTTGGCAGATGAATTTGAAGGCGATCGCCTAGATGATTTTTGATCAAATTCCTGATGAGGGGATTTTCCTCGAGCTTGAGTTGGAGGAAATATCAGAATGAAGTGCGCCGAGCAAAGTGCAGGGTGGGTTGGAAAATTTGGCTAAGGCATGAAGAATCATGAAGAAAGCAAAGTTGTGCTGGAGGAAAGACGATGGGCGCTTGGAAGTCCAAATAGGAAAATCCCAGTAAGTAAGTTGAAATTATATTATGAAATGTTTTGATGCTCTTCTCCTTGCTTGTTTTGCAGGAGGAGCGTCGAGGCCAAGCGGTGATGACTTGAAGTGGTGAAGCACTATGATATTGCAACCTTCGGAGGAAGATAAAGTTATGAGTTTCAACCTCGAAGGAAGAAAAGTTGCAAAGGTTGGCTAAGTGACAAAGGAGGAGCGTTTTCAAAACTCAAGATGGTGATCCAAGAATGGAGGCTCGAGCAAAATTGAAGAACGTCAAGAAGAAGATCAAGAATAGTGTGAACGCGTCTACAGGCGGAACCTTCTAGAAGACTGATTGTGGGCATTTATTGCCTTTGCTATTTTTGGGAGTGAGTGGGAATCTTTGATTCATTTAATGTACCACTCCCTATTCTGGCAGTTTTTAGGGTTAGGGCTGAGGTGGCACGATTCTGGCCACTCTATTAATTGTAACCCTAGCCGTCTTTTGGGACTTGGCAGCTATAAAAGGGGGAGTCCCCCTCATTTGTACGGAGTAGACAGTAGAATTAGAGTAGAAGTCGGAGTAGAGAGACAGCTAGGTGATAGCTTAGGAGTAACTTAGTATAGATTGATAGTGTAGTTTGAAGAAGAGGGAAAGTTTTCCCTTTGAAAACTTTGTAAGAAATTGTTGTGAACACTCTCTCAATAAAAGAGTTTTTCATTGATGGTGAATTTCGTCTTTGTTGTGAGTAGCTAGCAAGGTTTCTTCGTCCTTCCGATTCAAATGGTAGCGTAAAATAGTTCTAAGTAGTATAGTTTTCATTCCATGCAAGTAGATGTTAACTGTGGAATGTGGTGTTTGATCTAAGCAACTTCATCTATCCATACCACTAGTGTATTTGCTGATGGTGAATGCGCCTTGTGTGGTCAACTGGAATATCATGTACTTAACTTCAATCACAGTTTGAATGATGGTATGCGTCGTTGTGATGGTATCTTCAAGTCAAGTGGTGGTTTGAACATCTTTAGTCATCTCCCTTGAAGATTGCACCAACTCCGTGGAAGCTGTCCGATGCGAGGCAAAGCGAAGTCCGGTTAGAAGTTTGCTGAAGTTGATCGCCATGTCCCACACCTTAGAATAGATTTAACCTTCTTAACCCTTACACCATTTCAATTCAGTATTTTCTAGTTAGAATAGGAAACCCGCGCTTCATAGACAAATCTTTCGAGCATTTGAATTCCTTTCTCCGCTGCTGAACAATTCCGTAAGTCCCCTTGAAATACCAGCAAATCACATCGAGCCAAACTGAGCCTATTCGCACTGAAAGAACCTTGGAGTTGAACGCACAACTTTTTTGCAATCTTAGCATGCGGAATACTTTGATCAAGAGAGAATAGGGAAGCTGTTGGCAACTTTATTATGCGTTGGTGCGGTCACGAAAAACACATCAACACCTACCTATACTTCTCTCTGGCTTCAGTTTCAAAATAAACTTTAAAGTCTGTAACTCTCTACTTCAGTTTTTGTCAGTCTTTACTATGCTGATCGGATTTCTTATTTAAAAAATCTGGAGGCTTTCGGGTATGTTTATATGTTTTAAATCCATTGTTGATGATAATAAACACCTTCTACAATTTCAGTTTGATTAAATTTGCTCAAGTTTTCATTCTGTGAGCTTTTATATGATGCGCCCCTTCTCTTCTGTCTACAAAATTTCTCTAAAAAACTAAAAAAACACAATTAGACCTAAGAAAAAGACAGGGGTTTGAGCAGTGAGCTAGCAAGGCTCATCACAGTGGTATCAGAGCATTCAAACATCATTATCAAGTGCCAAAAACCAAAAACACAGCAATCAAAAGTTTATATCAGCATATATCAGCTTTACATGACAAGTGTTTGACAAAATTCCCAAGGCAGAAATTGAAAGGTTCTGAGTCTATATTAGCAGGGCTCATCACATGAGCGCCCCAAGTAGCTAGCAAAATCGCTCAAGGATGAGTGAGCTATAACTAAAAATACATCACTTTCATACTGGTCGCCATGACTGTAATTTAAAATCAGAATGCTGATATATGCAAGCCATCCTCCAAAAAGTTGAATAGATGAAGACTGTGAATTGTCAAAATTGTCTCCAATGCAAGTATCGATCTAACCATACAAGTGGAACCACAATGACTTAACCTCCAGCAAAATCGTGGCCTTTATGCAGATTATAATTTTCTAATATAAAAATCTGATGCAATTCAACCTCCTAATTACCAAGTGAATGAAGACTACTACACCAAAATTCTCTTCACCGATGCTGCAATAATTCAAGTGATATTTCACACCCTCAAATTTGCCTACCAATTGAGAGTTTTCGTTCTCAATGGCCAATTGTGACTACTGCAGAAAGCCTAGGCTCCACAATGCACATCAACAACAAACATCAACATCAACAACAAATATGATGATGAGAATGAGGGCCATGATGTTTATTTGTACTTTTTCCTCAAGAGGTCGGACTCCTTCTAGAACTTTCCCAAGTCACCTTCTAGAAGGAATATTATAATATTATTTTATTTTATTATTTTATTATTTACATTTGCACTTTATAAATAAGTATTCATAACATAAAGTGCAAACATAACATTGTTTTATAACACGAGGTTTCTAAAAATAGAAACATATCAAGAAATCATTAGAACACCTCCATATGTAGACTGAATCATGAAATGAGCCAACCAATCAACTGGGTATCTGCCAAACAATCCTCTTATCAAGTCTCATTAGCCTACGAGGATCAGGAATAGGCTAATTCCTCAAAACTCCATTGCTTATGAAAAAGGAGACATTATAGTCCGCCCTCCCTGAAATTGCTTGTCTCCAAGCAATCTCAGCAACAAGTACAACTCTTCTCCACCTGGATCCCAAGTGAAGCATTGCACAATGTCCCTTTCATCACCAAACAACTCTTGCAACACTCGCTCAATCTGAATTTGTCTGTAGCTGGAATCCAATATGTCATCAAATCCTATCAACCAATGAAACCAACCATGCTCCTGAATACCAACTCTGCAAACCATGTCAACTCCAAGTAGAACAACCATCGAGCAATGAGGAGTCTAAGAAGATTAAATCACCAACCAACAAGTAGATAGCTGCCCTAACATATGAAATAGGTAACCATTTCAAAAATGAGTTGTAGATGTCTTCGTTACTTTGCAAGGATAACTCTTGAGTGGCTGATCCACTAAGAGTGTGATCACCAATATCATCATCCTCCTCAAAAAAATGATCAACCTCCCCACCACTTGAAGAAACCTCAAATTGTACCAAGTCCTTCAATTGCCCGAACTTATCACTAACATTAGAACATAGGGTAGAATCATCCTTCATTTGAATGAGCAGTCTTCTAATGTTATCTATTCCTTTTTTTCTTGCCCTGTTGGAAAGATTGACTTTTTCTTTCACATATTGAAGATGTTTCCTTGCATTTGCAGCCACTAATCTAGCATTCTTGGCCTTCCTCAACCATTCTTCATTCAACATTTCAGACCTTTCCACCTCTTCAATGCCAAAGTACACAAAATTAGTCTTCTTATACTTGATATCTTCATGTCCACTAATGAATGTAGGGCTGCCATCAAAAGATGATATCATATCATTAGCTTGCTCATGATCACAAGCTTCTTCCTCATGAGAATGATGCACAATGTTGTTGTCCTCAAACAAATCTGTGATGACATCATGCCATTATAGAATACCTCCATCATCATGTGAAGACAAAACACTAGTGGCTGCTCCACTAAGTAGAGGATCAAATTCTACATCCTCCTTAATATCTTGCGCCTCCAAAACACAATTTGTTTCTTCACTATGATAAGATGAAGCAATGCAAGACTCAGCCAATGAAGCATCACAAAAATTCACATCCTCATGTAGCTGCTCCAAAGCAACTGATGTGTCTTCAAACACCTCTTGCTCTTCTTCAACCTTGAAATCCTCCTGAAGTATCTTGTGCTCAATTTCCTCCTCCATGCTGGTCTGATTTTTGTCCTCCCTAGGATCAGCTGTATGCTGGTCATCAACTGCTGCAAACTCATTGTAGAGGTTTCTAGATACCTCATTTGTAGAGACCTCTTGTTCTTCCTCCTTTTCATTTTGTGTTGTAGACTACTTAGAAATGGAAGTCATAAACCGAGATAAATTGCCTCTAGTTGCAGGGTCTCTAAGCAATTTACTTATTTCTTTGAACTCTTTCAAAAGCTTATTCATACTTTTGTCCCACTGGTTCTGAGTACTTGAAGTAGCCATGATCAATGCCCAACAGGATGGCAGGAAACCGCTCTGATACCACTGTAATGACCCTGATCAAATCTGATTGAAAACTTCTGATTTTTGGCCTTGGTAATTTTGTCAAACACTTTGCATACAAGGGTCATATGACTGATATAACATTTCAGTTTGCTTTAATGGTGCTTTCCTTCTCTTAACAATAATGAGAATGTTTGCAAATGATTGTAATTTGTCTAAACAATGTTCTAACAAGAATGTGCAACTTATTTTGACAACATTCAATGCATATATATGATCTAAACACGAGAAATGATCACCTACAGCCAACTGGTATTTTGTCAAACAGTTGGTATGTGTTGGCGTTTAAATTAGCACCTCTGGAGTGCTGATTGTAAACGTTCAGCTATTTCAAATGTTTTGCAACACTTCTTCGTTATTTAAAGAGGAGAAGTCCCTCTCTGTTGGGAGCAATGCGTAGGAAAGGGAAATGTCTAACTAGGGTTCCTATCTTTTTATGCTTCAGCGGCAGGACACAAGGGTGCATAAACACAATGCGCCGTAGCTAAGCTTTTCTCTGGTTTCTGCAGATCTTAACTACGACTAACTAGCTTTTATCTATCCAATACCTTCAAGATGAACAGAGCATGAGGGTAAAGGAGCGGGAATGGGATGGTTGGATCACTGAATTCGCCGTCTCCAGGGAATATGGCCGAGGCTCTGAACTCTCGGGTATACACCGGGATAAGGTTGGTACAAGCAAACGCTCTACACGGTAAACTAGATCTGAGACCTGCCAAGGAGGAGGGACTCCTATCCGAGGTATGGGCTTAAGAAATAGTTTACTAGAAACAACAGAATCACGATGCCTTGGCCAACGAGCTTGCTAAGGAGGAGGGACTCCTATCCGAAGTATAGCTTGGAAGTCAATGCATTAAACAACATCAAACGATAGCCGTCAATAACAGATATCCAAGGAGGAGGGACTCCTATCCGAGGAGGGAAATGAGACAACAAGCCATTAAGTACAAGACGTAGACATAACTCAAACAAGATGATCAAAATGCAAGCGCCTTCTGATATTCCTCTTCAATGCTCTATCAACGAATTACAAAAGTTGGGAAAGCAAAGGCACGAAATCATGCACAATTACAATCATCCAACAAACTCTCATCCAAGAGTGAACAAATATCCGCTTTCAAAGTGTTGGCAACAATGGCGCAGCAATTTTGCGTAGCAAGTAAAAGTTAAACAAATAATGAGCCCAAGGCTCTTATTTATAGAACTCAAAGGAGTGGGCAACCCCAAAATCTCCTTGAGTTAACAATGAGTTCTTGCCAATCAATTAGCAAGATTTATTCCTAAATAGGGGGAACAAGCAGTTAACTGGAAAGCTACTTCAGTTAACTGAAAGTCAACAAAGAGTCAACTGGAAACTACTTCAGTTGACTGAAAGCAAACTAAAGGTGAACTTAAATATAAAGTCTCCCTCCAAAATAGACATCCACATTTAGTGGAGATCTAAGATCCACGAATCATGGAAGCCAATTAGACATCCTTAATCAGTGGGATCTGACAATGCATGATTTAAGGAAAGTGGAGTTAAACTTGGAAAGAAGCATCAAGTTAACTCCAACTACATTTAATAGCACCTTGAGTTGACTTGGAAAGAAGCATCAAGTCAACTCAAGTCTCATGAATGCCACTTGGGGGTGTATGGCGTCCTTCTTCCGGTGCATTTATAGCTCGCCATTAATCAACAGTGTCTCTATCCATTGATTGACCTCATCAGCTTCTGGGGAGTTAATGCTTTGTAGGATGATGACGTGGCGTCGGAGCATGACCTCACCCGTTGTGAGCTGATTTCCGAAGTCAATGCACTGAGATGCTGCCTCTTCTAACTTGGTTGATAAAGCTGCTACCTTAGCCAGCTTACAACCCTCTGGATCATCAAGAAAGGTGCTGCGGATGACATCTCTGAACTGGTTCTGTACAATCACCAACTCAACGTATTCTCCTCCCTCACGCTGATATTCCATGCATGGGAAGGATATTACCAACATTCTTGCGAAGTTGATAATAGTGGCAACCACCCTTCTGTAATCAATCAGCTCTACTGAATGAGCGTCGTAGGCTTTCACCTTGTACGCCAATTGTTCCTTCCAAGCAAAAAGATGTTGCTTGTTTTCCTCAGAGTATACTGATTGATAAGCTAATTGCAAATCTGCAATTGTACTTTCGTCTTCAAGCCTCTTTTCTGCAATCCTTTGTTCTGACTGCTGGATCTCCACACGAAGCTCATGTGCTCTATCCCGTAACTGGTATAGGTTTGCCAGTACGCATCTTCCCTTGAGAACAAACTCTTCCACCTGATTCCTCAAGTGTTTGCCGAATGTTAACAATTGTCGATGATTTTGTTCGGTGGGGAGATCTAGTAGTCCTGCTGGGAGGGCTGAGACGTTTGGTGTGCCATGTATCAAGCTGGTTATGTAAGATTTCAGCTTCTGATTTTCAGCCTTTAAGGCTGACTTTTCCTTACCATCCTTTGCCATCCTTTCTTGCACGCTCACCGAAGCTATTCCGAGAAGGTCGGCCTCCACCTGTCTTGTAGTCTTCCCGAGGTTAAGTTGAGACAAAGTGTAGTCTTCTACTTGGACCTCGTGTATGCTTTTCTCTACTGGTGGGGCGGCGGTCTCTATGATGATCTCATACTCTGCATTCCTTTCTATGTGAACTTGCTTCTTTAACTTCTTCGCCGACGTGTCTTGTGGGACGTGGTCGAATTCGGTAAAGTCAAGCTCATATGAGGGTTTTTCCCTCTTCCTTCCTAGGAAGCCTTCAAGCCAAATAGAATCTCGGCGAACTTCACTAGGAGGGACGTGAGGCCCTTGAACGCTAGATGTATGAGACTGTGCTGGAGCAATGTCTCTTGGTGGCGAATCCAAGTCGATGAGGACCTGTGTTCGCTGTGATACTGGTGATATGGGCGGCTCTGCTTCCATAACCGGCACCGTTTCTGCTGCTGCTTCTACTGTTGCTGCCTCTGCCATTGGCTCAGCCACTGGTTCTTCAACAACTACTGCTGCTGGTTCTCCTGTGATAACTTCGGCTGAATCAGGGGTAGCAGTCTCTACTCTTTGTTCCGGGGCAGCAATACCCGTGATTATTTCAGGACTATGTGTGGCTTTCTCCACTGGTGTCCTCTGTGTTCTAGGCTTCGACATCCTCATCCCTCGGGGAGGATTGCACCATTGCTTCTATCTAGGTTTCCTTCTTGAAGTAGAAGGTGGTGTAGACTGAACCTGTGGTGGCTCTGTTTTGTGAGGTATCACCTTCCTAGACATCTTGCTGTCGAGATAGAGTTGGCTATTTCTAACCACTCTACTCGTTCTTTCTTCTATAGATGTGTCTTCCTTGGCATACCAATCCACTCTCGGGAGCGGTTGGGAGTCAACTGAATCTGCGAAGAATGCGGGGAGAATGACTTCCCCTTCATCATCTGACAGGCCCTCAATGTCTACTGACATGAAATCAGCAATCTGTGGGAGTCTGAATCTGCTGTAGTTCCTTCTCCGCACTTCATACTCGTCTTTACAATTCAGCCAATAATCTTCCATAGAAGACTTATGTGACGAGTGTTGCTCAATGTGTGCTGCATAGAGTCCTCTGGGATCATAGGATCTCCTATTAATGAGATATTTGAGGTTAAACCTCGTTGTTTCTTGACCCATCATCTTTGCATCAGCCGCGAATCCACATCTGTATAGTCCCATTTCAACTGGAAAGTTGACAGCTGTCTTCCTCTTTAAGCGCAAGTAGACATGAACCTCGGACAACTGTCTCAGGAACTCCATGAAGACTACCCTATCTGAAGGGTATCTCGGTAGCATGGCGGGGTGGCCAATGTAGCCATACACGCGTATGTAGGAGAATGTAGGAAATTGGATGAACCAATCTGCCCAATCCGCCATTGCCTCTCTGGCTGTTTGTGATATACGCACGTGCATCTCATGGTTAAGCTCACGAACTATGTGCATGGTGAAGTGATCACTTGTCTTTTTGAAGTGTCTTTCCGCTTGAGTAAACTCAAGACGTGTGAAATACTCGTGAACCTTCTGCACACCTAAGGTTCCCACATTGTTCAATAACCTGAAATCGCCTTGGAAGGCTATTAGGTATACTAGGTAAGAGCACATGTGGAACCTATGAGCTTCCAGATACCCAGTGATTTGTCGGTGGAGTGTATCACTGATCAAAGTGGCCCAGTCATAATATTCCCTTCTTCCAATGATTTTAGCGATGACATAGTACATCCATGGCTGGAATTGACGACCATCTTCTTCTCCAGTGACTCTATTGAGTAGAGTGATCAACACTGCGTACTCATCTTTACATTCTCCTCGCCCCAACAACTTAGGCAAGCTTGCCTTAGTCACTTTTAGCCATTTTTCAGCCATTATCCTTTGACATTTGTCCTTAGCTGTTTCAAATGCTTTCTCACATTCCGTCAATGATATGACTTTGCTGTTAGGATGTGAGGGAATATCAAAACATCTTTCGATATCCTGAGGCTTTAAACTGCAAACAATCCTTCCATCTGCTGCTCTGATTTCTCTGGTGGTAGGATTGTAATGCTTGATACAAGCGATTACAAGCTCTACGCTTTGTAGTGTGATGGGAATTGATGCGGCCTGCAGCAATCTGGATTCTTCGATATTCTGCAATGTTATTTGATTCATGCCTTCTAGCTACTCCAAATCGACCACTGGATTTACTTGGTGCAAATTTGTGTCAACCGTTTTCAGGTAATCATGAAGTAAGACCGTCTTGGTCTCGTACTGCACCTGGGAGTACTGCATCCTGAAAAACTTAAAAATTGACTGTAAGCTTGACCTAGTTCAGATGATTTTTGGAAACCCTTAAAAATAGTGCCCTGCCGAGAAGTATTTTTCCGGAAAAAATCTGGCACATGGGTTTTGTTCGTGCTTCAATGCTGAACAAACCCAGTTCCTCAGAATTTGGATTCTGAAACTTTTTCGGAAAAACCCCCAAAAATAGGGGCAGCAAGTTTGCTGATTTTGCAAAATTTGTCGAGATGGGTTTCTCTGGAAAATGATGCTGAATCTACCCAGTTGATTTGATCTGATGTAGCCTGTTGCTTTGTCTGTCTGATGCAAGAAAACCTAAGACAAGAAGAGAGGAAATAGACAGAAGGTGGATTGGAAGTTTTATCTGATCTTCTTGAAAAAATCTAACTCTGGTCCAATCCTTAAAAATAGCAACCCTTTCCTGCTTCAGATCTGCAATAAAAATGAAGAACGGACGAAAACCTCTTTCAGATCTTCAATGGCGTCCTTGAGAGCTTTTGTGGCTGTTTTTATCTTTCAACCTGCAATGAAATAATGAAATGGACGCCTTCACCTTGAATATATATGTTTGGGCTTCAGATCCACAAATTTGGGGACCTAACACAAGCTCAAAAGGTGATTTGAGTTTGATCTGAAGTTAAAAAGGTGATTTCCACCAATCGTGGAGCGTTTTAGCCAACTTTAACTCAAAAAGCTTTTGACTTTAGTCAACAAATGACCTTTGACTTCTTTTGGGCGTCCCTTTTCATCTTTTGCAAGTTTTTTAAGTATTTTTCTCCTGAAAACCCTCTGTTTGATCCTGAATCTAGCGTTGTCTGTTGATCCTGAGACGTCACGGACACATTCACTGCGGAGCTGAATCCAAACTGGAAAGAAGTGTCTGAGAGACTGAAAGATAGAAAGCTGAATTTAGGGCTCCAAAAGAATGGGCGCCTTTCCCAAGAAAAGGCGCTTTTGCCAATGCCTTAGTGATTTTTCAGCCTTCGTTCTGCAGCTTTCTGAAACGACCTCTCGTGCCTCGATCTGGATTTCTCGTTGATCGGAGAGTCAGATGTTTTCACTTGATGTTTCATCAGGTACCCAGCTCCGTTCTGCTAAGAATGACTGTCTTCGGGAAATCTGGATCTCAAATTAGGGTTCCTTTATCCAAGGGCGCCCCTCCTTGAAAAGGGCGCTTTTGCCTTTTAGCTTGATTATTTTTATCTGACAAGTTGCCTACTTTGATCCAGATTATCCGTTGACTGCTCTGTTAGGTATTGATGCTTGCAGTTGCGTTTCCGAGATCTTTTTGAGCTGAGAAGGTTATCAAAGGAGGCCTTTTGTCATTGGTCAGCATCTGGAAGTCCAAAAGAAAGGGCGCCTTTCTTTAAGAAAGGCTCTTTTTCTTGCAACTTTGTCGTTTACCTGTGATTTCTTGATAATTCCTCAACTGCCTCTTTTTGCTTTATCGGCAGCTGCTTATGATCCATTCATCAGATGATCTGGATGTTTGTTTCACTGTTGAGCCAGCAACCAAACGTTGAGAATGACTGCTTCGGATGATCTTACTGACTTTGTTTGACCTTCAAAGACCATGGGCGCCCCTGCTTGAAGAAGGCGCCTTTTCCATATGTGAGCAATCTCCCCTTCGTAACATCTCCAGAGTTAGTCAAATTTTGACCTTTTTCGTTTTCAGGAATCTCCCTCATCGAACAGCATCTTTTTCGACCTTTTCCACCATGGTTGTGTCGTTGAAGCTTTTGAAGCTTAGCTTTCAGCACCTGGTACTGGCCAATCTGCCATTAATGGCTGTGGAGCTCCTAACTTCGTTCCTGAAAAAGAGAAATAGACCCACCAGAGTAATACGTGTCTTTTGATGATTTTGACTTGACCAATGTGATCGTGAAGCTTTTTAAGCCTATCAAAATCATTTTTGATCATTTCTGGGAAGGTCCTATTTTCGGGGGATTTCCCTGAAAATAGGGGAAAAAACCCTAATTTTCAATTTTTCAGAATTTTGTACATGTGTTCCTTGACAGAAACCCACCAAGAATCTATGATTGGTTTGACCTAAAACTGACTCAATATGGCATTTTAACAAGATTTAGCTCAATTTATACAGAATGCCAAAAAAAATTAATTTTGGGTATAACATAGGCTCCGTCTGGTGACCATGTCGGATACCTACGGCATAGGAGAACCGAGAATCTCAAGTTTCGTAGACCAGTATATAACCAGTTGGGTAATGGAGTCAGGACTTTGGTTCCATACATACCTAAAAATAGAGTTCACCTTATTTATTGGGTTCCCCCAATTTATTCACCTACGACAAAACATCTAAGAAATCACCTAAAACACGACAATACTTCACTGAACGGGGAAAAACATAACAACATAACGTTAAAGCAAGGAAAAGTATTTACAATATATACTCACCCCATCCCCGAAGGGATGAAATGTTTCAAGTACCGCCCACTATAAGGCAGTGGAAAGAGCCTTCCGTCTGAATGTGAGAGAATATAAGAATTCTCTCCTGCAATGTTATGAATCAGGAATGGCCCTAGCCAAAGGGAGTCGAATTTTCCGTGCATTCCCTTTGGTTCGTGTCTCTTGTCCCATAATAGGACTCTATCTCCAATCTCAAAGTCTCGTTGCCGAGCCTTCTTGTCAAAGATCTTCACTCGTTCTTGATGCTGAGTGATCTTATCAACTATCTCCACCCTTTCTTCTTGAAGTTTCATTAGGCACAAGATACGTTTCTCGATAGGATCTTTGAATTCCTCATCTTCTATTGTGGATGCCAGCTGCAAAGCGGACAACTCTAGAGTGATGGGTAACGCAGCTTCAGTGCCATATAGAATTATGAAAGGTGAAGTGCCGATAGCTTTCTTAGGCGTGATTCTATCAGCCCAAAGAGCATCATACAATTTCGTGTGCCAAGCCCGTTGATTGGAATCAACCATCTTGCGCACTATTGTGACTATGTTCTTATTTGACGATTCGGCTTGTCCATTACCTTGTGGATAGTAATCTGAAGAATGGGACAAGGTGATGCCGTAGTCAAAACAAAATTCTATCAACTCCTCTGACGAGAAGCTTGTAGCGTTGTCAGCCACGATCTTTTTGGGTACTCCGAAGCGTGTAATGATGTTCTCTTTGAGGAAGTTACACACCACCTCGGAAGTAGCCTGCTTTACGGGAATCGCCTCAACCCACTTAGTGAAATAGTCCGTTGCCATGAGGACATAGATATGTCCTTTGCTGGAATGAGGGTTGATAGGTCCCACAAAGTCTATACCCCATTGCTGGAATGGAGCATCTATCACCACCGGCCTGAGTGGAAGGTTTGACAGTTTAAGTTTACCAACAAATTGTTGGCACAATGTGCATCTGTGCACCCAGTCATATGCGTCGCGGAACAAAGTTGGCCAAAAGAATGATGCCCGCAAGATCTTGAATGCGGTAACCCTTGATGAGAAGTGACCTCCGCATGCTTGATTGTGGAATGCCTCCATCAACCGTCTTTGTTGATCTTTGGTGACGCATAGTAGGAACGTTCCGTCAAGCCCATGCTTGTATAGAACATTCCCTACAAGCACATAGCTTTGTGCTTGTAGTTTCAACGTTCTTCTCTGCTGCTTATCCAAGTGTGTTGGACATTCCCCGTAGGTTAGGTAGTACCACAATTCTGTGTACCACTCTTGAGCAGATTCAACTAATAAGACCATTGGGAGGTCTTCTTCCATTTCTGTTCCCGGGATTCCATCTTCAGCTTGATGCTTTAAATCACCATGTTCTGCCAGGAGTTGACATAGACCTCTCCCGCGAACGAGCTTGGTAGGCTTGATGTCCAAGTCATATTCTTGAACTCTTGCAATCCAGTTGCCTCTTTTGGTGCCCATTTCTTGTTGAGTAAGGACACTCTTGACCGCGGGGTCTGTAACATAGACGGTGGTGTGAGAGTTTAGGATGTAGAATCTGAAATTCTTAACAGCCCTCACAACGGCATATGCGTTTTTCTCTATTTGGGAGTACTGAGACTCGCTATCCTTGAAGCTGCTGCTCATGAAAGCGATAGGTGACTCAGTCTCTTCATTCAACTTCTGAGTCAGTATGGCAGAGAGAGTATGTTCCGACGCGTAACAATAAAGAATGAATTCTTTATCAAAATCAGGTCGAACCAACACTGGCGCTTTACTGATGGCCTCTTTTATTTTCTCGAATGCCTTCCTTCCTTCATCGGTCCATTTGAAAGCAGTCGTTTTCTTCATCATCGCTGAGATATCTTTGGTCAGCTCCGAGAAGTTAGGTACAAATCTTCGTATGAAATTGACTTTGCTGAAGAAAGAGTGTACCCCAGTTTTATTGGTAGGGAGAGCCAGGTCCTTGATTGCATCAACCCGGTTAGGGTCTATCCTAGTCCCTTCTTTAGAGACGATGTGACCAAGCAATTTGCCTTCTGTCACCGCGAAGATAGACTTCTTCGGATTCAATGATATGTGATGGTGCCTGCATCTCTCAAACACTTTCACTAAGTGTTGAAAATGATCTTGCCGCTTCTTTGAAAAAGCAGTAAGGTCGTCAAGATAGACGACAATCAATTTGTCTTTTAAGTCGCCAAACGCCAAGTCCATGGCCCGCTGAAAAGTAGCACCGGCGTTGATGAGGCCGAAGGGCATCCTCTCGTAGGCGAACGTTCCCCATGGAGTGGTGAATGCTGTCTTGAGTTGATCTTCTTCAGCCACTGCAATCTGGTTGTATCCCAAAAATCCGTTAAGTAATGACAGCATCTCCGAACCGGTTACTGTTTGCAATGTGTGTTCCATGATGGGTAAAGGATAATTATCCTTTAGTGACGATTGGTTCAGGTTCCTGAAGTCTACGCAAATCCGGATTTCTCCGCTCTTCTTGCGTACCAGAATGATATTGGACACCTAGGTGGAATAGTGGATTGGGTATATGATCTTGGCATCCACCATCTTTTTCACCTCCGCGTAGATTGTATCTTGGACACGCGGGTTGTAATGTCTCTGCTTCTGCTTGAAAGGTTTGATGTCAGAATTTAGTGGAATTGTATGAGACAATTCCTTCGGCGTGAATGCTTTCAGGTCTTCATAGGACCATGCAAAGACGTCTCGGTATTGCTTGAATAGAGAGATGAAATTGTCGCTTTCTTCCGCAGTGCAACATTTGCCTAGGTTGACGAGCCGAGGCTTATCTTCCGTACCAATGTTGACTTGTTGGTATTCGGCTGACGTCTTGTCTTTGGAATTCCTTTGATCTTGAACCCGTCTGTCGTGTCTATCAAAAATATCCTCCAAGGATACTAGACCTTTGGGGATATTATTGCCTTTTAGTTGGATGACGCCAGATTCTGCGACTTCGGAGTCTTCGGCCATATATTCTCTGGAGGGAGAAGCACTACCTTCAAAGAATAATTCTTGATAATTGTCATCCATGGGAAGAAATCTTGAATATCTTTATCATTAGTAAAGACTTGCCAGTTGTCGCAGTTGTCAGGGATGGCCGGCCTGTAGATGAGCTCAATAGCGAAGATATTCTGACGAAAATCAGAATGTGGCATAAAAAGAGCTGCTGATACCGCAAGGGAATCTGCTCTGCTATTCCGCTCACGTGGTATGTATTCGATGTTGAATGCTTCGAACCAGTCGATTGCATTCCACACCCTTTGTCGATAAGAAGAAAGACGACTTCTTCTTACTTGATACAGCCCTCTGACCTGTTGAACGATCAGCTCTGCATCACCTTCGACTTGAAGGTATTGATACCCATATCCCTTGCTTTTTTGAGGCCAAGTATGAGCGCCTCGTATTCTGCAGTATTGTTTGTGTTATCAAACTGCAAGCGATAAGCAAATGGGTACAGTGTTCCTTCGGGAGAGGTAATGACAACTCCTGCTCCCGAACCTGCTGTTGAGCAACTGCCGTCGAATTGCATATTCCACATTCTTGAAACTTCATTTGGTGTTTGTGTGGTAAGTGCAAGACTTTGATCTTCTTTAGTTACTTCTGACAGCATGGCATACGTGCCAGGACCCGTACTTTGATGTAGCACTTGCGCTTGTGGGTCTTGAGATTTCACCACCGTGAATGTTGACTTAGCCTCAGGTTCCAACTTGAAAGTGCCCTTTTTCAGCGGGATTGTCGCGTACGACCAATCTAGTTGAATCTCGCCTCCGAGATCTTTGCAGAAGCTTCTGCTCAGGAGCATCCCGTAACTGATTGGTATATCAGCTATGAGAATAGTCATCATGATCTTCTTTTCTGGGCAAGATGCAAGTCTTACTTGAGCATGTTTCAGTTGACCTACCAATGGCACGGGTTTTGATTCAAGTGAGTAACACTTTTCTTTTGTTTCCGTGCATGATAGTCCTAGAGCTTTCATGATTTGTAAAGGCATGACATTGTCAGATGCCCCCGAATCAATTATACAATTGCTAAGCTTATATCCTCCCATATACAAAGATATGTAAAAGGGTTTGGGCTTTTCTCCCGCTGGTACGGAAGATGCTAGCAATGTGGGCTGCATGACGATTGGCTTCTGAATCACCTTGAGAATCCGATCCATTTGATCAGGATGATCCTGGAGATACTCCAGCTGTGAAATTTGTACCTTCATCTTCATCATGGATGTCACTATGTCAAAATTCGTCGAAGACGGTTCTTGAGGAATTGGTGTGACGTACTCATGTGTAGACTTGGGATTAGAAGTGGAAGCTTCTTTTCCCTTTTCGTTGGACTGCCGTCTTTCTTCCTCTTCTTTCTGTGCTTTGAAATGCTGAGCACGTGTAAACACAGGTTTTGACAGGTTCTCGTGATTGACAGCAAGATTGTACTGACGATAGTCTTCTTCTTCTTGATTCACAGGTTCGCTATGAAATTATCCCGTTGCAGAGTCGCCATCGAAATCGTCCATTTGAGGTGGAGCAATGTTCGAATTTGAAGGTACTGTATTGGAGCTTGGGATTGCATCTCCGGCATATCCCATTATCTGATTCATTCTCTGATTCTCAGGACACGAAGATCCAGTGTGTTCGTCTGAATCATGGAAACAACAAAACACGTTGGATTTTTCAGGTTCTGCTTGTCTAGGTGGTCCCGAAAACTTCGGCTTGAAGTTGTTAAATGATTGGAAGTTATTTTTCTTCGGCTGATAAGACTGTTGAGGCTGGTACTGCTGTTGAGGCTGGTACTGTTGTTGTTGTTGGTACGGTGGTGGTGTGGGCATTGCTTGCTGCCCTTGGTTGGGTGACTGTCTTTTGAGGATGGTCACCTCGTTTGCTACCTTATGTAGCAATGGATCTGCTGATGCTTGGACCAGCGGTCTGATGGCATCATTCTTCATCTTCCCCGTAGTGATCATGTGATCCTCAAGCTCGATAGCTTTTTCTTGAGCTGCCAACAAATCTTCTTCATGACTGCCTTTTATGAAAAAGGCTATCTCTGAGGGTAGGGCGTTGATGAAGCTGCTCATCAGGATCTCGTCAGATGGATTCATTGTGTGGGAAAGTCGTGTAACTAGGCGATTAAACCTTGCTACAAACTCTCTCATCGGTTCTATTGACTCCATCTTTGAGTTAGATAAACGGGCAAACAGTTGATGACTGTCTTCAGCAGGTCTGAATCTAGCCAAGAACTTTTCGCTCATGTCCTCCCAGTTTGTGATAATTCCTGGTTGCAAATGATTGAACCAGTCAGCTGCATTTGCTTCAAGAGTTTCGACAAAGAGTCGAATGGCGATATCTTCGTGTGGCACAGACAGAACGGAACAGGTCGCCGTGAATGCTGAGAGATGTTCATCGGGGTGTTTACTCCCGTCGCCATGGAATCTTTATTGAGATACAATCCCTTCTATAATGATGATAATGAAAATGCCAAGACTCTTGGCTTACATTCATGAACCAACTACAATGAGAAATCTGATATGCAAGATAACCATCTACAGCTGCTTACTTATTATGAATTGATCAATGCAATAAATTACAATGCTAAATCAGATTGTAATAAATGCCTACAGCTGCAACTATGGGAAAGTACAATGGAGTACCAAACTAATCTATAATGGCTGATAAAGAACCTGGAAGTTGCAAACTGCCTGGAACAAAGTATTTGATTCAGCTTGTATTCAATGAATTTTCCTCCACAAATGCAGCGCCTAGCCTTCTTGCCAAATAACAATGCCTCTTGTATTTATTTGGATTTTATTTTGATTTCTTTCTTGAAATTGACCCACTAGTCTGGCCACCCCTGTTTCCACTAGAATGATTTATGTAAAATAATTCTTCACTCCTACGCCCTCCTTAATGCATCAAATTTTGTCACCATACTCCTGTGAAGTGAGCGCCCCAAGTAGCTAGCAAAATCGCTTAAGGATGAGTGAGCTATAACCAAAAATACATCACTTTCATACTGGCCACCATGACTGTAATTTAAAATCAGAATGCTGATATATGCAAGCCATCCTCCAAAATGTTGAATAAATGAAGACTATGAATCGCCAAAATTGTCTCCAATGCAAGCATCGATCTAACCATACAAGTGGAACCATAATGACTCAACCTCCAGCAAAATTGTGGCCTTATTCAGATTATAATTTTCTAATATAAAAATCTGATGCAATTCAACCTCCTAATTACCAAGTGAATGAAGACTACTACACCAAAATTGCTTTCACCGATGCTGCAATAATTCAAGTGATATTTCACACCCTCAAAATTGCCTACCAATTGAGAGTTTTCATTCTCAATGGCCAATTGTGACTACTGCAGAAACCCTAGGCTCCACAATGCACATCAACAACAAACATCAACATCAACAACAAATCTGATAATGAGAATGAGGGCCATGATGTTTATTTATACTTTTTCCTCAAGAGGTTGGCCTCCTTCTAGAACTTTCTAGAACTTTCCCAAGTCACCTTCTAGAAGGAATATTATAATATTATTTTATTATTTACATTTGCACTTTATAAAATAAGTATTCATAACATAAAGTGCAAACATAACATTACTTTATAACATGAGGTTTCTAAAAATAGAAACATATCAAGAAATCATTAGAACACCTCCATATGTAGACTGAATCATGAAATGAGCCAACCAATCAACTGGGTATCTGCCAAACAATCCTCTTATCAAGCCCCCTTAGCCTACGAGGATCAAGAATAGGCTAATTCCTCAAAACTCTATTGCTTATGAAAAAGGGGACATTACAGAGTACAAGGAAGGGGCAACAAAGTTTTGGGATGTAAATACAGAGAAAACTAATGTGGAATTTTTTGCTGGCACACCATCTTCACTTTTTGTGGAGTTGGATACCCAAGATGCTTTTACTACAAGTGGCAATGGGGTTGTATGTGGCTGTTCTAATCTATTTACATCTAATGTCAATGCTGATGCTGATGTATGTAATAATCCACCCTTAATTTTTTTTCAAAAACTTCACAACTTATTGGGTAAACTCCCTTCCACTTTTTGATCACCCAAATCCCGATGTGGGCAAGGTGAGAGCATATGGTGGTAAGGTTACAATTCTACCTACTGAAATAAACCACTTGTTCAGTGGGTTGAGCATGAAATCTTCAAGCATAAGGAAACAT
Source organism: Sequoia sempervirens (assembly GCA_007258455.2). NCBI lineage: Eukaryota > Viridiplantae > Streptophyta > Pinopsida > Cupressales > Cupressaceae > Sequoia > Sequoia sempervirens. Next base: position 384,851,201 of record VDFB02270651.1, on the reverse strand, counting down.
CCGCTTATTCAGCGGAAATCTACAACTAGCAAGAAATCCCTTGGCGGCAAGCCAACCAAGCAAAGAAAGATCCTCTGCTTATTTAACAGGTACAACATGAAAAGTAAAGGAGAGTCATCCACTTATTCAGCAGGCATTACAAGAAATTAAAGAAAGCTCGATCGCTTATTCAACAAGAGCACTACTTGTTTAGTGGGGTAAGTAGCAAATAAGTACAAGAGCTTATCACCTTTGGTACCACCCAAGGTGTTACAAAGGAGCTCAATACAAATGTTCTAGAATATCATAAGCTGCTGTTACACTATGAAAATGATGATTACTACCTCAATGGTAAGGCCCCCAAAGGACGGTAGAAGGTCTGATATGCTGCTGCTACAAGTCTGATAGGAAATTGCAGGTCTGAAACACCTCCACCTATCAAGCCAAAGATGATCACAACTTCATTCCAAGCACTTCAAAATACCTCCAAACATAATAGAGTTGTCAACCAAGACCTAGTAAAGTCTAGGCATCAAAATGAACACAAACCTTGCAGCCAAAAGTGAATGAACAACAACCTCAACACAATGCATCAACAACCCAAATGATACGGCCCAGCTAGAGGGGTGACCAACTCTAGAAAATCTGAAACTCAACTAAAAAATCTGCAATCTTGTGTAAAGGGGTGCCCAAGGTCTAGAAAATGATTGATGCAATACCCACAAAAAGATCAACACTCCAATCAGCGTGAGAAAATAGGTGGTATGGCTAGGGTAGGAAAATATGGACCGGCAACAACAAGGAGTTTGAAAATTACTCCGAAAAGGCTCCCACAATGCTGCAAAATCATCACACACACCAGAAATGCAACCACTAGAAAACATCAAAGCAAAACATAATGAAATAAACTAAAAACTTCACCCATATCTCCAAAAATGACTCCTGTTGTGAAGCCACTCCAATATCCAGCTAGGGAGTATCTCTCAACTCCAAAACTAGATGCAACTTTGAATGTTTTTTAATCTCCAAAGCCCTTGAAGGATTCAATCCTCACTTCAACAACACTTCGTTATCATAAGTTTGCATAATGAAAATGAGAGCAAGAGGGGTTTAAATAGAAATTAGGGCCCCAAAAACTTGAATTGCTTTTCCCTCCAATTGGGACACCCAACTTGAGAAAAGAATATTAATTTTATTTTATTTCTTTTTTGCCCTCTCACCTAGGCGTCCAACTTGAGCAAGCACATGAACACCTTTTAAAAACAACTTAAGTTACCAATGCTAGGTGTGGGGGTTCAAGGGGACCTTTTTGAACTTTATATTTTTATAACTTGAGTTGCAATATTTGCTTTTTTGAACTCCAAGGATGGTGGATGCACTGAACTGCCAAAAATGATATAACTCAATAATTGAAATCACCACCATTGTCAAAACTGGAAGCCCAACACTGAACTTCTACCAAGGGGACTACCAAAAATAGCACTCACTAAAAATAGTAAGTGTGTCCAAATGCCAAATTAACCCAAACTGAGATGCAATTGACTAAGTAAAAATAGTAAGTGCTAAAAATAGTAGTTACTGTCCACCAAGGATCTTAGAAAACCCAAAAACACCCATAAAACACTCTGGAAAACCTATGCAATTACCCCTTGAAAGTGCTAACAAGAATCCTCCAAGAATCTTAGAATCCCCTAAAATGCCTCTGAATAGCCAACGCGACTCCATAAATAGGCTAACAGTCATTGAAAAGCTTAGGGATAAAAAGGGGCCATTACAATGTAGGTCTTATGACCCATATGAAGCTAATTGCTAATTGTATTATTTTAATATTGAACAATGAATATTTGTTTTTGATAAAGTAAGTTGCATTTATAGGGTGCAGTACCCTTTACACACAGAGTCCAGGGGACCAAAAAGAGACCAAAGTCAAAGTTACAACATTATGTCCAAAACAGAAACAACAGAAAAAACCAAAAAACTTACAGACACAATGGAGCGATTGTAGAGGAAAGACCCATCCACCCATTACTTGGCTACTCCCTCCCACTTCTCAATGAGAAGTTTCAAAACAACATCACCAACCCATTTAGGTCTGAAATATGCTAACCAATTTTTTTGAAGGAATTACACAACATAACCAACAATAGTTAACTGGATTAGCGTTAGCTTCAAACTGAAAACCAAACTGAAAGGGACTCGACGCCAAGAATGCACACTCAATCCCAATGATGGAAAGGTGTTGTCATATGGCGGAGGAATAAAAGAACAGTACTTAAAAGAAACTACTCAACATCAAGAATGTGCACTCAAGATCCCATTGAGGGCGAGGTGCTAACATATGACGGAGTGTTAAATTGAAAGCTAGAAATTGATAGGCGGATAACCAGCCATGAGCTATTACAAATTAATTCATCTGCTGCGGCGGGCATCCACAGAACTATGGGGATTCACCACTATGAAAGTGGGTATAAGAGTGTTACAATCAAATTATCCTCACTGACGGTAAACCATCCAGGGGTACTTATGTGTGAAGAAGAAGACTGAATTGTAGCAATTAAAACTGGAACAGTACTGCTATTTACAGTTTGTACAAATAAGAATTAAGCTGCAAATTACATAAGAATTACAATAATCTTCAAACACATGAATAATAGATGCTTTCTAACAATTATTCATCTCTCTAACAGCTGATAATGAATCAGAAATCAGAACTTCTAAAGTCTGATACAACAAAACTATAAACTGGAAATGTCAATCTGCACTATGAAAATCAATGAAATATTCATAACTCACTCATTTCACCTCCAAATCGAATGAAATCAAGTGCAATGGACTGCTAGAAGGTAGGCGACCATGCTGAGATGAAGAAGCAGCCTTAAAAAACTCCAGTTTATTTTTGCTCGAATTCCCAAGCTCCCACAAATGGTACGACCCTCTTGTAAAATTGATTTTGAAAAATAAAATAAAAGACTTGGAAATTGTTGTGACGTTTTTCACACATCGCCCCATTGCAAATGGGGACCCCCTAATTTTGGCTTTGCTTTTCGTTTGTTTTGTCGTCGTCTCTCTTTTCTACTGTCTGTTTCTTCGGGATTGCGCCTGTCATTGACCTTAAACGTGAGTTTGTCCAAGTCTGAAAATTAGGGTTTTGAGCTTCCTTGCCAATTTGGGGTCAAATGAAGTGAGTAAATTCAAATCTGGGCCTAACATTGTTGTCAGTGTGCTTCCAATGGGCTCTTAGCAAATTTTCATCAGATTCTGAGGTACTTACTATTTTTAGTAAGTGCACGATTACAGGCAATTTGTCAGCATTTTTGAAATTCCGACAGTCACACGGCATTAAGAGCGCTTCAGGCTACTCGCATGCAAAATTTGAGCGAAAACAGACAACTTACTATTTTTAGCAGTCCAGCTTCCGGGACAAATTTCAGGGCTCAGATGCAGAGTTTTTCTTTGCATGTTGGCATATTCCTTCTGGGTTTTTTGAGACCTTCGCGATGATATAACATGCAAAACGAGACGACAACTTTCATAATTCAGTCTTCCGAGGCTATTTTTAGGGTTTGCATGTCAAGGTTTCTTTTGCATGTTGGATGATTCTTGATGGGTTTTTCGAGAGCTTCGCAGTGGTGTGACATGCAAACAGAGATAACCACTCAAGAAGGAACTTGCTATTTTTAGCGCATCCCGGCAACCGCTTCCCAACAATTCAATCATGGGCTGATCGCAATGCCACGTAAACGAGCAAACAGAGATCTTTTGATACGCATGCAGAGCGAATTAGGGTTTCCAACTTCAGAGCCTGAAAAGAGGGGTAAAAATTTGGAATTTTCAAAGACCGGTGTAAACCACTGCGATCAGCATCCTTCAGGCTATCTGCTGGTAAAATTTCAAGTCAAACGGAGCACTTACTATTTATAGTAAGTCATTTTGGAAACAGGCTAAAAATAGCAAATCAGTTGCATGCGTTGATGTTTGCAGTAAGGTCACGTGGTGAGGAGCGCCTCATTCAAATTTCAGGTCGATCGGAGCAGTGGAGCTATCAGAAGCAAGCATTTGCTATCTATAGTAAATCATCTTCAGAAATGGGCTAAAAATAGCAAGGTGACTAAAAGTGGCAATGTCGACAGAACAACGAGGTCATGAGGATGTAGTGTGCAAAATTTCAAGTCGATCTGAGCTTCTGAGGTGTAAGAATTAAGAGGCTTACTATAAATAGCAGTCATGGAGACCCTGGCAGAAGGTTAGAAAAATGTCTAAGTCTGAGTTTCATCTTGTAGCCTGCTTCAAATGCGCCCTCATCCAGTTGGCAAGTGATAATTTTTTTTTCTAAGCGATGAAGACATCCTGCTCATGCCTCCATATGCGCCCAACTTGCCTGGGGAATGTGAAGAAAATATTCTAAGTTAAAATTTCATCAACCTCCCCATGCCAAATGCGCCCAAGGAGAAATAAGTTGGTGAAAAATATTCTAAGGCATTGTTTCATCCTTCAGCCATGCCAAAATGCGCCCACATGCAAGCTAGCAGCATTCAAAAAAACTCTAAGTATAAAATCCACCTCCCTATGCTAAATGCGCCCAACAAGCAAAAGGGTCAAAGCAGTCAACAAGTTTTATCCTGCTCCCTAGCCTAAATGCGCCCAGCTCAAGGTAGTGGCATAAAAATTGCTAAGTATGAAATTCTTATCCTCCTCTACATGAAAAATGCGCCCAACTTGAAGAGGGAAAAAGGCTGAAAAATCGTCTAAGTCTGGATATCCACCACCACCTTTAAAATGCGCCCAAATTGCAAGTTCATCCTTCTCAGGGGGTAAAATGCGCCCAAGTTGTAAGAGGTCAAAGCAAAGTCAACATACTTCATCCTCCTCCATGGGCAAAATGCACCCAAATACATGCATGTCAGGACGAGAAAGAGGAAGTTGAAGAGTCATTCCAAGGCGTTTGAAAAGTTTATCCACCAGCAAGGGTGAAATGCGCCCAAGTAAGAAGAGGGTCAACAAGTCAAAGAAACTCGTCCTCCTCACCCTCCTAAATGCGCCCAAACAAGGTTATGTGAAGACAAAAAGGGGAAGTCGAAGAGTCATCCTCTTGCCAAGCCAAAATGCGCCCAAGTTGAGGTGTAAAAGGTGACTGAGGGTGGTAAATGAGGTAAGAGACACTCCAAAGCATGGTAAAAGGTGGTGAATGCTAGGCGTTATCCTTCTTCAAGCCTCAAATGTGCCTAAGGTGGTGGGTGTTGAAAGTATTTCCCAAGGCGTGGTGAGTGATATGTGTGAGGTGGTAGAAATAAATTGTTAAGGCATGATTTTTTAAAAAAAATCCCCCCCCTCAAGTGTTATGTTCCTAGAGTGTGGAGTGAAGTGTGAAGTCAAAACAAACTTGCTAGGCGTTGAAAGTGCAATGTGTTGAAAATATTCCAAGGTGGTGGAAATAAAATGCTAAGTGTGCTATGCACCTTAAGTATGAAATAAATTATGAGATGAAAAATGAAATGTTGCCTAGGCGTTGGGACTTCAAATAAATTGCCTTTCAAGTATGAAGTGAGTGAGAAATAAAATGTGTTGGACGTCCTTATGAAAAAATTTCTAAGTGAAGTTGATGTTTTTCCCCACTGGCAAACGAATAAAATTTCCAAGGCAAATTTTCCAAGTGATGATTAAAATATTTTCTAAGGCAAAAATATTTTCTTCTTAGAAAATACGCCTAGAGCTCAAGGTGGTGAAATTTTTCGAAGCCGGAGCAAATTTTCTCAGCAGTGAAGTCAGAGGTGGATGATAATGCAAGATGAATTCAAGTTTCTTCAAGTTGGAGCAACACAGGATGATCACAGGCGAAGAATGAATTTAAAATGGTGAACATAATATTTTTTTTCTAAGGTTCAAATTTCAAAAAATTAAATGAACCCGTTTGTTGGGTACCCATGGATTTGAAGCGTTCTGAAGAAAATTCTCTTCTGGGTACTGAACATTTGCGATGATAGATAGATTTCAAAGTCTTCCACACTTCGCCAACACTTTTTCAGTGAAAAATTTAATCAGTGCTCAAATTGTGAATTTTCCTAAGAGAGAATTTTAAATTTTCTAAGGCAAAATGAAGAAAATATGTTTTCAAGATGCAGTTGAAGTTAATATTGTCAAAAATGATGCGCCCTTGAGGAAGATGCGTTGAAAATTATTTTTCTAAAGTGCAAAATTCAAGAAAATTAAATGAACCCGTTCATTGTGCACCCATGAGTTCGACGCGTTTTGAAGGAAATTTTCTTCTGGGTATTGAAGATTATCGATGAGGAATGGGTTTTAAGGTCTTCCACAGCTTGCCAAGGATTCCGAGGTAAAGATTTTAAATGGGCACTAGGTTGATGAATTTCCTAAGGGGAATTTTAAAATTTTCGAAGGCAAGGAATAAAACGTGTTTTCAAGATAAAATTTGCCTTGGTGGATGAATTTGAAGGTAATCGCCTAGATGATTTTTGATCAAATTCTTGATGAATGCATTTTTCTCGAGCCTAAGTCGGATGAAATATCAGAGTGAAGTGCGCCAAGCAGAATGCAAGATAGGTTGGAAATTTGGCTAAGGCATGAAGAATTTGAACGTGAAGTTGGCTAGTGAAAACGACGAACGCTTGGAAGTTAGAGCATGAAAATCCTGGTAAGTAAGTTGAGTTTATATTATGAAGTGTTCTAATGCTCTTCTCCTTGCTTGTTTTGCAGGAGGAACGTCGAAACCAAGCATTGATGATTTAAGTGATCCAAGATGACATTTCAACTTCGAAGGAAGAAAAGTTGCAAAAAAATGGCTAAGTGTTGAGATTCAAGTGACAAGGAAGAAGTTAAAGAACAACGTCAAGAAGAAGATTGAGAACAGTGTGAACGCGTCTACAAACGGGAATCTTCTAGAAGGATGATGGACATTAATGGCTCATTTAGTACCCCACTCCTCTTAGTGGTGGTTTTTAGGGAGAATCTTGTTTAGGGCTGAGGTGGCACAATCTGGGCCATCCAGCCGATTGTAATCTGATCCGTCCATTGGACTTGGCCAGCTATATAAAGGGGGAGTCCCCCTCATTTGTATCTCATTAGATTTAGAAGTAGAAGCAGAGCTTAGAGGAGTAGAGAGAAATTGATAGAGTAGAAAGTAGAGTAGTTTAGATTGAAAAGGAAGGAAAGTCTTCCCTTTGGATACTTTGTAAGAAGTTGTCATGAATGCTTTCATAATAAAAGAATTTTTCATTGATGGTGATCTCTTCTTTGTTATGAGTAGTTGTTGAGGCTTCTTCGTCCTTCCAATTCACGTAGCATCTTGAAGTAGCATAAAGTAAGGTAGATTTCATTTCATGCAAGCACTTAACAATTGTGGAATGTGGTGCTCAATTTGAACAAGACTTCGTTCATCCATACCATTAGCGGGCTCGCTGACGATGGGTTCGCCTTGCGTGGTCAACTGGAACTTTGTGAAACTTAACTTCGATTATGGTTTATATGTTTGCATGCGTCGTTGTGATGGTGTCTTCATGCTAAATCGTGATCTGAATATCTTGAGTCACTCCTCTAAAGATTGCACCAGTTCCGCGGAAGCTGTCCGAAGTGAGGCAAAACGGAGCTTGGTTGAAGTCAGTGAGAATTGATCGCCATGTTCCACATTTTAGAGTAGACTAGAACATTCTTATCCCTACACTCATTTGATTTCAGTTCATTTTTGGATAGAATTAGGAAACTTGTGCTCACTTGCCAAATCATTCGAATTACATGAAAGCCCTTAGCCCGCTGTCTGCTGTCAACTGTAGAACAATTGTGTAAGTCCCCTTGAAATACCGGCAAAAATCACAGCAAGCCAACTGAGACTATTTGCACTTAAGGAACCTTGGAGTTGAAAGCATGATCTTACTCGCAATCTTAGCATGCTGAATACTTTGTTCAAGAGAAGATAGGGTATCTGTTGGGAAACTTTATTTTGTGTTGGTGCGGTCGCAAAAACCACGTCAACAATATTGTTGCAGCTTTATTCAACTCATGGTTCACGTTCAGAGCAAGGCATTCTCTGTCACGTTGTAAGTTGAACAATAGTACTGTCAGCATCTCTCAATTCTTGCTATCATGTGTAATTTTTAAAAGTAGCATTGTAATTCTTTATATCTCTGTCATATGGTAGCTCCCATTCCATCTCGGTTTGGAAAGCACATTCTTGATGTCAAGTACTTCAACATTCTTGCTTATTTCCCTTCATAGCATTGCAATTCTTAGCACTCCGCCATATGGTCACCTCAATTCCATACTCGATTGGGTAGCACATACTTGGTGTTGAGTTCCCTTTCAGTACTTGTAATGGTAGAAGACCCTCTGACCATATGATCGTCCTTCGCGGACACATTCTTGGTTAGAGTTACCTTCAGTTGCATTTTGTTTAAGGCACTGACGATCCTCTTGCCATATGACAGCCTCTCTCTTGTCGAGATCGAGTGCGCATTCTTGGCAACGAGTTAATTGTAATCTGCTGGTTTGAATTATCTAACCCTAACGGGTGCTCTTTGCATTGTTGTGTATTTGGTAAAAATTGAAAAAAAATTTGGCTCGGTATATTTCAATGGAAGGGAAGAAAAAGGGAAAAGACAAACGGGAGAAAGCAACCTCGATGAAACCCAAGGAAGAAAGGAACAAGACCGGCAGAACGGGGAAAAAACAAAGAAGCAATGGAACCGGAACCGGGACCAAATCCGGGCACGAAACTTTCTTCAAGTTTCAAGTTCGGATTCCATTCCGATCTTGCCCCCGACAAGACTCGAGACATGAAGGAAGAAAAGAAAACATAAGGGGAAACCAAGGAGGAAGAGACAACTCTCAGTCCCAGGCCAAAAAGAAAAGGAAAGAAGAAAGAGCGGGACCGGGTCCGAAATCGGAAAGAAACCAGGAACCGAAAGTTTTGGAAAAGTTCCAAGTTCGAGTTCCTGTTGTGACCTTTTTTCACACATCGCCCCATTGCAAATGGGGACCCCCTAATTTTGGCTTTGCTTTTCGGTCGTTTTGTTGTTGTCTCTCTTTTCTACTGTCTGTCTTTCCGGGATTACGCCCGTCATTGAATTTAATCGTGAAATCTGGCCAAGTCTCAGAATTAGGGTTTTGAATTTTCCAGCCAACTTGAAGTCAAATGAAGAGAATGACTTGAAATTTGAGACTAACGTTATTGTTAGTAGGCTTCTAGCAGGTTTCCACTAAAGTTTCGTCAGATTCTGAAGTACTTACTATTTTAGTAAGTGTGTAATTACAGGCAATCTGTCAACGTTTTTGAAATTCCGACAATCACACTGAGTTCAGAGTGCATCAAACTACTCGTCTACAAATTTTGAGCAAAACTGGACCACTTGCTATTTTTAGCAGTCCAGCTTCCAGAGCAGATTTCAAGGTCTACAGGTGACACTTTCTGATGCATGTCCGGAGATTCCTTCTGGGTTTTTTGAGACCTTCGCAGTGATATGACATGTGAAGCAGGATGACAACTTTCAGCATTGAGCCTTCAGAGGCTGATATTAGGGTTTGCATGCAGACTTTTTCAGCGCATGTCGGCATTTTCTTTCTGGGTTTTCTAAGAGCTTCGCGACGGTGTAACATGCAAGTGTAACCGATCACTTTTCAGAAACTTGCTATTTTTAGCCAGAGCTTGCATGTTGAGGATTTTTCTGGATTTTTCGAGATTTTTCGGGCAGTATGACATGCAAAATCATCCAGCAGCCGGACGGTCACTTTTTTAGCCACTTTCTATTTTTAGCAGGTACCACTTTAGCAGTTGCCCAGCACTTCAGAACTGCAAACTGATCATATGCAATTGAAACGAGGTCAAACGGAGCTCATCTGAGAGACATGCATAAAATTAGGGTTTTGAGCTTAAGAGCTAAAAATGGGGAGTCTGACGTCAAAATCTCCAAAACTGAAGTATCCATCATGGTCAGTATCCTTCAGATAGTCTGCTGGCAAAATTTGAAGACAATCGGCGCACTTACTATTTTTAGTAAGGTATTCTCAGCACAGGCTATAAATAGAAAGTCGACCTCGGGCGCTCGCGCAAACAGGCAAGTTCATCAACAAGGAGCACGCTGTCCAAATTCCAACTCAAACGGAGCTAGGGAAATCTCAGAAACAAGCACTTACTATTAATAGTAAGTCACTTCAGAAGCGGCTATAAATAGTAGGTCAACACCAATCCTCAGCAGGCACAAGTCAAACATGTGGTGAGGGGTCCTTGGCGTGAATTTCGAGACAAACGAAGTTGCAGAGGATGAAGAATCAGATAATTGCTATTTTTAGTAGGCATGGGCAGAGAAATTAGGGTTTCCTAAATTCAAGGGCAGAGCACAAGAGTCAAGCAGAAGTGGCGTCCAGTCACAATCAACACCCTTCAAGCAATCAACACGCAAAATTTGAAGGCATTCCGAGCAATTGCTATTTTTAGTAAGTTGCTAAAAATAGCAGGTATAGGCAAATCTCAGGCATCAGTAGCACAAACACATCCCGAGGTTCAGAACAAAGCAAAATCCAACGTTTTTGGAGCTTGAAACTGGCTTGAAGTGCAAAAAAATTGACAAACTTTCTAAAAATAGCAAATTAGGGTTAGCATGATCGAGTCACCCTAAATCCGGCAAAGGACAAGAAATCCACCAAGTTTGATATTTTTTCAGGTCCAGCTAGTGAAAAATGCCTTTAAAAGCCGAAGGCAGGTTGAAAATCTTCTGAGTGCTACAAATTGGAAGCTCTGGGGTCAAAATGCGCCTTGAGGAGGAGGATGTGGTGGAAATTTAGCTAAGGTCAAAATTGAAAGTGCAACCTCCTAAATGTGCCCAAGGTAATGTGCAGTAATTGAGAAATTTTCTAAGTGTTGCAAAATGGAAGTGCAAGGTATGAAATGCGCCTTGACTTGTGAGAGGCTCCAGGAAATTTGTCTAAGTTTGAAAAATGAAAGTAGACAAGGATAAATGCGCCCTTCAAGGTGAAGACTTGAAAAAGTTTCTAACTCTGTGAAATTTGAAGTTCACCCCTCCATTTGCGCTCAGGGAGAAGAGAGGGTGATTGAAAATTTTCTAAGGCATTCAAACTTGAAGTAACTCCTCCTATTTGCGCCCTCAACTAAAAGGAGAGACTGGAAAATGCGCCCAAGGTCTTGAAAATTTTCTAAGGCATTCAAACTTGAAGTAACTCCTATTTGCGCCCTCAACTAAAAGGAGAGACTGGCAAATGCGCCCAAGGTCTTGAAAGTTTCTAAGGCATCAAAAATGAAAGCTCAGCACCTCAAATGCGCCTTGCCTGGCAGGGAGCTTAGAAGAAAAGTTTTAAGTGTCGAGAATAAGACTTGCAGGGGTCAAATGCGCCCTTGGTGTTGAAAATTTTCTAAGTATTCAAAATTGAAGGCTTGACCCCTCAAATGCGCCTGAGTCTGCAAAGATGTTGGAGTAAGAAAATTCGTCTTAGTGTCAAAAATGGAAGCTCAGGGGTCTAGATGCGCCCCTCTTTAAGGACTTAGGAATTTTGCCTAAGTGTCAAAATTGGATGTTGGGGGTCCCATTTGCGCCTGGCAATGTGAAGGATAATGGCTCGAAATTTGGCGAAGGCACAGGAAAGGAAAGTTGCAAAGGCTAAAATGCGCCCTTGGCAAGAAACAAGTTGAAAATTCTCTCAGTGATAGAAATTGGACGGAGACCCCCTTGAATGCGCCCAGCCTGTGGAGATGAGATGAAAATTCTTCAAGGTCATTTAAATGGATGGTCATGGGTCCAAATGCGCCCAATATGGTCAGAATTTGATTTTTTTTCCAAGTGACAAAAATGGAAGTGAGGACCCTTATATGCGCCCAAGCCAAAAATGAGAGCTTGACTTGTCATTTGCGCCTGAAGGTGAATATGAAAATATTCTAAGTCATGGAATTAAAAGTCTATACCCTCATATGCGCCCCTCTCTCAAAGGATTTCGGATTTTGTCTAAGTGATAAAGCTGGAACCTCAGCACACCATTTGCGCCTAAAAGAACTTCGAAATTTTCTAAGTGTCAATTTAAAAGTATCACCATGCATATGCGCCCACTAAGATTGAAAATTGCCGGTGCTATTGAAATCGTCTAAGCCATTAAGATTAAAAGCACAGGGATGCGAGTGCGCCCCTCTTTGAGGAGGAGCTAGGAAATTCTATTAAGGGTGAGAATTGAAAGTTCTGCCTGCCAGATGCGCCCCTGGGTTTAGAGTCATAAAATTTAAAGCAAGACTATGGATATGCGCCTAGACTTTGGAAAGAGCTGGAAATGTGACTAAGGCGTATAAAATGAAATTTAGACATAATAAATGCGCCTCCTTTTGAAAGGAGCCACTCTTAAATGCGTCTCAAAGCTAGTCAACGAAATTGAAAGGTGGCCCCATGATTTGCGCCTAGACTAGGAGAAGCTTATATGCGCCTTGAATGGGGAAGATTAAGACGTGCCTTAAGGAGATGAGATTTGGAAATTTTCTAATAAAGAAACTAAAAGTATAAGCTATCAAACGCGCCTTAACTAGTTGGATGTTGAAAAAACGGCTAAGACATGTAATTTTCAAAGTCAAGCACTTCATATGCGCCTCACCACTGAGGTTGAGTAAGAAAATTTTCTAGGAAAATAAAATTTGAAGTCCACAAGAACAATGGCGCCTTCAAGATCAAGGTTGAGAATATTTTACGTGTTGAAGGTTGGGATGAATGGAAAACTGAAAATTACGCCCAACTCAGAGGAATTGAATAAAACCTTGGGTAAAATTATTTTCCTAAGTTGAGATTTTAAAAAATTAAAATGAACCCGTTCGTCGGCAGACACATGAAGTTCACATTTTCTGAAGGAAAAATTTTCTGGGTACTGAATTTTTGCAACAAGGAAATGATTTCAAAGCTTTCCACACTCCACTGGAAATTTTGAGATGGGGATTTTGATGGACACCAGGTGAATGGAATTTTCTAGGCAGAAGATTAAAAAGTTTCTAAGTCTGAGAAACAAATGTTCAAGACGGATGCTTGGGTAATTTGTGATGAAATTTCTAAGGGGAAAATCTGGCCAAGGCACGAGAAATTTGAAGATGAAGTGAAATTTGAGAAAAACGATGGACTCTACTAGGTCTAAAGATCACTCGGACCTAGGCAGTCATAATATGGATGTAAAGTAAGTTAGGAGATTTTATATTATAAAGTGTTCTGATGCTCTTCTTTTTTTTATTGGTTTTGCAGGATGCACACCGGGGCCAGAGCACGATGAATTGAAGTGATAAAATCATGAAGATGTTGGGAGAAATGGCTAAGTGTTGGAGTTTCTCCTTGAAGACTCAAACGTGCGCTCAACTCAGAGAAAAGGATGACAAGAAAATATTTCTAAGTCCAGGATAAAAGAAAAGATGAAGACCCAAGTGTTGAAAATCATCATCAAGCAGGGGAATGAAGTTGTCGCCTTGAAGTTAGATCGAGAACGTACCTGTAGTTAAATTTATTTGATCAAGTCTGCAGTCAAGATCGAGAACAGTGTGAACGCGTCTACAAATGGGAATCTTCTTGAAGGTGGTGGCCATTAATTGCTCATTTATTGCCCCACTCTCCCTTCTGGCAGTTTTTAGGGCAAAACTTGTCTAGGGCTGAGGTGGCTCAATCTGAGCCCTCCGTTGTAATTCGATCTGGACCGTCGGTCGAGACTGGCCAGCTATAAAAGGGGGAGTCCCCCTTCATTTGTACCTTCAGTAGAGCTTAGAATTAGAGTAGAAGTTGGAGTAGAGAGACAACTAGGTGATAGCTTAGAGTAACTTAGTATAGATTGGTAGTGTAGTTTGAAGAAGAGGGAAAGTTTTCCCTTTGAAAACTTTGTAAGAAATTGTTGTGAACACTCTCTCAATAAAAGAGTTTTTCATTGATGGTGAATTTCGTCTTTGTTGTGAGTAGCTAGCAAGGTTTCTTCGTCCTTCCGATTCAAATGGTAGCGTAAAATAGTTCTTAGTAGTATAGTTTTCATTCCATGCAAGTAGATGTTAATTGTAGAATGTGGTGTTTGATCTAAGCAACTTCGTGTATCCATAGCACTAGTGTATTTGCTGATGGTGAATGCGCCTTGTGTGGTCAACTGGAATATCATGTACTTAATTTCAATCACAGTTTGACTAATGATATGCGTCGTTGTGATGGTGTCTTTATGTCAAGTGGTGGTTTGAACATCTTTAGTCATCTCCCTCAAAGATTGCACCGACTCCGTGGAAGCTGTTCGCTGCAAGGCAAAGCGAAGTTTGGTTGAAGTTTGCTGAAGTTGAGCTCCATATCCCACGCCTTAGAATAGATTTAGACTCACCTAACCTTACCCCATTTCATTCAGTTCTTTCTGATTAGAATAGGAAACCCGCACTTCATTGATAAATCTTTCGAGCATTTGAATTCCTTCCTCCGCTGCCGAACAATTCTGTAAGTCCCCTTGACATACCAGCAAATCACATCGAGCCAAATTGAGCCTATTCGCACTGAAAGAACCTTGGAGTTGAACGCACGAACTTACTTGCAATCTTAGCGTGCGGAATACTTTGATCAAGAGAGAATAGGGAAGCCGTTGGCAACTTTATTTTGCGTTGGTGCGGTCACAAAAAACACATCAACAGTTCCGACCCGATCCCCGGCCCGGGAAAAGAAAGAAAACGCACAAGGAAAGAAAGAAAGAAGACGGGATCAGAACTAAAACTGATCCCGGGCAAAACCCAGCGAGAGCGGGGGCGTGGGCAGAAACAAAACCGAAACTGAAACTTTCATCAAGCTTCAAGTTCGAACTCCGTCCCGAACCCGCCTCCGACAGAGGCAAGGAAGAGAGGAAAGAAGGATAAGGAAGAAAGGGAAAAAGTACCCCACGGTCAAAACGCACGGTCAAAGAAGAGAAGGAGGCGCACAAGCACGAAACCGGGACCAGAATTGGAGCCGGAACGAGAACGGAATCTGGAACTTTGGAAAAGTTCCAAGTTTGGTTTCAGTCCGACTCCACCTCCGACAGAAACACAGAAGGGGCCCGACAAAGAGGGAAAAGGCGGAACTGGGATTGGAACTAGACCAGGAAAAGGAACCGGAACCTTAGAAAAGTTCCAAGTTCGGATACCGACCTGGTTCCGTCCTCGGCAGAAACAAAAGAAAAGACAAGGAGGGAAAAAAGGAAAGAGGGAAAGACAAGGAAAAACATAAAAAGAAAAACCCACCCCCAAAATGAAGATATGCATGCTAGGCTCAACCCTCTTGGGAGCCACATTTAATCTACGTGCCGATTTTGAAACATTATTTCCCCTGCATCTACACAAGCAGCAAACAAGTTAGAAAATAGGTGATCTTGATGCAAGTGTTCCTCCATTTGGCCTTCGAGAACATCTGAAAGCATAGGTTACCTTGCCTGATTGAGCCCACAGGTGAAAAATGGGTAACAGGCCTTTCCTAGCATTCCTTATATTGGGGGCATAAATGTTAATCAAAAAACAAGAAAAAACTAGAGTGAGAGAAATGGATTCCCACATTGTTCCTGCTTTGGAAGATTTCAATACCCCTTAGTCTATTAGGATCCCACATCACAGACATGTTGATGCGATTTTTGTGACCTCACCAACCAGGTAGAACAAAGTTTCCAAATGGATACCCTATTCTCTCTTGAACAAAGTATTCAGCGTGCTAAGATTGCGAGTGAGATCACGCCTTCAACTCCAAGGTTCCTTAAATGCGAATAGGCTCAGTTTGGTTGATGTGTATATGCTGTGTCCTCACGAGGGGACTTACGTAGTTGTTCAAAATGCGTGTAGTGACAACCAATACGTGCTTTTGAAGGGGATTTTGCGCGAATGATCTGGCTTTAGCGTGCAAGTTTCCTAAAACTAACCAAGATTATGCAGAAATTGAATGGCTGTAGAGATTTATAAATTCTAAATGCAAATGGGCGTTACGCTCAACTTAAATGAACTTTGACAAACATTGTTTAGCCTCCTATTGGACAGCGTCAACAAAGTAAGTGCAATCTTCAAAGGATGAAAATGATGTTCAAATCACGATTCAATAGTGCAACTACCATCACAACGATGCATAACTACCCATGAACCTTGATTGAAGTTAAGTACAAAATGTCCAGTTGACCACACAAGACGTGCTTACCATCAGCAAGAACGTTAGTGGTATGGATAAAAGAAATTCACTTATATCAAGCATAAACATCCATGTCTAACTACAAGCATGAAATTAAGTTCCTAATTGAAGTCAAAGGAATAAGAAACCTCACGAACTATTCAAAACAAAGTTGGAATTCACCATCAATGAAATGCTTTATTAAGAATAGCCTTTTGTAACAATCTCTTACAAAATTCTCAAAGGGAGAATTCCCCTTCTTCAACAATGCAAATGAGAAACTACTCTAACTTAAAAGCTTCTACTCTCTATTCTGCTTCAACAATAGCTCTCTACTCTCTGATTCTATGACTACTAGAGTACAAATGAGGGGGACTCCCCCTTATATAGCTGGCACGTTTGAACCGACAGCCCAGATCGAATTACAATGGAGGGCTCAGATCGAGCCACCTCAGCCCTAGACGAGTTTGCCCTAAAAACCGCTGGAAGGTGGAGGAGTGGCGTCATAAATGCTCCCAAAAATAGCAGATTCCTCCTTTGACCACCATGAGCAATTAATGCCCACTATCCTTCTAGAAGATTCTCGTCCATGATCCGGATTCCTTTGCCCTTCTCTCTGACCGCGTACGCTATGAATTGCGCCAGCACTGCGTCGACCTCTTCTTCAGAAATTGATGGAGTAAGATTCAACTGATACTCCAAGATGGCTACCATCTGCTCTTGTTTCTCACAAGATTTTCCCCAGGTCTCGATGGAATCCTGCGTGCTCTGAATGATTGTTGAAAACGTGGAGATGTTTTCAAAATCCAACTGGGAGAATGTCCTCATCTCTGTAAAGAATGGCTGCAATCTTGCCCTTAGTCCTTTTGCATCTACCTCCTCATGAGCAAGCCTTCTTGCGAATACTGCCTCCAAAGTGTTGAGAATACTCTTGCGAATATTCCTCATAGCCTTTCTGATCCTGGAGGACTCCATTGCTGCACTGTCAAAGAAACTCTTCCCGGTGAATGCCACCGAGTGCCACCCACGAAAATCATATCTATCACCCGCTTGAATTACCCCTTCATTCACCAAAGTCTGCGTAGGCACACGCATCAAAACAGCAAGACGTGGGATAGTTTTGTCTTGAAAGATGTGGGTATCTCCCCAAGCCTGCTCAACATCATCCAAACGTGAAATAATACCAGAAGCATTTTGGAATGCTGAGACAAGATCCGCCATAAACTTTTCTGCCTCAGCGCGGACACCATTCACCCACTTATCTCCTTCTCGCACAACCCTCTTCACTTCTTCAAGGCCGCTGATCGGCTCTCGTGGCAACTCTGGTGGAAGCTCTGTCACTGGATTACCTTGAGCAATAGGATGTGCGAGATTTTGCACATACTCAACCAATGCTCTGTGCTCTTTCTTCAACCTCTTATACTTTCCTTCTTTCTTCACAGCCTATCCTTCAATGCCTGAAACGAACTTTCAGCTTCTTCCACCACTTGCGCTCCGGAAGGGCGTCCCAACTCAACTGTGGTGATTGTGTATTTTTCCGGCATTGCATCACTCAAATCATGATCTTCCCTTGGGGCAGCGATATGAAGGCTGCGGGAACCTGCCTCGTTAGTTTCCATCCTCGTATATTTTCTCACCCTCTTCCGCTTTGGCGACTTGCTTGTCCTATTTAAGAGTTCTTCCATTTCAATTGCTAGGTCGGCGTCATCATCTTGGTCCCTTCTGATCGCCTGTGAAAGCCAATTTCGTTGAATATCATAAATGATCAGGGGCTGCTCCTCAGTTGCTTCCACTTCCCGAACTTCTTCCCGAGCAATATTTGGTTGAGGCTCAATTATCTCGACATCTTGATCAATTCCCTCATGAGTCCCAACATCTTCCTCTCCGAAGGAAAAATCGAAGTGGGTGTCCATATCTGTTTCTTCACCTTCATCTAGCTTACTGGCAGCTTCAGGATCATTCACACTTTGAGTATCTACCTCTCTTAGCATTGGTTGGTTAACTTCTCCAACCTCCAGCTCTTCATTTCTCTTAGCTCTTTGACTAGCAAATAATGAAACTTCACGCACACTGGAAGAATGAGACACCAACTGAGTTGAGGACGTGTCTTCCGATCCCTGAGGCTCTGGCTGAACGGGCTCCCTTCTTTTTGATTCTGGACCTCGTGTGAGTTGCTTCTTCCTCTTCGCTACCACCAGCGGCCTTCTATCACCCATGAGGTCATACGTGAGGGCGACTGACCTTCTCCTTAATCTGTTAACACGCTCATCCACCCAAGCCCTAGTGAATGTCATGACTGGGATAGACAAAGTGTCAAGATCTGCAATTTCAGGTTCGGCCCAATCTATTGGCGGCATCGGTGTGTTCTTCACAGCTTCATAATCCGGATGGGTGACCCTAGTATCCTCCTCAAGTTGATTCGGCACTTGAATCACCTCACAATCCCTGATTAGCTTTAGGGGCAGCCTTGAAAACATCCTCTTCCTAATTTCGTCCTCGCTTGCAGCATTTGCCCAAAAGTCTTCCAGGTGAGCCTTGTGTTTATATTCTTCTCCTTGCACCGTTCCAATCATTCCCTTAGGATCAAAATTTTGTCGGCTGGTATAAAGGGTCAATTTATAGAATTTCAGCTCATCCTCAGCCTCTTTGGTTGCTTGTAAGGTAGGGCATTCTTCGAGTGAATTTCCCAACACAATGGGAAAATGCAAACCTCCCTTCTTCTTTCGCCTTATAATTTTGTCGTAGGCCACCAATTGCCTAGACAACTCGAGTAGGATCATTCTGTTGGTGGGGTACCTAGGTAGTTTGTACACATAGGAATCGTACCCCGGTAGCCTCAAATAGGTAAATTTCGGGAATTGGACAAACCAACACCCATATTCTTCGATCAGCATCTGAGCCTCCTCGGATATTCTCTGCTGTAGCCTCTGCTGAAGGGTTCTTGTGATGTACATAGTAAAAGCATCATTCACTCTTTGAAAGTCACCAGCGTGAGTGAGATGTAACTGTCTGCATGACTGGTGAATCTTGAACTGATTGTAGCCGCAGCCAATTGGCTCCTGGTACGCCAATCCTCTGTACTTGGTCATTCGAGCCAACATGTAAATGACATATGAGCTCATGTAAAATGTTTTTGTTCTTCTAAGGCTCCGGAACTGCTCATCGATGTTATCACTTATCATCTTCGCCCAGTTTACTTGCTCGTCCCCTTCGAGCACCACACTGATGTAAAAGAACATCCATGGCTCGAATATGAATGACTGTGGGCTGCCATTGACTCTGCTGAGCAACATAATGATGTCGCAGTACTCTTGCTTCAGCTCCTCTGACATTATTTGCTTCGGTAGCCTGGCAGCAGGTGGCTTTGGCTTGCGCATCCATGAGGTGTTTATCCTTTTCATGCACTTCTCGAAGGTGGTGGCGTACATCTTATCTGCCTTGGCCTTGGACTTATACAACATATTGTCCGTAGCACGTATTCCAAATGCCTCGCCAATTGCATCGGGGGCAAAATTAGCCATGAACATACCATCAGGAGAGGTGATAGTCCGATCCTCAGAATTGTAGAAGTTGGCACACTCAAGGATCAACTCGGGACAATGGACTGCTGGTTGGAACCCTGCTGCATTGTACAATCCGCTCTTCACAATATTGCGTGATGCATCCATCGGAAGGTTGCCACCTTGCCCATACATTCGGTGTATGAATGTCTCGAGGTTGAAGGACCTGAGGTTGGTGTCCGTCAAATTGCCATACTTTGAGATGATCTTTGACTCTGGGATGAAGGATTTCTTTAGACCCTTGATAATTGCCTGCCTGGAAGCGTTCTCTTTGACAGCTTCATTGTTTGCAGCCTTAGCCCCAGCCTTGCTAGTTCCAGCAGCGTTAGCCATCTGCAAAACAAAAGCGAACATTACTCCATCAACTTTTTAAAACAACAATCATGTGAGGCGGACGGCGTTTGGAGTTGGCTGCAAAAAATAAATACGAGTTAATAGCCTCAGCAGCCAACTTTGACTTCTCAAGAATTAAAACTTCAACCTCCAACAACTCGCAGCCAAAGGAAATATTCAACTCCCCGCAAGAAATTAACTTGATCAACTTCAACTTCAGAAAAAGTTAAGTTTCAACAATATTTAAAATCAGCAATTTCGAATTTAAAATCAGCAAGCTTTCAAATTATAAATTACCAAGTTCGAAATCAGCTCTTCGACAGTTATACATCAGCAACTTCGAAGAGTTTAAAAAAGTCTGAGAGTTCTTTAAACGAGCAAGTTTAAATCAGCAAGTTTCAACAATTTAAAATCAACTTTTCGAAAGTTATAAATCAGCAACTTCGAAAAGCAATCAAAAATCAGCACTTCGAAGATTATACATCAGCAATTTCGAAGGCATCACAATTTAAATCCAATTTGATTCTAACATTCAGCAATTTCAAACAACTTCGAAAAATTAAAGCTCAAGCAATTTCGAATTCACCAGCAATTTCGACTTTCAGCATAAATAAATGATTTCAGCATTTCAACTCTTAACCTCAAAAGCATTTCGACTTTCAGCAAAAATAAAAAGTTTCAGCAACTTCGGGTACTTACCTCAGAAACGTGAAGAAATAAAAATGCTAAACCCTTTTACTTCGAAGCACTTCGCAACTCGGAATCTCAGCAACTTCAAGAAATCAACTTTTAGCAACTCTCAAATGAAATCTCACAACTCAACTTGCCAGCATAAATTTTAACTTCGAATCTTGTGAGACGAGAATGAAAATCTTCAGAGTTTTATAGCAAAAGACTGGCGCTAATTTTAGCAGATGCCTTTTATTCCCTTCATCATGACTGACGCGTTTGCTAAATTTAAAAGGGAATATTCCAGTCGTCTGGCAGTTATTATGACAATTTGCTATTCGGGGAGATTCTTTCCTCGATTTAAATTTAAAATTCCCTCCCGACTGCCAGTTACCTCCAGTAATTTCGAGAAAATCATTTTTACACCGAGTTGAAGTTATCTCGACTGCATATTTAAAATGGCAATTTTTAATTTATTAAAATTTTAATTTAATTGCCATTTTAATTTATTTCAACGCACTTTGAAAATTTGATATCAAATGTCAAAACTGGCTAGGCATAATTTTATTTTCCGTCCGTAATTGACTTCCGAAATAAATTCCCCTTGTTAAATCATCCGAATTTCACAATCTCATGGGTCAAAATCGAAAGGGGAAATTTAATATTAGACTTAGGAAAAGGAAAATAATTAAATTAATTAATTAAATTAATTTCTCCGTCTTGCTAAGAGAAATTTTAATTTCTTCCAAATGCCATAGAGAATTCTCATTTAATCATGCTGAGGGGAAAATTTTAAGTGCCTTCAAAGTCCGAAATTTAAAATTTAACCTCCATTTGATTTTTTTTTATTTCAAACGCCTTTTAATTTATTTCTTTGATTTTTATAAACGCCTTAGGCAAATTTTAAATTTCCTTTTGATTTCTCAAGGGCGCAATTTGAAGGGGGAACTTTTAACCTTTTCCACCAAGGCGCATATGAGTTGATCAACTTCAAATCTCGCCTCCCTCAAAAATGTTGGGCGCATATTATAGCATGGGTTTTTAGTTTCAACACTTAGGCGGATTTTCAAATCTTCTAACTTAACCAACACTCCTCTTTTCAGCTGAGACGTTTTTAAGGCTGGGTGCATATCACATGTCTTCCTTCCAGGCGCAAATAGCACAAGGAACTTCCAGTTCGTGCCTTTTAGTCAAACCCCGAGCCTCTGACTTCATGGGCGCATATCACATATAAAGCTTTCATTTTTTTTGTGCTAAGGCGCCTATATCACCTGGAGCCTTCAATTTGATTGAGGGGCGCAAAAGAGAGGTCGAGCTTTAATTTTTTGAGATGGGCGCATGTGGTACCCAGAGGTTTCGGTTTCATACTTAGAGAGTTTTCAGCTTATCTCCACAGGCCAAGCGCATATCACATCCTCTACTTTCATTTTCCTCACTTAGACCATTTCTTTATGGCATTTCCTTCCCAGGCGCATATAGAGGTCCGTTCTTTCAATTTTAAAGGACTTAGAATATTTTTCCAAGTGTCACCCCAAGGCTGGGCGCATATGATACCCTCTACTTCCAGTCTCAAGAGGGGCGCGTTTGTTATGTAGAGCTTTTAATTCTAACCTCTTAGGCGCATTTGATATATTAAGCATCCAGGCGCATTTAGACTATGGAGGTTTCAATTTTGTGAACTTTAAGCTAAGAGGCACAAATAGCATGGGTAACATCCAGTCTCAACGCTTAGAGAGTTTGCACATTACCTTTGGGCGCATTCTACATGGTCAACTTTCAATTTTCTCTTTCAACACTTTAGGCGCATTTGATAGGTCAAGCATCCAGTTTCATTGCTCTACACACTCAGGCGCATTTGAGTGGGTTTACTTTTAGCTTGGGGCGCATTTACCACATAGTGCTTTTAATTCGCGCCTTAGACAATTCTCAACTTCCCATGATCAAAGCTCTTTCCAAGTTAGGGGCGCATTTCACCCCCTCTACTCCAAGTTTTTATACTTAGAAAATTTCAAGGCTTTTCTTCTCTCCCAAGGCGCATTCAGGGGAGTCTTCTTCAAGTTTCATGAGGGGGCGCAAAAGAGGTAGGCAACTTCAACTTGGGGGCGCATTTAGCATGTATAACTTCCATTTGCTTGCCTTAGTCAAAATTTTAATCACCCTCCTCCCAAGGCGCATTTGAGTGCTGGAGCTTTCACTTTTAGGAAGGGCGCATATGATGGGTCCTACTTCCAATTTGAAACACTTAGGCAAAATTCTCATCATTCCAACCTTCTTGGGCGCATTTGACCCTAACAACTTCAAGTTTTACCCAAGGGCGCATATGGCATGTCTAACTTTCATTTTGACACTTAGAAAATTTTTGGACTCCACCTTAGTCTCCATCTTGCTGAGGCGCATTTGACTCAAGCAACTTCCAATTTTGTCACTTGGGCGCATTTGACCTACCAAGCCTTCATTTTTGACTAGGGGCGCATATGATGGGTCCTACTTCCAATTTGAAACACTCCAGGCGCATTTTCAATGGTCAACATCTACTTCTTGCCATGGGCGCATTTAGGTGGGTGAACTTTTAATTTCCAACACTTAGTGAAATTTCCGCCTCTGTTCAGCTTTGAAAGCGAGTTTCACTACCGGACTTGAAATTTTATCCTTTTTAACAAATTTTTCGCCTTCTGCCAGATTTGAGTTGATTTCCCTTTGTCAACCCTAATTTGCCCTGGCTTTCTATTTTTAGAAAGTTCTTTAAATTTTGCACCGTTGACTGAATTCTGACCTTGGAAAGCCCGATGTCTGCCCTGCTCTGAATTTCAACTGATTTGTGCCGTCAGTGCCTGATGCCTGTTTGTATTTGCTATTTTTAGCAACCTGCTAAAAATAGGAACTGTTCAGAAAGTCTTCAAACTTCACGTGTCGAGTGCCTAAAACATGGTGGTCGTCACTGGAAGCTGTTTCTGCTTGACTGTTGTGTTCTGCCCTTGATTTTAGGAAACCCTAATTGACCTGCTAAAAATAGCAACTATCCGATTCTTCATTCTCTGTAACTCTGCTGGCCTTGAAATTCGTGCCACGGATCACTTATCACATGCTTGACTTGTGCTCGCTGAGATTTGGTGCCAACCTGCCAATTATAGCTGCTGCCGAAGTGACTTACTATTTATAGTAAGTGCTTGTTTCTGAGGCCTCCTTTGCTCCGTTTGCTTTGAAATTTGGACAGTGTGTCCGTCGTTGGTGAACTTGCCTATCTGTGCCAGTGCCTGCGATCAACTTTCTATTTATAGCCTGCGTCTGGAACATTTTACTAAAAATAGCAGGTTCTCTGATTGCCTTCAAATTTTGCCAGCAGCTTCTCGAAAGGATGCTGACCATGATGGATACCTCAGTTTTGCAAATTTTGACCTCTGACTCCTCATTTTTAGCGCTGAAGTTCGAAACCCTAATTTTGTGCATGTTGCTCAGATGAGCTCCGTTTGACCTCGTTTCGCATTTCATTTCTGAGTGTTGAGTGCCCAAGTGTTACTGCTAAAAATAAAAGCGGCCGAAAAAGTGACCGACCGGCTGTCGGATGGTCTTGCATGTCATACTGCCCGAAAAACCCAGAAAAATCTCCAACATGCAAGCACTGGCTTAAAATAGTAAGTTTCTGCAAAGTGGTCAGTTCCATTTGCATGTTACACTATCGCGAAGCTCTTGGAAAACCCAAAAAGAAAATGCCGACATGCGCTGAAAATGTCTGCATGCAAACTCTGATATTGGCCTCCGAAGGCTGAGTGCTGAAAGTCATCATCATGCTTTGCATGTCACATCACCGCGAAGGTCTCGAAAAACCCAGAAGGAACCTCTGGACATGAACCAGAAAATGTAACATTAAGACCTTGAAATCTGCTCTGGAAGCTGTACTGCTAAAAATAGCAGGTTGTCCGTTTTTGCTCAAAATTTGTCAAACGTGAACTCGAATGTTCAAAATGCAATGAAGTTGTCGAAATGTGAAAATCTTAAGAAAATCAACCCTAAACTGACACTTACTAAAAATAGAAAGTCGACAGAACTTAGTGAAAATTCAGGGGTTGCTTGCTGAAAACATGGTAATAGCACTGCTAGGCTCAAAAGCTAAATAACCAACTCAAATTTGACCTCATCGTGACCTAAAAATGTGAAACCCTAATTTCAGTACTTGGCCAAATCTTACGTTCAAGCTTGCTGATGGGAACGTTCCCCGGAAAGCAGATAGCGGAACAGAAACAGAATGAGAGAGAAAGACAAAAAACAAAGCCAAAAGACCAGAATGGAGCAAAAATTTAGGGGTCCCCATTTTAGATGGGGCGATGTGTGAAAAGGTCACAACAAGACAGACCACCCGAAGCCCTATCTGCATTACTACAAGAAAAATGAGCATTAGGCCAAATGTGCTTAGCTATGTGTTCAAAATTTGCTTTTCTTCATTTTAATTTCTTGTAACAACAATACATCTATCTTGTGTTCCCACACATAATTCTTCAGAGCCAGCTGTTTGTGGGGGCTATTTAGCCCTCTCACATTCTAGGATAGGACTTTCATTTAGACGCTTTTTTTGAGAACACTTCCAATGTCCTCTATTTTCCAATAGCAATCTCTTTGGATGTTTCCCTGTTCCTGGTTTTTCACTAGTTGGGTCTTCTAGGTTTGGATTCCTCTCCCACATCTGCTTTCTTTTGTTTACCTTTCTTCTTTGGGGTTGTCCAACTCTCTTCTTCATTGGTTTGGTGTTGTGACAGGACAGTTGTGTCTATCTGTCTGGATCCAGAGGCTTTCCTATCAACTTTAACACACAGTATTTCTCCCTCTTCAACATCCTTACTCAAGACAAGGTTAGGGGTTAGAACACTCACCATCTCCACCAACGGAGCCTCGGGGGCCATCGAAACACCATGTAATCTCTTTGGAGAAAACTTGTCCAACAAAGTTTTGCTGGGAGAAGTCAAACTCAAATCTGGGGTAGGGTCAACAGAAACCATCTTAACCAACGGATCCTCGGGGACCGCCAAAACACTATGTAAACTCCTTGGATTGTCCAACAAAATTTTGTTGTAAGAAGTCATACACAGAACAGAGGCAGGGTCAACAAAAGGCCTAGATTTGGTTGGGGAATCAATAATTTTAAGGAGATCAGACTTGAAAGGATAGTTGTTTGTGAGATCATCCCTCGAGTGTTTACTAGAACTAGAGTTTTTTCTAATAGTGGACTTACAATCTGAAATAATATGCCTAGGTTTAGCACATTTTTGGCAATAAACCACAACATTTTTATAGCAAATTTGTTGATTCCAAGACCCAAATTTGGAGCTTAGCATCACAAAGTTGGATAAAGACTTGTTAATATCAATATTAACAAAGAATTGAGCAAAAACTAACCTAGATTTCATTCTAGTGATGGTATCCAATGTAATGAAGTGACCCATCGAATCACCAATGCATTAGAAAACAGAGTCATCCTAGTATTCTAGTGGTATTCTTGGCAGACGAACTCAAATGGGCATAGATTTGTTGAGATCAATAGCAGGGTCAAAGCCAGGTTTCTAGTGGCACAGTGACGGGCTATGTTTCCCATAAACCCAGGGACCTGAAGAGAGAACAAATAGTAGATCTTTAGCAATCATGAATTTGAATAGGAATAGCCCACCAGCCATGGTGCAAACTTCTACACTACCCTTGAGGCGCCACTTAGTATTCAACCATCTTCTTACCATGTCCACAGTAGGGCGAAAAGAGAAAAATTTGCCTACCACTGCATTCTCCATGGAAGAAACAATCCTATCACTGGTGTATTCAGGGATTGATATTTTAGTATTAGAAGCGGAAATCACCACTTTCGGTAGAGGATGAGATTTATTTGTTGCTGAACTTGAGTTAAGAAGCACATTCTTCCAACCTCTCAATTATGGAGTGAGAGATCACGAGTACATTTTTAGCAGTCATAACCAGAAGCACGGGCTCTTTCACAACAGACAACACAAGAGGGTCCCCCGAGGTTGTCGGAGTAGCATGTGTCGGGGTGAGAACTTAGTCAGAAGAGGACAAGGGAGGGGGATAGTGGGGTACCCCCAAGAAGGAGTCCACCATGTGTGCAGGCAGTTCAAAATAGAGGAGTAGGAAAAAAAATGAATCTTTTGAAGCTTATATCAAAATTGTTGTTGGTGATGTTAAGAAAAAAAAAAAGCAATGAATATTTGTTATGCCAATCAAGTTTTGACAAATTGATATCAAATTAGTATATTGTATTTTAGATTTGTAATATTTATCTTAGTTTTGTTTAGCATATGCATGATATGTGGTATTCTGAACTTAATTCCTATTTTTAGGATACATATATCTATATATATATATATATGGATGTATCTGTTGTACCCAAACCAAATTTTTTGCTTCACTGAGGCATTTTGCTAAATTTAGTCTTAACTTTGTCAAAGTGATGTCAGAAGGTCTTTTTTGGGCTTTTCAAATATGGAGCTTGTGTCAGTTTCATGTCAGTCTGTTACTGAGGAATTTTAAGAAAAGTGTAAATCTGAAGGAAGATCGTCAAATTTTTCTATCTCTAGAGAGGGGAGCACATTTTCAAAAAGGCACCCTATCTTTTAGGGGCTTAGATCCTGTTTTTAGGGTTTGTCACCTCCAGTAGACATTTGTCCAGCAGAACGTCAGCTTCGCAATGAGCTATCAACCCTGTCAAACGGAGCTGTTTTGTTCTAGTTACAGAAGATATAGAGGAAAATGAGAGACGACAAATTGGCTAACATTGGAAAAAAGAGCAACTTTTGAGAAAGGCACCCATCTTTTTGAAGTGTTAAATGAAGGTTTTTGACTAAATGCCACCCAAGATGTTTGTCTCACATTTGCTCAGGCTTTGCAATGCATCCGTAAGTGGGTGAATTTGAGTTGTTGGAATACCTGAGCCAGAGGTCAAACATGGGGTTAAATCTTGGTCAAAATATCAAGGAAAAAGCAAAAGAGCACATTTTCAAAAAGGTGCCTGAGCTTTTGAAGCCTTTAATGCCTTCTTTTTGATGATCTCAGATTTTCAGCTTGTCCATGTTACGTCCAGCTATCCGTTGCATGTCTCCGTTAGGTCAGAAGATGATTCAACAGCCTGCAGTTGGAGTTTTAGTGTTATTTTGGTCAGTTCCAGAAATGGCCATCTTTGGAGGGAAAAGAGCACCTTTTCAAAAAGGCGCCCTTGTTTTTCACCCCCAGATGATGTTTTTTGAACAAATGTGCCTCTACAGTTATCGTGTGGAATGAAGTTAGCTCTTCAGTGAGCCAGTTACCCAGTCCTGAAACTTTGTTAGTCAGAAGTTATGGAGGATTTGTTTTTCCCTTCGTACGAGATGAAGATGGAGAAAATTTGACTTGACACTGAGAAAAAGAGCAGCTTTTGAGAAAGGCGCTTGGATTTTTGAGCCTTCAGATCTTAGTTTTATGGTCTGCAGTCTCAAGGAGTCTTTTGATTAGTTTTTGTCCTGCTCTGCAATGCACCTATTAGCCAGTCAATCGGTGAGGTCAGTCAGCCAATGTTAGGGATTGAACAGAGGTCCCGGAAGAGGTTCAAATTTCAGTTTTCATCAAAAATGGATAAGTCTGGACAAAAATGCCAAAAGTCAAGATAGTTTTTCAGACTTAAAACCACATGTGCACCTAAAAGAGGAATTTTGAATATTATTTAAATATTTGAATTTTGACTTTCAGTTCAACTAAACGATTTATGGGTTGTCATCTCCAGTTAACATCTTGGCATGTTGAGTGATTTTTCAGTTCTGCATGTTGAGTTAACTAATTTGCATGTTCAGTTAACTGACTTTGCATGTTGAGTTATTGTTTTGCATGTCCACTTAACTAAAGTGCATGTCAAAAGTCAACTTGAGCTTTAATGCATGGCGCATATTTGAGTTTTGTGAAGATTTTGTGAAGTTGACGCTTTAATATGGATTTTAACTTCAGTCTCTAAAGGTGACGCCTTAGTTAGAATTTCTAACTAAAGTTCCTAAAGCATGG
The DNA here is from genome assembly GCA_007258455.2 of Sequoia sempervirens. Taxonomy (NCBI): domain Eukaryota; kingdom Viridiplantae; phylum Streptophyta; class Pinopsida; order Cupressales; family Cupressaceae; genus Sequoia; species Sequoia sempervirens. The sequence goes on along the minus strand of VDFB02270651.1, from coordinate 384,822,529 downwards.
ATTTTGAGTTTTCAAATATGGCGACATAATATGGATTTTCAACTGAAGTTTGATATGCATGGTGCTTTAATATGGATTTTGTAATTGAAGTTTTAAGATGGTGACTGTTAGTCTTAAAGCATGGCGCTTTATTTAAGACATTTTAGTCTTCAATTAGCTGATTTGAGAGCCAATCATTGGCTAGGCGTGGATTTTTGAGGTCCAATCACAATTCAAGTGCCATTTTTAAAGTTTGCATGCATTTATTTACTAATTTTAGTGATGAAAGTCTATTTATTCAGACTTAGGCATCCATTATTCTTCATCCCAAGCTTAGAGAAATACATTCTTCTTGAGCAAACATTGATTTGAAGGTGCTACAGGTCTTAGTTATCAGCGTTCTTTGTAGCAATGGATTCCGTTTGTTCAGAAGAAGAATATTCCAGACTTTGATTTCAATTTGCATGCAGGTTTCATCGAATTCAAAACAGAAATAGGCGAATTCTATAGAAGCAGAGCAAGTAAAACCTTCTTTCTTCTGTCTTATTTCTTCTATTTCTCATCTTAGGTACTTTCTATGCATGTCAAAGAAATTCAACATATTTTCAGAATTTGATCATCTGGGTTCGCACACTTCAGCATTTGCAGCAAAACCATGTCTTAGATTTTTTTTGAGAAAATCGCCCCGTAGCCTTCATTCTAAAGCTCTATGCTTTTTTTCGAGAATCTCTTTGCATGTGGGCCTAAAACACATCTTTTTGAGTAACGAGCTATCTGGGTTGTTTTAGAATTTGATTCTGCACAAAACCCATGTTTCCAAAAAAATTCGAAAATTTTCCCGCCATAGGCTATTTTTAGCCTTGTCCTGAGATTTTCAGCATTTCCAGAAAGTTGTTCGAATATATTCGACTTTACAGTCAAAAGTCTTCATTTTCAAAATGCAGTTCAATCTCATTCATTATAGAACCAAATCGATTCTTATACATGATTTTGTCAAAACTTCAGACACGGACTTAGGTCATGTTCACCCAATGGTTAACCTGAGCAGTTTGGAGGGTGTTAGCAGCAATTTATTAAGAAATATTGAATGTTCTGGGTTGCTGGCAGCGGCATCTATTCCCGTCACCACTTTTGATCTCGAGTTTGTTCTTGCTTGCATCAAGCATTATGATTCGTCTTCACGACAAATCAGATAGGTTGATGGGAGAGTTATCTGCAGTCTTAAGCCGAAGGATGTAGAGAAGTGCTTTTCTATTCCTCCTCATTTAGATAATTTCACTCTGGTTATTAAGGCTTGTGAGAAGATATGGGATGGAGATCAAGAATGTTCACAGAGAAAGGTAGCTCAGAGATGGTTGAAGGTTCAAAAAACTAACATGCCTAAAAAGGTTGGTTGTGCTGAATTCAAGGACGAGGTTGCTGTTTTGATAACTTTGCTCAATTGAGTTACAGGTCAAGAAGATGCTAGTACTTTCCGACCTTGGATGTTTTACATCATTTCCAAAATCCTTGATGGCACAGAACATTTTGATTGGGCTATGTTGATTAGTGATTGCCTACATCAGCAAATTACTGATTTTCTCAGGTTTCATGAGTTTCAATGGTGTCTTACTTCGTCTACTTAGTTGCATTTCAAGGAAGCTATAGACACCTAAAAACTAATGGGACTCTTTGTGTTCAGCGTGTTCACGAGTATTATTCTCAGTTGGAGTTTTCTAAATCTGAACAAGATTTCCGAGCAGTGAATGATCACTTTTCCATGAGGACAGTCAGAGATCTTGACAACGAAATGCACATCCGTATTTCTGCTGAAGCAAAATCAACAATGGAGACTTGGGCGGATTGGTTTATCCAATTCCCTACTTTCATATACATCCAGGTTTATGGATATGTTGGAGAGCCTCTGATGTTACCGAGGTATCCTTCAGACAAGATCATCTTCATGGAATTTCTCAGACAAGTTCAACACGTTCACTCCTTTCTTTGCAGTCGTCATAAGTCTGCAGCTACTTTTCCGTTCGGATTGGGCATTTTCACATGCAAAACTGCAGCAGATGCCAAGCATATGTCAATTGAGATGGAAGATTCAAACTCAAAACTCATACTGAGAGGTGTTCCTATGATCCTTTGGGTCACTATGCAGCCAGGTTGGAGTGAGGGATTGCACATAATCTAGCACTTGAAGATTTCTGGGCTAATTGTGAAGATGAATTCGAGGTTCGTCGTCATCACTATTGTAGACTCACTATTACTCAGCTCTCTGATTACCTATCAGAAGATGTTGATGGTCTATCAAATGATGATGGAGAGGTTCTTCTTAATTCATATGTCAAGGATCAAATTGCTCGACAGCCACTTCGCTCACTAGATTGGTATGCTAAGGAGAATACTTCTATTGAGGATGTGTCTAGATCGGTTATCAAGACCAGCAAGCAATTCTTGGAGAGTAAACGGAGGCAAAAGTCAGTTCCTGTAACAAAGGCGCCAGTGAATTTTTCTTCATTACCTTCTACTTCGAGGTCAAGGCCTTGGGTCAAGGCTATTGTGACACCGTCTGAAGGAGTTAGACTCAGTGGAAATACAAGAAAGAGGACTACTGGTAAAAAGAAGCAGAAGCAAGTACATAATGCACCTGAGATCCCAATGGAGACAGTAATTCAGGCTGAGCCTCATGCTTCACCTCCTAGTTCATCACATGTGCAGCCTATTGATATAGATTCAGAGCCTGAGATACTAGTTCGAGTAGGATCAGAGACAACCAAACCACCACAGGTTGACACATCAGGGACAATCTCTCCTCGAATTGATAATATTGTTTAGTCTTGTTGGCTCGAGAGAAGTTTGGGGAGACAAAGGCGAGAACCTTCATACAATCTTGATCTATCTGAGTTCAGTGAGCCTTATCAGAAGAGGTCGAACAAGAAAATCAAGAAGCAGGTGCATATCGAGAAGACTCCAGAGTCAGAGATTGTTATAGAGGTTGCTACTCCTCTAGAGGGTAAGAGCCTAGATGAAGTTGAAATCGGTGACTTTACTTTCACCAAGGCCAATCTTGGCAGGACCACTTGAGAGACAAACATGAGCCTTCCTAAGATTGTGTAGAAACCCCTGTTCTCTGTGTTTCTGAAACTACTTATTTTATTGCTTGTTTTTGATTGTTTGGATTTTTTTGTGTTTTTTGCATAAACAAATGAAATGCGATTTGAAATAAATTGCTTGTAAAAATTAAATAAAATATTACGAAGCTAGAAATGATGGAATCTACTTGATATTTTGATGCCAGATTGTTTATTGATCTTCTAGGCTTATTACATCTGAGATCGGATAACATGCAAATTAGAAAGCAACAACATTTGTGTGAAAAACCTGATTATTGCAGCAACCTGAGATGCCCATGAAATAGTACAGCCATCATAGAAATCAACTTCTCCCTCCGCCTGATGTTTGCAGATGAAACCAGAAGGATATGCGCCCCTGTTGGTGAAGTCAGAATGCCTAAAGGAGAGGCGCTTTGCCCTATGCAAAAGGTACAGCCCTGTACTTGAAAGTACAAACCAGTAGCAGCAAAGTACGGCTCAGCAACAGCAATAATGAATCTGTACGGCCCTTGAATGATGTGTCCAGAACTTGGAAAATGGACGCCTAAAAAGAAGAACCCTTCCTGGAAGAGTTTCAAACCAAACCCTGAAGATAACTCAAATGGTGAAGCTATGTGATAACCTCTAGATGAAGCTATCTCTTTGACAAGCAATAGATCAGTTGATATTTCACAGCCTCTGAACTGCAGACACTGAAGATGGTTCGTTTTCTAATGCAGAATGAAAACTGGAACCCTTGGCTCTGTTCTCAGAAGAAGCACTTGGCGAAAAATTCGATTTCATAACATAATGATCTTTCTTCACAATGAAAAACCTTATATTCTCAAGAGGGTCGACTTTTCTCCAAAAAGCATCATTTAAATAAAGTTGAATTTTTACTTTTAATATTTCCATAGTTTTGAACGCACTTTTAATTATAAAATATAATTGAAAAGTGGCCCCTTCATGTTGGTCGACCCCTTCCTTTAAGTCACTTAAGTTATAATATTTAATTATATTATAACTTTATAATATAAGCCTTTAATTAAATAATATTTATTTTCGCAAACAAATATTAATATCTCTCTCAAAACAGGTCCAAATGACGAACCATCTGAAGCCAGATGATAAGTGACTGAATTCGCATACGACCAAACCATACTGCTAAAAATAGCAAGGGTGCTTTGCTGAGTGTCTCCACTTACTAAAAATAGTAAGTCAAGCAAATGATGTCTGAACGACCCCGAACGAAAGCCAAACTGAAATGATTCTGCGACTGAAGCCAACCCAAGCCTCAACCAGACCCTCTATCCACCCTATCAGCCTACGAGGGTCACATAATAGGCTAATCTCAAGCACTGAGAGATGTCAACTGGAAGGGGACATTACAAATTGTCACCAATAATCTTGAAGAACGCATCATGAAGGATGGAGAAGATAAGGCTCTGCGTAAAGCTGAGAACAATCAACTGCGACAATATACCTCTGATCTTGTCCTCGGAAATTCGAGTAGAGCGCTTGTTCTTTCACAGAATACACTTGCAGAGCAACGAAAGTTGAATCAGTTAGTCAGTCATGGAAGACTTCTAGATAACTGGATTGAAAGCTTGATTGCTACAGGTCGGGTCTTATTATAGATTTGTATCAGTTGAGGAGTGATGCACATAAACTTCGTCAAGGCATCTAGCTGCTCAAAATTTCAGTTGCAGAGAGTTTGGCTAAGGATCGAGTTCTTGTATCTTAGTTGTCTGTTGCATATGATGCCTTGGAGATTGATGAAGATAGAGACAAGGTTTTCACTTCAAAGGAGCAGCACCTTTTCAAAATGGAGATATGTGAAAAGATCTCTACCAAGTTGTTTTCACTAAAAGATAATGTTGTCGGAGCTCTTGCACTTGTTAGTGGTTTGTTGTTCAAATCCTATGTCATTACCTTCTTGAGGATGACACGTATATTGAATTGAACGTAGTGCAAGTTGAGTTCGAAAAGCTGATTCGTGATAACATTGAAGAAGATCCAGTGGCGGCTAAGCTAGAAAACATTTCAATAATTTCAGCTAGTTTCAAGAAGGCGGCTGAAGATGTCAGAGAATGCATGCATACAATCAAGGAGAGTGACAGGGAATTGAAGAAACAAATTGTTGTTTTGGACAGTGTTAAAGTTCCAAAAGACAGAGTGATTGATGAATTCTTGGTTGAGGTGTTAGACCAAGATGACTTGAAGTGATCTTCTAGTTGGAACCTACAGTTAGTTTCAAGGTTAGAGTCAAGAGCAGCAGTTAACTCGACTTTCAGTCTTGAGTTCACTTGCTGATTTCATACATGCATATCTCTTCCTTGGAATTATGTTCACAGGAGTTAGGATTAGGGTTTTTCAGTTAACTGAGGGTAGTGTTCTAGTTAACTTTGCTTTCAATAAGGACGTGCATGCTTGCACATCGTCCATTTAGATTAGATGTACCGGTTAACTGATGGTATTTTCCAGTTAACTATATGGTTTTCTTTATTAGGGTTTAACAATAAATCTTGCATGCACTGCAAGACTGTAGTTGACTCAAGGTGATTTTAGGGTTCCCTACACCTTTTGATGTCTATAAATAAGAGTTTTTGCTCATTTGTACATAACTTTTGCACGAGAGAGAAATATATGTTGTGCCTACCTTGCCTTCAATATTGCTTGTTTTGTATTTGTTCATGCGTATTTACTGTTGTGATGAATTGTTATGCCACTTGGGTTTCATGCAATTATGATGGTGAATTCTTTCCTTAGTTAGATCAATTATGTTTTGTGTTCAATAAACTTGTTCAGATTGAGCTGATAGATGTGCCACCTTGCCTTCAAGTTGAGAATTTGTTCTTGTTTATCGTATGATGTTTTGTGAGTAATAAACTTGTTTAGATTGAGCTGATAGATGTGCCGCCTGTTGATGCGATTTTTGTGACCTCACCAATCAGCCGAAGAACAAAATAGTTTGAAGGCTATTCCGCTCTCTCTTGATCAAAGTATTCTGTGTGCTAAGATTGCGAGAAAGATCACACGTTCAATTCCAAGGTTCCTTAAGTGCGAATAGACCCAGTTTGGTTGATGTGTAATGCTGTGTTCGTACGAGGGGACTTACGCAATTGTTCAGAGTTCATACAGTTAGCAGCAGGTAAGTGGTTTGAAAGGGATTATTGTGCGTGTGATTTGGCAATGTGGTTCTTTTCCTAAGACTAATCAGAAATAGACGGAAAGTAAAAGGGTATAAGGCCTAAGAAACTTATTCTACTCTAAATGCAAGATATGTGGGGCTTCGTTTCAATAGACTTCAACCAGATTTCACCTAGCCTCACATCGGACAGCCTCAGTAAAATCGGTGCAATCTTCAAGGGAAATAGCAAAGATGTTCAAATTATGACTTAACATGCATACACCATCACAACGACGCATATAAGCATATAAATCACAATTGAAGTTAAACACAAAATAATCTCCAGTCGACCACACAAGGCGAACTTGTCATCAACAAGCCGCTAGTGGTATGGAATCAAGCGAAGCTATCTCAATAAAACACCACACACCAAAGTAAGCTACTTGCATGAATTTAAACTACTTGGATACAAAAGGAAGAAGAGACCTTGCTAGCAATTCATGACAAGACGAATTCCATCATCAATGAAAAGATCTATTATCATGAAAAGTGTTACACAACAATCTCCCAAAAGTTTTCAAAGGGAAAACTTTCTTTCTTCTCCAAATTATGCAAAATGATCTACAATGCTACACTATGCTCTCTATCCAATCTCTAGCTCTAATGCTAATGCCTGATCTAATCTAATACATTACAAATGAGGGGGGCTCCCCCTTTTATAGCTAGCCAAGTCCCATAAGATGGCTAGGGTTACAATCAATAGAGTGGCCAGAATCGTGCCACCTCAGCCCTAACCCTAAAAACTGCCAGAATAGGGAGTGGTACATTAAATGAATCAAAGATTCCCACTCACTCCCATAATAGCAAATGTAATAAATGCTCCATATTCAGTCCTCTAGAAGATCCTCGTCCAGCAGCGCATTCCCATTGGCCTTCTCTCTGACTGCCAACTCAACAAATCTGCCAAGTACAGCCTCAACCTCATGAACTGAAATAGGCAGAATGCAGTCTAGCTGAAACTCTAATACCGTGACTGAATGCTCATGCCTCGTACAAGATTTCCTCCAAGCAGCTAAGGAGTCCTACGTGTTTTGGATCAAAGTGGAGAATGTAGCAGTGTTCTCGAAATCATCCTATACAAAGGTCTTAATATCTGCGAAGAAAGGAACCAGCAAACCCCTCAAATTATCAAAACAAACCTCATTTGGATTCAGCCGCCTAGCAAATATGGCCTCAAAGGTATTTTGAACTCCATCTATAATGTTGGCCATAGCCTTGTGTACCCTAGCTGAATCCGCCTGTGCCGCATCGAAGAAGCCACCTCCTGTGATAGCCGAAGAATACCACCGAGAAAAATCATATCGGTCATTCGCCTGAGTGACACCTCCATCAATCAGCAATTGCAATGGCACATGCCTCAATACCTCAAGACGCTGGATAACTTTGCTTTGGTAGATAGAAGCATCTCCCCAAGCATGATCCACTGCATCTATCCGTGTCAAAATACTAGAGGCCTGCTGAAAGGCAGAAGCAAGGTCCTCCATAAATCTCTCTGTCTCGGCACGAACTCCTGTGACCCATTTATCTGCCTCCTGTGCCATCCTTCCCAATTCTACTTGTTGGGTGAAAATTATGTAATCAACTTTCGACAGATTACACAACTTGGACTTCAGCCACAGCTATGTGAGATATGAATCTCTCCTCTCGAAAGGGGAGGCTCTTCTCGCTAAGAGAAACAAGTAAAATCACAAAAGTAATTACAAATGTACACTAAATTCACTGAGTGGGGGTGTGTTACATTCATCCTTCTCTTTTTAGAGAAGATGTTTACAATGCTTCACGGTTGGAAGTCTCAATTCTTAATAACCCGAAACGAACAACTAGAAGACGCCAAGATTCTATCTCAAAGCTGCCGTAGAGATACCGTAAGTAATTAACAACAAACAAAAAGAAAATAAAAGGGAAAGCTCACGGCACAAAGTCGCTCCATAGCTTTTATCAATGTTGGATCTCAATAAACGGTATTGCTACTTAGGAAGCACAAAGTCTTCTTAGACGCTAAATACCTGCCATGAACGATTACAAGCACAAAGTCTTGTAGATCATCCAACAAGAGTGTCAATAGCACGGACGATTACAAGCACAAAGTCTTGTAGATCCTTCGACAAAGTATCTAAGAGAATGAATAATTATAAGCACAAAGTCTTATAGATTATCCAACAAGAACATGCAAGAGTATAAATGATTATAAGCGCAAAGTCTTATAGATCACTCAACCAATGATAAACAAAATAACAATGCAATCTAAATAATAGATGTAACACAAAGTTTACATCAACCACTTAGAGTCTTTCAGATTTCTCGAACTAATCACTACCAAATCAAATCAACTTACAAAAGTATCGAATCCAACGCAAAGTCTGGCTTGCAATCCTTTTCTTTATTGATTGAATCTCATTCACAAAATATGAACGCAAAGTTTCACAAGTTTGCTTACAAAAGGGCAGCACTTCGTTGCAAAAGACTAAAAGATATGTTACAATGAAAATCCCTCACATTATATAGAAAGAGGGATGAGCAAAATAAGGAAAGAGATTGAGAAAATCAGGGAAAGTTAGGTGAGCGATTTTAGGAGATCTCACCTAACTTTGACCAAAGTCAAAGTGTAATTTGTTTTCAAAATATTACATCTTTGGACTTGGTGTAATTACAATTTACAAAATGACATTCGAAAATGTCGAGAAATATTTACAAGATGCATAATGGGATGCACCGGAAATGTCTAACACTGGAGAATAGGGGCTGCTTCACATTTCTTTGCATTGGGCGCGGAAGTCTTCAAATTTCCTCCTAGTCTCCTGCACGAACTTCTCATCTGGACCAACGGTGTAATCCACAATGGTGTGAATTCTCGTGATCGATCTCATGGCAGATGAGTGAACCTTCTTGCACCTGTCAAGATGCGTCTTCAGGTTGTCCAATGTGAGCCTTGTATCACAAATGATGTTCACCGGCTTCGAGAAGTCTGAACTGCCAATCAAATTCATGATGGCTTCCTTGAAGATCAGGGATATTTCTGCGGCCGGTAGGAAGATACGATTGTCCTCAAGAAGTTGACCAGGCAACTCTCTAATACTTTTGTCAAGAATGTTACGATGCCCGTCGACATCTTCCTGTACTTGGTGAAGGTCTTCAATGAGAGATTGAACCACTTGGATTCTGTGTTTCAGTGATTCTTTTACCTCTACAAACTTTTCTTTGTCGGGAATTACCCCAACCTCCACCAATTTGCTGAGCTTTACCTGTTTCATTTCCGACCATGACAACATGCATTTTTCCATGTCTCTGCACTCCTGGGAAAGTACGCCCTTTTCTTTGTCAAGCTCTGTGGTGAGCCTGGCCAACATGGTGGTTTTCTCATCCGCAGCCAAAATTATCTGAGATCCGTGTTCAATGATCTTTTCAACAAAGTCATATAACACTCTGCCTTTGGAGGCGAATTTCTCAGCTTTCTTGACAGCTGGGTCTTCAATATTCACCACTGTCAACGGTTGTGCATTGCTTGGAGAACCGGCAAGTCTCTTTACAACAGTGGCATAATGCTCTGCCCTCTGTTTGTACATGTTACGAGATTGCTCAACTTTGTCCAGCCTTCCTGCTAAGATATCCAAAGTGACTTGCGCATCGGCTTTTGCACTTTCGTTGGTAACCTTGCCAAGCTGGACCTTTGTCACTGTGTAGTCCTCCATATTGACATCACCTTCTTGATTCGGTGGTATGCCAATTTCAGCATACTTGTGGCCAGATTTATCAACATTCAGCCTTGAGTATACTTTTGCCTTCTTCTTCCCTTTGCCTTTGAAGAATCCATCTCTTCAAGGTCGAGTTCCTCTGGAGAAATCATTTGCTTTTACGCTTCGACACTTGAGATATTAGCCAAGGAGGAAGAAAAGAAGTGTGAACTTCTGGATTTACTTAAGTCGGCCGCCATTGCCACCTCTAAGTTATTGTCACATCTGCAATAGTCCATCTTTCAATGGCTTTTCATCTCTGCAATCTGCCAGATGTCTTCAAAACGTTGCAACTTCTTTCTGACATCTCGTTAGTCAAAATCAAACCTATACCTGTAGGTTTTGATGGTCATGATCTGCATCTCAGCATAGACAGACTTAGCTTTTTGTGCAGTTTGGATAGTATATCTGCCGATGGTCAATGGGAACTTGAATCCACGCTTGTGGTTGCTTCTTCGTTCTTTCTGCACTGACATCAGCTGTCTGCATGTTTCCATGAGAACCCACTTATCCGAAGGATAACATGGTAGCATGTAGGGGCAACCGGTGTAACAACCTACTCTCAAGTAAGTAAACGTTGGGAATTGAAGAAAAATACATCCAACTTTACTTACCACCTTATAAGCCTCATCAGACACTCTTCTTCTTTCCAAGGATGGATCAAAGTTGAAGAGTAAGGGCGCAAAGAAAGCATCAGTGACCCGTCTGAAATGATGAAAGCTTTCCTTTAGCTCCAACTGATAGAAATATCTGTACACAGGCACCATTATTCGATTCCCCTTTGTAGATAGACCTGGGAATTGTCTCATCACAGCTGCTGCGTACACCGTAAGAAGTCATGTAGAACTTCAATGTAGAAGGAGCATTGATCAACTGCTCGTGCATCTCATCACTGATTTGTTTACCCCAATCAATATGCACCTTTTGCCTCCTTATGATCCTGATGTACTCATACATCCAATCGTGAAAGGTGGATGATTCCGGCAAACCCTTCACTCTGCTCAGAAACGTGATCATATCCTTGACGTCATCTTTGAAGTCACTTCTCAGGAGTCCTTTCGGCCATCTAGAAACAGACGATCTAGGCTTTTTGAGCCATTGAGTATTTATCAACTATTTGGCTTTATTAGGATCAGCATCGAAAATCTCCTGTGCTTTTGATATAGAAATGTCAATATATTTGTCTATGTGAGGAACCTTGAAGACGATGTCAAAGAAATCGGGGTCGAGTCTTAGAATCTCATGCCCGGAAGAGTCGATCACACTTCTGCTTTCTCGAATGTAATGAGACGCAATTTGAAGAACAAACTCAGTATTGTGCGCAGCTGTGGGGAACATCGCCACCAAGTGGAGATTACTGTGTACTATTGCCCTCATTGAATCAGGGAGAGGCTTTGTCTCTGTCAACTTTGCGAAGTCAACCAAGTCTTGATGGCCAACTTCTGTATCCTTAATTTCTTCAACTTTCGAAAGTACCATAGTTGGCGGATAGACGCCTTGATATTTGTACTTCATCTTGCTTTTTGCTTTCGAAGAAGAAGGAGGCTTCGTAGCAGTCATCAAAAGAAACTGGAACACTAAGCACTCTTAACTTGACGATCTCTGAGAGTAGACTGCAATCCGTCTACCCAGAACAAACACCAATTGTTAGGAAACATGGGAAAGCGTGAAATGAGCACGAGGGTGGAAAAGCATGGAGCGGATGGCGAGGCACGCAAAACGATGCACGAATGCGGAAAAATGAGGCTCTGGAGCGCACTGGTCAAAAATGAAGTTTGTTTGGAAAGAATTGGAAAAAGTCAGAAAAAAGTGTAAGGGCGCTAAAATTTAGCGCCCTTACATTCTGAGAAAATTGCTTTTGGTGTAAGGGCGCTAAATTTTAGCGCCCTTACACTTTTCCAGTGTTAGGCAATTTTTGTTAAGTTTGAAATGTCATAGCGCTGAAAATTAGCGCTTCTGCAATTTTGGCAATTTTTTGAAGATGTAAATGCAGTGAGGGATGGCGAAGGCGCTTGAGCTTTGTAAAGGCAATGTTTGGTTAACTTTGAAATGTCATTCGAAACCATCTCCATTCTATTACATTTTCATTCAAAGGTCAAAGGAATTCTTTTTTACAATGGCGAATCTTTCCAATGTTTGCCAAAACGAATGAAGAACTTCTAACAAAGATACCTCAACACAAGCATGGCGGGTGGATAGAAATTCTCAAATGATATTGCACGCAGAGGAGAAATGTAGGAAGAAACGCGTGTGTGTGACAAGGGAAGAAACGCGAATATGAAAGACAAGGGAGAAACGCGTATGTCTAGGGTAAGTGAATAGAAAGAAACACAGGAATGGAGAACACTACGCGTTTGGGTTAGCAAAGGATTGAATGCGTAGGGTTAGCAAAGGATTGCCAATATTCGTGAAATGAAAGCAAACGATGAATGGCGAACATGGTGAGGAAAACGCGAAGGGAGAGAAAGCGTAGGTTTAGGAAAGAGAAGAATGCGAATGGTAAGATACAAAAAACGCGAATGAAATGAAAGACGTGAAAGAAAGAAACAAAAACGCGAATGAACATAGATCATATACAAATGACAATACAAAACCAAATGAAAGTCTTACCAGGGTAAAACGCAAATCTTGCTGAAGAGATGAATGGCAGAAATCTTCCAACGCAAATTTGTAGATGAGAGGTAATTCGCCCAGCAAGAGGAGAGACAAAAAGAAATAAAATACAAACAACAAAAGTGGCGAATTCATTCACTTAACTTGCAAAATGAAAATTAAAAACCTAACTCAAGTCGTGCAATAAATTTAGGCACGAAAAGTGGCACGATTGACGAAAAACGCGAAATTGTGAAGAAACGTGCCAGAGGCATAAAAAAAAGTTAAGTGTCAAAAGAAAATGTAATGGCGCTAAAATTTAGCGCCCTTACATTTTTTGGAAATTCACTACAGGTAGGGGCGCTAAATTTTAGCGCCCTTACATTTCCAGACTTAGCCAAATTTTTGGATTTTCCCTGCAGGAGCGCACTTTTTCAGTGCTACTGCATCTTCCGTAATTTGCAAAGTACTAACAGTGAAATGTCGCGAAAGATCTCGTTTCGAAGGTCTTTGCGAGGCGAACAAGGGGGAATGCTCGAATTGACTATTCGAGACTTGGGAACGCATTTCGAGGTGACTTGAAAATCGCTCCGTTATGCGTACTTGAACTTCACGAATCCTAGGAAACGGACAAGTTTCGTAGGGGGGTTATCCGTGGAACGAGCGCTGCTAGATTCCGTGATAACACTACTAAGCCGCTGATCGACTCTCTAGGAATCTCTGCTGGAGGCTCTATCACTGGAACATCCTGCCCTCGAGAACAAGACAACTGCTGAACATATCCAATTAAAGCTTTGTGTTCTCGTTTCAACTTCTTATATTTCCCTTCTTTCTTGAATAACCTATCCTTGAGGGCGAGGAAGGAGTTATCACACTCCTCAATAATCTGAGCACCAGTAGGGCGTCCCAAATCCAGAGTGGTGACCACATAATTTTCAGGAACTGCTTCATTCCGGTCACACTCAACTCGTGGGACAGCAACGTGAAGAGTACGAGAGCCATCCTCCTCAGTGGAGATCTTCGAAAACTTTCTTGCCTTCTTCTTCGGTGGAGGTGCACTGATCCGCTAAATTCCATCCTCAACCGTTGGATCAAGTTCCCTACTAGGCTTCTTCTTCTTCATTCGGCCCTTGCCAATCGGCACATCATAATCGTGATGTCAAGGGCTACGCTCCCGCAATTTCTACTTCTTAACCTTTCGCTCAACTTCTCTTCATTCGGGCGAGGCTCACCGGCCCCTGCTAGTCGAGTATCAATTACACTATATCATCATCATCATCATTCATGGCCACTTCCAATTCGAAATTGAGGGTCGTGAATAGTCCCTCATCATCCCGCCATCAATCCTAACAAAAGCGCGACACTCTAGCCAACCGACTCTCCTCGCGTGGATCAATACTGGCCCTCAGACTTCGCACCGGATTCAATGCAATCCTCCGACGCTAAAACAAAAGACACCTCCTCAGATGTCATGGAGAACGGTTCCAAGGTGTTGCTAATCGTGGGTTCGGAGGCCTCAGTCAATAGGTTCCCCTGCCGAACTATTTCCTTCTTGACTCAACCTCTTGTGATCCGCTTCTTCTGCCGCTGGTGGGCCTGCGATCTCCCATCAGTTGTGTCAGCCAATTGACCTACTTTCAACTGCTCACCCGCTCATCAATCCATGCCCCCGTAACGTCATAACCGAATGGAAAGAGTATCTAACCAGCAACTCCGGGTTCACTCAATCTTATGTGGTGCATGGAGTATCCCTAACTGTCAGATAGTCCGATGCAATAACATCCATATCCTCATTGACCTGGTCCGGAACTGGCACAACCTCACACTCCCTGATCAGAGTAATCGGCAACCGAGAAAACATTCTCTTCCTTACTTCAATTTCATCAGCTGCATCAGCCCAATAATCCTCAATGGTGGCCTTATGCTTGAACTACTCTGACAACACCCACTTGATGTTATGATGCGGGTCATAGTGTTGTCGACTTGTATGATATGGAAGGATAAAACCTGTCACCTTCAAATTTCTAGCCTCAGATCGGCGACACACCTCATCCGAAAGGCTCCATCACAATTTGGAACCTATCCCCCCCTTTCTTCTTCTTCTTTTGGATTTTGTCAAAGGCTAGCAACTGTCTAGATATCTCTAGCATTATTATTCTATTTGTCGGGTACTTAGGCAGCCTATAAGGGTACGAGGAAAAACCTTGCAGCCTAATGTATGAAAATCTCGGAAATTGAATAAACCAGCACCCATACCTCTCAATCAACTCTTGAGCATCTCTAGAGATTCTGTGGTGTAACTGCTCCTGAAGCAGCCTTGTGATGTACATGGTGAATGAATCGTTGACACGTTTGTAATGGGTTGTGCTTGACAGGTGCAACTGTGTACATGCCTCATGGATTTTGAACTGATGAGGGCCGCATCCGACAAGTTCTTTATAAGAAATCCCCCTGTACCTCGCCAGCTACTCGTACAACATATAAATAAGGAGCCTATATAAACGCTTAGTCCTCCTCCTTCAAGCTTCAGAGTTGCTCATGTATATTATCGCTGATCATCTCAAATTTCACTGATGAGCACCCGCTTCATACCAAAGACATGTAATAAAACATCCAAGGCAATAAAATGGACTATAAGCAACCACCAACCCTCGGGCTTCTCAAGATCATGATAAGTAAGATCACAGTGATTCTGCCAGTCCTCCGCTTATGATCTCTGCTTTCTGCACTTCGCACGAAGGCTTGGAGTGCCTATCCAAAGGGTGTTAATTGTATCCATGCACTTAACGGAAGGTATATCTCATTCACAAGCCTCCCTAGATTTGTAAATCATGTTTCGTAACGGATCCCAAAGCTTCACCAAATGGTCATTTTGAGAAAGGGTGCTACTTGGCTATCCGTGTCAGCATCAATCGATGTTCCTTCTCAGAGTAATTAGCGACTCCATTATCACCAAGACATCAGATGGTCAGTGAAACTACCGTGATATATATAATCCATCTCGACGATAAAGCGCAGGGTGACCAAGACCGATGACTTCCAATTCCAAACAAATTGGTTCTGGTCTCCGGTGCTGATTCGAGCCCAAATTGGTATCTGTCAACTTGCCCAGCTTTGAGATAAACTTTGACTCTGGCATGAATGTCTTGCTCAGCCTCTTGATCACAGCTTGTCTTGAGGCACCATTGTCCTTTCCGGTTGTCCTCGCTTCAGCCATCTGCAATCAACAACATTCATCAGCAATTTAATTTATAAAAATAAAACATGACATTACGTAGGGGCTGCAGTCAACTTGGAGAAGCTGCAATAACTCTTGTGTTTGCAAACCTCAGCTTCTTCTCTTGAATAAATTCGAATTCCAACACTTAGAGCAGATTTCTAAGTAGACTTTGATGACTTTACTTCACTATCAGCAATCAGCAATTTCAATAATTTCGTATCAGCAATCAGCAATCAGCAAACTAGCAAGTTCGTGCCTCTTAAGTTCTCAACGATTCAACTCACTACAAGGCATCCACTCTTTCAACTGGCAACTTCGACTTCATCAACAGCAATGAATTAAGCCTCACCAGCAAAGTCGTACCTCTCATCACAAGCTTTCAGCAACTTCTTTAATCAGCAAGGACGTCCTCTTTTACTTCAGCAAATACTTCTCAGCAACTCAAGGCGTACCTCCCTTAACTGCAAATTTGATCAACTCTCAAGTGCGCCTCTTCAACAAACTCAATTCCTCAGCAAAATTCGAATTTCTTCAAGCTTCAGCAACTCACTACAATGCTTCACTCTCAGAGCAAGTTCGACTTCCTCAGCTGTGAAAACAAGTGAAAAACTTGCTCATTTTATAGCTAAAATTCAAATTCTAGAAGAAGTTAATTTTAGCTAGTGCCATTAAACTCCACTACTCCACTTCAAGAATTCGAATTTTCCCTCTCTGGTGTTTCTGACACTTGTCTCCAGTCGTCGGGAATCTTATTCTTCTAGAACTAATTTTGACTCATGGAATTTCCAGGTTCAAAAATTTAATTTAAATTCATCATTTTTGCTCACCGGAGCTCATATCGGGAATCTCAATTTAAATTCTTCCTCATTCGAAACCATCCTTTAAAGAATTCAAACAAAAATTATTTATAACTCACTCAGATTCATCGCTCGGGCGAAATTCACTTTGAAAACACATTCTTATTCACTTTAGAAAATTTTAAATTTTCCCTAGGAAAATTGCACTTGGAGTAATCGATCAAATTCTTCAATCGGAAAAGCGCCGGCTTAAGCCCTGAAGATTTTAGAAATCCATCTATCATCACTTAATGTTCAAGACTCGTATAAATTTCTTTCTGTATCGCCTCGCTGGACCCACGGTACCTAACTAACGGTTTTAATTTTTTAATTTTGAACCTGGAAAACATATCATCAAACAAAACCATTCTTCTAGATGTTGGGTGGTTGTCTAAACCCAAGAACTTTGAATTCATCCTGCATCCCTGACTTCATTACTGAGAAAATTGGCTCGAGCCTCGGAAAACTTCATCCCTCTGAGTTCTAGGCGTATTTTCCAAGGGAAAATAATTTGCCTTAGAAAATATTTCAATCATCCTGCATTTTGAAAAATTTCCCTTAGAAAGTAATTTGATCATCTGCCAGCAGAGAAGTATCATCTTCACTTAGAAAAATTTATTCGCCTAGCACACCTTATTTCTCACTTCACACTTCACACTTGAAAATATTCATTTAAAAAAAAAACAACGCCTAGGCAACTTCTCCAACACTTAGAAAATATTTCACTTTTACTACTTGAGGCGCCTAGCACTTGCCATTTTATTTCCACCACCTTCAAAATATTTTAAAATCACCTTAAGCGCCTAACATACTTGGGAGGATTTTAAAATCACGCCTTAGCCACTTTTCCTTCACCACCTTAGAAAATATTTTAACACCTTATAACTCCCCTCACTCTTGGCGCATATAGCATTTGAAGAGGGATTAGAATCACGCCTAGGCAATTTTCTAACACCCTTTAGGCTCCCAACACACGCCTAGCAAAATTTCTCTAAGGCCCACCACCTTGGGCGCATTCTACACATGATGGAGGATAACGCCTAGCTTTCACCTTGAATTTACCATGCCTTGGCAAAATTTTCACCTCGATTACCACCCTCATTCACCATTTACTATCCAAACATGGGCGCATTTGAACCTATCAACTGGATGACTCTTCAACTTCACTTTTTTGTCTTGACATGCACAAGTTTGGGCGCATTTAGGAGGGTGAGGAGGACGAGCTTGCAAGCTGGGCGCATTTTGCATGTGATGAAGGATAAAAACTTTGACTTCGTTGACTCCCTCCTTGCTTTGGGCGCATTTTGGCCTTGGAGAAGGATAAAAAGCATTGACCTTGTTGACTTTTCTTGCCTTGGGCGCATTTTGATGCCTGAGAAGGATGAACTTCAAGTTGGGCGCATTTTGAGGGGTGAGGCGGATTTCTCATGCCTTAGAAACTTTTTCAAAAATCAATCCTCAAGGTGGGCGCATTTCCTCATGCCTGCAAGACGAAGATTGTTGACTTTCTTTGACCTTCCTTGCCTTGGGCGCATTTTGACCCCTGAGCAGGATGAATGCCATACTTAGAATTTTCTATGCCTTCAGCTGAGATGGGCACATTTTGCCAGGCCCGCTGGAGGAGACTCCAGACTTAGACAAAATTTTCATCATCTTCGCCAGCTTACGTGCCCTGCTATTTATAGTAAGTTCTCTGAATTTGCGTCTTTGAAGCTTGGATCAACTTGAAATTTTGAACGTAGCATCCTCATAACCTTATCAACCTGCCGGCACTCCACTTTTAGTCACCCTGCTATTTTTAGCATGTTTCTGAAGGTGGCTTACTATAAATAGTAACCTCATGTTTCTGATAGCTCCCATGCTCGGATCGATTTGAAATTTGAATGAGGCGCTCCTCACCACGTGACCTTACTGGCGACACTGACGCATGCACTTGATTTACTATTTTTAGCTTTCCAAATTGACTTACTATTAATAGTAAGTGCTCTGATTGACTTGAAATTTCACCAGCAGATAGCCCGAAGGACGCTAATCGGTGGTTTACACCGGTTTTCACAAATTTTGACTTTTAATGCCTATTTTTAGTCTGGAGTTGGAAACCCTAATTCGCTCTGCATGCATACCAAATGAACTCTGTTTGCTCTTATTTCGCGACACTGGACAGCTCGTGAATCTGTCGAGGCTGACCGCCGACATATTGCCAAAAATAGTGTTCATCGAGTAGAATCCTCATTTGCATGTAACACCATCGCTGCCTCAAAACCCATCGTGAATCACCCGACATGCAAAAGAAACCGACATGCAAACCCTAAAATAGCCCTTGGCTGAATCCTGAAAGTGGTTGCCTCGTCTTGCATGTTATATCATCGCGAAGGTCTTGAAAAACCCAGAAGGAATATCCAGACATGCAGAGAAAAACTCTGCATCTGGACCCTGAAATTCGTCCTGGAAGCTGGACTGCTAAAAATAGTAAGTCGTCTGTTTTCGCTCAAATTTGGCATGCAAGTAGTCTGATATACTCTGAATGCAGTATGATGATCGGAATCTCAGAACGGCTGACAAATTGCCCTGAATTTCATACTTACTAAAAATAGTAAGCACCTCAGAATCCGATGAAATTTTGCTGAGAGCTTGCTGGAAGCATACTGACAACAATGTTAAGTTCAATTTTCAAATTACTCACTTCATTTGCCCCTGAATTGGCCGAAAAGTTCAAAACCCTAATTTCTAGACTTGGCCAAAATTTCATGCATTTAAGCTCAATGACGGACACAACCCCCCAAAAGGAAGACATCAGGAAAGAGACAGAGCGGGAGAGAGAAGAAAACCCAAGCCAAAAGACTGGAACAGAGCAAAAATTAGGGGGTCCCCATCTTGAATGGGGCGATGTGTGAAAAGGTCACAACACCGCCTTGCCTTCAAGTTGAGAATCTATACTTGTTTATTGTCAGATAACCATTCTTGCTCCATTTCCTCATGCTCTGTTTTCTTGAGGAAACTGGATAGTTTTAAAGTGGTTAGCCTAGTTGTAGTTAGTGATTTGCGAAACCAGAAAATACTTAGCTGCAACGTATAGAGTTTTTGAGAAAGCCTTGTACCTCTTACAACTGAGACAAAAAGACAGGATATAGTTTAGTTTATTTCCCTTTTTAAGTACTTTTGTCTGGCACAACGAGGGAGCTTCCCCTCCTAATTTGGAGAGCACTCATTGCATAGTGTGCATAGCTGTCTGTACCAACCTATACTCCAGAGGTGTTAGTTGTTACGCCAACAGTATCGAACTCCAAAAAACAGTTCTGCCAAACTGACATGCCATACCCATATACCTATTCCACACCCGATTCCAATTCAGCAACTTAGGTTTTACTTTTTTGTCTTCCCTACAATTTATTATCATCATCCCTAGTTTGCACTGACAGCACTATTACTGTTGTTTTCTCCCTAATTTTATTATGTTTGATGATGCCCAAAAATCAATGGAACTTGTGTACTTGTGTGACAGATGATCTTCCTAGTTGAGTCTGATTGAATTAATGTTTTTTTAATTCACTGTTTTCATATACAGGTAATGGTAATCCATCAGAACAGTAGCTTCATACAAATGAAATTGCTTATACAGATTTTATTAATTACTATGTTGGATTGGATAATAAGAGGCTTTTAAATGGTTTTTCTTATAATTTCTTGCTTTTTCAGGTGAAACTTATTCCGGATAAATTTAAATCTGTAGTAGAATACCTTGGCTCATATGTTTGGCCTCTGGTAGAAGAAATGCGAGCCCAACTACAGCAGAGTCTGGAATCCATATCTAAAGCACAATGTACAAGAATAACATTTCATGAAAATACACGCCTATTAGAAGGTGAAATAGATAAATATGATATCCTTATTGAGAGTGAAAATGATACAGGAGACAAGAAGGGTGAAAAAAAATTGAAGTGGAAACCTAAGGACATTCTTATGCTATCAACAAAATTCTCTAATAATCTGGATAGCTTCCATGATGAGTACTTGTTAGCTTTAGTCCATAGAAGTGATTCACAGGATACAACTATGGATGCATTAACAGAAACAGGTCCGAATGAATTGAAGGTGAAGATATATGTACGAAATGGACATCCCTTTACATCAAAAAGTGACAATATAAAAACTAAATACTTTGCTATTTATCTCAATAATATCATAACAAGTTTGAGAATCTGGAATGCTTTACATAATCAAACAAATTTGGCCTTGCTCCATAAAGCGATTTACCTAAATACAAAGGTATGTGCTTGAATTATTGCAAGCTTGATGTATGTGGCAATATTTTTGTTTGGTCTTGGTTTATGAAAATTAGAAGTGCATTGCTTGCTGACAAGCTGGAAATTTTGTGCTAATTTGACTTTGATTGAATTTGTAGGATCACAATGAGGTGAATGTGGAAGTGAAAGAAGATGGCTTAGAGAAATTCAGAAGCAAGCACTTCATGCCCCGTGACTTGAATGATTCTCAAGTATCTGCCTTAATTCAAGCAGTTAATGCTGTTGAATCTAATTTTTCATGTGATATAAAATTGATCCAGGGTCCCCCAGGAACAGGAAAGACCTCAATGCTGATCTCACTTCTTTCCATTTTAGGCCATAAGAGGTTCAGAGTTCTTGTGTGTGCGCCCACTAATGCAGCAGTATCAGAAGTTGCAATGAGGTTCATCAATATAGTTACAAGTCCATCCGGAAGTTGTCCTGATAAAGATAATTTTCCTTGTGCCATGCATTTGAGTGACCTTGTACTAGTAGGGAATGAGGAAAGATTTGACCAAGAAGGTATTTTTGGAGATATTTTCCTTAAATACAGAGTTGATCGTTTGTATGAATGTTTACTGCCAATGACAGGATGGATGTACAGGGTGACATCTCTTCTTGGTTTTCTTGAAACAGCTGTTCCCCAGTATGAAGTTTTTCAAAGAACACATCAAGAAACACCTCAAGATACAGGCTTGATTGATTTTTCACAGTACACCAGACAAAGACTGAAAAAATTAACTCCAGAATTTTGTGAGGGTGCAAGAACATTATTAAATGATTTACCAGGGGTGTTATCAGGAAAACAGGAATTGAAATGTTTGATCAGTGTTGTTGAATCTTTTGTAAATTTTATTGAGAAAAATAATGTCAAAGAAAGAGTCCTTAGAGAATGTTTTTGCAGTAACAGCAAAGACCTGGGAGAGGCAGAAGGGTTAACAAATATATTTAATGAGAATATTCCTAAAAATAAGAAAGGTTTAAAGGTTTTGCTTTGTTTTATGAGAAGTAAGTGTATCCAATTGTTGAGAAAACATTTATCCGGTGAAAATAATATTGTCTGCATGGCCCAAAAACGCATCTCAAAAGAGGAAATAGAGGAAATCTGCTTGTCACATGCAAAATTGGTATTTTCAACAGTTTCATCTTCTTCAAAAAGGTGCATGAATATGACTGCATCCTTTGACTGCTTGATTATTGATGAGGCAGCCCAGCTCACAGAGGCTGAGTCAACTATTGCATTGCAAATCAGAGGTTTGAAACATGTAATCCTTGTAGGAGATCCATATCAGTTGCCTGCAACAGTTATCAGCCAGGTTTGTTTCTATTAGGTCACACTGTTGCTTCTTTTTTTCAGTTTGTTATAAGTCCGATTAATAAATTTAATTCCTTTTTGTGTCTACTTTGTCAGAGATCCCAGAAAGCAGGTTATGGTAGAAGTCTCTTTGAAAGACTACAACAACTTGGACACCCAGTTCATCTTCTAAATACACAGTATCGCATGCATCCATCAATAAGTCAATTCCCAAATACAGAGTTTTATGGAAATTGTATCATGGATGGTCCCAATGTTAGCATGGAAGCAGATGGCAATTCGTATATTAAGTCTGAAATGTATGGAACATATGCTTTTTTTAATATAGCAGATACAAGAGAAGAGGAAGATGGTTTTGGTAAGAGCAAGCGGAATATTGTTGAGGCTGCCGTTGTCTTGTACATACTCTCTAAACTGTGTAAAGGTAATGTTTGCTTTCTGCTTGCTTTCTGCCTGAGCTATAAGCCTACCAATATGTCAACAGAATTATTTATCTGGTCCAAACAGTAATGTTGGTTGCTACTATAAGTTGTGAGATTCTCTTCCACTACATGCCAAGTATCTGAATGTGTTGTCATTGGCCTAATTAAGCTTCCCCACTCAATGCCACCTTAGAAAGAATATTCCAAGTGTCTAGAAAATAATATTTAATTACAAAAAATGTTAGTCATGTGGGACATAAAATTTTCTTTTCCATGATTATTGGAGTCACATAAAATAATAATTGACTAAAAGACATTCAAGTTAAAATGCATAATCATAGGATTCCAATGTTGATATCACCAATTCCAACATCCTCCCACTTGATGTTCGCATCGCAATGGCATAATAGGGAATAATAAACTAAGTTAGTTTTTAAGAGAAGCAAGACCCATGGCCTCCCTACACCAAAAAAACTTCTCCATGCTTATTGGCTTAGTGAGAGAATCTACAACATTCTCTAAAGTGCCCACTTTATGTAACATGACTTCATCACTCTCAACTATTTTTTGAACAAAGTGATATTGTACATCAATATGCTTTGTGCAAGCATGATATATTGGGTTTTTAGCCAAATAGATGGCACCTTGATTGTCACATCCAATTCTCAATTGTTTACGCTAAAAACCAATATGTGAACACAATATTTCTAACTACACTTCCTTTTTACAAACATGTTTTGCAGCCATATACTTTGCTTCTGTAGTGGACAATGCAATTTTAGCTTGTCTTTTGCTCATCCAACTAATTGCTCCTCCAAACAAAGTAAAATCATAGCCACTTGTGGACCTTCTTGTTACACCCCGATTGTATAGCTACTACTGCATAGGGAAATGCACTGTAATGATTGAATCTTTGAGATGAATAAAACATGTTCTTGTTATCAAATGATTGTCTCATTTGTTTGATACTTCTATTGATGTAATTTTGAATAAATGTTGCATATAAATTATGGAATAATGTTTATTGTAACTTTTGAGATGTTTTATGTAAATTGCCTTGTTTTGAGCATATGATTTCCGTTGTCATGTCATGATGTGTACGAAACAGGCTCGTTCCTCCAGGTAGAGGAGAGATATCACTTAGGGAGGAGCTTGGTTGGGTAAACAGTAACGATTACCAATTGAGCATACACACACATACTATAGATTGAGTAAGCCAAGTCTGTTTGTCGAGATAAGGGTAAGTCATCCATAGGCTTGTTTATTGACATTAGGAGTCTGAATTCACTTCTTTGTACTTTAGGAGTTATGATTGTTTAATGTCAGACTTGCTATACTGTGACCCTTGTATGAATGATGTGAAAGATGTGTTAAAGATTGATTGGGTACGCACATACATCGATACATTGTGTATACGTATCTATATGTACAGACATATCAATGCATGTGTACGTTAAGCAGACAGATATGCTCATACACATGTGTCGACATGCATATACGCATACATACGTATACACAAGAGTATATTTGTACACATTCCGCCTGATGTCTGAGGCAAGAACAATATTTTAATATTATGATCTAGTAAATTTACATAAATATTTATGTATAAATGTATATATCAATGATGGGATTATATTTTATGATATATACATAAATACATAAATATAGGTGTAAATATATATATTTAAAATATATTTATTAATATTAAGGTAATATGTGCATGTATATAAATATATATATATTGTGATGTTAATATCGATATATATATATATATATATATTATAAACATATTAAAACTTAATTAAATATATATATTATAAAATATAAATGAGGGTTATTTTGTGTTAATGGATTGAAAATCAAATAAAGTTCAAATGACACATATAAAAATTCAAGAGAATAAATATGGAAAAGTAATATAGTTAAAGTATTTGAATCTTTGCAAATCTCAAATGGAAATCGAGCTTTTTGTTTGAGACATTTAAAACAAAGAGAAGTCAAAATTTTTGCTGAAGAACATTTGAAAAGGAGAAAATACGTTTTTGTGAGTTCATTTAAAATAAATGGAGGAAAACACGTGAGAAATTTGCATGTGCTTGGTAAATTTCGAGCCTGAGATACACGGGATGCGGCCTGGTCTTTGAGCACGATGCAAATGCTGATCAAAGGGCAACAAAAATGGCGACGTGGGAACATTATAACCTTGACCTCTCATCTAGAACAAATTTTCAAAGTGACCGCGTCAAAATACCTTAAAAATCTGCAACGACTGAGAGGTGTTAAGCTCAGGAATTCGCCATGTGAAATCGTGGCTTGAAGGGATAAATATATACTTGAGAATTTCGCCTCTAATCTCTCAAAAACCTTTTCAAGTTTCAGTGCTGGCAGCTTGGACGCTTTAGGATGAGGAGTTAGTTGAGTTTCTAAACACTATAAAAGGCCATCCAGTTCATTCTTCAACACACCAATTTGAATTTCGAAATCCATCTCTTTGCAAGTGAGCATTTCTATGCTTCTTTGGAATTCGAATTTGTTTCTAAGAGTTCATATTTTCTGAGCATTTCACATTTCCTGAGAGTCTTCACATATTCTGAGAGCAGCCTTAATGTTGTGAGCAATCCTTAATTCTAAATATTGAGAACTTTACAATTTCCTGAGATCAATCTTAATTTCTAAAAGTTGTGTATCAATTTCTGAGTGAGAAAAGAGAGGCGTTGAAAAGGAAATCTGCAAGAGAAGACAACAGCTTGAGGAAGTTTTTCCATACGCATTTTGAAGTGCTGGAAGTGCCTTGACATCATTCTTAAAGGATGCTGAAACAGGCATGAGTTATTCTTAAGTTATTCAATATATTTTGAATACTTGAATGTTGTAGAATTTGCGTATGCTGTTTGTGCATTATCAAGTAGTTACTAGTTTAACCGCTTTCACAAGAAAAGGGAGAAAATGAGTTTTCTTTTAATTCACATACTAGTTGTAAATAGCAATAAACTATTAAGGTTGAAGGTCATTTCTTGAATGCAATTAAGATTATAGAAGAAATGAGCTATTATGAGAAATGTTACTTAAATTGTGCATTAGAAGTGAATTTATGTGAAGGAATTTTGAGGAAGTTTAAAATGCATTTAAAATGAAATTTACATGTTTTGTATTATCTCCATATGAGGAGAATATGATTGAAATAGACACTAAGTACTAGGATGGGTTTGAATGCATCATGAAAATATAAACAATCCACAGCTTTAGTTAATAGGTTAACTCGATGAAGCTTGTGTAACTCCTAGGAATTTTGGTCGCTCTGGGTTTGCTCAGAGTGACCTAATCTACAAAACCCAGATCTCAATTTTTCATCCCTACTTTTTAGGAAAATTGCTATTTTTAGAAATTTCCTAAAAATAGTAACTTTTTCTGGGTTTTTCTGGGTTTCTTTCGAAACGGAAACTGGAAAAACTTTCTAAAAATAGAAAGTTGGTCCGTTAGGGTCCAAACTGATTTTGATTGGCTCAAAATACGTCCATATCAGGCTTGTGCAGTCAGAATCTCAAAAAGATTACGTTTTCCCTAGTGGGTCTATTTTGTTTTTTTTTTTTCAAAAGCATATTAGGAGCTCCGAGGTCATCAATGGAGGTCAGTCAGTTGCCAAGCGTCACATTCAACACTCAAGCATTGAACAAAAGGCGAGTTGGTGAACAAGCACGAAGAACAAAGAAGAAGGTGGAAATTGGGAAAATTTTCTAACACTGCTTGTCATGGGCGCCCCTGGAGAGGAAAGGCGCCCATCTTTTTAGGGCATTAAATGTTGAAATTAGGTTTGAACTTCCAATGAAAGTTGTTCAATTTCTTTCTAGCTCCACAACAAATCTGACAGTGCAGTCAACGGATCATCCAGTCACCCAAAATTCGAGGTCAAACAGGGAAGTTTCAAACATAAAATCATGAAAGTAACGAAATTTTTTCTAAGTCTGGAAGTTTTCAATGCCCTAGGTGCCCAAGGGTGCCCAGCTTTTTGAAGGGGCAAATCCAGTAGTTAGGGTTTGCTAAAATGCTCAATCTCTCCGGAATTTAGTCTGCTTTGCAACGAATATCTTTGTCAGTGCATTCGATTGGCTAATCTCAGGAAAATCTAGATCAGAGTTGAAGGTACAGAATGAAGGTTTGAATCTGAAGATAAAATCTAATGAAAAAATTTCTAAGTCTGGAGCACATGGGTGCCCCTGAAGGAGAAAGGTGACCAAGTTTTTGAGTGTCCAAACAGATGAATCCGCCAGTGAAGCTCTAACGTGACTTTGTCAGATTTGATCAAGCTTTCCAACAAGATTTCCAGCATGTCAATCCGAGATGGCAGTCGTCAAATGTAAAAGGTGAACAGAGGGTTTGACGAGAGTGAAATTTTGAAAATAAAAAACAAGGTGAAAATTCAAGAAAATATTCTAAGTGTGGTAGAGTTGGGCGCCCCTAGCCAAGAAGGGCGCCCAAACTTTTGAAGGCCCAAATCTAACTTTTTGGCAAAGTAACTCCTAGAGAACCCCCTCCAAAATCTTCTCAGCTTCGCGACAAGCCCAGCCATCAATCAATCCGAGCTCCGGAACACCAGATCAAGTAGGATCATCTGTAGAAGAGAAAGTGGCAAAGATATCATAAAAATGGCTAAGTTTGGTCAAGTTGAGCACCCCTGGAGAGAAAGGGCGCCCAAGATTTTGAGCTTTGAGATGATGGAATTCGTCAATGAAGCATCTAAGATCATCTCATTGGTTTCAGCCAAGCTATCCAGTGAACCTATCAGCCAGTCGATCAAATCAACGTAACCCTCAGAATCAAGATTTCATCAGAAGATCAAAGGGAAATGAAGAACATGAAAATCATGCAAAAATGGCTAACATTGTGAAAGTTCGGAGCCCCTGGAGGGAATAGGTTCCGATGAATTTGAAGGTCAAAATGAAGCTTTTAGCCAAAAGTGCCTTAAGGTTGATCTCAGAATTAGTCAAGCTTCGCGATGAATCATCCAGCTCGTTAATCCGATCAACCTGGAAGCCAGAGATTGAAGGTCAAACAAGGTTCAAAATTGAGGAAAAGTTGAAAATTTAAGAAAAATGGTTAAGTCTGGTGAACTTGGGCGCCCCTGGTGAAGAAGGGCACCCAAACTTTTTGTGATATCCCCGCTCTAGTTAGTTCTCGGGAACAGTGTGTTAGCCCTTTATTGGACCCTTTGGGCTAGCTGGATTGGTTAGAGGGTCAGTGGTACTTTCTAGAGAGTTTGATCGTTCTCGTTTTAGAGCCCAGTGATTGGTTCACAGCAGGCGTTAGCAATTCAGGAGTCGACAGCTTCTGACGGCACAGGAATATTTGGTGTTTTGAGTGAGTTATGGAATTTTAAGTGATTTAAGTTATTAATTAACTTAATATTTTATTATAAAGTCAAATTGACTTTATACATTTTAAATCACTTAAACATTCTCTAAAAAGTGATTTAATATTTTAATCACTCAATTCAAAAAGGGCGCCCACTTTATTTAAGTCAAAACTATGGAAAGTGACTTGAATTATAATTTAAAAGATTTAAATATCAAAAGTGGCGTATCTTTCTTGGAATTCGTGCCTTTTGCATATAAGGGCATTTTTGGCAATGAGAAACTCACCTTTTGATAATTTCGACTTTGCCTTGTGTTTCTTCCTGTGCATTCTCCTGTGATCAGGGTTTGAACAATTTTCCATTGAAGAACGATTCCTCTTCGATGTTGAGCACTCTTGAGATTGTGAGAGATCAATCGAATCAGTGCAGTTGAGAGCTTCATTCAGAGATTCTACATGATTCAGTCAGAGTATTATAAACAGATTTCCTGTTGGTTGCAGTAAGGAAAGGGGTTTCTTAGCTTGTGGCATCCTCTTCATTAGATCTGTGGCTCCAGTAGGATTATTACTTCTCTTTCTTCTTGGCCGTATGACTTGCATTGGGATTTGTGCCTTTAGAGAGGCGTGTGAAGGGATTTGTAGAAACGCCTTCCTTTTGGTTGCTTTTTGACTTCCATCTTTGGCGTCTATTGTTTTCAAAGATTTGTATCTAGTTTCGAAGTAGGAGAACTCTAATCTGGAGGCCAGGCATCCTTTTATGTCAGTTTTCAGCATTCTTGGCTGGCGAGTTGGCTTACTGTTTTAAATAAATAATCTGGAACCCTTCTGGTATGTCTATCATTTGCAATCTATTTGTTTCAGTTAAATAATGTCTTCTACACTTTCATTCTAAGGAAAATAGTGCAAATTTACATTTTGTAAGCATTTATGCTATGCGCCCCTTCTCTTCTGTCTATGAACTCTTCTCTTCTGTCTATGAAATTTTCTCTAAAAACCTAAAATAACACATTAAGACTTAAGAAAATACTGGGGTTTGAGTAGAGAGCCAGCAGGGCTCATCACAGTGGTATCAGAGCACTAATCCTGCTAGCCTGCAGGGTTAGCAGTTTTTATGCGGCCTCACCAGAATAGGTTTGACAGGTACTACTCACACAAGGGTCCTGGTTTGCAAAGAAGTACTTTCGAACCTTTTTCAGCATTTCCATTTGATGAACAGGAAGAAGAATTAGGCTTTGGTAACATGGCTGACAGGGAAGCTGAAGGTTCTCGTAGGAATCATTTTGATGAAGAGGACAGAGAGGCTAGAGATGTGCTCAGAGGCATGGTTGCAGGCCAAGAACAGGTGGCAAATATTCTCCAACAGCTCAGCACAAATGTTCAAAATTTGACACTTCATAGGGGACAGAATCAAGAACGTGATCGAGAAGGCAGTGTTCATGGCGAACCCCATAGAAACATTGTTCCAACTCGCACCTTTGAGAGAGCTACTTGTCCTATTTTCACAAGAAACGATGTTGAAGAAGTGGATGAGGTTGAACAAGGTGGTGAGATTAACTTTGCAGATAAAATCATGGTTATGCATGATGAATGGGATGCACTACCACCGAGAGTTAAGGAGCACCTTAACTTCGATAGATTCATGAGCTAGAAGAGAGAACACACCAGAAGCAGGAATGATAGGAGGCCTAGAAACAAGCAAAATGATCTTAGATAGGCGACCAATGAGCTTACCTTGGCGAACTTTGATGGCAGTGGTAGAGTTACAGCACGTGCCTGGGTCAGTAAGCTAGACACATTCTTGACATTACGACCCATGCCTGAGGAGGATGCCATTCAATTTGCAGCACTTCACCTTGATGGTGTGGCTCATGACTGGTGGATTCATGGCATGACTACTCTTCACCATGACAGGATTACTTCGTACTAGGTGTTCACGGATAGACTGGTAGAGAGGTTTGACAAGCGTGATCCTAAACTATTTTTCAGAGACTTAGCACAATTGAAACAACTAGGTAGTTTGGAATCATATATCGGAGAGTTTCAGAGATTGTTAGTTATGGTAACAGGCATCTCTAAGAGGAGGCTGATTATACTCTTTATTGAGGGTCTTTTCGAGCCCATGAAAGGATGGATCAAGGCATTTGATCCGCCTACACTACAGGAGGCTATGAGGAAAGCTCGTAGTATGGAGCTTACTACACCTCGTAAGCAATTTGGCTCGAAACCTTCTACCTCTTACACGGATAATAAATCAGATCCAAAAAAGGTTGATAATGCTGATCAAAAGAAGAAATATGCAGCACCATTGGATCGTGAAACTATGAATGATCTTCGTAGAAGGAAACTTTGTTTTTACTGCAAGGGTCCGTACGACTTTAATCATGACTGCCCCCTCAAGCCTAAAGGGAAAAATAGGCACATGGAATGGTTTTATGAGGGAGAAACGTTGACTGATTTTTCTGATCAGCAAGCTCCAATCTATGATACAGATGGAGAGGAATCAAAAAATGAGGCATAAATTGTAGTGGAAACTGAGTTACAAGAGGCTCATATGTCCAGCATGCAGAGAGAGGGATCTTTCAGACTCTGTGCAATCCTAGCTGGTCAAAGAGTCATATCTCTTCTAGATACAGGTGCAACCCACAACTTTATTGATTCACGGTTAGTGGAGAAACGGGGAATTCAAACTCAGCATTTTGAAGGCATTCATGTGAAGGTTGTAGATGGATACACTCTCAATTGCGAGAGGATGATACCAGATTTTCCCATGAAACTCAATAACTTTGAGTTTAAGGCAGATTATTATGTTGTGAACATGGGAGGAACGGATGTAGTTCTTGGCATGAAGTGGCTTAATGCGATAGGAGAGTTCACACTCAATTTGCATGACATGGAGATGAAATTCAGAGTTGATGGCACGAATCATGTTCTTAAAGCCATCAAGGACAGCAATGTGAAAGAAATTTCACTCCGAAGAATGGAACGTCTGATTCGACACGATATGGTAGATTGGACTGCTGAGTGCAAGTTAATGCCTTCACAGTTGGAGCAGCAAGCTTCTTCTTACCACCTAGATGTGCAGGAACTACGAATCAAACATGCAAAGGTTTTCAGTGCTATCCCACCAGGCAGACCTCCTAATAGAGGTATTGAGCATATCATAGAGTTGGACGAGGGAATGAAACCAATCATGATCACTCCTTACCGGCACCCCAAATGTCTAAAAGACGAGATTGAAAAAACTATTAATGAACTTTTAGCTATGGGGCACATCAGGCCGAGTAAGTCACCCTTTGCTTCATCTATTGTTTTGGTGAAGAAAAAGAATGGTACAGTCAAAATGTGTATTGATTACAGAATGCTCAACAGGAAGACAATAAAGAACAGGTATCCTATCCCACAGATAGATGAGTTGATAGAAAATCTTCATGGAGCTTGCTACTTCTCAAAGATTGATTTGAGGATAGGTTATCATCAGATCAAAGTCTGAGAGGAGGACATGTTGTGACCTTTTTCACACATTGCCCCATTGCAAATGGGGACCCCCTAATTTTGGCTTTGCTTTTCATTTGTTTTGTCGTTGTCTCTCTTTTCTACTGTCTGTTTTTCCAGGATGTGCTCGTCTGTGAGCTTAAACATGAAATTGACCAAGTCTGAAAATTAGGGTTTCGAACTTGCCAATTTGAGGTCAAATGAAGAGAGTAAATTGAGATTTGAGATTAACATCGATGTTAGTATACTTCCAACAGGTTTTCACTGAAATTTCATCAGATTATGAGTACTTACTATTTTTAGTAAGTGCGCAATTACAGGCAATCCTTCAACATTTTTTGAGAATCCGACAATCACGCTACGTCCCGAGCACATCAAGCTACTCACAGGTTAAATTTGAGCTGAAATAGAGGACTTACTATTTTTAGCAGTTCAGCTTCCAGAGCCAATTTCAGGGCTTAGATGCAGAGTTTGTCAACACATGTCTACATTTTCCTTCTGGGTTTTCAGAGACCTTCGCGATGGTGTGACATGCAAAATGAGATAACAACTTTTAGAATTCAGCCTTCAGAGGCTATTTTTAGGGTTTGCATGTTAGAGTTTTCGATGCATGTCTGGATATTCTTTGTGGGTTTTTCGAGACCTTCGTAGTCATGTGACATGCAAACAGAGATAGTCACTTATTAAGGAACTTACTATTTTTAGCAGACACACCCTAGCAGCTGCCTCCCAGCACTTCAGAGTCATAAACTGATCGCAATGCAACAGAAACGAGGACAAACGGAGGTCATTCGACATGCATGCAAGATGAATTAGGGTTTCCAACTTCGGGACCCAAAAAGAGGCGTAAAAAGTCAGAATTTTCGAAAACCGATGTATACCACCGCGATCAGCATCTCTCAAGCTACTTGCTGGTAAAATTTGAAGGCAAACGGAGCACTTACTATTTATAGTAAGTCATTTTGGAAACTGGCTAAAAATAGAAAGTCAGCCGCATGCGCCAGTGTCAACAGGCAGGTCACATGCTGAGGAGCACGTCATTCAAATTTCAATTCAATCGGAGCCGTGGAAGTCTCAAAATCAAGCAGCTGTTATTTATAGTAAACCATCTCCAGAAACATGCCAAAAATAGCAAGTCATTACGAGCTCTCAACGTGAACAAGTCAAGCAGGTGATAAGGACCCCATGCCGCGAATTTCAAGACAAACGGAGTTGCAGAGAATGGAAAATTAGACACTTACTATTTTTAGCAGGATAGAATAGAGAAATTAGGGTTTCCTAAAATCAAGGGCAGAACAAGACAGTCAAGCAAAAGCGGCATCTAGCTACAATCACCACGCTTCAGGCAATTGGCACATGAAATTTGAAGACTTTTTGAGCAATTGCTATTTTTAGTAAGTTGCTAAAAATAGCAGGTACAGACAGATATCAGGCATCAGTAGCACAAACACATCCCGAGGTTCAAAACAAAGCAAAATCCAACGTTTTTGGAGCTTGAAACTAGTTTGAAGTGCAAAATTTGACAAATTTTCTAAAAATAGCAAATTAGGGTTAGCATGATCAAGTTGCCCTAAATCAGGCAAGGAGCATAAAATTCACTGAAATTGATAAATTTTCAAGTCCAGTCAGTGAAGAATGCCTTTAAAAGCCGAAGATTCGTGGAAGTTCTCTAAGCACTTGAAATTTGAAGTTCACAGGCCAAATCCGCCTTGAGAGGCTGAAAATGGGTAAAATCCTTCTAAGTGTTGATAAATTAAAAGCTCCCATGGTGAAATGCGCCCTTGAACTTCAAGCTGGTTGAAAAATAGTCAAAGTGTTACAAAATGGAAGCAGACCCCTCCAAGTGCGCCCTTGAGGTTAGAGTTGACAAATTAAAAGCATGAGGAGCAAAATGCGCCCTTGAAGAAAAGATGAAGGTAAAAATATTCTAAGTCTTGGTAATTGGAAGTTCCACCTCTTAATTGTGCCTTGTTTTGCATGGAGAGGTTGAAAATATTTTAAATTGGAAGTGGACATGTGAAAATGCGCCCTTGGGCTTCAAGTTAAGCACCTAGAAAATGCGCCCTAGGGAATTAAAACTGGAAGGACCTCTTAAATGCGCCCAAGAGGTTGAAAATTGATAAGGAAATCTTCTAAGTGTCAAAATTGGAAGTTCATGCCTCCAAATGCGCCTTGAGAAGGCAAGATGAACTTGAAATATTCTAAGTCATTAAAATTGAAAGCACAGGGGTTCAAATGTGCCCCTCTTTGAAGAGGAGCTTGCAAATTTTACTAAGTGTGAGAAAATTGAAAGCTCCACCCTCCATATGCGCCTAGGCTTGGAGCTCACTTGAAAGTTGACTAAATTATGAAAATTGAAAGCAGGGACCCTTGAATGCGTCCAAGATTGGGAAGATGGCCTAAGGAATATTCTAAGTGTTGAAAAGTGGAAGCTCACATGCTAAAATGCGCCCTAGTTTGAAGAAAGGGTAAAATATTCCTAAGTGTTAGAAACTTGAGGCTCAAGCCCCTAAATGCGCCTTCACTTAGTGATGGATGAGAAACTTTGCTAAGTACTTCAAACTTGAAGCTCAACACCTTATTTGCGCCCTTGACTTGGAGAAGCCTCGAAAATCCTCTAAGGCGTGGAAATTTGGAGTAGAAGCCCTCAAATGCGCCTTACTTTGGATGAAGCACATGAAATTTTTTCTAAGTATAAAAAACATGAAAGTAGAAGGGGTGATATGCGCCCTAGCTTGTAGGAAAAGGTTGGCAAAATTTCTAAGAGCTACAAATTGAAACAAGAAGGGGTCATTTGCGCCCATGAAGACAAGATGAGCCCAAAATGTTCTAAGGCATGAAAAGTGAAACCTTATAGGGTGAAATGCGCCTTGCTTAGCATGAAAAGCTTGGGAAATTTTTTTAAGTATCCTAAAAAATGCGCCCCTCATGGGAATGTCAACTAGACAAAGATTCCAAGTCTGGTAAATGAAAGTAGGAGGTCCCATATGCGCCCTTGAAGTGAGAAGTAAGTGCTTAAAAATGAAAGCACAAGGGGTTATTTGCGCCCTAAGGAACAATAGGAGTTTGAAGTTAAAGGCCTTGAACACTTTGACCTTGGAAATATTTCTAAGTGTGGGAAATTTAAAGTGGACTCCTCTATAGGCGCCTAGAAGTTATGTGAGGCATATTTCAAGGCGTTGGAAATTTAAAATACCTCCTATCAAATGCGCCTAGGCTTGAGTGACGAAGTGGTAAAATTTATTTTCCTAAGTATTGATATTTAAATATCACCTTAGGAAAAATATGTCTAGCTTGGAGGAGTAATGAAATTCTCTCAAGAACGAATGAAGTTGGCTGTGGATATGACAAAATGTACTGGCTTCATGAGATGGAAGAAAATTTTTAAGTCAGAGCAACAAGAAATGTTCACAGATGAAGAAATGGATTAAATTTGATAAAAATTATTTTTCTAAGGTCCAAAATTCAAAAAATTAAATGAACCCGTTCGTTGTGTACCCATGGATTCGACGTGTTCTAAAGAAAATTTTCTTCTGGGTATTGAAGATCTTCGATGAGAAGTTGATTTCAAAGTCTTCACGCTTCGCCAAGGCCTTCCGAGGTGAATATTTTTGGCACCAGGTTGATGAATTTCCTAAGGAAAATTTGAGAAATTTTCTAAGGCAAGGGATTAAATGTGTTAAAAATGCCTTGGCGGATGAATGAATTTGAAAATGATTGCCTAGATGATTTTTGATCAAGTTCCCGATGGAAACATTTTGCTCAAGCCAGTGTTGGATGAAATGTCAGAGTGAAGTGCACCGAGCAGAATGCAAGATGGGTTGGAAATTTGGCTAAGACATGAAGAATTTGAACGCGAAGTTGGCTAGTGAAGACGATGAACCCTTGGAAATCGGAGCGTGAAAATCAGGTAAGTGTTGTGACCTTTTCACACATCACCCCATCTGAAATGGGGACCCCCTAAATTTTTGCTCCATTCTAGTCTTTTGGCTTTGGTTTTTGTCTTTCTCTCTCGTTTTGCTTCTTTTTCGCTATCTGCTTTCCGGGGGACCCTCCCGTTTGCGAGCTTAAGGCGAATTTGACCAAGTATTGAAATTAGAGTTTCGCATCTTTAGGTCACTTCGGGGTCAAATTAAGTTGGTTGGTCAGCTTTTGAGCCTAGCAGTGCTATTACAACGATTTCAGCAAAGTAACCCCTGAATTTTCATTGAATTCTGCCAACTTTCTATTTTTAGTAAGTGTCGGTTTAGGGTTGGTTTTCTCAAGATTTTCACATTCAGACAACTTCATTATATTCCGAGCACTTCAAGTTCATTCCTGACAAATTTTAAGAAAAAATGGACGACTTGCTATTTTTAGCAGTCCAACTTCCGGAGCAGATTTCAGGGTCTATACGTTACATTTTCTGATGCATGTCCGGAGATTCTTTTTGGGTTTTTCGAGACCTTCGCAGCGGTATAACATGCAAAGTAGGATGGCAACTTTCAGCATCCAGCTTTCAGGGGCCGATATTAGGGTTTGCATGCAGACTTTTTCAGCGCATGTCGGCATATTCCTTCTGGGTTTTCAAAGAGCTTCACGATGGTGTAACATGCAAATGGAACTGATCACTTTTCAGAAACTTACTATTTTTAGCCAGTGCTTGCATGTTGGAGATTTTTCTGGGTTTTTCTGGGTTTTTCAAGATTTTTCAGGCAGTATGACATGCAAGATCATCCGGCAGCTGGTCGGTCACTTTTTCGGCCGCTTTCTATTTTTAGCAAGTATCACTTGGGCAGCTGTTCAGCGCTTCAGAACTACAAACTAGTCATCATGCAACTAGAACGAGGTCAAATGGAGCTCATCTGAGGAGCACGCACAAAATTAGGGTTTCAAGATTGAGAGCTAAAAATGAGGAGTCAGGCACCAAAATCTCCAAAACTGAAGTCTCCATCATGATCAACATCTTTCAGGAGGTCTGCTGGCAAAATTTGAAGGCAATCGGAAAACTTGCTATTTTTAGTAAGGTGTTCCAGACGAGGGCTATAAATAGAAAGTTGATCTCGGCGTCAGCACAAACGGGCAAGGTCACCAACGAAGAGCGTACTGTCCAAATTTCAAGACAAACGGAGATAGGGAAGCCTCAGAAATGAATACTTACTATAAATAGTAAACAACTATAAATGGCAGGTCAGCATCAAATCTCGGCGAGCACAAGTCAAACATGTGATAAAGAGTCTTTGGCGCGAATTTCAAGATAAACGGAGTTACGGAGAATGAAGAATCAGATAATTGTTATTTTTAGCAGGTCAATTAGGGTTTCCTAAAGTCAAGGGCAGGGCACGACAACCATGCAGGAACAGCATCCAGTCACGATCACCGTGTTTCAGGTATTCAACACGTGAAATTTGAAGACTTTCTGAACAGTTTCTATTTTTAGCAAGTTGCTAAAATAGCAGGTACAAACAGGCATCGGGCATCAACGGGACAAATCAGTTGAAATTCAGAGCAGGGCAAAAATCAAGCTTTTTGGGGTCAGAATTCAGTTGACAACGCAAAATTTAGGGAACTTTCTAAAAATAGAAAGCCGGGGCGAATTAGGGTTGACTAAGGAAAAACAACTTAAATCTGGCAGAGGGCGTAAAATTTGCTAAAATGGATAAAATTTCAAGTCCGGCATTGAAACTCGCTTTGAAAGCTGAATAGAGGCAGAAAATTGACTAAGTCTAGAAAGTTGGAAGCTCTACTAGCTAAATGCGCCTAGAAGGTTAAAAGTTCTTCAAAGACATTTAAGTTGGAAGTAGCCTAGTCAAAATGCGCCCATGGCAAAAATGAATGTTGCACTAGCAAAATGCGCCCTTTGGTGAAATCGAAAGTTGTTAGTGTCAAATGCGCCTTGCTTGGCAGAGAGCTTAGAAGAAAAGTTTTAAGTGTCAGAACTGAAAGTGGTGTTGTGACCTTTTCACACATCGCCCCATTCAAGATGGGGACCCCCTAAATTTTTGCTCCGTTCCAGTTTTTTGGCTTGGGTTTTCTCTCTCTCTCTCTCTCTCTCTCCCGTTCTGTCTCTTTTCTGATGTCCGCCTTTTGAGGGTTGCGCCTGTCAGTGAATTTAAGCGTGAAATTGGCCAAGTGTAAAAATTAGGGTTTCATTTATCCCGGTTAATCCAATGTCGAATAGGGTGAATATATTGAAAACTAAGCTTAACGTTGTTGTCAGCATGTTTCCAGCAGGCTCTCAGCAAGTTTTCGTCAGATTCCAAGATACTTACTATTTTTAGTAAGTGTGAAAATCGGGGCAATTTGTCAGCTATTTTAAGATTCCGACAGTCACACAGTACTCAGAGCACATCAAACTGCTCGCGTGCAAAATTTGAGCGAAAACAGACAACTTACTATTTTTGGCAGTCCGGCTTCCGGCACGAATTTCAGGGTTTAGATGCAGAGTTTTTCTTTGCATATCTGGATATTCCTTCTGGGTTTTTCAAGACCTTCGCGATGATATAACATGCAAGACGAGACGACCACTTTCAGAATTCAGCCTTCCGAGGCTATTTTTAGGGTTTGCATGTCAGGGTTTCTTTTGCATGTCGGGTGATTCCTGATGGGTTTTTCGAGAGCTTCGCGATGGTGTGACATGTAAACAAAGATACTCACTCAGTAAGGAACTTGCTATTTTTAGCAGGTGTGTCCCGGCACCACTTCCCAGTAGTTTGATTCACGGGCCGATCGCAATGCCACAGAAACGAAGGGAAACAGATATCATTTGATACGCATGCAGCGAATTAGGGTTTCCAGCTTTGGGACCCAAAAAGAGGCGTAAAAAGTCAAAATTTTCGAAAACCGGTGTAAACCACCGCGATCAGCATTCTTCAAGCTATCTGCTGATGAAATTTCAAGTCAAACGGAGCACTTACTATTTATAGTAAGTCAGATTGGAAACAGGCTAAAAATAGTAAATTGAGTGCATGCGTCAGTGTCAACAGACAGGTCACGTGGTGAGGAGCGCC
Source organism: Sequoia sempervirens (assembly GCA_007258455.2). Taxonomy (NCBI): domain Eukaryota; kingdom Viridiplantae; phylum Streptophyta; class Pinopsida; order Cupressales; family Cupressaceae; genus Sequoia; species Sequoia sempervirens. The sequence goes on along the minus strand of VDFB02270651.1, from coordinate 384,784,051 downwards.
TCATTGAAATTTCAAGACGATCGGAGCATGGGAGCTATTGGAAACAAGAGCTTACTATTTATAGTAAACCACCTTTAGAAATGTGCTAAAAATAGCAGGGTGGCTAAAAATGGCAGTGTCGATAGGACAATGAGGTTATGAAGATGCAGTGAGCAAAATTTCAAGTCGTTCCGAGCTTCAGAAGTGCAAAATTGAGAAGGCTTACTATAAATAGCAGGGCACTTAAGCAGGCAAGTTGCTAAAAAATTTCTAAGTATAAGTTTCATCCTGCTCAAGGGGTAAAATGCGCCCAGGTGAGTAAGAAGGCAAGAAAATTCTTAAGTCATGAAGTTTATCCTTCACCTAGGCCAAAATGTGCCCAAGGTATAAAAGTCAAAGAAAAGTCAAAGATTTCATCCTGCAGCAGGGCCAAAATGCGCCCAAGGAAAACTCAGGAGGTTGAAAAATTTTCTAAGTATAAGAAATCCGCCACCACCCTCAAAATGCGCCCAAGATGCAAGTTTATCCTTCTCACAGGGTGAAATGCGCCCAACTTGCAAAGAAGTCAACAAGTCAAAAGTTTTCATCCTCCTCAAGGGGCGAAATGCGCCCAAACACATGCATGTAAAGACGAAAATTAGAAGGTGAAGAGTCACTCCTGAGGCGTTGTCATGAGTTTATCCACCAGCTACATCAAAATGCGCCCAAAGGAAGAGAAAGTCAACAAGTCAACCCGCTTTATCCTTCTCATGCATCAAAATGCGCTCAAGATGGAAGAGGGTCAACAGGTCAAACGTTTTTATCCTCCTCACCCTCCAAAATGCGCCCAAACTAGCTCAAGTCAAGACAAAAGACGGAAGTTGAAGAGTCATCCAGTGGATATGCTCAAATGCACCCAATTTTAGGTGTAAAAGGTGAATGGAGGTGGTAAGTAAGGTGAAAATTTTTGCCTAGACGTGGTGAAAGGTGGTAAATATCAAGGCGTTATCCTCCTCCACATCAAGAATGCGCCCAAGGTGATGAATTGGGCGTGATTTTTGAATTTCCTCTCAAGTGTGCTAGGCGCCAAGGGTTGATGAGTGTCATGGAGTGTTAGAAAATTTTCTAAGGCGTGGTGGAGTGATATGTGGTAGGGCTTATTTTTTTTTTTAGTCACCTCTTCAAGTGTTATGCACCTAGAGGGATGGAATAAAATGTGAAGTAAAGTGACTTGCTGAGTGATAAAAAATTTCAAAGGCAAGGATGAATATTTCCATGTGCGCCTAAGATGTTGTGATGAAAAATGAAAATAATAAAAATATCTCTAAGGCGTTAAAATTTTAAATAAAATTTCCTTGCAAGGGTGGAGTTAAATACAAAGTAGCAAGTGGGAAATAAAAGTGTGCCAGGCGTGAATAAAAATTTTCTAAATGAAGTTGATACTTTTCTCCACTGGCAAACAAATAGAATTTTCCAAGGCAAATTCTTAACGTGTGATGATTAAAATATTTTCTAAGGCGAATTATTTTCTTCTTAGAAAATACGTCTAGAGCCTCAGGGTGATGAAGTTTTCCGAAGCACGAGCAAATTTTCTCAGCAGTGGAGTCAGGGGTGAATGGTAATGCAAAGATGAATTCAAGTTCTTCAGTTAGAGTAACACAGAGTGATCACAGGCGAAGAATCAATTTAAAATGGTGAAAATAATATTTTTCTAAGGTTCAAAATTCAAAAATTAAATGAACCCGTTCGTTGGGTACCCATGAATTCGAGGCGTTCTGAAGAAAATTTTCTTCTGGGTACTGGACGTTCGTGATGATAGATGGATTTCCAAGTCTTCTAGGCTTCGCCGACACTCTTTCAGTGAAGAATTTAATCAGTGCTCAAATTGTGAATTTTCCTAAGGGAGAATTTAAAATTTTCTAAGGGAAGGTGAATAAAACGTGTTTTCAGAGTGAATTTTCTTCGAATGAAGAATTCGAAGTCAGTTGCCTAGATAAGTTTGATTGAATTCTTCAGTGATGAATTTTCCAGAGATGATGAAGAGTTAAAATTCGAATTCAAGTGACAGAGCTCCGGCTGGTGATGGAATTAAATTAAATTTTTCGAGAGTAAACGCCAGTCAAAGTCAAGTTTCTAGAAGAGCAAGATTCCTGACGCCCAGGGACAAGTGTCAGAAATACCAGAGAGGGAAAATTCGAATTCTTGAAGTGGAGTAGTGGAAGTTTAATGCACTGGCTAAAAATGGCTTCTTCTAGAATTCGAGTTTTAGCTATAAAATGAACAAGTTTCTCACTTTTTTTTCACAGCTGAAGAAGTCGAATTTGCTCTAAGTGAAGTGTTGCAGTGAGTGGTTGCTTGAAGAGTTCGAAGTCTGGAGTTTGTTGAGGCTGCTAGGAGGGACGCCTTGAATTTCTGAGAGGTGCCTTTGCTGAAGTATAGAAGTGCGCACTTGCTGGTTGGAGAAGAGAAGTTGCTCAAATTTGAAGCTAAGAGGTACGACTTTGCTGATATAAGTGGCTGAAGTTTGATTCGTTGCTGAAGTGGAAGTTGCCAGTTGAAGAAGGGACGCCTAGAAGTGAATTGCTGAGTTTTCAAAGTGTGGATTACAAGATTGCTGATTGCTGATATAAAGTGTGAAGTTCGAATTGCTGGTTGACATTGATTAAGAACCGTGAAGCCATCGAAGTCTACTTAGAAATCTGTTCTAAGTGTTGAAGTTCAAATTTATTGAAGAAGAGGCTGAGGTTTGCAAATTGGAAATTCTCTTGAAGTCGACTGCAGCCCCTATGCAATGTCTTGTTTCATTTTATTAAATCAAATTGCTAATGAATGTTATTGTTTGCAGATGGCTGAGGCAAGGACAACTGGAAAGGACAATGGAGCATCCAGACAGGCAGTGATCAAGAAGCTGAGTAAGACGTTCATGCCAGAATCAAAGTTCATTTCAAAGCTGGGCAAGTTGACAGACACTAACCTGGGCACCAAATTAAATGAAATTAAAAGTAAATTGAATGAAATGAATTTAAAAGTGAATTTGAGGTGAAATATAAAAGGGAATTTTGGAGTTCATTTCGTTCATTCATTCATTCATTGTTGAAGAAGAAGAATGTGGCTAAGGGTTTTTGCTGAGTTTGGAAATCTCAAGCTTTTGAGGACATAGTCCCTCAAGAAGAGTAGGTCGGTACAGGAGTGAAAGATCTCCCAAGCCAGTTTGCAGACAACTTCATTCAAAGGTTCTGCTTGTGCTTCAATGAATCTATAGGAGAGTTTCATATTTAAGGGTCTGAATGAAATATTAGAATAATGCAAATATATTGATCATTATTTTAAGAGCAAAGAGAACTATAGGAGAACTTCAATAAATAGGTGGTTTCCAGGCAAGGGTTTTGGCAATTTAATTGTATGCAGCTTTGCAGTAGGCATGGGGATTGGTGATAGTGATCGTTGTTGAAGTTTATTATCATTGTTGTTGTTGTTATACTACTGCAAACTTTATACTTCATTCTAGCATCCATTTCAAAGGGTTTCAAGCCATATCTTACCTATGAGTTCTGTTGTGAACTTTTCACACATTGCCCCATTCAAGATGGGGACCCCTAATTTTTGCGTCATTCCTCATTTTTTGGCTTCGTTTTTCTCTTTGTTTCTCTCTTTTTGCTATCTGCCTCTCCGGGGATGTGTCCCTCATCGAGCTTAAGCGTGAATTTTGGCCTAGTCTGAGAATTAGGGTTTGCACTTTCATGGTCAATTTGAAACCAAACGAAGTGAATAAATTAAAAACAGAGACTAACATTGATGTCAGTATGCTTCTAGCAAGTTTCCACTGAAATTCCATCGAATTCTGGGTACTTACTATTTTTAGTAAGTATGCAATTCGGGGTGTTTTCTCAATATTCTTGGAGTTTCGATCGTCACACTGCATTCAGAGCACATCAAGTTGCTCATGGTCAAATTTGAGCAAAAACAAACAACTTACTATTTTTAGCAGTTCAGCTTCTGGAGCCAATTTCAGGGCTTAGATGCAGAGTTTTTCAGCGCATGTCGGATGATTCCTTCTGGGTTTTCAGAGACCTTTGCGGTGGTGCGACATGCAAAATGAGATAACAACTTTCATGATTTAGTCTTTCAAGGCTATTTTTAGGGTTTGCATGTTAGGGTTTTCTTTGCATGTTTGCATATTCCTTATGGGTTTTTCGAGAGCTTCGCGATGGTGTAACATGCAAACAGAGATAATCACTCATTCAGAAACTTGCTATTTTTAGCAGATGCATCCCGGCAGCCGCTTCCCAGCACTTCCGAATCATGAACTAATCACAATACAACAGAAACGAAGACAAACAGAGGTCATTTGATATGCATGCAAGATGAATTAGGGTTTCCAGCTTCGAGACCCAAAATGAGGGGTAAAAAGTCAAAATTTTCGAAAACCGGTGTATACCACCGCGATCAGCATCTTTCAAGCTATCTGCTGGTATAATTTGAAGGCAAACCGAGCACTTACCATTTATAGTAAGTCATTTCAGAAACTGGCTAAAAATAGTAAATCAATAGTAGGCACCGATGTCAGCAGGCAAGTCACGTGGTGAGGAGCACGTCATTCGAATTTCGAGGCAAACGGAGGTGTGGAGGTATCAGAAGCAGGAATTTACTATAAATAGCAAACCACCTTCAAAATATGCTATTTTTAGCAGGCCAGCTCGGAATAGCAGTGTCAACAGGGTAACAAGGTCGTGAAGATCCAGTGTTCAAAATTTCAAATCATTCTGAGATTCAGAGATGCAAGAATTGAAGACTTACTATAAATAGCAGGCATGTAGAAGCTGGCAAAGACAAGAAAAATGGCTAAGTACAAGCTTCATCCTGCTCCCTAGGCAAAATGCGCCCAACATACCTTGATGCCATGGAATAAAATCTAAGTGTTAGCTTCATCCTGCTCATGCCTCTATATGCGCCCACTTCAAGAGTTGTTGAAAAAGTTTCTAAGGCAAACGAATATCCCCCTCCTATGGCAATATGCGCCCATGTTAAGAAGGCCAATGGTCAACAAGTCAAGGGTGTTGGAAAAAGCTTTATCCCTCATCACATTCAAAATGCGCCCACCTCAAATCATGACATGCAAAATATATTCTAAGTATGTGTTCATTCCTCCTCACATGCTAAAATGTGCCCAAGATTAGCAAGGAAGTCAAGGCAAAGGTGGCATTTGAAATCTCATCCTCTTCCCATGCTTAAATGCGCCCAAGTGAGAGAATGTAAAGACAAAACAAGTCAAAGATGGCGTTGAAAGTTCCATCCTCCACCTCATGCAATATGCGCTCAGCTTGGCTAGGAAGAAGACAATTTTAAAATCCTTCTCACCATAAGAAATGTGCCTATGTATAGCAAAGTCAAAAGGGTCAAAGATGCTTTGTCCTCCTTCCATACTTAAATGTGCCCATCCTTCTCAAGGGGTAAAATGCGCCCAAATAAAGGCATGTGAAGACAAGAGTTAAGGGCATTGAAAAGTCAAAGTCCTTCATGACATCAAGAATGCGCCCAAGTGCATGAAGTGTGAAATGAAATAAAATTACCAAGGCGTGGAAATAAGATGTTAAGATGCTAATCCTTCACCATGTGTGAAATACGCCAAGGTAAGGTAAAGGTGATGGTGATGAATAATGCTGGGCGTTGGAAGTTTAAAAGGAAAAATGTTCTTCATGGCATATAATATGCACCCAAGGCATTTTTAAAAGAAATTTCTCCAAGGCAAGGGACGTAGAATTTTCTAAGTGAATCGAAATAAGAAAAATTCTTCACCACAGGAAGAATGGATTGAAGAATGAATAAAATTTTGTAAGGGAAAAATTTTCAAAATGCAAAGTGATTCAAAAATTTTTTTAAGGCACAAAGGAATTTCTTCCTTAGGAAAATCACGCCTGGGCTTGGAAGTGTGAACTTTTTCGGAAGCACGAATGAAGTTGCCAGTGGAAAAGTCAGTGAGTGCTTGCTTCACGAGGTGGATAAAATATTTTCAAGTCAGAGCAACAAGAAATGTCCACAGATGTGAAGAACGGAATTATAATTGTTAAAATTATTTTCCCAAGGTTCAAAATTCAAGAAAATCAAATGAACCCGTTCGTTGTACACCCATGAGTTCGACGCGTTCTGAAGAAAATTCTCTTCTGGGTATTGAAGATCTTTGACAAGGAATGGATTTCAAGGTCCTCTGCACTTCGCCAAGGCGTTTAAGATGGAGAATTTGATTGGCGCTTGAACAATGAATTTTCCTAAGGGAAAACTTAAAAAAATTCTAAGCCAGGGAATAAAATGTGTTGTTGACATAAAAATGCCTTGGCGGATGAATTCGAAAATGATCGCCTAGATAATTTTTGATCAAATTCCTAATGAATGCATTTTTCTTCGAGCCTGAATTGGATGAAATATCAGAGTGAAGTGCGCCAAGCAGAATACAAGATGGGTTGGAAATTTGGCTAAGGCATGAAGAATTTGAGGATGAAGTTTGGAAAACGATGAACCCTTGGAGATCAAAACATGAAAATCTTGGTAAGTAAGTTGAGTTTATATTATGAAGTGTTCTAATACTCTTCTCCTTGCTTGTTTTGCAGGAGGAACGTCGAGACCAAGCGGTGATGACTTAGGTGACGAAGAAAGTAATCCAAGATGACATTTCAACCTTGAAGGAAGAAAAGTTGCAAGAAAATGGCTAAGTGTTGAGACTTAGTGATAAAAGAATGTTTTCAAAACTCAAGATGGAGAAAAGAATAAAAGCTCGAGCAAGTTGAAGAACAACGTCAAGAAGAAGATCAAGAACAGTGTGAACGCATTTCAAAGTTGGAATCTTCTAGAAGGATGATGGACATTAATGGCTCATTTATTACCCCACTCCTCTTTGTGGCGGTTTTTAGGGTGAATCTTGTTTAGGGCTGAGGTGGCACGATTTGGGCCATCCAGTCGATTGTAATCTAAGCCGTCCGTTGGACTTGGCCATCTATAAAAGGGGGAGTCCCCCTCATTTGTAATCTCATTAGATTAGAGCTAAAATAGCAGAGAAGGAATAGAGAGAAATTGATAGAATAGAAGGTAGAATAGTTTAGATTGAAAAGGAAGGAAAGTCTTCCCTTTGAATACTTTGTAAGAAGTTGTCGTGAATGCTTTCATAATAAATGAGTTTTTCATTGATGGTGATTTCTTCTTTGTTATGAGTAGTTGTCGAGGCTTCTTCGTCCTTCCAATTCACGTAGCATCTTGAAGTAGCTTAAAGTAAATTAGATTTCATTTCATGCAAGTACTTAGTAATTGTGGAATGTGGTGCTCGATTTGAACAAGACTTCGTTCGTCCATACCACTAGCGGGCTCGCTGACGGTGGGTTCGCCCTACGTGGTCAACTGGATTTACTTATCAAACTTAACTTCGATTGTGATTCAAGTGTTTGTATGCATTATCTTGATGGTACTTGCATGTTGAGTTATAATTTGAACATCTTTCGCCACTCCTCTGAAGATTGCACCGGTTTTGTGGAAGCTGTCTGAAGCGAGGCAAAGCAAGGCCCGGTTGAAGTCTATAAGAATTGATCACCATGTCCCACGCCTTAGAGTAGAACATAAACTTCTTAGGCCCTACACCCATTTAATTTTAGTTCATTTCCGGTTAGGATTAGGAAACTTGTGCTCGCTTTCCAAATCATTTGAATTGCACGAAAGCCCTTAGTCCGTTGTTTGTTGTCAATGCAGAACAATTGTGTAAGTCCCCTTGAAATACCAGCAAAATCACATCAAGCCAACTGAGACTATTCACACTGAAGGAACCTTGGAGTTAAATGTATGACCTATCTCGCAATTTTAGCATGCAGGAAACTTTGTTCAAGAGAGGATAGAGTAGTCGTTGGCGACTTTATTCTGTGTTGGTGTGGTCGCAAAAACCACGTCAACAAGTTCATGATTTGTAACCTCTAGAAGATTTTATGGGTATTGTTGTTTTAGATAATAGGGGATATTCTATGATCTGAGTTATCAATATTTTCAGTTGTGTATTCCCTATGTAATGTTCACTTTTTGAGTTGAAAATTATTATTGCAATGTCTTCTATTCTGTTGCATTATATTGTTGTATCAAACATTGCAAATATATCACAAGATATTCATTAAAACCAAAAAAATAACAAAGACAAGTAAAAATCAGAAAAGTAAATATCCTATCAGGGGTGGGATGTTACAATGGTATTATAGCACAGTTTTCCTGCCATCCTGTTGGGTACCTGATTTCAGTTGCAATTGATTGGTGGTTTGGTAAAAATGAAGTCTACACAAGAACTCATGGCAAAATTGATGGAGGTCTTACAAGACTTTATACAACATCCAGAAAAATTAGATCCTTTGTTTGTGAAAGGAAGGAAAGCAAACACTAATGCACATAATTTTACCAATATAGAGGAAAAAAAAAGGGAAGGAAGAAAGAAGAGGTTGGAGAGGAATTGCAGGTGACCAAAAAGGTACTAGATGGACATGATGCTACAAATATTGACGATGAAACTAGTCCCTCAAATGAAGTAGAATACATTGATCTCTGCAATAATGTTGAGGAGGAGCAATCAACAGATTTGAAGCTCACTAAATCAGCAAGTAAGGATCCAAAGAATGATTTTCACAATGTTAAGGAAAGGGAACCACTTGATGCTTCCACAATAGAGGTGTGCAAAATTTTTTATGTTGGTGATGTAAAGATTGTATTTGATAAGCTTGGTGGAGCCCCATTACCCTTACATGAAGAAACCACAAAAAGGTATGATAACAATTCTGATTTTTGCAACAGTTATATTTCCTTGCATCATCATGAGATAACAGCTATTTCACACGAGGTGATGGTTTTGTGGAGTCTTCTAATGTTGATACTCAAGATTTGGATGTTAAAGATGAATTATGTGTTATGGATTCAAGCCACAAACATTCTGATTTTGTATATCAGACCTTGGAAGATGTGAACAAGACATAAGTTTTGTGTGATGGGTGGTTACAAAGAGCTAAGAAGGCAAAGATGTTGGATGCCCAAGCAAAACAGTGCTTGCAAGAGGTCAAAGAACGTTGCAACCAGCTAGGTCAAGCAAAGAAGCAGAGGGAGTCACACCTTAGATCTCTAATTTGTAATATCCCTTGCTAGTTCTAATGTGAATTTTCCCTCAAGGAATATTGTCAAGTCCACCAAAATGTAAACAAAGATCTTGGTTGCTATGGGCTCTCTAACTTTTTTAGGGTTTTTCACCTAAAGGAGAGGGATAGACCAAAATGGCAATGTTCACACTTTTGAAACCACTGTAATATTCCTTGCAATATCCGACCCCAATTGCTGATTAAGGTCTCAAGGAATATTGTCAAACACTTTGCACACAAGGTCTGATCTTGCTGATGTGAACTTTTGTTTGTTTGTTATGAGTTTGAATGCTGCAAATGATGTTTTTGAATGCTTCTATTGATGCAAGATAGAAAACAAAGTCTCAGCAAAGCTATGCCGACTATTTTCTACCTTTTACATGCATATAAATGACTGAAAATGTGCATCTACAGCAACTAGGAATTATGACAAACACTTGGCATGCAAACTATTAAGCAAATCATGACAACATAGATATAAGCATTACATCAAATACTTGGCATGCAAACTTCAGACTTAAATTCCTTCATTCAGATATGCAATAAGCTGATTTCAAAGGCTTGGAAACTGATTACAACGATCTTCCTCTAATGACACTATAACTTCCTAATAGCTGCAACTTATTTTCCAGACTTGCTTCAGACTTTCATATATTCCTAACATGCCAAATGCAATGAGATGATGACTGATAAATCACTATTAATTACAACGATCGTACAATGCAAATAGACTGATTTTCAAGTGACAAACAGGAACCTAATTTTCTAAGTAACCCTTTCCTATAGCTGGTCTGACTCCAACAATAAATTCAAGGTCTTGAAAAATGCAAATTTCAATGCTCCTAAATGATCACCTCCCTTCCTAGACTGGAGTGCTCCAATTCCTTGGTGGAATCGATGCATATATTGGCCTCAATGAATTAAAATATGAGAATCGCCCCTGCTGTTGGCAGCCATGAAAAACCATTAACCAAAAATAATTTTCCTTGTCTAAGCCAGCAATGAGACCCTAAGAAGGATCACCTAGGTACAAGGAATAGATTACTTCAATACCCACAACCATTCACTCTTTCTAAAGTGAGATATGAATAAAATCGTCCTCCTTCTCTATTCAGATTGACCAACATGAAATAAGTCTGATTATGACCAACAACTGATGAAAAATGCAATGCAATCCTCTCTCCAATTCGTACCAAGCTGCTTCAATAAGCTGATATGTAATCTCTTCCTCCAAATTTGGCCAAAGGCCACAAATTTGCAATGCAAGCACAAGTTGAACTTTTGAAGTGAAGCCCACAACTGGCAATAATCTGAGCTGATAGTTTCATAGCCTCAAAATTGCTCAACCAATGAGAGTTTCGTTCCCAAAGGTTCAATAATGGTAGAAACCCTAGCTGGCTCCTTCACCAATCAATCACATCAAAGTAAATATCAATTCCTGGATGATTAGAAGCAAAGCCCACCCCCTCTTAATATACTTTTCTCCTCTTGAGGTCGGCCCATCTAGAATCTTCTAATAAAACATTAATAATTATTATTTTATTTGCACTTTATAATAATATTAAAATATAACTTTATAATTCATGTTGTCGAAACAATATGTTTTCAAACATCCAAATAACAAATTGTGTCTTCCAACATTCAACAAAACATAGAAAACCCTCATTAAACCACTGAATCAAGGAGTAAAAGCCAACCACTGACTAGGTAATTGCCTCAAATGACCCTCTAACCATGCTCGTTAGCCTACGAGAGTCAGGAATAGGCTAAACCCTCTAAAACTAATGCTCATGAAAATGGGAACATTACATAATTCTTCCAAGGGAAGAATGTGTAGAAGTTGAGCATACAAAGGATGAGCCCCTTGAGATGAGGAAGCAAGAGGAACATGAAGATGTGCATGAACAAGAGAAGAGGTATTATTCAGAAAATTCTATTGGTATACCTAGCTTTCATTTTGAGGCTCATGAGTTACCCCTAGTTGAGATCTCATTAAAGGTTCAAGTCCCAATGTTGGGTGGAATAGTTGATCACACACTTAGTGGATCAGCCACTAATGTCATGACTACACTTGTGGATGGAAACATGGGTGAGGCAGATTTGTATTGGTTTATGAGCATTCATGACATGCTCAATGGGATGCAATCCTCTCATGTTGTTGACTCATTGGGGGAGTATGTAGCTACTTCACTTTTGAGATTTGTGCCAATTAATGGACATACTTGGGAGATGGAATCAAACTATGACACAAGCTCTTGGAGTTTGCCTAATTAGGACATTCAAAGCCTTTTGACCAAGTGTCTAGATGAGAGACCATTAAGTGTGACACCGTTTTCGGCACCTATGAGGCATACTCATCACATCCACAGGAGATTTGCAGAGTTTGGAGTGGGGTGTTGTGATGTTGGCACTTTGAGTTACTTCCATCTCCTCATGTTCGATGGATGTCAGGTTCTAATGTGTTGGGATCTAGGTGGTGAAAGGTTTGGCATGTCAGTTTGGTTGGATCCCGATGTGTTGCTTCACCACTCTTGGCATGGTGAAGATTATATCAAAGTAGCACAGTGGAAATCAGCAGGTGATGTGTATGGCAGACTTCCATTCTGGTTATGGGATTCAGGGATTCTTTTGTTTGGTAGTTTTCTCTATATTGAGGTAGTTGTTCACAGTGATGTTGAGCATGGTTTAATCTCTACCTAGCGGATGTAGTGGACATGTAGTTGGGCATTTTATAGATTGATTTGGGATCCTAGCATTCAGGTGACAGGCCAGAGTATTCAGGTGAGGATTGCTTGGGGACAAGCAATCTTGGGGAGGGTGGACTGTAATGTCTCCTTTTCCTCGTAGTGGTTAGCCTATCAGTTGGGTTCCCGTAGGCTAACATGGTGGATAGGGAGCTCTTTTGCGGGTCTTATGACCTTTTGGGAAGTCTGCATGCCATTTCATGAGTTTGGAGCCAGTCTCCTATTTTTTAGGAAGGGATTGACAGTTCACCTATGACCACCTAGAGCTTGTGGAGCCTAGCAGGGGGCCTTAAGAGCCATTTCAGATGATCAAAGACAGTTTCCTACTTTCTAGAGGAATCCCTACCTTGTAGAAGGAGATTGGAAGTTGGCTTGCTTTGTTCAGATATCACCCCGAGATTAGTTGCAGCATCAGTTTTCAATTGGAGTGATCAGGTGATGGTCTCAACATGAAAGATAAAATATTAAAGTGTTAACTTTAATATTTTAATTTGATAAAGTAAAGCGATTAATTCTTAAGTCACTTTATAATATTTTAATAAAGTGATTATTTAAAGGGGACTTTATTATTAAAGGTGATATAAGGGTTAAATGGAAATCAATAGAGTGATCTATGATGCTTTATTAATTTATTATATTAAAAGGGAGACATAGGACTTTATTAAAAAGGGATTTAAATGATTCTAAAAGTATACTTTATAATATGAGTTAAAGTGTCATTTTAAAAGGGGAGATATAAGTGATTTTTAAAGTATACTTTATATTATGAAGTTGTGCACCAAATTAAATGAAATTAAAAGTAAATTGAATGAAATGAATTTAAAAGTGAATTTGAGGTGAAATATAAAAGGGCATTTTGGAGTTCATTTCGTTCATTCATTCATTCATTGTTGAAGAAGAAGAATGTGCCTAAGGGTTTTTGCTGAGTCTGGAAATCTCAAGCTTTTGAGGACGTAGTCCCTCAGGAAGAGTATCTCAGTATAGGAGTGAAAGATCTCCCAAGCTAGTTTGTAGACAGCTTCATTCAGAGGTTGTGCTTGTGATTCAATGAATCTACAGGAGAGTTTCATATTTAAGGGTTTGAATGAAGTTTTAGATTAATGCAAATATATTGATCGTTATTTTAAGAGCAAAGAGAACTATAGGAGAACTTAAATAAACAGGTGGTTTCCAAGCAAGGGTTTTGGCAATTTAATTGTATGCAGCTTTGCTCTAGGCATGGGGATTGGTGATGGTGATCATTGTTGAAATTTATTATCATTGTTGTTGCTGTTATACTACTGCAAACTTTATACTTCATTCTGGCATCCATTTCAAAGGGTTTCAAGGCATATCTTACCTATGAGTTCATGATTCGTAACCCCCATATTTTTTGGGCATTGTTGTTTTAGATAATAGGGGATATTTTATGAACTAGGTTGTCAATATTTTGTGAAAAAATTGAGTATCTAAGCTGATATAAAAATATGGAATTTTCAGTTGTGTATTCCCTATGTAATGTTCAATTTTTGAGTCGAAAATTATTATTGCAATATCTTCTATTTTGCTGCATTTTATTGTTGTATCAAACATTGCAAATATATCACAAGACATTCATTAAAATAAAAAAAAATAAAGACATGCAAAAATCAGAAAAGTAAATATCCTATCAAAGATGGGATATTGCAGAGTCCACCTACAATGTGCACTTCTGTAATATCTTATTACCGGTTATAATATATTGTGAGCTAATCCTCACCGTGGTTTTTTCCATTTTGGGTTTTCCACGTAAAAATTTGGTGTTCATTTGTTATGTGGTTTTGATGGTTGCTTTCATGCTTTCCTTTCTTACCGCAAATGGTATATGCTATGTGGAATGAATGTTTAAATGTTTAAGTGGTTTCAAAGAATAATTATTCACCCTTCCGCTCCGTCCCCCCTGCCCCCCCCAGTATTCCAGGTGTTCAACAAAGAGATCATTGTTGAGATGAAAAAATGTTATGATATTTTCTTTGCATCTAAGAGAACCTATGTTTATCTTTGATTTTCTTGAGGATGAAAACCCTCTTCAAAATACTAGTTTCAGGGATGAAAACCCCCCTAGCTGGTCTTGGTGGTTTCATATAGGAGCCATAGCTATGCTTGCAAATGAAGTTCCGGTTTGTTGCTTCAAGAATGGAGGTATTCAATGTCTTTTGACAAGTTATTTTTGGTTTGCTAATGCTATGTCTGAGAGTGTACAGTTTGAAGAGTTTTGAGGTGTCTTCAATGGGGCCGTACTACTCATGCTAGCCCTACGATTTCAGCTGGTTGTACCTCCATTTGGCTGTACCATTGGGAAAGATTCATGTTTGGTGTTTAGTAAACATCCATTGCTGTTTTAAATTGCAGCTAATGATGCTATTGCAGACCATTCAGTTTGTTGAAGTTTGTGCAGCCTAAGATGTACTCACTAGATAACTAGGCCGTACCATGAACTAGGGGATGCATGTGGGATAGTGAATGAATCACTGAGTTTTGTGGGTGTTTCCCAATCTGTTTGGTGGTGCCTAGACTCCTAGAGATCAGTCCAATTTACTTTGAGGTGAAATTATGTGGTTTGTTGGAGGTTATGACCTTTGCCTCTGCTGTTCATGTTGCATCAGTAGTAATAAAAACCATTTCCAGACCTGCAATAGATTTTCTATCAATCTCAATCTGGTAACAATTATTTTTTCTTGTTTTGGGTGTGGTTTGGAGTAGTTTAGAGTGCTATTTCCTTTGTTATGTCAATATTGGATATGTTTCCTTTATTTCATGAGTGTTGCATCAGCATATAGTAGTATTGACTGTTTGTTTCAGTTTGCTTCAGCCATGTTTGACACAATGTCAGTAGTTGCAAATTGGTACTAGTTTTGCATCAGCTTCTTGTGACATCTATCACAAGTATATTTCATGCTGGGTACATTGAATACTTGTTTATCTATGCCAGTTGGTTTCAGTTTGGAGGTTGCAGCAGTCTAAATTTATGATCACATTTACATCAGCATATATCAGTAGTTTATCTTTCTATATGTATTGCATTTGATATCTTGTAATACCTTGGATGGTAGTATCGGCAGTGGTCTCTTCTTTGCTTCTTGTTTTAATTGCACACCCCACTGTATAAGTGGAAGTGGATGTGTTTGTTGCAATTGCACTCTTATGAATAAGTGAGAAGTGTTTGTTCTTATTGTAATTGCACCCAGCTAAATAAGCGAGAAGTGATAGTGATTTGTGTAATTGCACTCCATTGAATAAGTGAGAAGTGATTGTGCTTGTGTAATCCTATACCCATATGCTCTCACCTTGCCCACATCGGAATCTGGGTGATTAGAAAGTGATAAGAACATTGCATTGTAGCTTTGATTCAGTTGAAAATCTCAAATATTTTTTTGGGGTGGTTATTACATAGTTGGTCTTGAAGAGGAATTTTTCAAGACTAACTCTACTTATGCCAACAAATGCTGAATTTTGCAATTTCTTGTCCTCCCAAATTGATTGATTTGGCATACCCTCTACTAGGAATTCCTCATTCTGATACCAAATGTCAGAAGAATGAATGCATGAAGATTATGAAAATCGTTTGATACACACTTGAATGTGCATGTACTGTATTCATTTGTGTAGAAGGAAATTAAATTGGGTCGTTGTGACTTACATTGTGTAATTTACCTTTTTAGACAAAACTTATGTGTCACTACATCACCATCATAACCAATGAGTGCTTGTGTACAAATAATCTAACATTATATTATATCTAGTAATCAAGTCTATTTAAAAATTCTATTTCTTGCTGTGCCTCGCTGGGCTAATCTTATATATGTTTATTTCTAGTGTACAATTAGTATCCTAATGGTATTAAGCAATGGCTATGCATTCCAAAGATACAATTTTTAAAATTCTGAAATTTAATGTTTATATTTCATATTTGTTTAGATAGACACTTTATACAACTTATGCCAAGATATGAATTTGTTTTTTCTTTCCAAGTGTGCCCTAAATCTGTCTTAACAATGTTTAAAATCTGAGTAAGTCTAAAATGTAAAAAACATAAAAAAGTGATATTTTTATTTCCCCTTTATTGTTTAACAACTTTGAAATAGTATTTTACCAATCATGAAAATCTGAAACAAGTGTTTCTAATTTTAAACATTTAATCAGTTTGTGCTGGCAGAAAAGGTTTGAAAACTAGTGTAGGTGTAATAGCACCTTACAGTGCTCAAGTTAGATACTTGGAGGATAAGATAAAGGCTAAGGATGAATGGATGAACACTATCGATGTAAAGGTCAAGTCAGTGGATGGGTTTCAAGGTGGGGAAAAGGACATTATCATAATTTCCACTGTTAGAACCAAGCACACTGGCTTCCTTTCTGATCAGAGACGTGCAAATGTTGCTTTAACACGTGCACGGTACTTTTCTCTATCTGTTTGTTTCTTTGGAAATTGGTGTTCTGCAATCTCTTTGCTTAATTCTTTCTATTTATTTATATCATCACAAAGAGATTGTGTCCCTTTCATGGACATCAATTTAAACTTATATGTTACAAACAAGATGCTATGGTGGTGTTGATAAACAGATTCTGTCTTTGGATTGTTGGAAATGGGTCCATGCTTGCTAAAAGTAAATCTGTATGGAATAAGATTGCAAAGGATGCAATTGAGAGGGAGTGCTTCCTAAATCCAAATGTCGACAGCGGAATGGTGAAAGCAATAAGGAATGCAAAAGCTGAGATTAACCAATTTAAGAATCTATTCAAGAAGGATTCCATCTTGTTCAACAACACAATTTGGAAGGTAACTTGGATGCTAAAATCATTCAGCTTCACTGCTATGAGAATATTGAACTAGAATCTATGTCTTTTGTGTTTTTCTAATGTATATAATTAAATTCTCTATATAAGTTCATCACTCAAACTTGTTTATCTTTTAAACCCATCTTCAATGCTTATAATTAAATATAAGGCAGAACTTTGTTTTTCTCTAGCTTAACTAGAAATTTATTATGCAATATCTTGAAGGTACTAGAGATATAATAATGTTTAACCTATAACAAACTTGAGAGACCTATTGAAAAATAATATGTCCATGGTGATTACATTACATGGTTGAAAGAGTGCCACCACATGATAGGGCCGGAAATGCATTCTTGTTATTAGTTTATTTGTAAAGCTTGACCCAACCTGCACAAGCTTTCATGAAATGTCAATTTCAAGCAAGATGGGTGCATAAGATTGAACCTTATCTCAATTTAATCATTGGCCATTGAGTGTGGTGACACCTTCCAGATCCTTGGTTGAACCTTCACAATCAGACTAAAAAAAGTCACTGAAATGTCAACCTACCAAAGCATTAGACATTAATATTTTGAAAATTTTGGGGTCCTTTATTAACTGACTCATATGGGCAACACTAAGCACAATATATCAAGGGTTCCAGAATGGTAACAATGGGTTGTATTGGATTCAATCTTGATTGCAGGAAAATATATTGTGATGTCTAGTACTTCAGATCTTATTGTTCTTGATACATATGTTCATAAACATTGTTATCATTTAATTCTGAACTCATTAATCTTTGTTAAAAAGGTCTTTCTAAAGAATAACTTGATCAAATTGGAAAGTATATTGCCGAAGTGATTAGGAAAAAGCATGCATTTTGGTTCATATACAAATTTTCCTGTTCTTCCTTGCTGCAGAATTAGTTAAATAAGTTAGTATATTTTCTTAAATCAAGGGCTTGGCATGTCAAGAAAAGTAACAAGTGGAGCTCAGGTGTCCTAGAAAAGAATACTTGTCTTGACTCTAGAGAGTTTTGTTTGGGTTATGGATCCTACTTGAACTAATTTAGCAGGTACACAACTTTTCACCAAAAGCTTTACAATTCATTACATGGACTATGGAAATATCACATCTTTAATGATTTAGCATTGTCAAACTATATAATGCTTCTACCTTATCCTAGATTGTGGTCATCAAATGCATGTTACCATTAGCATTCATGGATTTATTTTTGTTAATTAATGAAAATCACTATTGAGATAATTAAGAAACCCATATTGTCACTATATTTAAAGAGATCTTGTTTTATATTGGTGTAAAAATTTACAAAGGAGCATGTAATGTCCCCATTTTCCAAATGAGTCATTTATCGGAGATCATTAGACTATTTTATTGCTATAGGCTAAGTTGGGTATTTTAAGATAATGATTAATTAATTAAAATTTTAAATAGTCCTAAGCTTCTCAGATTATTTATATTTAATTAATTAAAAGTTGAACCTTCGTTATTTTAATAAAGTGATTTTATTTTATGCCAATGGAATATTTATTAATTGGGTCACTTTATGAGAGAGAATATAAAATAAGATATTATAAAATCACTTTATGAGCAGAAAAAAATTAATATTTAAAAGGTGACTTTTATAATTGATATTTCAGAAACTTCCAGGAGGGTTTAAAAAGGAGATTTGAGAGCTCATTTGCACATTCTTGACTTGTTATTTTCTTGGAGAGCTTTGAGAGCTTCAAATTTTGGTTCAACAAACCCTAGGATGAAAACCCTTGGGTTCTTTCTTGGTTGATTGGATGAAAACCAATTTCAGCCATCCTTGGTGGATTCGCATAGGATTCATAGATGCATCTATTGGGTTGGATTGGTTTCGGTGGTGAGATATCTACCCTAGCCAACTTGTAGGTGGAATCATATAGGTTCCACGTAGGTGTTGAATGATTGAAGATTATATAATTTTCTGGAGGGTTGTAGGAAAACAAAAAATTATTGCTTTCTAGTTGTTGGTAAAGGTTGATCATTGTTTTTGTTTTTTAGGTGCTATTTTATGAAGATTGATTATCAATTTTAATACCACAATCATGTGGAAATCTGGGATGCCATGTCTGTTGTACCCAAAACCAAAATTTTTGCTTCACTAAGGCATTTTGCTTAATTGAGTCTTAACCTTGTTAGAGTGTTGTCAAATGGTCATTTTTGGGGTTTTCAAATATGGAGTTGGTGTCAGTGTCATGTCATTCTGTCATTGAAGAGATTTAAGGAAAATGAAAATTTGAACGAAAATCATCAAAATTTTCTCTCTGGAGAAGGGAGCACATTCTTAAATAGGCGCCCTATCTTTTAGGGGCCCAAATCCTATTTTTAGGGTTTGTCACCTCCAGCAGACATTTGTCCGGCATCACGTCAGCTTCGCAGTGAGCTATTAAGCCTATCAAACGGACCTGTTTCGAGCAAGTTACAGAGGATATGGCGCAAAACGAGGCAAAATCAAGAATTGGCTAACACTGGTGAAAAGCGCAGCTTTTGAGAAAGGCGCCCATCTTTTTGAGGTGCCAAATGTAGGTTTTTGACTGAATGCCGCCTAGGATGTTTATCTCACGTTTGTTCAAGCTTCGCGACGCATCCGTCAGTGGGCGAATCTGAGTTGCAGAAGTGTCTGAACCTGAGGTCAAACATGGGGTCAAATCTTAGTCAAAATATCAGAGGAAAAAGCGAAAGAGCACATTTTGGAAAAGGCGCCTAAGCTTTTCAAGCCTTTAATGCCTTCTTTCTAATGATTTCAGATATTCAATGTGTTCATGTTACGCTCAGCTTTCTGTTGCCTGTCTTTGTCAGATCAAAAAATGACTCAGCAGCTTGCAGTCGGTTTTTATATTATTTTTGTCGTTTCCAGAAATGGCTAAGTCTGGGATGAAAAGAGCAACTTTTGAAAAGGGCGCCCTTATTTTTCACCCTTTAGATGATGTTTTTTGGGGAAATGTGCCTTTGCAGCTGTCGTGCAGAAGGAGGTTAGCTTCGCAGTGAACCTGAGATCCAGTCCTGAAAGTTGCTAAATCAGAAGTTATGAAGGATTTTGTTCGTTCGAAATGCATGAGTCAAAATTTGACTAAGTCTGAGAAAAAGCGCAGCTTTTCAAAAAGGCGCTTGGATTCTTGAGCCTTCAGATGTCAGTTTTATGACGTGCAGTCTCAAGATATCTTTTGATCAGTTTTTACTCAGCTATGCGATGCACCTATCAGCCAGCCAATCGGAGAAGTCAGTCAACCAGTGTCAGAGGATGAATAGAGGTCCTGGCAGAGGTTTTAGCTTAAATTTTCATCAAATTTGGCTAAGTCTGGAATTCGCTTGAGAGTTCAAAGTTGGATTTTCGAAAGTGAATTGAATGGACACCTTAACTGGAGTTCTGACTGCAGTTAGACTAAACGTTTTCTGGGTTGTCATCTTCAGTTCGTGTATTGGCATGTGGAGTGATGTTTCAGTTCGCATGTCAAGTTAACTAGTTTGCATGTTCAGTTAACTATCTTGCATGTTGAGTTAACTTGATTGCATGTCCACTTAACTGAAGATTATCAGTGAATGTCAACTGAAGTTTGCATGCATGGCGAATTTGGTTGCAATTGTGAAGTTTTTGTGAAGATGGCGCTTCATTGAGTGTCAATTGAAGTTCTAGAAGGGACGACATGAATGGTGAAGCATAAATTTGTGAAGTATGGCGAATTTGAGTGTTAACTGAACTTATCAAAAGGGTCGCCATATTTAGATTTTGTTGATGAAGCATAAATTAGTGAAGTTACGCCCTTTACAAAGAATGACAACTTAAGTTCCAAAAGGGTTGTTATTTTTAGAATTGAATTGAAGCATAAGTGTGAAGTTGGCGCACTTCTTGAAGGCCAACTGAAGATTGAAAAGGGTCGCTATTTTTAGAATGTTTATTGCATGATATATGGCGAATTTCTCATCTCAATTAAGATTGCCAACTTTAGTTATCAAAAGGGGCGCCTTAGTTCTAATTTGTGAATCTAAAGCAAGTGTGAAGGATGGCGAACTTGATATGAAGTGCTAACTGAAGTCAAAGTCGTATGGAGTGGTTAACTGAAGACTGAAAAGGGAAACCCTAATGCATGCTGATTTATTTAGCATATTTGAGTTTTAGTTAACTGGAATGAGGTCCAATCACAGGCCAAGCACACTTTTCATGGATTCCTTGCCTTGTGCGAATTTCAAAGATGAAAATCTATATATTTCAACAATGGCATCCATTATTTCATCATCTTTAGCTTCGAAGTTCTTATTCTTCTTGAGCGACCAGCAAGCTAAAGGTGCTATAGGTGTCCGAATTTAGCATTCTTCGAAGCAACGAGTTCAGATTGTTCGGAGGAAGGCGATTCTAGACTTTATTTTCACTTTGTATGCAGGTTTCATCAAGTTCCAAAGAAGAAGTTGGCGAATTTTTTAGAAGCAGACAAACAAAACTTTCTATCTTCTGTGTTATTTCTTCTATTTCTCACCTTAGGTACTTTCTTCACATGTCAAAGAAATTCAACACATATTCAAAATCTGATCATCTGGGTTCGCATATTTCAGCATTTGCAGCAAAACCCACTTCTTAGATTTTTTCGAGAAAATCACCTCGTAGTCTTCATTCTGAAGCTCTGTGCTTTTTTCGAAGATTTCTTTGCATGTGGGCCAAAATCACATCTTTTTGAAAATCTCATCATCTGGGTTTGTTCAGAATTCCGTTGTGCATAAAACCCATGTTCCAGATTTTCTCAAGAAAAATTGCCCCGGAAGCTCTAAAAACCCCTGCAGTTCTCGACTGAAGAATCTTTGCATGTCAAGCTAAACGATGTGTTTTCACAATTCTGACGTTGTGGGTTGTCTTAGAATCCTTTTCTAGACAAAACCCAGGTCTCAGAATTTTTGGTGAAAATTATCCTTCGACAGGGTATTTTTAGCCTCACCGAGCCATTTTAGCTTTCTGGAGAAAGTTGTCAGAACATAGCCGTGTTCACAGTCAACGGGCGAGTTTTTCATAATGCAATTCACGTAGACTGAATTCAAGACCAAATCGGTCTTAATTTAGGTTTTCATCGGAGCCACTGACAATGAAGCGTTAAGCTGCAAAAGGAACAGAGATTACTCCATTTATGGAGCCGCCAAAGTCACTCAGATATTGTGCCATTATCTTCATAAAAATGGTACCTACGCTGATCTCGAGGTTGTGCAAACTGAGTTTCAGAAGCATGTTCTTGATATCTTGATGGAGATTTTGGATCACTTTTCAGTAATTTCAGCCAGTTTCAGAAAAGCGACTGAAGATGTTAAAGATGGCATGTATACAGTTAAAAAGGACGACAAAGAATTGAAGAGACAGATTATTATTTTTGGACAGCGTCAAAGTGCCAGAATACAGAATAATTGATGAGTTCTTGGTCGAAGTGTTAGACTGAGATGACATGGAGTGATCTGCCAGTTGGAACCTGTAGTTAATTTCGAGGGTTGAGTCATGAGCAGCAGTTAACTCGACTTTCAGTCTTGAGTTTACTTGCTGACTTAACACATGCTTATCTCTTCCTCGGGATTATCATCACAGGAGTTAGGGTTAGGGTTTCCAGTTAACTGAAGGTAGTGGCCAGTTAACTTTGCTTTAAATAAGGACGTGCATGCTTGCACATGGTCCATTTAGGTTAAATGTACCGGTTAACTGATGGTAGCTTTCCAGTTAACTGTATAGTTTACTTCATTAGGGTTTAATAATTAATCTTTCATGCATTTGCAAGACTGTAGTTAACTCAAGGTGATTTTAGGGTTACCTACACCTTGATGTATATAAATAAGAGCTTTTGCTCATTTGTAAATAACTTTTGCTTGAGAGAGAAATATATGCTGCGCCTACCTTGCCCTCAATATTGCTCTTTTGGTATTTGTTCATGTGTCTTCACTATTACGATTAATTGTTATGCCACATAGGGTTTCATGCAATTGTAATGGTGAATTCTTTATGTTTTGTGCAACTTTACCATTGTGATCAATTGTTATGCCACATAGGGTTTCAAGAGGTTGTGATGATAAATCTGTTTTGTGTATATTTACCATTGTGATCAATCATTATGCCACATAGGGTTTCGAGAAATTACAGTGATAAATCTGTTTTGTGAGACTTTTATCATTACGATCAAGTGTTATGCCACATAGGGTTTCGTGAGATTGTGATGATAAAAGCTGTTTGTGAAGTCTTTACTATTTTGATCAAGTGTTATGCCACATAGGGTTTCATAAGATTGTCATGGTAAATTCTTAAATCTGTTTTGTGCCCAATAAGCTTGTTTAGATTGAGATGATAGTTGCCACCTTGCCTTCAAGTAGAGAATCTAAACACGCTATCGCCCGATAATCATCCCCGCCCATTTCCTCATGCTCGCTTTCTTGAGGAAACCGGATAGATTTAAAGTAGATAGCTTAGTTGTAGTTAATGATCTACGAAACAGAAAATCCTTAGCTGCAACGTTTTGGTTTTCTTAACCTTGTGCCTCTTCCAGCTGAGAACAAAAAGATAGGACTTAGATTACTTTTCTTTTCCATGCATTCCAGCACAACGAGGGAGCTTCCCCTCCTAATTTGAAGAGCACTCATTGCGTAGTGTACATAGCTGTCCGTACAAACCTGCACTCCAGAGGTGTTAGATTTTACGCCAACAATGTCAAGAGCATCATTCAAGGCTGGGTGATTGGAGTTGTTTATTGTTGGTTGCTACCTGTACAAACCAACAAGGCATGGGGGTGTAATATCCCCTTCTTAGACCTAAGCTTTCTAGTGACCATTAGCCTATTTCTAGAGTCTCGTAGGCTAAATGGAGGCGTTTCAGGGGATTCCAATATTCTTGGAGGATTCTTGCCAACACTTTTAGTGTTGCCAGAGTGTTTTTTGGGTTTTTTCGGGTTTTCTCTAATCCTTGGTAGGCAGTATTGTTGTTTATAGCACTTACTATTTTTAGTAAGTTTCATGCAATCTCGATTTGGGTCAATTTAGTGTGTGGACACTATTTTAGCAGTATGCTATTTTTAGTAAGTGCTATTTTGGGTAACTGGTCTTGGCAGCAGTGCAGTGCAAGGTTTCTAGTTTGGGTAGTGCTTGGCAGTTGCAGTTTGGTGAGTTCTAATGTTTTGGCATATTATTCACTGAAGTCTTCAAAAGGTGATTTTTATGACTTATGTTATAAAGTTAGAAAAAGTTCATTTTGACCCCTCCTTGTGCCCAACGCCTAGACTTGGTAACTTAAAGTTATTTTTCTAAAAAGAAAAGCAAAAAATTCTTTTTTGGGGAAAAAAAATAAATTGTTTTTTCAAAAAGAAATGAAAAAGAAAAAATGTTTTTTTTCAAAAGTCAAGGAAAAAGAGAAAAGTGTTTTTTTTAAAATGTAGAGTAAAAGCAAAAAGCGCTTTTTTGAAAAAGTAGTGTAAAACAAAAAGGCGCTTTTTTGAAAAAGCAAGGAAAAGCTATAAAAGGAGGCATGTGGTAGCTCATTGGGTTATGCTAAAAATGGTAATGTTATGATGTCGGATTGGAACCTAAGAGTTCTTTCCTAAATCTTCAAAGGACAAAAACCCTCTTTTGACGTGGTTTTTGAGACCGCACCAACACAGAATAAAGTTTCCCAACGGATGCTCTATCCTCTCTTGAACAAAGTATTCAGCATGCTAAGATTGCGAGTGAGTTCATGCTTTCAAATCGAAGTTTCCGGTAATGCGAATAGACTCAGTTGGCTCGATGTGATTTTGCTGGTATGTCAAGGGGACTTACACAATTGTTCGACAGTTGACAGCAAACAGCGGACTAAGGGTTTTTGCGTAATTCGAAGGATTTGACAAATGAGCACAAGTTTCCTAATTCTAACCAGAAATGAACTAAATTTAAAAGAGTGTAGGGGTAAGAATGTTCTAATCTACTCTAAGGTATGGGACATGGCGATCAATTCTCACAAGCTTCAACCAAGCTCCGTTTTGCCTCACTTCGGACAGCTTCCGCGGACCTGGTGCAATCTTCAGAGGAGTGACTTAAGATATTCAGATCATGATTTAGCATGAAGACACCATCACAATGACGCATGCCAGCATATAAACCATAATCGAAGTTAAGTTTCACAAAGTTCCAGTTGACCACGCAAGGCGAACCCACCGTCAGCGAGCCCGCTAGTGGTATGGACGAACGAAGCCTTGTTCAAATCGAGCACCACATTCCACAATTGCTAAGTACTTGCATGAAATGAAATCTACTTTACTTTAAGCTACTTCAAGATGCTACGTTGGAAGGACGAAGAAGCCTCAACAACTATTCACAACAAAGAAGAATTCACCATCAATGAAAATTCTTTTATTATGAAAGCATACATGACAACTTCTTACAAAGTATCCAAAGGGAAGACTTTCCTTCCTTTTCAATCTAAACTATACTATCATATCTAATTGCTCTCTACTCCTTCTCTGCTCTGCTTCTACTTCTAATTTCTAATGTCTAATGAATTACAAATGAGGGGGACTCCCCCTTTATATAGCTAGCCAAGTCCCAAAAGACGGCTAGGGTTACAATCGGCTGGATGGCCCAGATTGTGCCACCTCAGCCCTAAACAAGATTTGCCCTAAAAACCGCCACAAAGGAGAGTGGGGTAATAAATGAGCCATAATGTCCACCATCATCCTTCTAGAAGATTCCGTTTGTAGATGCGTTCACACTATTCTTGATCTTCTTCTTGACGTATTTCTTCGACTTTGCTCGAGCTTACATTTTTTTCTCCATCTTAAGCTTTGAAAACGTTTCTTCAACACTTAGCCATTTTCTTGCAAATTTCTTCCTTCGAGGTTGAGATGTCATCTTGAATCACTTGCTTCATCACTTTAAACCACCATCGCTTGACCTCGACGTTCCTCCTGCAAAACAAGCAAGGAGAAGAGTATTAGAACACTTCACAATATAAATTTGACTTACATACCTGATTTTCATGCTTTGATCTCCAAGCGTTCATCGCCAACTTCGTGTTCAAGTTCATGCCTTAGACAAACTTTCAACACATCTGCATCTTCAAAAAATTCATTTCACCTGCTAGAACTCTGACAACCTTGATTTTATTCATCTCTGGCTCAAGAAAACTATCTTCACGAAGGATTTAAGCAAATTCACCTAGGCAGTTCCTTTCAAATTCATCGTCCGTAGAATTTTACCTTGAAAACACGTTTTCTTCATTTTTGCCTTAGAAAATTTTCAAATTTCCCTTAGGAAAACTCATCAACATGGTGCCCATCAAAAATCTTCACCCTGAAGGCCGAAGCGAAGCATGGAAGACCTTAAAATTAACTCCTCATCGACAATCTTCGATACCCAGAAGAAAATTTCCTCCAGAACGTGTTGAATCCATGGGTACCCAACGAACGGGTTCATTTAATTTTTTTGAATTTTGAACCTTAGAAAATTATTTCCCTGTGAAATTTAAATCCGTTCTTCACATTTGTGAAGATTTCTTGTTGCTCTTGACTTGAGAAATTCTAACTCATCCTGCAATGTTGGCACCTCCTGACTTCACCTCAGGCGACGCATCTGTGCTTCAAGAAAAAAATTCCACGACCCCAGAGCTCTAAGCGTATTTTCTAAGGAAGAAAATATTTTGTGCCTTAGAAAATTTTAAATCATCTCTTGGGAAAATTTTTTGCCTTGGAAATTTTTTACCTTAAAAAATTGGTTGGTGAGAAAGACATCAACTTCACTTAGAAAATTTTATTCATAGAGGTGCCTGGCACATTTTATCTTTCTAGCCACCACTTCGCATTTTACTTCACACTTGAAAAATATTTTTGAAGCTCCAATGCCTTAGAAAAATTCCCATCACTCATCTCATATTTGAGGAAAATCATGCCTTAGCACTTTGTTTCACCTTACATGCCTTAGAGAAATTTTCTAACACCTACCACCTTAGGCGCATATAGCACTTCAAGAGGGATATTCACTTTACCACGCCTTAGGAAAATATTTTCAACTCTTAACACTTTAGGCACATTTGAGGCTTGAAGAGGGATAACGCCTAACATCTACCTCCTTTTACCACGCTTTGAAGTATCCTTTACCTTATTTGCCACCTCCATTCACTTTTCACATCTCAATCTAGGCGCATTCAAAGGAGAGAGAAGAATAATTCTACAACCTCTTTACTTTTGTCTTGACATGCCCTCATTTGGGCACATTTGGTGCGTATAGGAGGATGAAAATTCGCTGACTTGTTGACTTATTAGCTGCATGGGCGCATTTTGGAGGTTGTGAGGGATGAAGCACATGCAACGCCACCTTGACTTCCTTATTCTTGTCTTTACATGCCTTGATTTGGGCGCATATCCACCTAGGAGGAGGATGAAAACGTTTTGACTTGTTGACTTTTCCTCTCCTTTTGGGCGCATTTCACCCCAGCTGCAGGATGGGCGCATTTGGAGGGGTGAGGAGGACAAGTTTAAGACTTAGAAAAATTTCCAGCTCTCATGCTTCAAGTTGGGCGCATTTTGACATAGCTACTGGATAAAAATCATTGACTTCTTTTTGACCCCTTATGCCTTGGGTGCATTTTGGCCTGTGTGAAGGATGAGCTTCATGCTTAAAAATTTTCCTGCCTCCTCATCAACTGGGCGCATTTTACCATGTCAACTGGATGAAGTTTCAAACTTAGAACTTTTTTATCGTTTTTCGCTAGTATTTCATGCCCTGCTATTTTTAGTAAGTCCTCTCAATTTTGTACCTTTGAAGCTCGGAACGACTTGAAATTTTGCACACTGCATCTTCCTGACCTTGTTGTCCTGTCGACACTGCCATTTTTAGTCACCCTGCTATTTTTAGCCTGTTTATGAAGGTGGTTTACTATAAATAGTAACCGCTTGTTTCTGACAGCTCCACTGCTCTGATCGACTTGAAATTTGAATGGGGCACTCCTCACCACGTGCCTTACTATCGACACTGATGCATGCACCTGATTTACTATTTTTAGCCAGTTTCCGATCTCACTTACTATAAATAGTAAGTGCTCCGTTTGACTTGAAATTTCACCAGCGGATAGCTTGAAGAATGCTGATCGCGGTGGTTTACACCGGTTTTCGAAAATTCTGACTTTTTATGCCTCTTTTTGGGTCCCGAAGCTGGAAACCCTAATTCGCTCTGCATGCATATCAAATGATCTCGGTTTCCCTTTGTTTCGTGGCACTGCGATTAGCTCGTGATCCTGAACTGCTGGGAAGTGGCTGCCGACACACCGCTAAAAATAGCAAGTTCCTTACTAAGGGAGTATCTTCGTTTGCATGTCATACCATCGCGAAGCTCTCGAAAAACCCACAGAATCATCCGACATGCAAAAGAAACCCCGACATGCAAACCCTAAAAATAGCCCCAAAGATGAACTCCAAAGTTGTCGTCTCGTTTTGCATGTTATATCATCGCTAAGGTCTCGAAAACCCGAAGGAATATGCCAACATGCAAAGAAAAACTCCGCATCTGAACCCTGAAACTTGCTTCGGAAGCTGGACTACTAAAAATAGTAAGTAGTCTGTTTTTGCTCAAATTTTGCATGCGAGCAGCCTGACGTGCCCTGAATGCCGTGTGACTGTCGGAATCTCAAAAATGCCGACGAACTGCCCTGAATTTCACACTTACTAAAAATAGTAAGTACCTCGGAATCTAATGAAATTTTGCTGAGAGCCTGCTGGCAGCACACTGACAACAATGTTAAGCTCAATTTTCAATTTATTCACCCGTTCGACCTTGGACTGACTAGGAAAGATGAAACCCTAATTTTTGAACTTGGCCAAAATTTCACGTTTTAAGCTCGAAGGCGGAGAAATCCCGGAAAGACAAACATCAGAAAAGAGACGGAGATATTGACAGAGAGAGAGAAACCAAAGCCCAAAAAGACCAGAATGGAGCAAAAATTAGGGGTCCCCATTTTGAATGGGGCGATGTGTGAAAAGGTCACAACACCTCTCTAGGTTGCTAGTTTTGGATTTGGAAGACAATCCCTAGTTGGTTGGGTGTGATTGCATGATGGTGCTTATTGGTGATGGCTTTTAGTAAATTTTCAGTTTTAGCTTATTATGATGTTTTCTAGCTATGCATATTTTGATTTGAGTATTGATTTGCAACGTTTGGGAGCTTTTTAAAGTGATTTTCTTGGAGTTTCAGTTTGTTCGGTTGCTTCTCTCCAACCCTAGGTTGTACCATTGGCTTGCTCATGCTGATTGGAAGATTGGAAAAATTATTGTGGGCATTGTTATTCCTATTTGAAAAATTTGGGCAACCTATTGTGCAAGGTTATAGATTTTTTGAGGAAGAAAACCAATTTTCTAGGAGCAGATCACCCCTCCTTGTTGGACATACCATTTGGAGGGTTTGGTGTGTAATATCCCCTTACAATTTTTTTCAATTTTGAGCACAAGATTTCACCCATTAACATTAGAGAAATCATAAACCAATTGAAAGTAACCTTTCACTTCCTGATCACCCAAATCTCGATGAGGGAAAGGTGAGAGCATACAAAGGGTAGGGGATCATTAGGCAAAATCCAAACTGAAAGTACAATGCTGGAAATCAACCCTTCACTTTTTGATCACCAAGTTCCCAATGTGGGCAAGGTGAGAGCATATGGTGGAAAGGGGATCATTAGCTGAAAAGCACTAGAACTAAGATTCCAATATGAGGACGGCTCAGCTGATCAACAAGATATTAAATGCAACTCGACCACTTATTCAACAGGAGTGTATTACAAGAAATGAGCATGAAAAGTGATTTAGCCGATCTGCAATGTATGCAATGCAACTCGACCACTTATTCAGCAGGAGTATAGAACTAAAAGTAAAATGTCTCGGCGGCTAGCTGTAATGTCCCCTTTTTAGCGTGACCATGACTGTAGATGGTTTAGCCTATTCCTAACCCTCATAGGCTAGAGTAGATGGTTAGGGGGTCTTATTTGGCAGTATTCGGTATGGCTTTGCCTCCAGTGATCAGTGAGAATTCAGGTTTGACCTTCATTGGATTCAGTTTGACACACTTACTATTTCTAGTAAGTGACTATTTCAGGACAGTCAGGGTTTCTATCTATAGCAAGGCACCTGAACAGGCTTCATTTGTAGTGCCAATCCTTTACACCATTGGTTTGATCAGATAATGAGGGATTTACTATTTATAGTAAATCAGTGGTTGATAGAGAGGGACCCTTACTATTTTTAGTAAGGCAGTTGGATGCATAGTGGATGCACAGTGGATGCAGTGGTTAACTCCTTGGTTCAGATGGAATCGAGAAATAATGAGTATTTATGGAGTTGTGTTATTTTAATTATTAATAAAATAATACTTTATTAATAATTAAATATAAAGTGCAATTATAATGTGCAATGGGGCCATGACCCTCATTTAAGTGATTTTTAAAGTGACTAAGGAATAATTAAAATATTTAAATGTTATTATAAAGTTATAATGTAACTTTATAATAATGAAGTCACTTTAATTTTATAAAATGCTTTAAGTGAAAAATTAAAGTGGGAAATATATCTTTTATCCCACATTGGCAAGGAAAGTGTTTGAGCTCTCACAAGAAAAGAATAAAAAAAACTCAAGAGCTCATTCTTAGAGCATCCAGACATTGTTATTTGTTTGATATGATTATTTGGTGAAGGAGCCAACCAAGGTTTCTACTATTTCCAGCCATTGTAAACGAAAACTCTCATTGGTTATGCAATTTTGAGGGTGTGAAATATCATCCGAATTATTGCAGCAGATTGGAGGAGTTACTTCAAACTTCTCATTGCACCAAAGTAGTGGCCAAGGGCCAATTTTGGATTAGTACGATTTTGGAGGATTGCCGGGAATATTTAGTGCATTGAGTTTACATCGAATTAGCCATTGGAGGATCGATTTGCATCATAAATCAGTTGATATAAGTTATGATATTTTATTACAGACTGCAGATGGAGCCACAATTTTGCATATAAGGGCTTCATCTTCATTCGATTGGCATAGGAGCTTGGAGCGCTCCATTCAAGGGCTTATAATATTGATGGTAGACACTTATTAGTGCCCTCTATTGCTGCCAATAATTCATATCTCAGGTCTGATACAAAACAGGGGCGATTTTGGCAAGGTTGGGGTTTGCAGCTGTCAATCCATTTACTCATATGGTCTGATCATTCCAACAGGGGCGGCAAGAGTAGAGATTCATTTGGCATCATTCATCACATAAGGAGTTCCCTCTTCGTCTCCTACACAAGGGAAGATTCAAAAAACAAGTTCTTCCATAAGTATTTAGATCATTTTTGCATTATCATACTAGGGCTGCTGTAGATGAACATTGTAATCAGATTTGGGCATTGCATGAAATACATTTGTAAGCCAAGAGTCTTGGCATGATTACATTATCATGTATTGTGGGATTGCATATTCAATAAAGGAGTTCAAGATTGGAGTCTCAGATTTAATGTAATGATCATTTTGATAGCACAGTAGTATGCATGCCAAATGTTTGTCATAATTACAGTTGGCTGTAGGTGCACGCTTTTAATATTAGATCTGCATTTATGCATTTCAAAGACAAAGAAAGAATTGCATCTTCATTTTAGATCATTGATAGACTCAATAGTGACAAGTTACAAGCACTTATAATCATTGAGACCATTCCAAACAAGCAAAACAAATTGAAGAACATTAAGGCAGCAAGTACAACATTCGCATTCAAACTGTTTGTCAAAATTACAAGGGCAGAAAATTGAAGCATTTTGAGTCAGCTTGGGCTAGGCTCATTACACTAGCCGACCCTTTCCGCTTTTTAGCGGGCAGAACAAGAAAGTAAAATGCTGAAAGTAAAGACGGCGAGGCCAATCTCTTCCACTAAAGTGGGAATTACAAGGAGTAAATTGCAGAAATAAAATGACTGAATCAATACTATTGATAATAGCCTTACAATATGAAGTAATCTACAAATTAAAATAAGTATTAGATATCCAATATGCTCCAAAATGAAAGTAGATGAACTCCAAATTTGAACAAGCTATTCTACTAAGGAAATCAAGCCAAAAACTGAATGTTTACCAAACTGATATGAAATTGCAGCATTTAGAAAACTCAGACCAGCAATGAGAAAAACCACCAAAATGCTCATAACTTGATGAAGACTACTTTGAATGACGTGAAACCAAAAGCAAAGCAAGCCTAGGAGTTAGGCGTCCATGTTAACGCTCTGAAACAATATCAAATAGTCAGAAATGATTTGTGCACGCATCCCAATGCAAGTACAGGAGAGGGGCGACCTCCTTGAAAAGGACGACCAGCCTTAAAAATCACATACTTCACCAAAAATCATCAAAAATTGTGGAAAGGGGCGCCTAGCATAGAGAAAGAGAATGGACCAATACCCACAACCACCGAAAAATCATGCGAGGTGCTATGAGCAAAAAGGTGCTTCTAGCCAAGCCAAACCAACAACTCAAAAACTCAAGAAACTTCATATATATTCATCTCAATAGGCTCAACCTGCTCTTCAATGTAAAGAGCAGCCACAAACTTAGCTAGGTGCTATCTTGCAAGCACAAAACCAAGGGTGGTAGGAGGTATGCTTTCCTAGAAGCAAGGGTTCTTAAACAATTTCAGTAGCACTTCGTTACAATATTCATGGATAGTCTCAAGTGAAGGCCAAGGCTCATATTTATAACTCTTTCCAAATTCAAATCCCATTCCCTCCAATTAGGGTGCCCAACATGACATCCAAATTCACCTTTTCAATTTGCATTTGAGTTTCAATTTGCTCCTCAAGCCAAGTCGTCCATTTCCAAGAAACCACAATACTTAATTAAAATGCAAATAAAGCCTAAAGTGGGCATCCACTTTATTAAGTGAAAAATACATTATAAACAACTTAAATATTTCCCCTTATGAAGTTGTCCACTTTTGCATATGAAATATTTTCACTTAAAACATTATTTCATCAAATATTAAACTTACCAAAATAAACACCTCAAATATTGGAGACCAAACTGAATATACTGCCCTGCCAAATATAGCTATAGTATCAAACTGTTGAAACATTGCCAGAAATAGCACTGCTAAAAATAACACTTACTATAAATAGCATACTGCTAAAAATAGTAAGTGACTCCAAATGCATTTTCACCATATTCTGAGTAGCCGTCGTAACTTACTAAAAATAGTAAGTCCAGAAAAGTTACTTGTTTCAGTTGCATGATACCATTGTAAAGCTCTCCGAAAACCTAGAAAGAATCCAAAAACTAAATTATGAAATTCCAACATGCAAACCCTTGATTCCACAAAAGAAACCTCCAAGTAGCCATAAACCTATTATCATGGAATCTAGCAGCGCTCGTTTCACAGATAACCCCCTACGAAACTTGTCCGTTTCCTAGGATTCGTGATGTACAAGTACGCATAACAAAGTGATTTTCAAGGCACCTCGAAATGCGTTCCAAAGCCTTGAATATTCAATTCGATCATCCCCTCATGTTCGCCTCGTGAAGACCTTCGAAACGTGCCCCTTCGTGAAGTCTCATTGTTTATACCTAGCAAATTGTGAAAGATGCAGTTACACTAAAAAAGTGTGCTTCTGCTCTCAAGCCAAATTTGGCTAAGTATGAAAAGTGCAGGGGCGCTAAAATTTAGCGCCCCTGCATGAAAGTGAACTTTCCAAAAATGTAATAGCATTGAATTTTAGCGCTATTACACTTTTTCCTGACACTTAACTTTTTTTTGGCTTTGGCGCGTTTCTTCATGGTTTTCGCATTTTTCATCAATCGTGCCACTTTTCGTGCCTAAATTTATTGCTTGACTTGAGTTAGGTTTTCGATTTTCTCTTTCACTTAAAAGTGTTTTATTTCGCCATTTTCTTTGTTTATGATCTTTGTTCTTCCTCTCTTCATACTGGGCGAGTTCTCCTCAAACTGCAAACACGTTTTTTGGAAATTCAAGGTTCCTCTCCAGCAATCTTCGCATTTACATCTTGGTAAGTCGTTATCCTTGCTTTCTCTTTATTCTTCTTTCATTTTTGTACACATCTGGAGATTTTCATATGTGTTTTTATCTTACCTTCGTTCTCTTCAAGCGTTTCTCATCCCCACACGCGTATTCTTCCTCTCCATTCACGTTTTTGCTTCTCATGCCCTTTCCATGCTTTTTCTTCATAAAGTTTTTGTGTGTCATACGCGTTTTTCTCCATTCGCATTTTTCCATTTTCCCTCACGCGATGGAACCCTCACGTTTTGTTTTGAAAACGCATTTTTCTTTCTTCTGCCTAATGTTTCAATTTGCAATCTCTTCTTTGCGCGTCCTTCTCTCTATGCACTTCACTCTAACGTTTTTATGCTAACGCCTTCCTTGTCGCCCTCTCTATATGCTTTGGTACGAACATTGGGGAATCTCTTGTTTTGCAGAATGGTTCCCTTGAAAATACAATGGTGATGAAACGAATTTAAATTGCAATTCCATACAAACAAACACTTTGCCAACCCCAAGCGCTGTTTTCATGCACCGCTACATTTGTTTTACAAAACCATGTCTCAAATGTAGAAGCGCTAAATTTTAGTGCCCTGACATGTTGAACATGTTGGAATAAATTCTAACTCTAAAAAGTGTAAGGGCGCTAAAATTTAGCGCCCCTGCATCAAAACTGAAATCTCCAAAAAATGTAAGGGCGCTAAATTTTAGTGCCCTTTCACTTTTTACAATCTTTTTCAGACAAGCTTCATTTCTGTCCATTTCTCTCCTGAACCTTGTTTCTTCTGTTTTGTGCATCATTTTGCGTGCCTTGTCATCCGCTCCACACTTTCGCCATCATCGTTACTCGTTTTGCGCATTCCCATGCTACCTAACGACTAATGTTTGTTCTGGCTCAAAACCTTGCAGTCTCTTTTCAAAGATCTTCAAAGTCAGAGTGATCAAAGTTCCAGTTGTTTTTGATGACTGCCAGTAAACCGCCGTCTTCTTCAAAAGCAAAAGGCAAAATGAAGTACAAATATCAAGGTGTCTATCCGCCGACCGTAGTGGTCTCCAAGGTGGAAGAGATAAAGGATACAGAGGTTGGCCATCAGGACTTGGTTGATTTTGAGAAGCAAACAGAGATGAAGCCTCTTCCTGATCCAATGAGAGTGATTGTACACAACAACCTTCATTTGGTGGCAATGTTCCCTACAGCTGCACATAATACAGAGTTTTTTCTTTAGGTGGCGTCTCACTACATCAGAGAAAGTAGAAGTGTGATTGATTCTTCCGGGCACGAAATTCTGAGACTCGACCCTAATTTCTTTGACATTGTTTTCAAGGTTCCTCATATGGAGAAATACATTGATATTTCTATACAAAAAGCACAAGAGGTTTTTGACGCTGATCCCAATAAGGCTAAAAACCTAATAAATACTCAATTGTTAAAGAAGCCTACGCAATCTGTTTCTAGATGGCCGAAGGGACTCCTGCGAAGCGATTTCAAGGATGACATCAAAGATATGATCACATTTTTAAGCAGAGTGAAAGGCTTGCCAGAATCGTCCACTTTTCACGATTGGATGTATGAATACATTAGGATTATAAGAAGACAAAAGGTGCACATTGACTGGGGCAAACAAATCAGTGATGAAATGCATGAGCAGTTGATCAATGTGCCTTCCACATTGAAATTCTATATGACTTCTTACCTGGTGTATGCGGCGGCTATAATGAGACAATTCCCAGGTTAATCTACAAAAGGGAATCGGATGATGGTACCTATGTACAGATTTTTCTATCAATTGGAGTTGAAGGAAAGCTTTCATCACTTCAGGCGGGTCACAGATGCTTTCTTCGCGCCTTTGCTTTTCAATTTTGATCCGGCTCTTGAAAGGAGAGTATCTGATGAGGCTTATAAGGTGGTAAGTAAAGTTGGATGCCTATTTCTTCAATTCCCAACATTTACTTACTTGAGAGTAGGGTGCTACACTGGTTGTCCCTACATGCTACCACGTTATACTTCGGATAAGTGGGTTCTCATGGAAACATGCAAACAGTTGATTTCAATGCAAAAAGAACGAAGAAACAACCACAAGCGTGGATTCAAGTTCCCACTGACCATTGGCCAATATACTATCCCTACTGCACAAAAGGCTAAGTCTGTTTATGCTGAAATGCAGATCATGACAATCAAGACCTACAAGTATAGGTTTGATTTTGATTACCGAGATGTCAGGAAAAGATTGCAAAAGGATCATCATCACAAGTACCGTTTTGAGGACATCTAGGCTGATTGTAGAGATGAAGAAGCCATTCGCAAAATGGACTATTGTAGGTTGACTGTTCAACAGATCAAAGACCTTGATATCGCTGACCTACCAGAGGATTTTGCAGATCCTGGTGATATCATGAATGCTGTCTATGATGAATGGTGTATGGTGCCCCAAAGGTTGCAATCTCCTAGAAGACCTTTTCACTATCTCCTTCCTGGAACCTGATACCAATGGGTTCTTGTTGAGCTTGGATAATTAACCAAGACTTGCTCCAACTCTTCTCCAAGAGTTTTCCATTTGTGCTTTACCTTGGAAGACCAACACCTCTTTTGAAACTAGTATACTCTCTCTTAGACTTAGAAGAATCTAAGTGCCAATTTCATCACCAAACTTGAACTGCTTGCAGGGGTGTTAGAGACACTGTTTTCTTGCATTTCACATTCAATTGAATGCATCTTGGAGGGTCTATAGTCTTCAATCTACCCGATCTCAAGATTTTGCCTTGAAGAGGCCTAATCCTTATAGCCCTTACCAGTCACTTTTCTGCTTTTCTTGGTTAAACTCTCCAAACAACCTAGCAAATAAATGGCACTTTCAGACACCCTTTTCAGTCCTTTAAAACATTCACAGGGTTTCAGACCCCTGTCTCCTCCGTACAATAGTTTCCTACAATCTAGGGTAAAAAGGCTAATAGGCCTAGTTCTTAGGGTTTTACTGGTCTTTTTCTAGTTTCTCACTCAAAAGGATTGTTCAAGCCCCAATCCTCCCAACATTCTTAGTTATGGTCATACCCCACCTGGAACTGTACTTGTTCCGTACAGTGGTTCCTTCCCCTGCCTAAGTTCTTCACTTTTCTCAATCAAACTCCTAACCGGACTGTCCTAGCTCGCCTTGGGTTTGAGTTTAAAAATACTTGCTTGGCTCTTTGGGACTCCTACTACTAAATATGTACAAATGATTGGCTCCCCTGTCATTTCCATCCAAACTCAGGAAAACCCCGTGGTTAGATTTCATGGGGGAGCCATTTAAAAACTGACTGCTCAAAAACAACAACTACAACCATCTACAGCCTAATTTATGAATTCAAAACAACAAATCTACTCTAAGCAACCTGAATACAAGATGAAAGTTACTTGAAACTATCCTATGAACACAAATACAGTGCTAGAACAGTATATACAATGCCTTTGAATTCACTGTTTCTCAAAGTACTCGAAAAAACACAGAATTCTGCAAATGCTTTCTTCTATTCCACACAACAAAAACTTGATTACAACCATCTAACTGCTTTCTATGAGCCATTACCTTTACATAGATGCCTTTGCCATATTTTAAGGGAAGTTGATCGATCCCATACTCCTGATTTTTAGGGAATCCAATCCAACTAAGTTGCATGCAACCTAACAATGTTTTCATGCAACTTTGCAACATTCTTGCAACTTTGCCATCATCCTACATTTTAGGACCTCAATCTCCTTGATTCCGAGCCAACAACTCCCCTAACTGCCTCTTGGCATCTTCTAACAACTAAGATGTGTTTAGCACACATTTAATACCCTACATTCCAACATAAGCTGTCTAAGGCTAATTAAAGCAACATTTAACAACAATGATTAACTAAGATGACTTTAGTCCTAGTGACTAACTCACCACACACAAACAAGACCTTCTAAGGCCCAAATTAAGCACACTAATACCCTGACTTGGCTAAGGTCAGGTACAAGCCAAAATTGATGACAAACAAAATGGAGGCTAGCCTACGTGCTCCTGCACCAATGAGCAAGGAATTGCTAAAAGACCATTGCCTGCAATTCAATGGTCTAGAAAAGAAATTACCAGCATAAGAGAGAGGTTGAGGCCAATCCTAGTTGTTGTGACCTTTTTCACACATCGCCCCATTCAAAATGGGGACCCATAAATTTTTGCTCCGTTCTAGTCTTTTAGCTTTTTCTTTCTCTCTCATTCTGCTTCTTTTCCACTTTCTGCTCTCTGGGACACTCCCGTCTGCGAGCTTGAACGTAAAATTTGACCAAGTACTGAAATTAGGGTTTCACATCTTTAGGTCATTTTGAGGTCAAATTGAGTTGGTTGGTCAGCTTTTGAGCCTAACACTACTATTACAATGTTTTCAGCAAGTAACCCCCTAAATTTTCACTGAGTTCTGTTAACTTTCTATTTTTAGTAAGTGTCAGTTTAGGGTTGATTTTCTCGAGATTTTCATAATCAGACAACTTCATTGCATTCTGAACACTTCAAGTTCATTTGGGACATAATTTGAGCAAAAACGAACGACTTGCTATTTTTAGCAGTCCAACTTCCAGAACAGATTTCAGGGCCTACATGTTATATTTTCTGATGCATGTTCAGAGATCCTTTCTGGGTTTTTCGAGACCTTCGCAGCGATGTGACATGCAAAATAAGGTGACAACTTTCAGCACTCAGCCTTCGGAGGCCGATATTAGGGTTTGCATGCAGACTTTTTCAGCGCATGTCAGCATATTCGTTCTGGGTTTTTCAAGAGCTTTGCAATGGTATAACATGCAAGTGTAACCGACCACTTTTTAGAAACTTACTATTTTTAGCCAATGCTCGCATGTTGAAGATTTTTCTGGGTTTTTCTAGGTTTTTCGAGATTTTTCGGGCAGTATAACATGCACAATCATCCAGCAGCCGAACGGTCACTTTTTCGGCCACTTTCCATTTTTAGCAGGTACCACTCAGGCAGCTGCTCAGCACTTCGGAGCTGCAAACTGATCGTCATACAACTGAAACGGGGACAAACGGAGCTCATCTGAGGAGCATGCACAAAATTAGGGTTTCAAGATTGAGAGCTAAAAATGAGGAGTCAAACACCAAAAGGCACTCAAAACTGAAGTACCCATCATGATCAGTATCCCTCGGAGGGTCTGCTGGCAAAATCTGAAGGCAATCGGAGACCCTGCTATTTTTAGTAAGGTGTTCTAGATAAGGGCTATAAATAGAAACTTGATCTTAGCGTCAGCACAAACGGGCATTTTTTTAGTTCACCAACGAGGAGCGTACTGTCCAAATTTCAAGACAAACGGAGCTAAGGAAGTCTCAAAAATGAATACTTACTATAAATAGTAAACAGCTATAAATGGAAGGACAGCATCAAATCTCAGTAGGTACAAGTCAAACATGTGATGAGGGACCCTCGGCGCAAATTTCAAGGCTAACAGAATTGCAGAAAATGAAGAATCAGATAATTGCTATTTTTAGCAGGTCCATTAGGGTCTCCTAAAATCAAGGGCAGGGCACGACAACCATGCAAGAACGACATCCAGTCACAATCACCATGTTTCAGGCATTCAACACGTGAAATTTGAAGACTTTCTGAATAGTTTCTATTTTTAGCAGGTTGCTAAAAATAGCAGGTACAAACAGGCATCGGGCATCAACGGGACAAATCAGTTGAAATTCAGAGCAGGGCAAAAATCAGGATTTCTGGGGTCAGAATTCAGTTGGCGACGCAAAATTTAGGGAACTTTCTAAAAATAGAAAGTCGGGGTGAATTAGGGTTGACTAAGGAAAATCAACTTAAATCTGGCAGAGGGCACGAAATTCACTAAAATGGATAAATTTTCAAGTCCAGCATCATAGAGGCAGAAAATTGTCTAAGTCTGGAAAGTGAAAGCTTCAACCTCTAAATGCGCCTATAGTAAAATTAAAAGCTTGGCCTAGTAAATGCGCCCAACAAAGAGATGACTTAGAAAGTTTTCTAAGTGTTGAAAAATTGGGAGTAGGACCACTCATATGCGCCTAGAGAAGAAGAAAACATTTGAAAGTTACTAGGTACTTCAAATTGGATGCTCAACCCCTCATATGCGCCCTTGGCAAGAAATAAGTTGGAAAATTCTCTAAGTCATGGAAATTGGACGGAGACCCTCTGAAATGCGCCCATGATAAATTGGAGGCTTGACAAGTGATTTGCGCCCACCAAAGTTAGAAGTTTGAAATCTGTCTAAGTGTTAAAATGGACATCTATGGGTCCAAATGCGCCCCCCTTCTCAACTTAGGCAAATTTTCTAAGTGCTCAAAATGAAACCTTGACCTCTTAAATGTGCCCAAAGTAAGCTTGAGAGTTGCTAGGCGTCAAATTGAAAGTTCAACTCATGTTTTGCGCCTTGAAGCTGGGGGTCTAATTTGACTAAGGCATAAACTGGAAGTATGCACCCTCAAATGTGCCTTACTTTGAAGAGGGATTATAAAAAGTTTCTAAGGCAGGCAAATTGAAAACTCCAGATGCTATATGCGCCCCTCTTAAAAGTGAAAGTTCCATGTGCTATTTGCGCCTTGAAGGAGGATAGGCTAAAGTGCGCCCTTGATAGCAAATTTGGCTAAAGCGTGGGAATTAAAAATGAAGTATATAGTGCCAAATGCGCCCAGCTTATGGGGTGGAATTGGTAAATTTTCTAAGGCAACGAAAGTAGAAGCTCCCTACCTCATTTGCGCCCAGCCAAGATAA
Source organism: Sequoia sempervirens (assembly GCA_007258455.2). Classification (NCBI taxonomy): domain Eukaryota; kingdom Viridiplantae; phylum Streptophyta; class Pinopsida; order Cupressales; family Cupressaceae; genus Sequoia; species Sequoia sempervirens. The sequence goes on along the minus strand of VDFB02270651.1, from coordinate 384,743,664 downwards.
AGCAATCAAAAGATTTTCTAAGGCATTGAAAGTCAGAGCTTCAGTACTCATATGCGCCCAAGTAAGAAGAGAATAATATGCGGGTTAGGAAAGTTCTGAAAGTAGCATAGCCCATTTGAGCCTTGAAGTTGAAATCATGAGAAAACTCTCTAAGTGTAGAAACTAGAAGAAGGGCATACCAATTGTGCCCATGGTGAAAGTGGAAGTAAGCATAGGCATTTGCACCCAAAGCCAAGGAACAAATTAGAAGCTGGATATGGAGAATGCGCCTGGCAATGTGAAAGATAATGGCTCGAAATTTGGCTAAGACACAAGGAAATAAAAGAAGATTAGTCTACATGCGCCAATCAAAAAAATTGAAAACTGAAAGCACCATATATCAAATGCGCCCAAGACAAAAACGAAAGATTTACGCCTGGTGCTAAACTGGATGCTCCTCAAGTTATATGCGCCCTTGATGGAGACCAAGATGTTAAAGGATGAGAAGGACGAACTTGAAAATCTGAAACTTAACACATTGAAATACGCCCCAAATTGGAATCTCCACCTTAAAGATGCGCCTTGAAATGAAAATGACATGAAAACGTCTAAATCATTTGAAATAAAGTGCTCATGGGTGTATTTGCGCCCACCTTTGAAAGAGGAAGTTGGATTTTAATAAGGCGTTAGAAATAAAATCATAACCTTTATTGGGCGTTTTAACTTAATAGCACATGTTAAAGGCAAAGTCAAGAGATTGACTTAATAAATTTCCTCTCAGCATGATCAAATGAGGATTCTCTATAGCATTTATATCTAGATGAAAATTAAAAAGGGTGTTGGAAGACTTAATAATTTCTCCAGGCAATTAAATACTTTTTAAAATTCGCCTAAAGATGGAGAAATTAATTAATTTAATTTAATTTAATTATTTTCCTAAGTTTAATATTAAATTCCCCCTTTCGATTTTGACCCATGAAATCTTAAAATTCGGACGATTTTAACACGGGGAATTTATTTTGGAGTCAATTACGGATGGAAAATAAAATTATGCCTAGCCAATTTTGACGGGTGACATCGATTTTTTTTTTTAATTAAAATGGCAATTAAATTAAAATTTTTAATAAATTAAATTTGCCGTTTTAAAAAGTAGTTGAGATTACTTCAAATCGGAGTAAAAATTGATTTTTCGAAATTACTGGAGATAACTGGCAGTCGGGAGGGAAATTTTGAATTTGAATCGAGGAAAGAATTTCCCTGAATAGCAAATTGTCATAATAACTGCCAGACGACTGGAATATTCCCTTTTAATTTTAGCAAATGCGTCAGTCATAATGAAGGGAATAAAAAGCATCTGCTAAAATTAGCACCGGCTTTTGGCTATAAACTCTGAGGATTTTCATTCTGATCTCACAAGATTCGAAGTTAAAATTTATGCTGGTGAATTGAGTTGTGAGATTAATTTGAGAGTTGTTGAAACTGTGGGGTGTTAAGTTCAATTTTTGCAAGAGATTGGAGTTGCTGAGAGTTGAATTTCTCGAAGTCGCTGAGTTGCGAGGTTGCTGTGATTTGAAATAAAGTTTGAAGGGTTAAGCATTTTTATTTCTTCACGTTGCTGAGGTAAGTATTCAAAGTGCTGAGACTTTATATTTTTGCTGAATGTTGAAATGTTTTCGAAATTGAAAATTGAAAAGGCTAAAATCATTTAATCATACTGGAGGTAGAAATTGTTTGAATTCGAAAATAGATTGAGCTTTAAATTTTCGGAAGTTGCTGAAGGTTCGAGTCAAATCAAATTTAAATTTGTCGAAGCCTTCGAAGTTGCTGTTTTATAACTTTCGAAGTGCTGATTTTTGGAATTGCCAAAATTTTTTCGGATTTGCCGATTTATAACTCTCGAAAAGTTGGTTTTAAATTGTTGAGGCTTGTTGATTTGAACTTGCTCGTTTAAAACTTTCGGACTTATTTAAACTCTTCGAAGTTGCTGATTTATAACTGTCAAAGAGCTGATTTGAACTTGATAATTTACAACTTCAAGCTTCTTGATTTAAATTTTTGAAGTTGCTGATTTTTTTTCGAAGAGCTGATTTGAACTCGATAATTTACATCTTCAAGCTTCTTGATTTAAATTTTTGAAGTTGCTGATTTTTTTTCGAAGAGCTGATTTGAAACTTGACAACTTATAGCTTTCGAATTCACTGATTTAAATTCTTCGAAGTTGCTGATGTATAACTTTCGAAGTTGATGATTTAAATGTTGCTGAAACTTAACACTCTTTCCGGAGTTGGAATTGCTAGAGATAAATTTATTTTGACTGCAAGTTGCTGAAATTCGAAGTAAAAATATGCCAAGGATCGAAGTTGAAGTTGGTTGCTGAAGCTATTAACTCACGTTTATTCTCATAGCCAACTCCACTCGCCAGCCACCTCGTGATTTTCATTTTTAAAAGTTGGAAATGTAACGTTGCTTCTTGTCTTGCAGATGGCTGATGGACGAAAGGCTGATGTCGCTGGAACCAGCAAGGCTGGAGCAAAGGCTGCAAACAACGAAGTTGGCAAAGAAAACGCCTCCAGGCAGGCAATTATCAAGGGTCTAAAGAAGTCCTTCATTCCTGAGTCGAAGATTGTGTCGAAGTTTGGCAACCTGACGGACACCAATCTCGGGCCATTCAACCTCAAGGCCTTCACGCGCAGAATGTATGGGCAGGGTGGAAATCTTCCAACAGAGGCATCACGCAACATTGTGAAGAGCGGATTGTATGCAGCAGCAGGGTTCCAACTAGCAGTCCATTGTCCCGAGTTGATCCTGGAATGCGCCAACTTCTACAACTCCGACGATCGGACTGTCAGCTCTCCGGATGGTATGATAATGGCCAACTTCGCTCCCGATGCAATTGGTGAGGCATTTGGGATACTTGCTACAAACAATATGTTGTATAAATCCAAGGCAAAGGCTGACAAGATGTACGCCATGACCTTTGAGAAATGCATGAAGAGGATAAACACCACGTGGATGCGAAAGCCAAAGCCTCCTGCTGCCAGGCTGCCCAAGCAGATAATCTCAGAAGAGCTGAAGCAAGAGTACTGTGACATCATTATGCTACTCAGCAGAGTTAATGGCAGCCCGTAGTCGTTTGTGTTCGAGCCTTGGATGTTCTTCTACATCAGTGTAGTGCTCGAAGGGAAGGAGCAAGTAAACTGGGCGCAAATGATAAGTGATAATATTGATGAGCAGTTCCGAAGTCTCAGGAGAACTAAAACATTTTACATGAGCTCGTATGTCATTTACATGCTTGCTTGAATGACCAAGTATAGAGGGTTGGCGTATCAAGAACCAATTGGCTACGGATACAATCAGTTCAAGATTCACCAGTCCTGCAGACAGTTGCATCTTATGCACACCGGTGACTTTCAGAGAGTTAATGACGCCTTCACCATGTATATTACAAGGACCCTTTAGCAGAGGCTACAGCAAAGGATATCCGAAGAAGCTCAGATGCTGATAGAAGAGTATGGGTTTTGGTTCGTCCAATTCCCGAAGTTTACCTATTTGAGGCTCCCAGGATACGATTCATATGTTTACAAGTTGCCAAGGTATCCAACTAACAGAATGATACTACTTGAGTTGTCCAGGTAGTTGGTGGCCTACGACAAAATCATTAGGAGGAAAAAGAAGGGAGGCTTACACTTCCCCATTGTGCTGGGAAATTCGCTTGAGGAATGCCCCACTTTGCAGGCAGCTAAGGAGGCTGAGGACGAATTGAAGTTCTACAAGTTGACTCTTCATACCAGCCGACAAGATTTTGATCTTAAGGGAAAAATTGGAACGGTGCAGGGTGTAGAATACAGACACAGAGCTAACCTGGAAGATTTTTGGGCAAATGCTGGAAGTGAGGATGAAATCAGAAAAATAATGTTTTCAAGGCTGCCTCTAAAGTTAATCAGGGAATGTGAGGTGATCCAGGTGCCGGATCAAGTTGAGGAAGATGCTAGGGTAACTCACCCAGATTACGAAGCAGTAAAGAACACACCACTTCCACCGTTAGATTGGGCCGAGCTAGAGATCACGGATTTAGACACCTTGTCTATTCTTGTTTTGACTTTCACAAGAGCCTGGGTGGAAGAACGTGTTCATAGACTAAGGAGGAGGTCAGTTGCTTTCACATACGACCTCATGGGTGATAAAAGACCACCGGTGTCAGCGAAGAGAAAGAAGCAGCTCACACGAGGTCCAGAATCTAAAAGGGAGCCCGTTCAGCCGGAGCCTCAGGGGTCGGAGGATACAACATCGACTCAGTTGGTGACTCATTCTTCTAGTGTGCGTGAAGTCTCATTATTCGCAGACCAGAGAGCTCCGAGAAATGAAGAGCCGGAGGTTGGGGAGGTTAACCAACCAATGCCGAGGGAAATAGATACCCAGAGTGTCAATGATCCTGAAGGTGTCAGTAAGCCAGATGAAGGGGAAGAAACGGATATGGACACCCACTTCGATTTTTCCTTCGGAGAGGAAGATGTTGGGACTCATGAGGGAAGTGATCAAAACGTTGAAATAATTGAGCTTCAACCAAATACTGCTCGAGAAGAGGTTCGGGAAGTAGAAGCAACTGAAGAGCAACCCCTCATCATTTATGATATTCAGCGCAATTGGCTCTCACAGGCGATCAGAAGGGACCAAGATGATGATGCGGACCTGGCAATTGAAATGGAAGAACTTTTAAACAGAACAAGCAAGTCGCCTAAGCGGAAGAGGGAAAGAAAATATACAAGGGTGGAAACTAATGAGGCAGGTTCCCGCAGCCTTCACATTGCCGTCCCAAGGGAAGATCATAATTTGAGTGATGCAATGCCGGAGAATTACACAATCACCACCGTTGAGTTGGGACGTCCTTCCGGAGCGCAAGTGGTGGAAGAAGCTGAAAGTTCATTTCAGGCATTGAAGGATAGACTGGTGAAGAAGGAAGGAAAGTACAAGAGATTGAAGAAAGAGCACAAGGCGTTGGTTGAGTATGTGCAACATCTCGCACATCCTGTCGCTCAAAATAATCCAGTGGTAGAGCTTCCGCCTGAGTTACCACGAGAGCCGATCAGTGGACTTGAAGAGATAAGAAGGGTTGTACGAGAAGGGGACAAATGGATAAATGGTGTCCGCACTGAGGCAGAAAAGTTTATGGCGGATCTTGTCTCGGCATTTCAGAATGCCTCTGGTATCCTTTCACGCTTGGATGATGTTGAGCAAGCTTGGGGAGACACCCACATCTTTCAAGACAAAACTATCCCTCGTCTTGCTGTTTTGATGCGTGTGCCCACGCAGACTTTGGTGAATGAAGGAGTAATCCAGGCAGGTGATAGGTATGATTTTCGTGGGTGGCATTCAGCAGCATTCACTGGGAAGAGTTTCTTTGACACTGCAGCTATGGAGTCCTCCAGGATCAGAAAGGCTATGAGGAATATTCACGAGAGTATGCTCAACACGTTGGAGGCAGTGTTCGCAAGGAGGCTTACTCATGAGGAGGTAGATGCAGAAGGACTAAAAGCAAGGTTGCAGCCTTTCTTTTCTCAGATGAGGACGTTTTCCCAGTTGGATTTTCAAAACATCTCCACGTTTTCAACAATCATTCAGAGCACACAAGATTCTATCGAAGCTTGGAGAAAATCTTGTGAAAAGAATGAGCAAATGGTGGCGATTCTAGAATATCAGCTGAATCTTACTCCATCAATTTCTGAGGAGGAGGTCGACGCAGTGCTAGCACGATTCGTAGCGTACGCGGTCAGAGAGAAGAGCAAAGGAATCCGGGTCATGGACGAGAATCTTCTAGAAGGGTAGTGGGCATTAATTGTTCGTGGTGGTCAAAGGAGGAATCTGCTATTTTGGGAGCATTTATGACGCCACTCCTCCACCTTCTGTCAGTTTTTTGGGCAAACTCGTCTAGGGCTGAGGTGGCTCAATCTGAGCCCTCCATTGTAATTCGATCTGGACCGTCGGTTGGGACTGGCCAGCTATATAAGGGGGAGTCCCCCTCATTTGTACTCTAGTAGTCAGTAGTAGTAGCAATAGTCAGTATAGTGGATTTGAAGCAGAACAAAGAGTAGAAATTTGAGTTAGAATAGTTTTCATTTGCATTGTTGAAGAAGAAGGGGAATTCTCCCTTTGAGAATTTTGTAAGAAATTGTCACAAAAGCTATTCATAATAAAGCATTTCATTGATGGTGGATTTAAACTTTGTTTTGAGTAGTTCGTGAGGTTTCTTCTTCCTTTGACTTCAACTAGAATTTAATTTCATGCTAATAGTTAGACATGGATGCTTATGTTTGATGTAAGTGAGCTTCTTTATCCATACCACTAACGATCTTGCTGATGGTAAGCTCGTCTTGCGTGGTCAATTGGACATTTTGCACTTAACTTCAATCAAGGTTCGTGTGTAGTTATGCATCGTTGTGATGGTAGTTGCACTATTGAATCATGATTTGAACATCATTTTTATCCTTTGAAGATTGCACTTACTTTGTTGAAGCTGTCCCATAGGAGGCTAGGCAAGGTTTGTTTGAAGTTCGTTGAAGTTGAAGCATAACATCCTTTGCATTTAGACTAGATTTTAGATTTTAGAAATCTCTGCAGCCATTCAAATTCCGCATAATTTTGGTTAGTTTTAGGAAATTTGCACTCTAAAGCCAAATCATACGCGCAAAAATCCCTTTCAAAAGCATATATTGGTTGTTACTACACGCATTTTGAACAATTACGTAACTCCCCTCGTGAGAACACAGCAAATACACATCAACCAAACTGGGTCTATTCGCATTAAAAGAACCTTGGAGTTGAAAGCGTGATCTCACTCGCAATCTTAGCATGCTGAATACTTTGTTCAAGAGAGAATAGGGTGTCCGTTTGGAAACTTTGTTCTGTGTTGGTGCGGTCTCAAAAACCACATCAACACTAGTGAAATATTCCGAGCCAATTTTTTTCAAATTTTCAATAGCAAGTTACAAACCAATGCACCCATTAAGGTTAGCAGCTAAACCCAAAACGATGCTGAAGCAACTCTAACCAGAATGTACACCAGGATCCCGATGTGGGCAAGGTGTGAGCATTGGTCAGAGGATCTGAATGCAGAAACAAAACTGGAAGGAACTCTAACCAAGAATGGCACCGATGATGGCGAGCATATGGTCAGAGGATCTTCTACACTACAAGTACTGAAAGAAAACTCAACACTAAGTATGTGCTACCCAATCCAGTATGGAATTGAGGTGACCATATGGTGGAGTGCTAAGAATTTCGGTGCGATTAAGGGAAATAAGCTAACATGCTGAAATTAACTCGACACCCAGAATATGCTTTCTAACCCGGAGTGGGAAAGGAGCTACCATAGGGCGGAGATGTAAGATATTACAAAGCAATTACAGAATGTAAAGCATGAGTATTACGATTCATGAAAAAGCAGGATTAAGAACTGCTGTCAGTACTACTGCTAGCTTACAATAATTATGAATCCCTGCAAGATCAAATATTAGAGCTCTTCAAAATTGTTGCAACAACAAGGAATCTCGGACATAGCCTTTAGTGATCTCTTAACACCAATCCAATAAGGAAGATACAGATTTTATCAAATCTGTTATGACAGACCTGCACTTTTAAACATATAACCAGCAACTCATAAATTCAATGATTAGCTCATAACTCTCTCCTTTCTCACTCAAATGGCAGGATCTCAGATGTAAAACACTCCTAGAATGAAGGCGCCCAAGATGACAGCAAGAAACAGACTTAAAACACTGACATTTATTTTTGCACGAATCCCAAGACAAACTAAAAGGTACGGCCCAGCAAGAGGGGCGATTTAACTTTAAAAATCACAGCCTTCAAATTAAAAGCTATAACTTTGGGAAAAGGGTCGCCCCTTACAGACAGAGAGAATAAGACAGTACCCAGAATGATCTTTTTTGTATTTTCTGATATATGAATAAAAATGACAATTTGCTGAATGAAATGCAACTCCAGAAATCTCACTAATATGCAATAAAGCTGATCTACAAACCCCACAATGATTACAATGCACAAATACCAATGCAAATCTCACAAACTACACTATCTCACCACTAGTTGCTATCTTTCAAGCGAGAAGCAATGCCAAGCTAGGAGGTTTTCATTCCTCGAAGCAATCCCAAAGCCAATCCGGCAGCATAACATTCCTGTAGACAAAAGATCCCGAAATGAGAACCAAAAGCTTCCTTTTATAATTTGTCGTTGACCTTCTCGAAACCCTAACCTTCTTTTCAGAGTCAAACCCTAATCCTCCAAAAGATGGCGTCCCTTCCTTCAAAGCTTCAATTTGACTTCTTTTAATTAACTTCATCACTTTAATAATGGCGTCCAACTTAAGGCTTTAATTCAACCTTAATAATTATAAAATAATCTCAATGATGGCGCCACCCTTAAAAGGCCACTTTTTAAAACAACATTAAGTCAATAGACTAGGCCAAGGGGTAATATAACATTAAAATATAATGTTATTTAAGTGAAATGAACTTATCTCTTTGAAACTGCATCCCGAAGCCAAAATCTGAATAAACCAATTGAGTCGACTGAAGAGGAAAGTCAACTGTGCTGAGACCAAAGGTACCACTGCCAGAAATAGAATTTACTAAAAATAGTAAATTTGAAAAAGTGCTCAGAATGCCAAGAAAAACATATCACTGCGAAGCCCACAGAAAACCCAGAAGGAAACCGTAGTTCAATCACTAATTCACGAGCAATCGCAACCTCCTCACCAGAAACCCTAATCAAACCGTCCGAGTAGCCTACGGGTCTCCAGAATAGGCCAACAATCATCTGAGAAGATCATGCTCAAGAAGGGGACATTACAGTCCGCCCTCCCCAAAATTGCTTGTCCTCAAGCAATCGCAACTCTGGATGCTGCAGAATTTCTTCATTCTCCCAAGTTGCATCCTCCATAGGCAGGTTTTTCCGCTTAAAGTATTCTCTGATTGTTCTTTTCCTCAAAGAACGCTCATGAGAATCAATAATCTCCTCTGGCATTAAAACCAATTGTCCTTCATCCAAAGGAGGCAACTATGACGAAGCAATAACATTATGCCCTAGTGCCTTCTCGAGGCGAGACACATGGAAGACATTGTGCACTTTGCTACTTGAAGGTAGCTCCAACTCATATGTTACTGCTCCCACCCTTTTGATAACCTTGAACGGTCCATAGAAGCGAGGTTTGAGCTTTTCAGCTCCACTCTTCTTGAAAGTAGACTGTCTGTAAGGCTGTAGTCGGAGATAAACCATATCCCCAACCTCGAAAGAGTGCTCAACACGCCTTTGATCAGCATACATCTTCTGCTGATTCTGTGCAATCTGAAGATTGTTCTTCAATGATCTCATGATATCTTGACTCTGCTGCAATAAGTCCTTGGCTTGAGGAGCTTTGCTATCACCAAACACCAAATCAACAAAGCTAGGGGGTTCATAACCATAAAGAGCCAAGAAAGGTGACATCTTTATTGACATATGAAAAGAAGAATTATAGCAGTACTCGCCTATGTGAAGCCACTTCACCCATGCTCTTTGCTGCTCGGAAACATAGTTTCTCAAATAGCCTTCCAACCACTTGTTCACTATTTCCATTTGTCCATTTGTTTGGGGGTGATAACTAGTGCTTGGAGTAAGCACAGTACCACTCATTCTAAAGACCTCTTGCCAAAAAGTGCTTAGGAACTTGTTGTCCCTATCACTCACAATGTTTTTTGGCAGCCCATGTAACCTAAACACCTCATGAAAAAACAGATCTGCAACTTGGGCCGCTGAAAAGGAGCTGGTAATGGCGAAGAAGTGAGCAAATTTGGTTAGTCTATCCACTACAACATAGATACAATCCTTCCCTTGGACCTTGGGCAACCCTGTGATGAAATCCATCGATATGCTTTCCCATTTTTGATTGGGAATAAGAAGAGGTTGCAGCAAACCTGCTGGTAGAGTATGTTCATTCTTGTTCATTTGACAAACGGGACACTCCTGAATGTAGCGTTGAACTTCTCCTTTCAACCCTTTCCAAGAAAATCTTTTCCGGATCTACCTATATGTCTTAAAGAATCCTTGGTGACCAGCAAGCGGAATGTCATGAAATGTCAACAGAATCTTCTTTCTGAGCTTAGAATCAGCCTCTACAAAGATTCTACCCTTGTAGTGTATTAACCCTTCAACCACCTTGTACCTTTCATCATGAAAAGTACCCTCAATGATGTTGGTTGCAAACTGATTTTTGGCATATTCAGCAAGCAACATGTCCTTCCAATCAGTGGTAAGTTCACACAATGAGCTCAAATGGGGTCTCCTAAACAGAGCATCAGCCACAATGTTATTTTTCCCTTTGACATACTCAATATCAAAGTCGTAAGCTTGAAGCTTACCCACTTTTGTTGCCTTTCGTTCAGATCCTTCTGATGCATGAAGTGTTTGAGACTATTATGGTCAGTCTTGACCACAAACTTGTTTCCCACCAAATACTGTCTGAACTTTGCTAATGCATGCATAATGGCAAGCATTTCCTTGTCATAAATGGAGTAGCTTTTTTCAACACCTCTTAGCTTCCTACTCTCAAACACTATGGGTTGTTTGTTTTTCATCAAAATAGCTCCAACTCCTTCACTGAATGCATCACATTGTAGCTCGAAAGTCTTGGAGAAATCCGGAATAGCCAAAACCGGACAAGAGCTCATGATCCTCTTAAACTTATCAAAAGTAGATTGAGCCTTTTCTGACCAACAAAAGGCCCCTTTTTTTGTGAGATCAGTCAGAGGAGCCGCATTCTGTGAATACCCTTTCACAAATCTTCTGTAAAAACCACAAAGACCCAAGAATCCTTTCAATTGAGTCAAGTTCTCAGGAGGTGGCCAATCAACAACTGCCTTGATCTTTTTAGGATCCACCTTCACTCCCTCAGCACTGATTATGTGGCCAAGGTATAGTAACTCCTCCATTCCAAATTCGCATTTGGATGCTTTGGTGAACAAACTCTCTGATTCTAGGATGCTAAGCACCTCCTCCAAGTGCTTGAGATGTTCATCCCATGTCTTGCTGAAAATCAGGATATCATCAAAAAATATCAATACAAACTTCCTCAGTTGTTTATGAAAAACTCTGTTCATGCAAGATTGGAAAGAAGTGTTGATGTGATTTTTGTGACTGCACCAATCAAACGAAGAACAAAGTTGTCCGAAGGCTACTCCGTTCTCTCTTGATCAAAGTATTTCGTGTGCTAAGATTGCGAGATAGATCACACGTTCAACTCCAAGGTTCCGAATACTTAGAATAACCTCAGTTGGTTTGATGTGTATTGTTGTGTTCTTACGAGGGGACTTACACAATTGTTCAGGTTTCTTGCAGTTAACAGTTGGTAGATGATTTGAAGGGGATTTTGTGCGTATGATTTGGCAATAAGCTCGTTTTCCTAAAGCTAATCAGAAATATGCGGAAAGTAAATGAGTGTAAGGCCTAAGAAACTTATATTCTATCCTAAATGCAAGATATGTGGAGCTTGATTTTGGCAGACTTCAACCGAACTTCACCTAGCCTCACGTTGGACAGCTTTAGTAAAATTGGTGCAATCTTCAAAGGGATAGCAAAAGATGTTCAAATTATAATTTAGCATACATACACCATCAGAACGACGCATGTAAGTATACAAATCACAATCAAAGTTAAATTCAAGATAATCTTCAGTGGACCATGCAAGGCGAACTTATCATCAACAAGTTGCTAGTGGTATGGAATAAAATGAAGCTACCTCAATAAAACACCACACATCAAAGTAAACTACTTGCATGAGATAAAAAGAAAACTATGCTACTTGGATCCGAAAGGAAGAAGAGACCTTGCTAGCTATCCATGACAGAGACGAATTCCACCATCAATGAAAAGATCTATTATCATGAAAGTGTTACACAACAATCTCCACAAAAGTTTTCAAAGGGAAAAATTTCTTTCTTCTCCACACTAAGCTATCAAACAAAAATGCTAACTCTGCTCTACTCTCTAGTCTCCAACCTCTAGCTCTAATGCTAATGTCTGATCTAATTCTAATGAATTACAAATGAGTGGGACTCCCCCTTTTATAGATAGCCCGGTCCAAAAGACAGCTAGGGTTACAATCAATAGAATGGCTAAGATTAAGCCACCTCATCCCTAACCCTAAAAACTGTCAGAATGGGGAGTGGTACATTAAATGAATCAAAGATTCTCACTCACTCCCAAAATAGAGAGGCAATTAATGCCCATAATCAGTCTTCTAGAAGATCCTCGTCCAGTAGTGCATTCCCATTCTCTTTCTCCCTGGCTGCAAACTCAACGAATCTGCCAAGTATAGCCTCAACCTCCTGAACTGAAATGGGTGGAATGCAATCGAGCTGGAACTCTAACACCGTGACTGAATGTTCATGCCTTGTACAAGATTTTTTCCAAGCAACTAAGGAATCCTGTGTGCTCTGGATCAAGGCGGAGAAAGTAGAAGTGTTCTCAAAGTCATCCTGTATGAAGGTCTTCACCTCTGAAAAGAAAGGCACCAGCCTACCCCTTCAAATTATCAATATTCACCTCATCTAGATTCAACCGCCTAGCAAATATGGCCTCAAAAGTATTCTGCACTCCATCAATGATATTGGCCATAGCCTTACGTACCCTGGCTGAATCTGCCTGTGCTGCGTCAAAGAAACCACATCTCGTGATTGCTGAAGAATACCATCTAGGAAAATCGTACCTTCATTCTCCTGAATGACCCCTCCATCAATCACCAATCGCAACGGAACATGCCTCAATGCCTCAAGACGCTGAATTACTTTGCTCTGATAGACAGAAGCATCTCCCCAAGCCTAATCAACTGCTTCCATCCGTGCCAAAATACTGGAAGCCTACTGAAAAGAAAAAGCCAGGTCCTCCATAAACTTTTCTGTCTCAGCATGAACTCCTATGACCCACTTGTCTGCTTCCTGTGCCATCCTCCCTAACTCCATCAAGCCACTGATTGACTCTCTAGGTATCTCTGATGGAGGCTCTATCACTGGAATCTCCTACCCACGAGAACGAGACAACTGCTGCACATACCCAATTAAAGCCTTGTGTTCTCTTTTCAACTTCTTATACTTTCCTTACTTCTTGAATAATCTATCTTTGAGGGCGAGGTAGGAGTTATCACACTCCTCTACAATCTGTGCACCAGTGGGGCATCCTAACTCCAAAGTTGTGACCATGTAATTCTCTGGAAATGCTTCATCTCGGTCACAATCAACCTATGGCACAGCCATGTGAAGGGTACGGGAACCATCCTCATCAGTCGATATCTTTGAAAACTTTCGTGCTCTCTTCTTCTGTGGAGGTGCACTGATCTTGTTCAAGAACTCTTCCATTTCAACTGCTGGATCAATCTCCTCGCTAGGGCTTCTCCTCATCCTATCCCTGAGCCAATCAGGCACTGTATACTGTATGTCAAATGGTTGTTGCTCTTGTGCCTCTACTTCTCGAACTTGTTTGACCTCTACATCATTCGGGCGAGGCTCATCGTCCTCAAGTGGCTGAGTGTCTCCTGAAACTATATCATCATCATCCTCCATAGCTGCCTCTAACTCCTGCTGAAACTGAGGGTCGGTAATAGTCCCCTCATCATCTTGCTGATCAACCTTACTAGGTGCGTTGACACTTTGGCCAACTGATTCTCTCTGTGGAGGCTGATTATCCTCCTGTACCACTTGCACCTGATTCAGTGCATTCCTCTGATCAGCAAACAAAGAAACCTCCTGTATACTTGGAGAACGTGCCTCCAATGGCGTGGGTGATTTAACTGCAACTCGTGGAGGTTCTGGCTGAATAGGCTCTTTTCGAACTGGCTCTTTCCTTCTGGATTCTGGACCTCGTGTGATCTGTTTCTTTATGCCGGTGGTGGGTGTCCTGTGATCTCCCATCAAATTGTAAGTCAAGGCAATTGACCTACTCTTCAACCTGCTCACACACCTATCAACCCATGCTCTGGTGAATGTCAAGACCGGAATAGAAAGTGTGTCCAAGTCAGCAACCTCTGGATCTGACCAATCCGGGGGTGGAAGCAGAGTATCTCTCACTGCTGCATAATCTGGATGGACAACGTCCATATCCTCATTCACCTGGTCTGGAACCGGAACAACTTCACACTCCCTAATCATGTTAATTGGCAACTGAGAGAACATTCTTTTCCTGACTTCAATCTCATCTGATGCATCAGCCCAATAGTCCTCAATATTTTCCTTGTGCTTAAACTCCTCTGCCAGTACCCATTTGATGTTATTATGCGGATCATAGTGCTGTCGGCTGGTGTGATAGGAAAAGTGATAAAATTAAAGCTCACTCTCGGCCTCTCTAGTTGCCTGAAATGTAGGACACATTTCTTCTGAGTTGCCCATGACAATTGGGAAGTCAATTCCTCCTTTCTTCTTTTTCTTCTGAATCTTATCGTAGGCGAGCAATTGCCTAGATATTTCTAGCATTAAAATTCTATCGATTGGGTACTTATGCAGCCTATATGGGTACGATGAAAAACCTTCCAGCCTTATGTAAGAAAACTTCAGAAACTGAATAAACCAGCACCCATACCTTTCAATCAATTCCTGGGCCTCCCTCGAGATTCTGTGATGCAACCGCTCCTGAAGCAATCTCACGATGTGCATGGTGAAGGCATCATTGACACGCTTGTAATGAGTAGTGCTTGCCAAATGAAACTGCGGACAAGTCTCATGTATTTTAAACTGGTGAGAGCCACAACCAACAGGCTCCTTGTAAGAAATCCCTCTATATTTTGTCATACGAGCCAGCATGTAGATGATGTAAGAGCTCATATAGAACGTCTTAGTTCTTCTCAGGCTCAGGAGCTGCTTGTGCAAATTGTCACTAATCATCGCAGCCCAGTTGACGTAGTCCTTTCCTTCTAGCACGAGGTTGATGTAATAGAACATCCAGGGCTCGAAAATAAATGACTGTGGGCAACCTCCAACTCTGCTCAGCATCATAATGAGGTCACAGTACTCCTACTTCAAGTCATCTGCAATAATTTGTTTTGGAAACTTCGTTCGAGAAGGCCTGGGATTGCTCATCCAGTGAGTGTTGATTGTCTCCGTGCATCTCTCGAATGCAGAAGCGTACATTCGCTCAGCTCGCTCTCTGGACTTGTAAACCATATTCTTGTGCACCAGGATCCCGAAAGCTTCACCAATGGCTGAAGGAGTGAGATTAGCAAGCACTTGTCCATCTGGTGACATGATTGACCTGTGATCCTTCTCATAGTAATTGGCGCACTCCATCATCAACTCCGAACACTGAATGGCTAGTGGGAAACCAGCAGCTGCATATAATCCGCTTCCAACAATATTGTGTGAAGTGTTCGAAGGTCGATGGCTACCAATCCCCAGCATTCTGTTCTTGAAAGTTTCAAGGTTGATGAAGCCCAAGTTGGTATTCGTCAGCTTGCCCAACTTTGAAATAAATTTTGACTCTGGCATAAATGTCTTGCTCAGCCTCTTGATCACAGCCTGCCTGGATGCACCATTGTTGTTTTTGCCAGTCGCCCTTGCCTCAGCCATCTGCAGAACGATAGACATTCATCAGTAAATTAATTTATAAAATAAAATATTGTGTAGGGGCTGCAGTCGACTTCAAGCACTTGAGAAGCTGCAATAACTTTTCTTATTCGCAAACCTCAACTTCTTCTTTTCAACAGATTCGAGCTTCAATACTTACAAAAGATTTCTAAGTAAACTTTAACTTCAGCAACTTAGCAACTTCAAGCTTTAATAAAATCGCCCACTTCACACTAGCAATCAGCAACCTCAATCAGCAATTGTAAATTCGTACTTCTTCAAATCAGCAAGTTCGAACCTCACACCTTCCTCAACTTCAGATTTTCAAAGCTCAGCAACTAGACTTTAATTCGTACCAGCATACCTCCAGCAATTAGCAAGTGCGCCCCTCCAACTTTAGCAAGAGAACAAGTTCGAACTTCAGCAAACTCCTCCTTGAAATTCGAATTTGTTTAGCTATCATTCACTCAAGTCGTCCTCAGCTTCTTGCAGACTTTCAGCAACACTTCAGCCTTAGCAAAAAAAATTGAACTCCTTAAGCCTCAGCAATACTCAGCAACACTTCACTTAGAGCAAATCGAATTCTTCAACTGTGAAAAACAAGTGAGAAACTTCTCAATTTTATAGCCAAAAATCGAATTCTAGAAGGAGCCAATTATAGCTAGTACATTAAATTTCCACTACTCCACTTCAAGAATTCGAATTTTCCCTCTCTGGTATTTCTGACACTTGTCTCTCGACGTCAGGAATCTTGTCCTTCTAGAAGCTCAGCTTTGACTGGCATCTTTTAATTTACTTTCGAAAAATTCTAATTTGAATTCATCTTTAAATCAATTTAATTCCCCAGCCAAAGCTCTGTCTTGCAAATTTTAAATTTGAATCATCTCTGACGCTCTGGAAAATTCATCCATGAAGAATTCGATTGAAATCATCTAGGCAATCCACTTCAAGTTTGTTGTCTGGAGAAAATTTATCTTGAAAACACATCTTATTCACTTTGCCTTAGAAAATTTTAAATTATCCCTTAGGAAAATTTCACAATTTGAGCACTGATTGAATTCTTCACAGAAAAAGTGTTGGCGAAGTGCAGAAGACATGGAAATCCATCTATCATCACAAATGTTCAGTACCCAGAAGAAAATTTTCTCCAGAACGCGATGAATCTATGGGTGCACAACGAACGGGTTCATTTAATTTTTTAAATTTTGAACCTTAGAAAAATATTATTCCATCAATTCAAATCCGTTCTTCATCTATGATCATCCTGTGTTGCTTAGACTTGAGAAATTTTAAATCATCTTGCATTGTCATCATCTTCTGACTTCATCACAGGAAGACCTGCTCGTGCTTCAGGAAGAATTTCCATCACCTTGAGTTCTAGGCGTATTTTCTAAGGAAGAAAATACTTTGCCTTAGAAAAATTTTAAATCACTTGAAAATTTTGCCTTAGAGAAATTTTGCCCTGGAAATTTTTTTTTTAATACTCAACTTTGATCACTCTGCCTGTGAGAGAAAAAATTTATTTCACTTAGAAGATCCTCCTGCAAGCACATCATTTTTAACTTCCAACATGTTCAATACCTTAGGAAAAATTTATCATTTTGAAAATTTCAACGCCTAGCAACTTTGTTTTATTCATCATCTCACATTTTATTTCATACTTGGAAAATATTTTCACTTGAAGCTCCAACGCCTTAGAAAAAATTCTCATCACATCATCTTATATTTCATTCCACATTCTAGGCACATAGCATACTTGAAGAAAATTTAAAACCACGCCCAACAACTTTGTTTCACCTCACATGCCTTAGAACATTTGCTAACATCTTATGACACTTACCACCTTGGGCGTATTTAGCACTTGAAGAGGGATAACAACCACGCCTAGCATTTACCTTGCTTTGACCACGCCTTGGAGTATTTTCTAACACCTTTTACCTTGTTTACCACCTTGCATTCACTTTTACCACCTTCAACTTGGGCCCATTTTGCCTAGGCAGGAGGATGACTCTTCAACTTCCCATTTTTGTCTTCACTTGACCTCATTTGGGCACATTTCCATGTAGGTGAAGGATGAAAATTGTTGACTTGTTGACTTGCTTTCATTTTGGGCGCATTTTGATGGGTGAGGAGGACGAAACTTTGACTCATTTGACTTTCTTTCATTTGGGCGCATTTCCACCTATGTGCAGGATGGGCGCATTTGGAGGGTAGTGGAGGACGAATTCAACACTTAGAAAATTTTTTAACTTTCAACTCTCAAGGTGGGTGCATTTTGCTATAGCTACAGGATGAACATTGTTGACTTTCTTTGACTTTCCTCCTTCTTGGGCGCATTTCATCTAGTGAGCAGGATAATCTTGTGCCTCAGAAGTTTTCTATGCTTGGCATGAAGAAGGCACATTTTGCTATGAGAGGTGGACGAACACCAACACTTAGCCATTTTTTCTCATCCCTGCCAGTTTATCCATGCCCTACTATTTATAGTAAGCCCTCTGATTTTTGCATCTCTGAAGCTCAGAACGATTTGAAATTTCAAACATTGCATCCTCACGACGCAGTTACCCTTTTGACATTGCTATTTTTAGTCGGTCTACTATTTTTAGCCCATTTCAGAAGGTGATTTGCTATAAATAGCAACTGCTTGCTTCTGATAGCTCCACAGCTCCAATTAACTTGAAATTTGAATGAGGCGCTCCTCACCACGTGACTTGCTTGCTGACATTAGCGCATGCACCTGATTTGCTATTTTTAGCCTGTTTCCAAAATGACTTACTATAAATAGTAAGTGCTCCGTTTGACTTGAAATTTTACCAGCAGATAGCCTGAAGGATGCTGATTGCAGTGGTTTACACCGGTTTTCGAAAATTCTGACTTTTTACCCCTCTTTTCAGGCCCCTAAGTTGGAAACCCTAATTTGCTTTGCATGTGTATCAAATGATCTCTGTTTGCCCTCATTTCTGTTGCATTGCGATCAACTCATGATTCTGAAGTGCTGGGAAGCAGCTGTCGGGATGCACCTGCTAAAAATAGTAAGTTCCTTACTGAGTGATCATCTCCGTTTGCATGTCACATCATCGCGAAGCTCTCCAAAAACCCATAAGGAATATGCAGACATGCAAACCCTAAAAATAGCCTCGGAAGGCTGAACTCTGAAAGTTGTCGTCTCACTCTGCATGTTATACTGTTGCGAAGGTCTCGAAAAACCCAGATGGAATATCCAGACATGCAAAGAAAAACTTTGCGTCTAAGCCCTGAAATTTGCTCCAGAAGCTGGACTGCTAAAAATAGTAAGTTGTCTGTTTCAGCTCAAATTTTGCACGCGAGCAGCCTGATGTGCTCTGAATGCCGTGTGGCTGTCGGAATCTCAAAAATGCTGACAGATTGCCTGCAATTGCATTCTTACTAAAAATAGTAAGTACCCGGAATTCGATGAAACTTAGCTGAGGACCTACTGGGAGCATGCTAACATCAATGTTAAACTCAATTTTCAATTTATTCACTTCATTCGACCTTGGACTGACCAGGAAAGATGAAACCCTAATTTTCAGACTTGGTCAAGTTCACGCTTAAGCTTAGTGACGGGCACAATCCTCGAAAGGCAGACATCAGAAAAGAGACAGAGAGAGAAAAAAAACCCAAGCCAAAAGACCAGAATGGAGCAAAAATTAGGGGGTCCCCATTTGAATGGGGCGATGTGTGAAAAGGTCACAACAAGTAGCAGGAGCATTAGTCAACCCAAATGGCATGACTAGAAACTCGAAGTGGCCATAGTGACATCTAGAGGCGGTCTTCTCAACATCTGATTCCCTCATCCTGATCTGGTGGTAGCCCGATCTCAAATCGATCCTTGAAAAGAACTTGGCTCCATGTAGCTCATCAATGAGCTCATCTATCCTTGGAATGGGGTATCGGTTTTTAACGGTGCTTTGATTCAAAGCACGATAGTCCACGCACATGCACATGGTACCATCCTTCTTCACAAGAACCATGGCTGAAGCAAAGGGACTCTTGCTTGGACGAATGAAACCCATCTCCAAGAGTTCCTGAATATTTTTCTCAATATCATCCTTCCGCTTCTTAGGGTACCGATAGGGAGTTGTAATAACTGGTTTAGCTCCTTCCTTGAGCTCTATGATATGCTCCGAACCCCGTTCAGGTGGTGGTCCAGGAGGTAAATCAGCAAATACCTTGCTCTTCTTTGTGAGTAAAGACTGCACATCAGGAGGATAGTCTCTCTTAGTGTCAACCGGACTAGCAAGAAGAATCATACATTCTGCAGCCCACTCAACTTGATCATGACGAACCAGCCTTGCCATTCTCTTGAATGACACAACCTGAGGACCCCCATTGGACATTCCTCTTAGTACCACCCTCTTCCCATCGGATTGAAACTTGACCTCCATAGTTTGTAGATTTAAGGAGATCTCTCCAAGGGAACGCAGCCATTGAATGCCTAGAACGACATCCATATCTCCAATGTTAACTACATAGAAGTCGTCCTTGACTTCATAGTTTCCCAATTGCATAGTCATGTTTGAGATCATCTTGGTGCATGAGATGTGGAATCCATCAGCGACCATGACCTTGAAGCCTTCAAACTTGTTGTGACCTTTTCACACATCGCCCCATTCAAAACGGGGACCCCTAAATTTTTGCTCCATTCTAGTCTTTTGGCTTTGGTTTTGTCTCTCTTTCTGCTTCTTTTCTGCTTTCTGCTTTCTCGGGACGCTCCCGTCTGCAAGCTTGAACGCGAAGATTCGACCAGGTCTAAAATTAGGGTTTAATATCTTTAGGTCACTTCGGGGTCAAATTGAGTTGGTTGGTCAACTTTTGAGCCTAGCAGTGCTACCACAATGCTTTCAGCAAGTAACCCCTAAATTTTCACTAAGTTCTGCCAACTTTCTATTTTTAGTAAGTGTCAGTTTAGGGTTGATTTCCTCGAGATTTTCACATTCTGACAACTTCATTACATTCTGAACACTTCAAGTTCATTCTTGACAAAATTTGAGCAAAAATGGACGACTTGCTATTTTTAGCAGTCCTGCTTCCAGAGCAGATTTCAAGGTCTACATGTTACATTTTTTGATGCATGTCCGGAGATTCTTTCTGGGTTTTTCGAGACCTTCGCAGTGGTATGACATGTAAAGCAGGATGACAACTTTCAACATTCAGCCTACGGAGGCGAAAATTAGGGTTTGCATGCAGACTTCTTCAGCGCATGTCGACGTATTCCTTCTAGGTTTTCCAAGAGCTTCGCAACGGTGTAACATGCAAATGAAACTGATCACTTTTCAGAGACTTACTATTTTTAGCCAGTGCTTACATGTTGAAGATTTTTCTAGGTTTTTCTGGGTTTTTAAGGATTTTTCGGGCAGTTTGACATGCAAAATCATCCAGCAGCTGGTTGGTCACTTTTTTGGCCACTTTCTATTTTTAGCAGGTACCACTTGGGTAGTTGCTCAGCACTTCAGAACTGCAAACTGATTGTCATGCAACTGAAACGGGGTCAAACAGAGCTCATCTGAGGAAAATGCATAAAATTAGGGTTTCGAGCTTCAGGGCTAAAAATGAGGAGTCAAACGACAAAGTGCCCTAAAACGGAAGTATCCACTACGATCAGCGTCTTTCAGGAAGTCTGCTGGAAAAATTTGAAGGCAATTGGAGAACTCGCTATTTTTAGTAAGGTGTTCCAGGCGCAGGCTATAAATAGAAAGTTGATCTCGGGCACCGGCACAGAAAAGCAAGTTCATCAACGAGGAGCACACTGTCCAAATTTCAAATCAAACGGAGCTAAGGAAGTCTCAGAAACGAACACTTACTGTAAATAGTAAGTCACTTCAGAAACAGCTATAAATGGCAGGTCAACATCAAATCTCGGCAGGTACAAGTTGAACATGTGATAAAGGATCCGTGGCGCGAATTTCAAGGCTAACAGAGTTGCAGAGAACGAAGAATCAGATAATTGCTATTTCTGGCAGGTCAATTAGGGTTTCCTAAAATCAAGGGCAGAACACGACATTCACGCCGAAATGGCATTCAGCTGCGATCACCACACTTCAGGCAATTGGCACATGAAATTTGAAGATTTTCTGAGCAGTTTCTATTTTTAGCAGGTTGCTAAAAATAGCAGGTATAAATAGGCATCAGGCGTCAATAGCACAATTCAGTTGAGATTCAGAGCAGGGTGAAAATCAGGCTTTCCAAGGTCAAAATTCAGTTAACAGCGCAAAGTTCAGAGAACTTTTTAAAAATAGAAAGTCAGGGCAAGTTAGGGTTGACTAAGGAAAATCAACTTAAATTTGGCAGAGGGCATGAAATTCGCTAAAATGGATAAATTTTTGAGTCCAGCATTAAAACTCGCCTTGAAAGCTGAAGAAAGATAGAAATTTGCCTAAGTCTGGAAAACTGGAAGTAGCATGGGTCAAATGCGCCCTTGGCAAGGAAGAGGTTGGAAAATTCTCTAAGTGATAGAAATTGGAAGGAGACCCCCCTGAATGCGCCCAGCCTCTAGAGATAACTTGAAAGTTCCCAAGACACAAAATGAAAGCTCAGCATGTCAAATGCGCTTAGACTTGGAGGGAGCTCAAAAATTTTACTAAGGCACGAAACTTGAAGTTTGACCCCTCAAATGCACCTGAGTCTGCAAAGATGTTGGAGTAAGAAAATTTGTCTAAGTGACAAAAATGGAAGCTCATGGGTCTAAATGCGCCCCCCTTTCTAGACTTGGGAAAATTTTCTAAGTACATTAAAAGTAAAAGCTTGAACCTCTAAATGCGCCCATGGTAAAACTAGAAGCTCTATAGCTAAAATGCGCCTGAAGGTGTTGGATGAGAATGTGACTAAGGCGTAAGACACTGAAAGAAGCAAGGGTCAAATGCGCCCAAGACAAAAATGAAAGCTAATCCTATGATTTGCACCTGGTGCTAAACTGGAAGTTGGCATAGTGATATGCGCCCCTCTTCAAATTGGAAATTGGACATGAGAATGTGCCTAAGTCAAAAATGGACATCCATGGGTCTAAATGCGCCCCAAGTGATAACACTAAAAGTGAACCCATTCAAATGCGCCCAAGACACAAAGTGAAAGCTCAGCATGATATATGCGCCTCAACTTGTGTTGGATGAGAAAATATTCTAAGGCGTAGAAAGCAAAAGTTCCACCTATCAAATGCGCCCAAGGCACAAATTGGAAGCTGAACATGAAGAATGCGCCTAATCCTGTGAAGAATGCACTTATGATAAATTGGAGGCTTGACCTATAATATGCGCCTTGTAATGTGAAAATATGAAGATTTGAAAATCCGCCTAAGTATTGGAAGTTGAGAGCCCAACATTGGATTTGCGCCTCTAAGCTCAACATTGGATATACGCCCTTAAGCTTGGGGTGTTAAAACTGAAACCTCCATATATGATATGCGCCCAGGAAGATTAGAGAAGGTAAACTCTAAATTTCGAATCTAGCCAAGTGCTAAGATTGAAACTTCACACATGGATATGCGCCTGGGAGCTCTACTTATAAAATGCGCCTGGAGAAGAAAGTTCATCAAAACGTTGAATACTTGAAATGAAAGCAACCCCTCTTGTTTGTGCCCAGCCTAAAAAAGACATTTCGGAGTATGAAAATATTCTAAGTATGAAGACTTGAAGCTGGATTTGTCATATGCGCCCTACCAAAATGAAAGCACAATGTATCATTTGCGCCTGGGGGTCAAACTGGAAGCACCATTAGCCAAGTGCACCTCTGAATGATGAAAATGAAACCCTCACCAAAGATATGCGCCTATGACCAAGTTGATTGAAAAATCAAAATATGAGGACACAAGTGTGAAGTACGCCTAAATGGAGAAATTGTTTAAAAATAAACTAAGGGGCGTTAAAATTAAAAAAAAAAAAAGCTTATGATATAATATGCGCCCAGGGTGTAAGATTGGAAGGAAGGGTTGAAAAATTAATTAAGGCGTGGGAATTTGAAAATGCCTTCCCTTAAATGTGCCTTGATTCAGAAACCTTAAGTCGAAATGAAAGGTTGGAAATATCACAAGTACGCCTTAGTTAAAGGGGGTGATGAATAAATATTAAAATGTTTAAAAAATTAAATATCCCCCCCTTTATAATCACGTGAAATTCAAAGACGTTTAATTTAAAAAGAATCAAAACGCGGGGATAAAAAAATCAAGTGATGATTTTCGATGCAAATGTTCAATGGCATTTAAGAAATAAAATTAAAGGCGTTGGAGGAGTAATAAAATTTCTCCAGGCAATTAATTTTAAAATTTTCCTAAGTCGGAGAAATTAAATTAATTTGATCAATTTAATTATTTTCCTAAGTCAAATTTTATATTCCCCCTTTAATTTTAACACATGAAATCGGACGATTTTAAACTTGGGGAATTATTTCGGAGTTAATTATGGATGGAAAATAAAATTATGCCTAGCTGATTTAAAGTGTTGATGTCGATTTTTTTTTAAAAAGTGTGCTGGTGAAATAATTTAAAATGGCATTTAAATTAAATTTTAATAAATTAAATATGCCATTTTAAAAAATGCAATTGAGATTATTTCAAATTAGAGTAAAAATGATTTTTTTTCAAAATTGCTGAGGGTAGCTGGCAGTCGGGAGGAAATTTTAAATTTGAATTGAGGAAAGAATCTCCCTAAATAGCAAATTGTCATAACAACCATAGTTGAAAAACTCGGACTCGGCAATAACTCGGCAGACCCAAAAATTTTAAAAACTCGGGACTCGGTAAAAACTCGGGGAAAAACTCGGCAATAACTAGGCAAATTTATCGAACATTTGAAAATACACAATTTTTAAAAATATTCTTAAAAACCACACATATAAACTGAATTTTTAGAACATATTACTGATTTCATCATATGTAAATCAAAATTAGAGTTTAATACATATCAATCATCAATGTATTTACTGATTTCATCATCTATAAATCAAAATTAGAGTTTAAAACCTTAATACGTATCAATCATCAATGTATCATAGACCAAAAAACAAGTTCGACTTCTCAATACATATCAACTTCAAGTTTCAGTATCAATAAAAATTATCTATCCTAAATTTCTTCTACGACTGAAACTCAAAAGTTTTTGTCGCTGCTGTGTGGGTGGTACTGAAGTAGATGGTATAGGTGCAATGTCCTCAATAGAAGCCTCAACAGGTGCCCCAATAGGTGCCTCATCCATAGGGATAGGATCAAATTGTGTGTGTGAAGAAACAGCCTCTATTGGCTGACCAAGCTCGCCTTCCTCCTCATAGGCTGCCACCTCTGCTTCCCATTCAGCTGCATCTGCCTCCCTCTCCATCTCAGCAAACTCATCATCACTTATCCATGGTTCCACATTGACCTCATCAGGCTCAGCAATCCAATCTGAGTATGGATCAATGTCATCAAGGTCAAGTGCTTCATGTGAACTCAAACCTTTTACCTTCTTCTCATGCAACCGAAGGTTGTAGCGCACGTAGACAAGGTCATTCAAGCGCTTTTGAGTCAACCGATTGCGCTTCTTTGTATGAATGGCCTCAAAGCAACTCCAGTTGCGCTCACAACCAGATGCACTACAAGGCTGAGATAAAATACGAATGGCAACCTTTTGAAGATTAGGCGTTGTGGCACCATAATCTTCCCACCACAAATCTGCAATGATAACCATTTATAAATTAGTAAGGATTTAATAAGCTTAAACATTAACATAATGTCATAAATAGTAAAATAATATTAAACACATAAATTTGTTACTTGGTTGTAGAGTTTCTCTCCTACGAATGCAATCCTTGGAAGAAAACAATGGCCCTTCGGCCCTCTTATAACTCTCTATCTCATCAAGTATGAGATCTCGAAGGTCATCATTACCAACCAATCTTTCAATACATGTATTGAGGCCAACTTTAACCTCTGCATCTGCTCTGAAAGTAGGAGTGAAATAAAACTTGGGGTTCAAAAAGTAGGCAGCAGCATGAATATGTTGGTGGAGTTGTCGGTTCCACCTCCGATCTATTATGCGCCATATGGGTTCATATTTGGTCTTGTTTGACCCATATAAATGTTGAATTGCCTCTTTGGCCTTATCCATGGCCTCATATAGATACCCCATGGGGCTTTTATCCCCATCCACCAATCGTAGAACTCTAACCAACGGTTCTGACACCTAAAATAAAAAAAAATTAACAAAATCAGCAAGCTATAATATTAGAAAGAAATAAAATAAATCATCAATAAATGTTTGAAAACTTACTTTGATGATCTCCTCCATTTGTTTTGCAAATCTATCATCAAAAATGGTCTTCTTAACCTTATCTCCTTCAGGCTTCTTGGAATAAGGACTCTCAAGCCATTTTTCACTCACAAACATGCGCTTGAGGTTGGGCAATGTAGCTAAAATGCTCTGCAAGGTGAGAAAATTGGTGGCAAAGCGTGTGACTCCTGATCGCACGAGATCCTTACCATCAGTGTGCTCTCTCATGAGACTTAGGACCCATGTGTGATTGTAGATGTACTTTGTGATATTCCTTCCATCTTCAACCACATTCTTCACCCAACTTATTTTCCCTATGTCCTCAAGGAGCAAGTCAAGACAGTGGGCAGCACAAGGGCTCCAAAATAATGTGGGATGCCTCGCCATTAGAAGTTTACCGGCTGCCACATATGCAGCTGCATTGTCAGTCACAATTTGAATTACATTTTGAACTCCCACTTCCATCACCACCTCATCCAACATATTGCACAAGGTCTCTGCATTTTTTGTTTCATTGGAGGCATCAACTGATTTTAGAAATACCAATTGTCCTCCTGAAGCCACTATAAAGTTGATGAGTGTCCTATTTCTGCCATCTGTCCACCCATCAGATATAATGGTGCAGCCATTCTTTTCCCAATTTCTCCTCTGTTCCTCCACTAGTTTGTGTGTGTTTTGGACCTCATTCTGCAATAATGGCCCACTCAACTCATAACGACTTGGGGCCTTGAACCCCTTACCTGCCACAGTCAATGCAGTGACCAACTCTTCCCAATAAGGACTAGAAGCAACATTGAATGGAATATCGTTGTAGTACCAAAATTTAGCACATGCCAACTTCGCCTCATTTTGCAACTCTCTATTCCAAGAAGTACCTTCCAATGAAGGTTGTGCACCAGGAGTATTACGCGGAACAAAAAAATTAGAACCGATGTTGCCCACAGTTCCAGATCCTAATCCTCGTATCCGTGGCCCAAGAGAAGAGCTTCCTGTAGCCTTTTGTGACCCTGTAGAACTGAAATCTGCATATGGGGCTGCCATTGCCTCTGCTGCTCTCTTTTTACTTTCCTTCCTTTGGTCATATGCTGCAAGGAGTGCTTTGGCCTCCATCTCAGCCTCTTCGGGTACCTTTGTACATGGTTCAACATCTCGACAAGGGATTCGTGCAAGGTGGTATTTCAACCGGTTTATGCCACCAGAATAAGTCTCGAAGCAATGGTTGCACATAACCTCTCCTCGTA
Organism: Sequoia sempervirens; assembly: GCA_007258455.2. Classification (NCBI taxonomy): domain Eukaryota; kingdom Viridiplantae; phylum Streptophyta; class Pinopsida; order Cupressales; family Cupressaceae; genus Sequoia; species Sequoia sempervirens. Next base: position 384,716,595 of record VDFB02270651.1, on the reverse strand, counting down.
TTGCACCCGGTGTTCCATGTTTCCAGCAAGGATCTCTTGGTTTGCCACCACTCTTTTTACTTGTAGAAGCCATATTCTTTTAGCAAGATACCTAGCAAAAGAGAGACAAGATAAACATTAAGAGATAAAAAGTGAAGTTAAATAAATCTGCATGCAGCAGTTGATTTTGAAGAAAAACTATAAACATGAATGATTATCAAATTCATATTCAAATTTCTGTATAGGCTTTGGCCACTTGAGCATTATCAAAATTTTAACTTAAGTCTATATAAGTTTAAGTTATTTTCAAATAATTTAAAAATATAATATTTAATTGTTATGATAAAAAAAAAATATTAGATGTAAATTTAATTTTTAATGTTTTAAATTTAAAAACATTATTAAAATTTTAGACGTAATTTTTAAATTTTAATAATATTGTTTTAAATTTAATAAATAATTTGAAAAATATTTATTAAAATTTAAACATATTCTTAAAATTTATACAATATAACATATTAATAATTATTATAAATTTATAAATTATAACAGAAAAATAAATGAATTAAAATTTATTACAAATTTATACACTATATTATAAAATATTAAAAATTATTATGAAATTATATAAAAAAAATTAACTAAAATTTATTATAAATTTATTAGAGAAAAATAAATAAACTAAAATTTAAACATATTAAAATTTATAATTTTATACAATATAATAATAAAATATTAAAAATTATTGTAAATTTAAAACAAAAAACTAAAATTATTATAAATTTATTTGTTTAAAATTTATTATAAATTTGTATTCACTTTAACATCTATTAAAATAAAATATATATCAAAAATTTCTGAGAAAAAACGACGGACGGCTGGCACTAAGAAAAAAATAAATGAACTTTAAATTTTTTTATCTACATACTGATATACACGACGTTGGATTCCTGGGCGCAGTCTAGAAATGAAGATCCATCCGTCGCCGCCGCCGTCACTTTTTTTAGCTGTGCGTCACATTTTTTATTTTCGCCGTCGTTTTTCCTCTGCCCTGGGTCATGCGACGTGAACAAATGGAATGCAAACAATTTGTTTTGAAGTCTATAAATTAGGGTTTAAAAAAAACGCCACGTTTTAAGTTTTTCTGGCCGCTTTTAAGCAAAAATAGCGCATTTTTCTGCGCGTTTTCATAAAAAATCGCTGCGCGTTTTTCTGCAAAACCCGGCTGCGAGTAATTGTGCGATTTACGCGCCCAGCGTTTTGCCACGCGATTACTCGCGATTTTTGCGAGTTATTGGCGATTTTTTCAACTATGATAACAACTACAAGACGACTGGAATATTCCCTTTTAAATTTAGCAAATACGTCAGTCATGATGAAGGGAATAAATGGCATCTACTAAAATTAGCACTAGCTTTTGGCTATAAAACTCTGAGGATTTTCATTCTCATCTCACAAGATTCGAAGCTGAAATTTATGCTAGTGAGTTGAGTTGTGAGATTTAATATTTTCAATTTGAGAGTTGCTGAAAGTGTGAAGTGTTAAAGTCGATTTTGCAAGAGATTGAAGTTGCTGAGAGTTGAATTTCTCGAGGTTGCTGAGTTGCGAGGTTGCTTCGTTTCGAAATAAAGTTTGAAGTGTTAAGCGTTTTTATTTCTCCAAGTTGCTGAGGTAAGTACTCGAAGTTGCTGAGACTTAATATTTCGCTAAAAGTTGAAATGTTTTCGAAGTTGAAAGTTGCAAAAGCTGAAATCATTTAATTATGCTGGAGGTCGAAATTGTTTGAATTCGAAATTACTTGAGCTTTAAATTTTTTTGAAGTTGCTGAATGTTAGAATCAAATCGAACTTAAAATTGTTGAAGCCTTCGAAGTTGCTGATGTATAACTTTCGAAGTGCTGATTTGAGATAGCTAAAACTTTTCGAAGTTGCTGATTTATAATTCTCGAAAAGTTGATTGGAAATTATTGAAACTTGCTGATTTGAACCTGCTCATTTGAAACTCTCGAACCTATTTAATTCTTCGAAGTTGCTGATTTATAACTGTCGAAGAGCTAATTTGAAACTTGGTGATTTAGAACTTGCAAGTTTGTTGATCTTCGAAGTTGCTGATGTATAACTTCTGAAGTTGTTGGTTTAAATGTTGCTGAAACTTAACACATTTTCCAAAGCTGAGATTGTTGGAGTTAATATTTCTTTGGCTGCAAGTTGTTGAAGATCAAAGTTTTAATTATCGAGGTTTGAAGTCAAAGTTGGTTGCTGAAACTCACGTTTATTTTTGCAGCCAACTCCATCCGCCAGCCATCTCACGTGATTTTTATGTTTAAAAAGTTGGAGGTGTAATGTTTGCTTCTTGTTTTGCAGATGGCTGATGGACGAAAGGCTGATGTTGTTGGAACTAGCAGGGCTAGAGCAAAGGCTAGTAACAATGATGCTGGCAAAGAAAATGCCTCCAGGCAGGCGATCATCAAGGGTCTGAAGAAGTCCATCCCGGAATCCAAAATCGTGTCGAAGTTCGGAAACCTGACGGACACCAATCTCGGGCCTTTCAACCTTGAGGCCTTCATGCGCAGAATGTATGGGCAAGGTGGAAATCTTCCAACAGAGGCATCACACAATATTGTGAAGAGCGGATTGTATGCAGTAGCAGGGTTCCAACCAGCGGTTCGTTGTCCAGAGTTGATCCTGGAATGTGCCAAATTTTACAACCCGGATGATTGGACTATCAGTTCTCCAGATGGTATGATATTAGCCAACTTCGCTCCCGATGCAATTGGCGAGGCGTTTGGGATACTGGCCACAGACAATATGTTATATAAATCCAAGGCAAAGGCTGACAAGATGTCTGCCACATCCTTCGAAAAGTGCATGAAGAGAATCAATACTACGTGGATGCGAAAGCCAAAGCCTCTTGCTGCCAGGCTGCCTAAGCAGATAATTTCAGAAGAGCTGAAGCAGGAGTATTGCGATATCATTATGCTACTCAGCAGGGTCAACGGCAGCCCGTAGTCGTTCGTGTTTGAGCCATGGATGTTCTTCTACATTAGTGTGGTGCTCAAAGGAAAAGAGCAAGTAAATTGGGCACAAATGATAAGTGATACTATTGATGAACAGTTCCGGAGCCTGAAGAGAACGAGAACATTTTACATGAGCTCGTATGTTGTTTACATGCTTGCTCGAATGACAAAGTATAGAGGGTTGGCATATCAAGAACCAATTGGCTGCGGATACAATCAGTTCAAGATTCACGAGTCCTGCAAACAGTTGCACCTCACGCACACGGGTGACTTCAAGAGGGTTAATGATGCGTTCACCATGTATATCACAAGAACCCTTCAGCAGAGGTTACAGCAAAGGATATCCGAGGGGGCTCAGATGCTGATAGAAGAGTATGGGTTTTGGTTCGTCCAATTCCCGAAGTTTACCTATTTGAGGCTGCCAGGGTACAATTCATATGTCTATAAACTACCTAGGTACCCCACCAACAGAATGATATTGCTTGAGTTGTCTAGGCAATTGGTGGCCTACAACAAGATCATTAGAAGAAAGAAGAAGGGAGGCTTGCACTTTCCCATTGTGTTGGGAAACTCGCTTGAAGAATGCCCTAATCTGCAAGCAGCCAAGGAGGCTGAGGATGAACTGAAATTCTACAAGTTGACTCTTCATACTAGCCGGCAAGATTTCGATCCTCGGGGAAAGATAGGAACAGTGCAAGGCGTGGAGTACAGACACAAGGCCCACCTGGAAGATTTTTGGGCAAATGCTGGAAGTGAGGATGAAATTAGAAAAAGAATGTTTTCAAGGCTGCCTCTCAAGATGATCAGAGAATGCGAAGTAATCCAAGTGCCGGACCAAGTAGAAGAAGATACTAGGGTAACTGTTGTGACGTTTTTCACACATCGCCCCATTGCAAATGGGGACCCCCCTAATTTTGGCTTTTCTTTTCGTTTGTTTTGTCGTTGTCTCTCTTTTCTACTATTTGTCTTTTTGGGGACGTTCCCGTCTGTGAGCTTAAACGTAAATCTGGCCGATTCTGAAAATTAGGGTTTGAGTTTTCCTGGTCAGTCCGAGGTCGAATAAAGTCAGTAATTTGAAGATTGAACTTAACGTTGTTGTCAGCATGTTTCCAGCAGGCTTCCAGCAAATTTTCATCAGATTCCGAGGTACTTACTATTTTTAGTAAGTGTGAAATTCAGGGTAATTTGTCAGCTATTTTGAGATTCCAATCATCACACAACATTCAGAGCACTTCAAGTTCACTTTGGGCAAAATTTGAGCAAGAACGGACGACTTGCTATTTTTAGCAGTCCAGCTTCCAGAGCAGATTTCAAGGTCTAGATGTTACATTTTCTGATGCATGTCCGAAGATTCCTTCTGGGTTTTTCGAGACCTTCACAGTGATATGACATGCAAAGTATGATGATGACTTTCAGCACTCAGCCTTCGGAGGCCGATATTAGGGTGCAGATGCAGAGTTTTTCTTTGCATGTCTACATCTTCCTTCTGGGTTTTTCAAGACCTTCGAGATGATATAACATGCGAGATGAGACGACCACTTTCAGAATTCAGCCTTCCAAGGCTATTTTTAGGGTTTGCATGTCAGGGTTTCTTTTGCATGTCGGGTGATTCCTGATGGGTTTTTCGAGAGCTTCGCGATGGTGTGACATGCAAATGAAGATTCTCACTTAGTAAGGAACTTGCTATTTTTAGCAGGTGTGTCCCGCTTCCCAGGTTCAGATTCACGAGCTGATCGCATGCCACAGAAACGGAGACAAACAGAGTTCATTTGATACGCATGCAGAGTGAATTAGGGTTTCCAACTTCGGAGCCTAAAAATAGGCATAAAAATTCAAAATTTTCAAAAACCGGTGTAAACCACCGCGATCAGTATCCTTCAGGCTATCTGCTGGTGAAATTTCAAGTCAATCGAGCACTTACTATTTATAGTAAGACAATTTGGAAACTGGCTAAAAATAGTAAATCAGGCGCATGCGTCAGTGTCAGCAGTCAGGTCACGTGGTGAGGAGCGCCTCATTAAAATTTCAAGTCGATCCGAGCAATGGAGCTATCAGAAACATGAGGTTACTATTTTAAGTAAACCACCTCAAGAAATGTGCTAAAAATAGCAGGTTAGCTAAAAATGGCAGTGTCGACAGAACAACAGGGTCATGAGGATGCAGTGTGCAAAGTTTCAAGTTATTCCGGGCTTCAGAGATGCAAATTCAGAAGACTTACTATAAATAGCAGGGGCATGAACGCTGGCGAAGACAAGAAAAATAGCTAAGTCTGGAACTTCATCCTTCACTTCCTTGAAAATGCGCCCATCTCAGCTAGAGGTCATGAAAAATGCTAAGTGTGGAGTTCGTCCTGCTCAGGGGCCAAAATGCGCCCAAGGAGGAAAAAGTCAAAGAAAAGTCAAAGAATTTTATCCTGTAGACATGGAGAAATGCGCCCAAGGGAACTCAGGAGAAAGTTTTAAAATTTTCTAAGTGTTTGTTTTCATCCTCCAACACATGTGAAATCCGCCCAGCTACAAGACACATCAAGGAAAAAATTTTCTAAGGCAAACTCGTCCCCCTCAAGAGGTGAAATGCGCCCAAAAGAGAAGAAGTCAAAGTGGTCAATACTTTTCATCCTGTAGCTAGGCCAAAATGCGCCCAAGGGAGGTTGATAGCATGAAAAATTTCTAAGTGACAAACTTCGTCCTCCACCATGGCTAAAATGCGCCCATGCAGCAAATGGTCAAAGTAGTCAAAGGTTCTCATCCTTCTCCTAGGCCTAAATGCGCCCAAAAGCACCCATATGAAGACAAAAATGAAGAAGGTGAAGAGTCACATGCCAAGGCGTTGGGGATTCAAAATTCTTCTCTCAAATGCGCCCATGCAAAGTCAAAGGGGGTCCAAGATTCTCATCCTTCACACATATTAAAATGCGCCCAAATGGGGCCATATGGAGACAAAACGGAGAAGCTGAAAGGTCACTTGAAGGTGTTTGACAAGTTCATCCTCCATCAAGGCTGAAATGCGCCCAAGATGAATCAAGTCAACAAAGTCAAAGAGTTTTGTCCTCCTCACCCCTCCAAATGCGCCCAAGTTGAGGTGTAAAAGTAAATGCGAGGTGGTGAATAGGGTGAAAGATATTCCAAAGCATGGTAAAAGGTGGTAAGTGCTAGGCGTTTTCCTTCATCCAGTACTAAATGCGCCCAGAGTGGAAGGTGTTGAAGATATTTTCCTAGCGCCTAAGGTGGTGAAGTGTTAGAAGATTTTTTCAAGGGTGATGAATGTTATAAGGTGGTAGAAAAAGTTCTAGGGCGTGGTTTCAAATTTCTTATAAGTGCTAAGCGCCCAAGTTAATATGTATGAAAAAAAAAATATTACAAGGTGATGGAGGTGTTGCCTAGGCGTTGAAATTGCCAGATAAAAAAAAATAAACTAAGTGTGATGCGCCTTCAAGAAAATTTTCTAAGTAAGTTGATGAACTAAAATTTTCCCTCGCAGGCAAGGTGGACGGAGTTGAGTAAATTTTCCTAAGACAAAATTCTCAAGGTGATCAAAAAAATTTCTAAGGCATGAAGTATTCCCTTCCTCTAGAAAATACGCCTAAGTCTGGAGAGGTGGTGGAATTTTCCTGAAGCATGAGCAGAGTTGCCAGAGATGAAGTCAGTGAACGCCAGCTCCACAGGATTGATAAAAATTTTCCAAGTCAGAGCAAAATTCTCAAAGGAGATCGAAGAACGAGAATAAATTTGATGAAAGAATATTTTCGAAGGTTCAAAATTCGAGAAAATTAAATAAACCCGTTCGTTGGGCACCCATGAATTCGACGCGTTCTGGAGAAAATTTTCTTCTGGGTATCGAAGATTGCCGATGAGGAGTTGATTTTAAGGTCTTCCACAGCTTGTCGAGGATTCTGGGATGAAGATTTTTGATGGGCACCAGGTTGATGAATTTTCCTAAGGGAAAATTTGAAAATTTTCTAAAGGCAAAATGAAGAAAATGTGTTTTCAAGGTGAAATTCTCCAGACGATGAATTTGAAAGGAACTGCCTAGGTGAATTTGCTCAAATTCTTCGTGGGGATGATCTTCCAGAGCCAGAGATGAACGAAATTGAGTATCAGAGCTCCAGCGGGAGAAATGAATTTCTTGAAGATGCAGTTGAAGTTGATATTGTCAAGAGGATGATACGCCCTTGAGGAGGATGAATTGAAATTCGGCTAAGGCATGGAGAATCACGAGAAAGGAGGAACGTCGAGGCCAAAAGATGATGACTTAGTGTGATGACTTGAAGTGATGAAGCACGATGATATTACAACCCTCGGAGGAAGATAAAGTTACAAGTTTCAATCTCGAAGGAAGAAAAAGTTGCAAGAAATTAGCTAAGTGTTAGCTCAAGTGGAAGAAGTCAAAGAACAATAGTCGAGAAGAAGATCAAGGACAGTGTGAACGCGTTTCAAAGATGGAATCTTCTAGAAGGGTGGTGGCCATTAATGGCACATTTATTACCCCACTCTCCTTTGTGGCGGTTTTTTAGGGCATATCTTGTTTAGGGCTGAGGTGGCACGATTCTGGCCACTCTATTGATTGTAACCCTAGCCGTCTTTTGGGACTTGGCTAGCTATATAAAGGGGGAGTCCCCCTCATTTGAAAATTATTAGACAGTAGAGAAGATCAGAGTAGAATTAGAGTAGAGGTACAACTTAGAAGTAGCTTAGTATAGGTTGATAGTATAGTTTGAAGAAGAGGGAAAGTTTTCCCTTTGAAAACTTTGTAAGAAATTGTTGTGTAACACTCTTCATGATAATAGATCTTTTCATTGATGATGGAATTCGTCTTGTCATGAATAGCTAGCAACGTTTCTTCGTCCTTCCGATTCAAATGGTAACATAGTTCAAAGTAGTATAATTTTCGTTCCATGCAAGTAGATAGTAATTGTGGAATGTGGTGTTTGATCTAAGCAACTTCGTCTATCCATACCACTAGTATGTTCGCTGATGGTGAATGCGCCTTGTGTGGTAAACTGGAATATCATGCACTTAACTTCAATCACAGTTTGAACGATGGTATGAGTCGTTGTGATGGTATCTTCATGTCAAGAGGTGGTTTGAACATCTTTAGTCATCTCCCTTGAAGATTGCACCGACTCCGTGGAAGCTGTCCGATGCGAGGCAAAGCGAAGTCCGGTTTGAAGTTTGCTGAAGTTGAGCTCCATATCCCACACCTTAGAGTAGATTAGAATCCTCTTAACCCTGCAACCCCTTTCAATTCAGTACTTTCCAGTTCGAATAGGAAACCCGCACTTCATTGATAAATATTTCGAGCACTTGAATTCCTTTCTCCACTGCCGAACAATTCCGTAAGTCCCCTTGAAATACCAGCAAATCACATCGAGCCAAACTGAGCCTATTCGCACTGAAAGAACCTTGGAGTTGAACGCACGAACTTTCTTGCAATCTTAGCGTGCGGAATAATTTGATCAAGAGAGGATAGGGAAGCCGTTGGCGACTTTATTCTGCGTTGGTGCGGTCACGAAAAACACATCAACAGTAACTCATCCGGATTATGAAGCAGTAAAGAACACACCGATTCCACCAGTGGATTGGGCCGAGCCGAAGATCGCGGATTTAGACACCTTGTCTATTCCCATCTTGACTTTCACAAGGGCTTGGGTAGAAGAGCGTGTTCACAGACTAAGAAGAAGATCAGTTGCTTTCACGTACGACCTCATGAGTAACAAAAGGCCACCGGTGTTGGCAAAAATAAAGAAACAAATTGCCCAGCCTCCGGAGCCACAACCACCACAAGAAGAGCCACAACCACAGCAAGAGGAACCCGTTCAGCTGGAACCTCAAGGGTCGGAGGACACGTCTACTCAGTTGGTGACTCATTCTTCCAGTGTGCGTGAAGTCTCATTGTTTTCATATCAGAGAGCTCAGAGAAATGAAGAGCCAGAGGTTGGGGAGGTTAACCAACCAATGCCGAGAGAGTTGGATACCCAGAGCGTCAATAATCCTGAAGGCACCAATCAGCCAGAGGAAGGAGAAGAGACAGAAATGGATACCCACTTCGATTTCTCCTTCGGAGAGGAAGACGTTAGAGCTCGTGAAGAGAGCGATCAGGACATTGAAATAATTGAGCCTTAGCAGAATGTTGCTCGGGAGGAGGTCCGTGAAGTGGAGGCAACTGAAGAGCAGCCCCTTATCATTTATGACATTCAGTGCAATTGGCTTTCACAGGCGATTAGGAGAGACCAGGATGATGATGCTGACCTGGCAGTTGAAATGGAAGAGCTTCTGAACAGAACAAGCAAGTCGCCTAAGAGAAAGAGGGCGAGGAAGTATACAAGGATGCAGACTAATGAGGCCGGGTCACGCAGCCTTCACATTGCTGTCCCGAGGGAAGATCATAGTTTAAGTGATGCAATGCCAGAAAACTACACAATCACCACAGTTGACTTAGGGCGCCCCTTCGGAGCGCAAGTAGTCGAAGAAGCTAAGAGTTCCTTCCAGGCATTGAAGGATAGGTTGGTGAAGAAGGAAGGAAAGTACAAGAGATTGAAGAAAAAGCACAAGGCGTTAGTCGAATATGTGCAACATTTAGCGCATCCAGTCGCTCAGGAGAACCCAATGGTAGAACTTCCGCCCGAGCTACCAAGAGAGCCAATCAGTGGACTTGAGGAGATAAGGAGGGTTGTGCGAGAAGGAGACAAGTGGATAAATGGTGTCCATGCTGAGGCAGAAAAATTCATGGCTGATCTTTTCTCAGCATTTTAGAGTGCCTCTGGTATCCTTTCACGCCTTAGTGATGTCGAGCAAGCTTGGGGAGACACCCATATTTTCCAAGACAAAACCATCCCTCGCCTTGCTGTGTTGATGCGTGTGCCCACACAAACTTTGGTGAATGAAGGAGTAATCCAGGCAGGCGACAGGTATGATTTTCGTGGGTGGCATTCAGCGGCTTTCACAGGGAAGGGTTTCTTTAACACAGCGGCTATGGAGTCCTCTAAGATCAGGAAGGCAATGAGGAATATCCACGAGGGTATCCTCAACATGTTGGATGCTTTGTTCGCAAGAAGGTTAACTCATGAGGAGGTAGAGATGGAAGGACTAAAGGCAAGGTTGCAGCCATTCTTTTCTCAAATGAGGACGTTTTCCCAACTGGATTTTGAAAACATCTCTATGTTTTCAACAATCATTCAGAGCACACAAGATTCTATTGAAGCTTGGGGAAAGTCTTGTGAAAAGCATGAGCAAATGGTGGCCATCCTGGAATATCAGCTGAATCTTACTCCAATTTCTGAGGAGGAGGTTGATGAAGTGCTAGCACGATTCGTGGCGTACGCAGTCAGAGAGAAGAGCAAAGGAATCCAAGTCATGGACGAGAATCTTCTAGAAGGGTAGTGGGCATTAATTGCTCATGGTGGTCAAGGAGGAATTTGCTATTTTTGGGAGCATTTATGACACCACTCCTCCACCTTCTGGTGGTTTTTAGGGCAAAACTTGTCTAGGGCTGAGGTGGCTCGATCTGAGCCCTCCGTTGTAATTCAATCTAGACCGTCCATTAAGACTGGCCAGCTATATAAGGGAGAGTCCCCCTCATTTGTAATATAATAGTCAGAATCAGAGAGTAGTCAGCAATTAGTGAAGCAGAATAGAGAGTAGATACTTTTGAGTTAGAGTAGTTTTCATTGCATTGTTGAAGAAGGGGAATTCTCCCTTTGAGAATTTTGTAAGAGATTGTCACAAAAGGCTAATCATAATAAAGCATTTCATTGATGGTGAATTCAAACTTTGTTGTGAGTGGTTCGTGGGGTTTCTTCTTCCTTTGACTTCAACTAGGACTTAATTTCATGCTAATAGTTAGATATGGATGTTTATGTTTGATGTAAGTGAGCTTCTTTTATCCATACCACTAACGATCTTACTGATGGTAAGCTCGTCTTGTGTGGTCAACTGGAACACTTTACACTTAACTTCGATCAAGGTTCATGTGTAGTTATGCATCGTTGTGATGGTAGTTGCATTATTGAATCGTGATTTGAACATCTTTCTTATCCTTTGAAGATTGCACTTACTTTGTTGAAGCTGTCCAACAGGAGGCTAGACAATGTTTGTTTGAAGTTCATTAAAGTTGAGCATAACACCCATTTGCACTTAGGTTAGAATTTAGAATTTAGAAATCTCTGCAGCCATTCAAATTCCGCATAATTTTGGTTAGTTTTAGGAAACTTGCACTCTAAAGCCAAATCACTCGCATAAAATCCCTTTCAAAAGCACATATTGGTTGTTACTACACGTATTCTGAACAATTGCGTAAGTCCGCTCGTAAGAACACAGCAAATACACATCAACCAAACTGGGTCTATTCACATTAAAGGAACCTTGGAGTTGAAGGTGTGATCTCACTCGCAATCTTAACATGCTGAATACTTTGTTCAAGAGAGAATAGGGTATCCGTTTGGAAACTTTGTTCTGTTGATTGGTGCGGTCACGAAAATCACATCAACACGTCCTTGCATCAAAAGTGAAATTTCCTGAGATGTAAAGGCGTTGAATTTTGGCGCCCTTACATTTTTTTCAGTTTTCTATACTCTTTTCCAGATGAGCTTCATTTTTGACCAGTACGCTCTGGAACCTTCTTCTTCTGCCTTTGTGCATCGTTTTGCGTGCGTTGTCATCCACTCCATGCTTTCCCATCCTCGTTGCTCATTTCGCGCTTTCCCATGTTTCCTAACGATTAATGTTTGTTCTGGCTAAACGGATTGCAGTCTCCTTTCAAAGATCATCAAGTCAGAGTGATCAGAGTTCCAGTTCTTTTTGATGACTGCTAGTAAGCCTCTTTCTTCGAAAGCAAAAGGCAAGATGAAGTACAAATATCAAGGTGTCTATCCGCCTACTGTAGTGGTCTCCAAGGTTGAAGAGATAAAAGACACGGAGGTCGGTCATCAAGAATTGGTTGATTTCGCCAAGCAAACAAAGATGAAGCCTCTTTCTGATTCAATGAGAGCAATCCTAAACAACAACCTTCATTTGGTGGCAATGTTTCCTACAGCTGCGCAGAATACAGAGTTTGTTCTTCAGGTGGCGTCTCACTACATCAGAGAAAGTAGGAGTGTGATCGATTCTTCTGGGCACGAGATTCTGAGACTCGACCCTGATTTCTTTGATATTGTCTTCAAGGTCCCTCATATGGAGATATATTGATATTTCTATATAAAAAGCACAGGAAATCTTTGATGCTGATCCTAATAAAGCTAAACAGTTGATAAACACTCAATGGTTAAAGAAGCCTAGATCATCTGTTTCCAGATGGCTGAAAGGACTCCTGCGAAGTGACTTCAAGGATGATGTCAAAGATATTATTACATTTCTAAGCAGAGTGAAAGGGTTGCCGGAATCATCCACTTTTCACGATTGGATGTATGAATACATTAGGATCATAAGAAGACAGAAGGTGCATATTGACTGAGGCAAACAAATTAGTGATGAAATACACGAGCAGTTGATCAATGCTCCTTCTACATTGAAGTTCTACATGACCTCTTACCTGGTGTACGCAGCGGCTGTAATGAGACAATTCCCAGGTCTATCTACAAAAGGGAATCGGATGATGGTACTTGTGTACAGATATTTCTATCAATTGGAGCTGAAGGAAAGTTTTCATCACTTCAGACGGGTCACAGATGCTTTCTTTGCGCCTTTGCTTTTCAATTTTGATCCAGCTCTTGAAAGAAGAAAAGTATCTGATGAGGCTTATAAGGTGGTAAGTAAAGTTGGATGCATATTTCTTCAATTCCCAACGTTTACTTACTTGAGAGTAGGCTGCTACACTGGTTGTCCCTACATGCTACCACGTTATCCTTCAGATAAGTGGGTTCTCATGGAAACATGCAGACAGTTGATGTCAGTGCAAAAAGAACGAAGAAGCGACCACAAGCGTGGATTCAAGTTCCCACTGACCATCAGCCGATATACTATCCAAACTGCACAAAAAGCTAAGTCTGTTTATGCTGAAATGCAGATCATGACCATCAAGACCCACAGGTATAGGTTTGATTTTGATTACCGAGATGTCAGAAAAAGATTGCAAAAGGGTCACCATCACAGGTACCGTTTTGAGGACATCTGGGCTGATTGCAGAGATGAAGAAGCCATTCACAAAATGGACTATTGCAGATTGACTGTTCAACAAATCAGAGATCTTGGTATTGCTGACCTACCAGAGGATTTTGAAGATCCAGGTGATATCATGATTCATGAATGTTGTCTATGATGAGCAAGGCATTGCTAAAAGGCCGTTGCCTACAATACAATGGTCTAGGAAAGAAGTTACCAGCATAAGAGAAAGTGTTGTGACCCTTTCACACATCGCCCCATTCAAAATGGGGACCCCTAAATTTTTGCTCCATTCTGGTCTTTTGGCTTTGGTTTTCTCTCTTTCTCTCTCGTTCTGCTTCTTTTCCGCTATCTGCTTTCCGGGGACGCTACCGTCTGCAAGCTTGAACGCAAAGATTCGACCAAGTACTGAAATTAGGGTTTCACATCTTTAGGTCATTTTGAGGTCAAGTTGAGTTGGTTGGTCAGCTTTTGAGCCTAACAGTGCTATCACGATGCTTTCAGCAAAGTAACCCCCTAAATTTCCACTGAGTTCTGTCAACATTCTATTTTTAGTAAGTGTCAGTTTAGGGTTGATTTCCTCGAGATTTTCACATTCAGACAACTTCATTGCATTCCGAACACTTCAAATTCATGACAAAATTTGAGCAACAACGGGCAACTTGCTATTTTTAGCAGTCCAGCTTTCGGAGCAGATTTCAGGGCCTTCATGTTACATTTTTTGATGCATGTCCGAAGATTCTTTCTGGCTTTTTCGAGACCTTCGCAGTGATATGACATGCAAAGCAGGGTGACAACTTTCAGCATTCGGCCTTCGGAGGCCAATATTAGGGTTTGCATGCAGGATTTCTCAGCGCATGTCGGCATTTTCTTTTTGGGTTTTCCAAGAGCTTCACGATGGTGTAACATGCAAGTGTAACCGATCACTTTTCAAAAACTTGCTATTTTTAGCCAGTGCTTGCATGCTGGAGGTTTTTCTGGGTTTTTCTGGGTTTTTCAAGATTTTTCAGGCAGTATGACATGCAAAATCATCTGGCAACTGGTTGACCACTTTTTCGGCCACTTTCTTTTTTTAGCAGGTGCCACTTAGATGGCTGTTCAGCACTTCAAAACTGCAAACTGATCGTCATGCAACTGAAACGCAGTCAAACAGAGCTCATCTGAGGAACATGCATAAAATTAGGGTTTCGAGCTTAAGGGCTAAAAATGAGGAGTCAAACGATAAGGTGCTCAAAACTGAAGTATCCATCACGATCAACACCTTTCAGGAAGTCTGCTGGCAAAATTTGAAGGCAATTGGAGAATTTGCTATTTTTAGTAAGGTATTCCGGACACAGGCTACAAATAGAAAGTTGATCTTGGGCGCAGCACATACATGCAAGTTCATCAACGAGGAACACACTGTCCAAATTTCAACTCAAACGGAGCTAGGGAAGTCTCAGAAACGAGTACTTACTATAAATAGTAAGTCACTTCAGAAACAGCTATAAATGGTAGGTTGACACCAATTCTCAGCAGGTACGAGTCGAACATGTGATGAGGGATCCGTGGCGCGAATTTCAAGGCTAAAAGAGATGCAAAGAACGAAGAATCAAATAATTGCTATTTTTAGCAGGTCAAGACAGAGAAATTAGGGTTTCCTAAAATCAAGGGCAGAACTGGACAGTCAAGCAAAAACAACATCCAGTTACAATCACCACGCTTCAAGCAATTGGCACATGAAATTTGGAGGCTTTCTAAGTAATTTCTATTTTTAGCAGGTTGCTAAAAATAGCAGGTGCAAATAGGCATCGAGCGTCAACAGCACAATTCAGTTGAGATTCGGAACAGGGCAAAAATCAGGCTTTCCAAGGTCAAAATTCAGTTGACGGCGCAAAATTCAGAGAACTTTCTAAAAATAGAAACTCAGGGCGAATTAGGGTTGACAGAGGAAAATCAACTTAAATCTGGCAGAGGGCATAAAATTCACTAAAACGGATAAAATTTGGAATCCAGCATTGAGATCCACCTTGAGAAGCTGAAAAGAAAATTGACTAAGCCTGGAAAACTCAATGCCACCCCAGTAAAATGCGCTTGGCTTGAGAATGGGTGATGAAAGTTTCTAAGTGTTCAAAATTGGAACTGCCAAGGGTCAAACGCGCCCAAGTGTGTAAAGGTGTTGGAATTGGATGTTGACCCATTAAAATGCGCCCCTCATCAAAGATGCTGAAAGTGAAATTTTCCTAAGTGTCGAAACTGGAAGTAGCAAGGTCCAAATGCGCCTGGGATCAAACTGAAAGTTGCTTATAGAAAATGCGCCCCTGAGTATTGAGGAATAGAAATTCGCCTAAATGTCAAAGTGAAAGCTCAGCATGATATATGTGCCTCAACTTGTGTTGGATGAGAAAATACTCTAAGTCGTAGAAAGTAAAAATTCCACCTATCAAATGCGCCCAAGGCACAAATTGGAAGCTTGACATGAAGAATGCGCCTAAGCCTGTGAACATGTTAGGAAAAGTTTCTAAGGCATGGAAACTAAAGTTGACCCATCAAAATGGAAGCTTGACTTGATGTTCGCGCCTGAAAGCATGACTCTTGATTGGCGCCTAAACCAGAAATGGATGCTCCTCAAGTAAAATGCGCCCCTCTTCAGAGGTGTTGAAAGTAAAAATTATCTAAGTGTCAAAATGGAAGTTCCATGTGCTATTTGCGCCTTGAAGAAGGATATGTAAAATGCACCCTTGGTGTTAGATAAGAAATTTGACTAAGGCGTAGAAATGAAAGTTGCACATGGTAAATGCGCCCATCTTGCAAAACGAAAGTTTGAACCTCCCAATGCGCCCATGATGAAATTGGAAGAAGGGGGTCCAATATGCGCCCAGACTTGACAAGTTAGAATTTCCCTAAGTATGGGAAATAAAAGTAGCGTGGCTCATTTGTGCCTTGAGGGAGGAGATTGAGAAAGTTTCTAAGTGTCTAAGCTGAAACTGGAA
This sequence comes from Sequoia sempervirens, assembly GCA_007258455.2. NCBI lineage: Eukaryota > Viridiplantae > Streptophyta > Pinopsida > Cupressales > Cupressaceae > Sequoia > Sequoia sempervirens. The sequence continues at coordinate 384,700,534 of VDFB02270651.1, read as the reverse complement.
GTTCCACCTGTGAAATGCGCCTCAACCTAGAGGCTTGAAATCAACTAAGTCCAGAAATTAAAAGCTTCCCTATTCAAATGTGCCTTTGAGGTTCAAATACACTAAGGCGAGCAAATTAAAAAACTCCAGACACTAAGGTGCGCCCCAAATTGAGACCTCCACCATGAATGCGCGCCCATGAAGGGGAAAAATGAAATCTGAAAATACTCTGAAGATGAAGGCTCTAGATACCAAATGCGCCTAGGGTTAAGAAGGATGATTGAAAACTCATGAAACTCAAAGCAGCCACCATCATATGTGCCTGGGGGGAGAAAACAAATCCAAGAGCTTCTGGATATCGAAATTGAAAGTCCACATAGGCAAATGCGCCTCACCTTGAAGAAGAGCTAAAATTTTATCAAAACATGAAACTAAAAGTTGGAAGTGTTACTTGCGCCTTGCCTTGATGAGTGAAGTAAAATGCCTAGGTTGTTCTAAGTATATTAAACTCAGACTTCAAGCTATAATATGCGCCCAACATCTTGGAGAAAATAAAATCTGAAGTTGATGAACTCATATGCGCCTTGGCAAAAGGAAGTTTAGTTTTAAATGGGGGCGCTTAAACTTGGACTATAGCAATTAAATGGGGCAAATTTTAAAATATAGCTTGAAGAATGATCTAATTTTCCTAAAGGCGTGTGATTTAATGCAAGGAAAAACGAAGTTAAAGGGTTAATATGCGCCTTGGTCCAAAAAGGGGATAAATAAATATTAAACGTTGAAAGGTTAAAAGTTCCCCCTTCAAATTGCGCCCAAGAGGTAAAATCAAAATACGTTAATAATAAAAATCAAGCAAAGGCGTTTGGAAGATATAAAATTTCTCCAGGCGATGAATTTCAAAATTTTCCTAAGACGGAGAAATTAATTAATTTAATTAATTTAATTATTTTCCTAAGTTAAATTTAAATTCCCCTTTAAATTTAAAACCCATGAGATTTTAAAAGATCAGACGATTTTAATCACGGGGAATTTGTTTCGGAGTTAATTATGGATGGAAAATAAAATTACACCTAGCCGATTTAAAGTGGTGATATCGAATTTTTTTAAAGTGTGCTGGGAGAAATAAATTAAAATGGCATTTAAAATTAAATTTTAATAAATTAAATATGCCATTTTAAAAAGGCAGTTGAGATTATTTCAAATCGGAGTAAAAATGATTTTTTCGAAATTACTCAAGATAACTGGCAGTCGGGAGGGAATTTTAAATTTGAATTGAGGAAAGAATCTCTCTAAATAGCAAATTGTCATAACAACTGAAAGACGACTGGAATATTCCCTTTTAAATTTAGCAAATGCGTTAGTCATGATGAAAAGAATAAATGGCATCTGCTAAAATTAGCACCAGCTTTTGGCTATAAAACTCTGAGGATTTTCATTCTCATCTCACAAGATTCGAAGCTGAAATTTTATGCTAGTGAGTTGAGTTGTGAGATTTAATATTTTCAATTTGAGAGTTGCTGAAAGTGTGAAGTGTTAAAGTCGATTTTGCAAGAGATTAAAGTTGCTGAGAGTTGAATTTCTCGAAGTTGCTGAGTTGCGAGATTGCTTCGTTTCGAAATAAAGTTTGAAGTGTTAAGCGTTTTTTTTTTTCTCCAAGTTGCTGAGGTCAGTACTCGAAGTTGCTGAGACTTAATATTTTGCTGAAAGTTGAAATGTCTTCGAAGTTGAAAATTAAAAAAGCTGAAATCAATTGTTTGTGCTGGAAGTCAAAATTGTTTGAATTCAAAATTACTTGAGCTTTAAATTTTCTGAAGTTGCTGAATGTTAGAATCAAATCGAATTTAAAATTGTTCAAGCCTTCAAAGTTGCTGATGTATAACTTTCGAAGTGCTGATTTTTTGAAGTTGCTGATTTATAACTCTCGAAAGTTGATTTGGAATTATTGAAACTTGCTGATTCGAACTTGCTCATTTGAAACTTTCAAACCTATTTAAATTCTTCGAAGTTGCTGATTTATAACTGTCGAAGAGTTGATTAGAAACTTGATGATTTATAACATCCAAGCTTACTGATTTAAATTCTTTGAAGTTGCTGATTTATAACTTCCGAAGTTGTCGATTTTTAAAAGTCGCCTGAAACATTGAAGCATTTGTTGAAGATGAGATTGCTGGAGATAAATTTCTTTTGGCTGCAAGTTGTTGAAGTTCAAAGTTTAAATATACTGAGGTTTGAAGTCGAAGTTTGATGCTGAAGATATTAACTCGCATTTATTTTTGCAGCCAACTTCATTCGCCAGCCGTCCCACGTGATCTTTATTTTAAAAAGTTGGAAGTGTAATATTTGCTTTTTGTTTTGCAGATGGCTGATGGACGAAAGGTTGATGTTGCTGGAACCAGCAAAGCTGGAGCAAAGGCTGGGAACAACGAAGCTGACAAAGAAAACGCCTCCAGGCAGGCGATTATCAAAGGTCTGAAGAAGTCCTTCATTCTAGAGTCAAAGATTGTGTCGAAGTTTGGCAACTTGACGGACACCAACCCGGGGTCTTTCAACCTCGAGGCTTTCGTGCGCAGAATGTATGGGCAAGGTGGCAACCTTCTGACAGATGCATCGCGCAACATCGTCAAGAGTGGGTTATACGTAGCAGCCGGATTCCAACCAGCAGTCCATTGTCTGGAGCTAATCCTGGAATGCGCCAACTTTTACAACTCCGAGGATCGGACTATCAGTTCTCTGAATAATATGATCATGGCCAACTTCGCTCCTGACGCGATTGGCGAGGCATTTGGGATACTTGCTACCGACAATATGTTGTATAAATCTAAGGCAAAGGCTGACAAGATGTACGCCACGTCCTTCGATAAGTGCATGAAGAGGATCAACACCACTTGGATGCGGAAGCCAAAGCCTCCTGCTGCAAGGCTGCCAAAGCAAATAATTTCTGAAGAGCTAAAACAGGAGTACTGTGATATCATTATGCTGCTCAGCAGAGTTAACGGCAGCCCGCAATTGTTTGTGTTCGAACCTTGGATGTTCTTCTACATTAGTGTGGTGCTCGAAGGAAAGGAGACAGTGAATTGGGCACAGATGATAAGTGACAATATTGATGAACAATTCCGGAGTCTCAGGAGAACAAAAACATTTTACATGAGCTCGTATGTTATTTACATGCTTGCTCGAATGACAAAGTATAGAGGGTTGGCGTACCAGGAGCCAATTGGCTGTGGATACAATTAGTTCAAGATTCACCAATCCTGCAGACAATTGCATCTTACGCACACAGGTGACTTCTAGAGAGTTAATGATGCTTTTACCATGTACTTCACAAGGACCCTTCAGCAGAGGTTACAGCGGAGGATATCCGAAGAGGCGCAAATGCTGATAGAAGAATATGGGTGTCGGTTCATCCAATTCCCGAAGTTTACCTATTTGAGGCTGCCAGGGTACGATTCGTATGTCTACAAATTACCTAGGTACCCCACTAACCGGATGATACTACTTGAGTTGTCTAGGCAATTGGTGGCCTACGACAAAATCATAAGGCGAAAGAAGAAGGGAGGCTTGCATTTTCCCATTGTGTTGGGAAACTCACTTGAAGAATGCCCCACGTTGCAGGCAGCCAAGGAGGCTGAGGCTGAATTGAAATTCTATAAGTTGACTCTTCATACCAGCCGACAAGATTTTGATCCAAAGGGAAAGATTGGAACAGTGCAAGGTGTAGAATACAGACACAAGGCTCACTTGGAAGATTTTTGGGCAAATGATGGAAGTGAGGATGAAATTAGAAAAAGAATGTTTTCGAGGCTGCCACTCAAGTTGATTAGAAAATGTGAAGTGATCCAAGTGCCAGATCAAGTTGAAGAGAATACCAGGTTGATCCATCCGGATTACGAAGCAGTAAAGAACACACCGATTCCACCAGTAGATTGGGCCGAGCCAGAGATCACGGATCTAGACACCTTGTCTATTCCCGTCTTGACTTTCACCAGGGCTTGGGTAGAAGAGCGTGTTCACAGATTAAGAAGGAGGTCAGTTGCTTTCACATACGACCTCATGGGGGACAAAAGGCCACCAATGTTGGCAAAAAGAAAGAAACAAATTGTCCAGCCTCAAGGATCTTATTCAACTAGAGCCTCAAGGATCGGAGGACACGTCATCGACTCATTTGGTGACCCATTCCTCTAGTGTGCACGAAGTTTCACTATTTGTTGATCAAAGGGCTTGAGGGAATGAAGAGCCAGAGGTTGGGGAGGTTAACCAACTGATGCCAAGGGAGTTGGATACTCAGAGTGTCAATGATCCTGAAGGTAAACCAGATGAAGGGGAAGAAACGGATACAGACACCCATTTTGATTTTTCCTTCGGAGAGGATGATGTTGGAGCTCGTGGAGAGAGCAATCAAGACATTGAAATAATTGAGCCTCAGCAAAATGTTGCTCAGGAGGAGGTCCATGAAGTGGAGGCAATTGAGGAGCAGCCCCTCATTATTTGTGATATTCAGCGCAATTGGCTCTCACAAGCAATTAGGAGAGATTAAGATGATGATGCAGACTTGGCAGTTGAAATGGAAGAACTTCTAAACAGAACGAGCAAGTCGCCTAAGAGGAAGAGGGAAAGAAAGTATACAAGGATGGAAACTAATGAGGCAGGTTCACGCAGCCTTCACATTGCTGTTCCAAGAGAAGATTATAGTTTAAGTGATGCAATGCCAGAAAATTACACAATCACCACAATTGAGTTGGGACGTCCTGTCGGAGTACAAGTAGTCGAGGAGGCTGAAAGTTCATTCCAGGCATTGAAGAATAGGCTGGTGAGGAAGGAAGGAAAGTACAAGAGATTGAAGAAAGAGCACAAGGCGCTGGTCCAATATGTGCAACATTTGGCACATCCAGTCGTTCAAGAGGATCTAGTGGTAGGGCTTCCGCCTGAGTTACCACGAGAGCCAATCAGTGGGCTTGAGGAGCTAAAGAGAGCAGTGTGGGAAGGAGACAAATGGATAAGCGGTGTCCGTACTGAGGCAGAAAAATTCATGACCGATCTTGTCTCAGCATTTCAGAGTGCCTCTGGTATCCTTTCGCGCCTTGGTGATGTCGAGAAAGCTTGGGGAGACACCCATATTTTTCAAGATAAAACTATCCCTCGCCTGGCTGTTTTGATGCATTTGCCCACGCAGACTTTGGTGAATGAGGGAGTTATCCAGGCGGGCGATAGGTATGATTTTCGTGGGTGGCATTCAGCGGCATTCACAGGGAAGAGTTTCTTTGACACAACAGCTACGGAGTCCACCAGGATCAAGAAGGAAACGAGGAATATCCACGAGGGTATTCTCAACACGTTGGATGCTTTGTTCGCAAAAAGGCTAACTCATGAGGAAGTGGAGGTGGAAGGATTAAAAGCAAGATTACAACCTTTCTTTTCTGAGATGAGGACATTTTCCTAGCTGGACTTTGAAAACATTTCTACGTTTTCAACGATTGTTCAGAGTACGCAAGATTCTATCGAGGCTTGGGGAAAATCTTGTGAAAAGCATGAGCAGATGGTGGCAATCCTAGAATACCAGCTAAATCTTACTCTAGCAATTTCTAAAGAGGAGATCGACGAGGTGTTGACCCGATTCATAGCGTATGCGGTCAGAGAGAAGAGCAAAGGAATCCGAGTCATGGACGAGAATCTTCTAGAAGGGTAGTGGGCATTAATTGCTCATAAGTGGTCAAGGAGGAATCTGCTATTTTTGGGAGCATTTATGACACCATTCCTCCACCTTCTTGTGGTTTTTAGGGCAAACTTGTCTAGGTCTGAGGTGGCTCGATCTGAGCCTTTCGTTGTAATTCAATTTGGACCGTCCATTAAGATTGGCCAGCTATATAAGGGGGAGTCCCCCTCATTTGTAATCTAATAGTCAGAATCAGAAGTAGTCAACATAGTGGATTTGAAGCAAAATAGAGAGTAGATATTTTTGAGTTAGAGTAGTTTTCATTTGCATTGTTGAAGAAGAAGGGGAATTCTCCCTTTGAGAATTTTGTAAGAGATTGTCACAAAAACTATTCATAATAAAGCATTTCATTGATGGTGGATTCAAACTTTTTTTTGAGTAGTTCGTGAGGTTTCTTCTTCCTTTGACTTCAACTAGGACTTAATTTCATGCTAATAGTTAGATATGGATGCATATGCTTGATGTAAGTGAGCTTCTTTATCCATACCACTAATGATCTTGCTGATGGTAAGCTCGTCTTGTGTGGTCAACTAGAACATTTTACACTTAACTTCGATCAAGGTTCATGTGTAGTTATGCATCGTTGTGATGGTAGTTGCACTATTGAATCGTGATTTGAACACCTTTCATATCCTTTGAAGATTGCACTTACTTTGTTGAAGCTGTCCAACTAGAGGCTAGACAATGTTTGTTGAAGTTCATTGAAGTTGAGCATAACACCCTTTGCATTTAGATTAGAGTTCAGATTTTAGAAATCTCTGCAGCCATTTAAATTCCGCATAATTCTGGTTAGTTTTAGGAAACTTGCACTCTAAAGCCAAATCATTCGTACAAAATCCCTTTCAAAAGCATATATCGGTTGTTACTACACGCATTCTGAACAATTACGTAAGTCCCCTCGTAAGAACACAGCAAATACACATCAACCAAACTGGGTCTATTCGCATTAAAGGAACCTTGGAGTTGAAAGCGTGATCTCACTCGCAATCTTAGCACGCCAAATACTTTGTTCAAGAGAGAATAGGGTGTCCGTTTGGAAACTTTGTTCTGCTGATTGGTGCGGTCATAAAAATCACATCAACAGAAAGGTTGAGGCCAATCCTAGCCAACACAGAAGAATGGTTACATAAACATGGTTATGCAATGACAAGTTTCAGAACAGACTCAGAAGGAGAGGAATCCAAAGTAGAAGCTCGCCAACAGCAAGAACTCTGCGACAAAAATAAATCAGCAGCCGTTCCCGCTTCTTCATGAAGAGGTCCTAGGATCAAGTTCATTGTTGGCAAGAAAGATAACCAGGCTGTCCCAGAGACAGAAATCACAGAATCTAATCCATCTCGCTCTAAGGGTAAAAAGCCTATTCTAGAGGAGATAGATTCCGATGAAGAAGAAACTTCAAGTGACCAATCCACTAAAGATGAAGATTCAGCAGAAGCAGACTCCGATGTAGAAGAGGTTTCCGAAAGCGGGCAAGAGTTTGATGAAGATTCTGAAGAAGGATCTGAAGGTGATTTTGAAGGTGAACCAAAATCGGAGAGACAAGAGGGTGATCAACAGGAACCCGGGCATGATCAAGAAAGAACTACTTCTCCTGAGAATGTAATTGAGGAAATTCCTAGAACATCATCGCCTGTGACTTCAAATGTTCCTCATACCCCTCCAGATTCAAGAACTCCTCCACCTCCTGTTCCCTCGTCACCTATTCCTACCACATGCATTCCTGCAGTCGAGATATCCCCTATCCCTGCAGCATCAACCCAGCTTGATACTTCTTCAGTGACAAGCATCCATACGGTTGATATACTGTCAAGCCCTCCATCGTCCATTACTAGCTTGTCTTCGCCAACGTATGATATCACTTCTGAAAATGAATTCAATCGTTTCATGAATGAGTCAATGCATGATTAGCTCAATGTGTCAACTATAGGAGCGATGATGATAGACACTTCTCCGATTGTCATGATACCTATGGTAACTTCAGATGTGACAATAACTTCAGAAGTAGCAATGGCGATTGAATTGACAGTAAATCCAGAAGTTCACACTTCTTTTCTTCCTCCTTGGCTAATATCTCAAGTGTCGAAGCGTAAAAAGCAAATGATTTCTCCGGAGGAGCTCGACCTCGAAGAGATAGTCCTTCCAAAATCCAAAGGGAAGAAAAAGGCAAAGGTATACTCAAGGCTGAACGTTGATAAGTCTGGCCACAAGTATGCTGAAATTGGCATACCACCAAATGAAGAAGGTGATGTCAATATGGAAGACTACACGGTAACAAAGGTCCAGCTTGGCAAGGTTACCAATGAAAGTGCAAAAGCCGATGCGCAAGTCACTTTGGATATCTTGGCTGGAAGGCTGGATAAAGTAGAGCAAGCTCGTAACGTGTACAAACAGAGGGCAAAACATTATGCCACTATTGTAAAGAGACTTGCAGGTTCTCCAAGTAATGCACAACCGCTGACAGTGGTAAATATTGAAGACCCAGCTGTCAAGAAAGCTGAGAAGTTCGCCTCCAAAGGCAGAGTGTTGTATGATTTTGTTGAGAAGATCATTGAACACGGATCTCAGATTATATTGGCTGAAGATGAGAAAACTACCTTGTTGGCCAAGCTCACCACAAAGCTTGATAAAGAAAAAAGTGTACTTTCCCAGGAGCGCAGAGATATGGAAAAATGCCTGTTGTCATGGTCAGAAATGAAACAGGTAAAGCTCAATAAATTGGTGGAGGTTGGGGTAATTCCTGACAAAGAAAAGTTCGTTGAGGTAAGAAATCTTTGAAACACAGAATTCAAGTGGTTCAATCTCTTACGGAAGATCTCCACCAAGTACAGGAAGATGTCGATGGGCATCGCGCCATTCTTGAAAAAGGTATCAAAGAGTTGACTGGTCAACTTCTTGAGGAAAATCGTATCTTCCAGCCGGCCACAGAAATATCCCAGATCTTCAAGGAAGCCATCATGAATTTGATTGATAGTTCAGACTTCTCAGAAGCTTCGCTGAACATCATTTGTGATACAAGGCTCACATTGGACAACCTGAAGACGCATCTTGACAGTGCAAGAAGGTTCACTCATCTGCCATGAGATCGATCACGAGAATTCACACCATTGTGGATTACACCGTTGGTCCAGATGAGAAGTTCGTGCAGGAGACTAGGAGGAAATTTGAAGACTTCCGCGCCCAAGGAAAAGAAACATGAAGCAGCCCCCTATTCTCTAGTGTTAGACATTTCCGGTACATCACTTTATGCATCTTGTTAATATTTCTCGACATTTTCGAATGTCTTTTTGTAAATTGTAATTACACCAAGCTCGAAGATGTAATATTTTGAAAACAAATTACACTTTGACTTTGGTCCAAGTTAGGTGAGATCTCCTAAAATCGCTCACCTAACTTTCCTTAATTTTCTCAATCAGTTTCCTTCTTTTGCTCATCCCTCTTTCTATATAATGTGAGGGATTTTCATTGTAAATTATCCTTTAGTGTTTTGCAACGAAGTGCTGCCCTTTTTGAAGCAAATTTGTGAAACTTTGTGTTCATGCTTTGTGAATGGAATTTGGTCAATAAAGAAGAGGATTGCAAGCCAAACTTTGCGTTGGATTCGATACTTTTGTGAGTTGATCTTATTTGGTGGTGATTAGCTTGAGAAATCTGAAGAACTCTAAGTAGTTTATGTAAACTTTGTGTTACATTTATTATTTAGATTTGCATTTGTATTTTTGTTTATCATTCGATTGAATGATCTACAAGACTTTGTGCTTGTAATCGTTCATGCTCTTGCATACTTCGGTTGATTGATCTACAAGACTTTGTGCTTGTAATTATTCATACTCTTGGATACTTTTGTTGAGTGATCTACAAGACTCTGTGCTTGTAATCGTTCATGCTGTTCGAGGAATTGCTGCGTCTAAGAAGACTTTGTGCTTCTAACGTGACAAACGGTACATCTGCACAGATCCAACATTGAAAAAGCTACGGAATGACTTTGTGTCTTCGTGAGCTTTTCCTTTTTACTTTATTTGTTTATTATTAATCACTTCTGGTATCTCTACGCTTCGCTTTGACGAGATAGAGGTATTGGTATTACTGCTAGTTGTTAGTTTAAGGTTGTTAAGAATTGTAAACTTCCAACGGTGAAGCATTGTAAACATCTTCTCTGAAAAAAGAGAGAAGGATGAATGTAACACACCCCCCCCATTTCGTAAGTTTCGTGTAAATTTTGTAATTACTTGTTTGTTTTACTATTGCTTCTGTTAGCAGTAAGAAGGGCGCCTCCCCTTTCCGAGAGGAAAGATTTACATCTCACATAGCTGTGGCTGAAGTCCAAGTTGTGTAATCTATCGAAAAACTGATTACATAATTTTCACCCAACAGGATGAATGTAACACACCCCCCCCACTTCGTAAGTTTTGTGTACATTTTGTAATTACTTGTTTGTTTTACTATCGCTTCTGTCAGCAGTAAGGACGCCTCCCCTTTCCGAGAGGAGAGATTTACATCTCACATAGCTGTGGCTGAAGTCCAAGTTATGTAATCTATCGAAAGCTGATTACATAATTTTCACTCAACAAAACCCTAATTCTACATCTGACTATCCTATGGGCATTCAGGGATAGGCTAACAATCACTGGAAAGCGAAGTGCTAAAAATGGGGACATTACATGGTGCTTTGGATGTTGTTTGAAATCTGCCTCTCTTCCTTGTTGTTTAGTTTGATTTGGAGGTGTTTAGACCTTGTATTTCCCTTGCAAGCTTCTTGGGGGTGTTCTATGGTGTTTGGGATTGGTTGGAAGTGCATTGTATGGAGTTGTGACCATTTGGTAGTGTTGATGTGATTTTTATGACCGCACCAACATAGAATAAAGTTTCCCAATGGATACTCTATCCTCTCTTGAACAAGGTTTCTTGCATACTAAGATTGCGAGATAGATCATGCATTTAACTGCAAGGTTCCTTCATGCGATAGAATACCCTCAGTTAGCTCGATGTGTAATGCTGGTATTTTGAAGGGACTTACACACTTGTTCGACAGCTGACAACAGATAGTAGATTAAGGGTTTCTCGTGGTTCGAATGATTTGGAAGGTCAGCACAAGTTTCCTAATACTAACCAGAAATGAACTGAATTTAAATGAGTGCAGGGTCTTGTTGTGACCTTTTCACACATCGCCCCATTCAAAATGGGGACCCCTAAATTTTTGCTCCATTCTGGTCTTTTGGTTGTGGTTTTTTGTCTCTTTCTGCTTAGTTTCTGCTATTTGCTTTCCAGGGATGCTCCTGTCTACGAGCTTAAACGTAAAATTTGGCCAAGTCTGATATTAGGGTTTCACATCTTTAGGTGTTGGTTGAAAATTTTGTATTAAATGTGAAAGCGTACAAAATTGTGGTTTCAACCACAGTGTGTGAGATAAACTCTCCTATTTAAGGGAAGGCTCCCCCTTTTCTGTCTATTTTAACAATTCAGAAATACACTCTAATTATAAATCTATTCTAAATCTGGGTGAAACTCTGTCTTTTTCTCTTTTTCTAGAAAAGACACTTATTCTTTTCTCTTGTTTCAGAAAAGAATCACAGCTGAAAATATAAATGATTTATGAAGTAAACAAATAAAGAAGCAAAGTTTCCATAAAGGCACAAAGTCCTCCGTTGCTCCTCCGGGACGGGAAAACAAATTGAAAGCACAAAGTCTTTGACAATTTACTCTATTATCAACCTTTTTAGATGATTTTCTGGTAACCAAGTACAGTATGTAGCAAAACTAAAAGCAACACAAAATCTGCAAGTTACCCCCTTTGTTTGAGCATTCTATGATAGCTTCAAACGTGACAAACAACTCAAAGTTTGCAGTATCAAATCTGAAAACCAATCTAAAACTCCAAACGCAATAAGCAGCTCAAAGTCTACAGAATTGAGCTTGAATCCTTCTTGTGTAACACCACAAAACTCACAATCAATTCCAGATAATGTCGTCACATCACAATCTGTACCAACACAAAGTTTGGAAGCAATTTGTTTTCTTTATTAATTGCAATTTGATTTACATCTAAACTCAAAGTCTTAGAATGCATACACAAATTGGCAGAATTTTGTTGCATTGCCAAAAGATAAAAAAAATACAATGGACCCTCTCAAGTATTTATAGGAGAGAGGTCTAGAGAAAAAGGTGGGAGGATCTCAACAAACTTGAGAAAATCTCTCAACCGATAACTAATTGCAATTGACTTATTCAAAATTACAATCTTATTGTAATTTGATTACATGTAATTACATTTTACAAAAATGCAAGTGAAAGAAACACTTGCAATTACAAAACTTGTTTTTACATATACTTTGTCGAAAGTAAAATACATAATTGAAATTATTTTAAGTGTCCAAGACACGACTCTAACTACATCATCCTTCATCTGCGATGATCTTCATGCTGCTTCAGGATTTTAGAACTTGAAGTATTTAGGATTGGTGAAGAGATCTCGAACTTGGAACGAGAATTTGCATTCTTAATGATCTTTGTGTCCTTGGCGAACTTCAACCTTATCACAGGCTTGGAGTAGTACCATTTCTTTAGGAAGTTCTTCTCTTCGTTGCGTCCTTTTTCCATGCTTGATTCACTTTGTCCCTAGATGGTTTCATGAGGATTATTGACCTTCGAGCTGCTCCATGAATTATTGTTGTATCTCTTCTTCTTTTGTTCACTGATGAAGAACCCATAATACCTTATTCAAGATGAAATTGTTATAAAACAATGCCCATGCCTTGATTTATTGGTTTGATAGATCATATGTGTAAACAAGATTGACAAGGGAAGGGATAATTTGATGCAAAAATGGGCTCACAAGTGAATTTTGGGTTTTGGAAGGCTGACAGCAAGTAAGGTATAATGTAATCGGGATTTTTGGAAGCCATTGCAAGTAAAAGTGCAAGGTAGGAAAAATAAGAGATCATTGCAAGTTTATCATTTTAACTTGTAACCTTGGTCAAAATCTCCTACTTGTAATCAAATTATGAAAACCCGATTTTCAGCCAAGGGCATCATTTTTGTAGAAAATGATAATGATGATGAAGAAAAATGGTAATGGCAAATGAATATGAAATGAAGGCAAGTGAATGAAAAGTGAAATGGAAAGGCAAATGAAAGAGAGAGAAAAACGTTTTTATGAATGAAGGGCGAATGAAGTATGATGGTGTATGAAAGAGACATGAATGAAAGGTGTGTGAAGTGGAAAAACGCATTTTCAGCCATACATTTTTTTTATAATATGCAATCTTAATCTCCATAGAAAGGCAACCCAAGAACAAAAGATTTAAAGCAACAAAAACAGAAAAATAAAAAGAAACAAAGAACATACGCGTAACAAGAGTTTACAAACCAAAATAAAGAAAAATAAATAAAACCCTAGGCGCCTTGAGCAAACTCAAATCTACAAAAACGTGGCAATGGTAGAGCAAAAATGGGGAATTTGATAAAATTGCAGACCTTGCTAAGTGTTCTTCATGCCAAAATCTCTTCAATCGGGATACATATGAGCAAGAGCAAGCTTCAAAATTCACAAAATCACTTGCAAAACTCATTTTGGGTTTTTTGATGCTCATTGCAAGTGAAAAATAACTTGTAAAACTTTAAAAATGCCTTTTACTTGCATTTCGGGTTTTTAGATACTCATTGCAATTTTACATTTTGTCAAATAGAAGAAATCGGACCTTTTAGCTCATTTGACAATTTCATTTTAATAAAAATAGGTATTTTTAGACAATTTAAGCAAAATTGGTACTTTTGGAAGTTTTAGCAATTTTGCTTATTGCAATTTCGGGATTTTTTGGACATTTAGCAATTTTCGGGATTTTTGGAAGTTTTAGCAATTTTCAGGATTTTTGAAAGTTTTAGCAATTTTGCTTTTTGCAATTTTGGGATTTTTTGGACATTTAGCAATTTTCGGGATTTTTGGAAGTTTTCGCAATTTTGCTCTTAGGCCTAAATTTCCCTATTCTGCTGAGTTGCCTAAAAAACCCGAAATTGACCAAAAACACACTAAAAATGACTCAGAATTTCACGAAAACGGACGAGAGTGAGTGAAAAATGTTAGCCAAAAGGACTATAGACCCAAAACTGGAATTTTCTAAGCTTTGCACCTCGTAAAACGTGCCTTAGAAGAAATTTTTTTCAAATTCTATCAAAATTTTGATAGGTTATCCCAATTTTTAAAAAGTCAAAAATGAGAGACAAAATTAGGTTACTTTGGGGTCAAATTGAGTTGGTTGGTCAAATACTGAGCCTAGCACTGCTATTACAATGCTTCCAGCAAGCTTTCCCTAAATTTTCACTAATTTCTGCCAACTTTCTATTTTTAGTAAGTGTCGACTTGGGGTTGATCTTCTCGAGATTTTCACATTTTGGCAACTTCATTACATTCTGAGCACTTCAAGTTCATTTCTGACAAAATTTGAGCAAAAATGGACGACTTGCTATTTTTAGCAGTCCAGCTTCCAGAGCAAATTCCAGGGTTTACATGTTACATTTTCTGATGCATGTCTGGAGATTCTTTGTGGGTTTTTCGAGACCTTCGCAGTGATATGACATGCGAAGTAGGACAGCGACTTTGAGCATTCAGCCTTCGGAGGCTGACATTAAGGTTTGCATACAGATTTTCTCAACGCATGTCGGCATATTCTTTCTGGGTTTTCCAGGAGCTTCGCAACGATGTAACATGCAAGTGGAACTGATCAATTTCAGAAACTTACTATTTTTAGCCAGTGCTTGCATGTTGTTGATTTTTCTGGGTTTTTCTGGGTTTTTCAAGATTTTTCAGGCAGTGTGACATGCAAAATCATCCAGCAATCAATCAGTCACTTTTCGGCCACTTTCTATTTTTCGCAAGTACCACTCTGGAAGCTACCCAACACTTCAGAACCACGAACTAATCATCATGCAACAGAAACGAGGTCAAACGGAGCTCATTTGAGGAACATGTAAGAAAATTAGGGTTTTGAGCTTGAGGACTAAACATGAGGAATCAGACATGAAAATGCCCAAAACTGAAGTATCCACCATGATCAGTATCCTTCAAGCAATCAACATGCAAAATTTGAAGACAATCAGAGCACTTACTATGTTTAGTAAGGTGTTCTCGACGCAGGCTATAAATAGAAAGTCAATCTCAGGCGCCAGCGCAGACAAGCAAGTTCACCAACGAGGAGCACGCTGTTCAAATTTCAACTCGAACGGGGCTAAGGAAGTCTCAAAAACAAGCACTTACTATAAATAGTAAGTCACTTCAGAAGCAGCTATAAATAGCAGGTCAACATCAAGTCTCATTATGAACAGGTCAAACATGTGATAAGGACCCTTGGCGCGAATTTCAAGACAAACGGAGTTGTAGAGAATGAAAAATCAAACAATTGCTATTTTTAGCAGGCATGGGCAGAAAAATTAGGGTTTCCTAAAATCAAGGGCAAAACGGGACAGTTGTGCAAAAGCAGCATCCAGCCACAGTTGTTACACTTCAGGCATTTAGTACATGAAATTTGAAGACTTTCCGAGCAATTACTTTTTTTAGCAGGTTGCTAAAAATAGCAGGTGCAGACAGGGATCAGGCCTCGACAGCACGATCACACCACAAATTTCAAAACAGGGCGAAAATCAAGTTTTTTGGAGTCAAAAGTCAAGTTAGGGCACAAAATTCGAGGAACTTTCTAAAAATAGAAACTCAGGGAAAATTAGGGTTAGCAGGAGAAAATCACCCTAAATCTGACAAAAGGAATGAAATCCATCAGGTTTGATAAAATCTGGAGTCTGACATTGAAATTCACCTTGATAAGCTAAAGATAGATGAAAATGCTACTAACTCTGGAAAATTGAAAGCATACCTAGCTAAATGCGCCCTTGGAGTTGAAACTTGATGAAAATTCTCTAAGTGTTATAAACTGAAAGCTTGATATGAGAAATGTGCCTGAGTTGGAAGACTTGAAAATTCGCCTAAGGCATTAAAATTGATGCTCAAGGGGTCATATGCGCCTGGCTTGAAGAGGGATGATAAAAAGTTTCTAAGGCATTAAAACTGAAAGCTTCATGGGTCAAATGCACCCCTCTTTGAAGGTGTTGGAAGTGAATTTTTCTAAGTGTTCAAATCTAAAAGTAGCCCCTCCTATTTTCGCCCCCAAATGGAAGTTGATACCTCCATTTGCGCCTTGAGCATTGAAAAAGTTCTAAGTATTGAAAAGTGAAAGCTCCATGGGTCAAATGCGCCCCACTTTGAAGAGCCTCAAATTTTGTCTAAGTGTTAAAACTCAAACCTCCATGGGTCAAATGCGCCCCTCTTTGAAGAGGGAACTTAAAATATTCTAAGGCGTGAAACTAAAAGCTCACCCATTGATTTGCGCCTTTGAGGAGAAAGTGAGTGTGAAAATCCTCTAAGTGTCGAAATTGAAAGTTGCCCCTGCCATTTGCGCCTAAGGTCAAAACTGGATGCTCCCCATGTGATTTGTGCCCACCAAGTTGAACGAAGAACTTAAGATTTTTCTAAGGCATGAAAACTGGAAGTTGGCATGGTGATCTGCGCCTGACTTGAGGAAGGAGTTAGAAAATTCTCTAAGTTGCAAAAATTAAAAGCTCCATGACTCAAATGCGCCCAAGGATGTTGGAGTGAAGATTTTGCCTAAGGCAATGAAAGTGGAAGTAGCACCTTCAAAATGCGCCCGTGAAAAGAACACTTCAAAATTTGACTAAGGCACAAATTAAAAGTTCCCTATGCTATTTGCGCCTTGTTGATGTGTTTTTTGTGACCGCACCAACGCAGAATAAAGTTGCCAACGGCTTCCCTATTCTCTCTTGAGCAAAGTATTCCGCATGCTAAGATTGCCAGAAAGTTCATGCGTTCAACTCCAAGGTTCTTTCAGTGCGAATAGGCTCAGTTTGGCTCGATGTGATTTGCTGGTATTTCAAGGGGACTTACGGAATTGTTCGGCAGCGGAGAAAGGAATTCAAATGTTCGAAAGATCTATCTATGGAGTTCAGGTTTCCTATTCTAACCAGAAAATACTGAATGAAATGGGGTAGGGTTAAGAAGCTAAATCTATTCTAAGGTGTGGGATATGGCGATCAATCTTCGCAAGCTTCAAACTGGACTTCGCTTTGCCTCGCATCGGACAGCTTCCACGGAGTCGGTGCAATCTTCAGGGGGAGATGACTAAAGATGTTCAAACCACCATTTGACATGAAGATACCATCACAACGACGCATACCACCATTCAAACTGTGATTGAAGTTAGGCCCAAACGTTTCCAGTTGACCACACAAGGCGCATTCACCATCAGCAAACACACTAGTGGTATGGATAGACGAAGTTGCTTAGATCAAACACCACATTCCATAGTTAACATCTACTTGCATGAAATGAAACTTATTCTACTTTGAACTATTTATGCCACCATTTGAATCGGAAGGACGAAGAAACCTTGCTAGCTATTCATGACAAGACGAATTCCATCATCAATGAAAAGATCTATTATCATGAAGAGTGTTACACAACAATTTCTTACAAGGTTTTCAAAGGGAAAACTTTCCCTCTTCTTCAAACTACACTATCAACCTATACTAAGCTACTTCTAACTTGTCTCTCTATTCTAATTTCTACTCTAATTCTACTGTCTCATGAATTGTCTACTGAAGGTACAAATGAGGGGGACTCCCCCTTTATATAGTTGGCCAAGTCCAACGGACGGCTTAGATTACAATCGGCTGGATGGCCCAGATTGTGCCACCTCAGCCCTAAACAAAATTTGCCCTAAAAACCGCCACCAAGTGGAGTGGGGTAATCAATGAGCCATAATGGCCACCATCTTCTAGAAGATTCCCTTTTGTAGACGCGTTCACACTGTTATTGATCTTCGTATTCAGCCAATTCTGTTGATCACTTGGAGGAGGGTAAAAGAGTCTTTAAGATTGCCACCTCGGATAATAGAACTTGATAGAATCTGGAGCCCGACTGCTCTTGATCTTCTTCTTGATCCTTGCTCGAACTTCCATCCTTGAATTTGAAGGATTTTTCAGTTTTGGACTAGATCACTTCCGCTTGTCATCCGTCTAACTGTGTTGGGTGCACATTGGATTCTTGAGGAGAAACTCCAACACTTAGCCATTTCTTGCAACTTTCCTTCAAAATTTTATCTTCCTCCGAAGGTCGTAATATCATCGTGCTTCACCACCTCCAAACATCGTGCTCTGGCCTCGACATTCCTCTTGCAAAACAAGCGAGGAGAAGAGTATTAGAACACTTCATAACATAATCTTAACTTACCTGATTTTCACGTTCATCGCCCCCACTAGCAAACTTTTGCCATCTTCATAATTCCTCATGCCTTAGCCAAATTTCATCATCCTTTGGACAATATCAACTTCAACTGCCTCTTGAAGAAATTCATTTCACCCGCTTGAGCTTCGACAACTTTGATTTTACTCATCTCTGGCTCAAGAAAACTATCTTCATGAAGGATTTAAGCAAATTCACCTAGGCAGTTTCTTTCAAATTCATCACCTGGAGAATTTCACCTTGAAAACCCATTTTCTTCACATTTGCCTTAGAAAATTTTCAAGTTTCCCTTAGGAAATTCATCAACCTGGTGCCTATCAAAATATTCACCCTGAAGGCCTCGACAAAGTGTAGAAGATTTTAAAATCCCTTCCTCATCAACAATCTTTAATACCCAGAAGAAAATTTCTCTCAGAACGCCTCAAATTCATGGGTATGCAACGAACGGGTTCATTTAATTTTCTTGAATTTTGAACCTTAGAAAAATAATTTCTCATCAAATTTATTTCATTTCATCATCTGTGAACATTTCTTTTCATTCTGACTTGAAAATATTTTCATCGATCTCATGAAGATGGAGTATTCTGACTCATCCCTGCCAATTTCATCCATGCCTCAGTGAATTATATTATCACCTCAAACCTAGGCGCATTTGATAGGAGGTATTTTAAATTTCAAAATTTTCCAGCACCTTGAAATATTCCACATACAACTTCTAGGCGCCCACAGAGGAGTCTATTTTAAATTTCCCATACTTAGAAATATTTCCAAGGTCAAAATGTTCAAGTCATTTAACTTCAAACTCCTACGCCCAAATTCCCTACTCACCTTGGGCGCCAACAAGGGGTCAAGCTTCAAGTGTTAACACTTAAAATATTCTCAAAGGGACCCACTTTATGCTTTGGACGCCTTGTATTTAGCATGTATTCTTGTCTTTAATTGGGCGTATTTTGTCATTTTCCTCCTTTGCATGCAATTGCTTTGACCTTGTCTTCATGCATCTTAGGCGCATCTTGAAGGGTGAGCATCCAATCTTGAACACTTAGAATATTCTGAACACCTTCCTTGGGGTATGGGCGCATTTCATAGGTAGCACTTCCACTTTCAAAAATTCTGAAGTCCTCTTTCCTTATTTAAGTTCTTGGGCGCATTTGGGCTTGTGAGCTTCAAATTTGTTTCCCTTAGAAACTTTTCCATCATCCTCTCACTTCAAGGGCGCAAATGGGGTTTGCTACTTCCATCTTCAAATACTTAGCATGTCTTTCCTTAAGGCGCAAACAAGGGAGCATATTTCAAGTTTCGAACACTTAACCAACTTTCTCCTCCATCTCCAAGTGAAGGCGCATTTAGGGGGTCCAGCCTCTAGTTTCCATGCCTCAGAGATTTCTAACTTACCTTCTTCAGCTTGGTGGGCGCATTTCAAGGGGTGTGCTTTCACTTCTTGTACTCAGAAAATTTCAAGAGTCCACTTATGAGTCAAGGCGCAAATGAGGCAGGGAGCTTCAAGTTTGTGTGCCTTAGAAATTTTTTCATCATCCTCTTCAAGGTAGGGCGCATTTTGGACCCCTGGCTTCCATTTTCAAAACTTGGAACAATTTCAAGTCCCCTCTTCTCTTTCCAGGCGCATATGGAGGGTGGAGCTCTCAGTTTTCAAAACTTAGAATATTTTCATCAACTCCTCCCTCAAGGGCGCATTTGACCCATGGAGCATCCAATTTATGACACTTAGAACTTTTTCCCTTCCTAATCCATAGAGGGCGCATTTGGGGTACCCTGCTTCAAGTTTTTAACTTAGGCAATTTTTTTGAACTCTTCAGGCTTAGGCGCATTTGGCAGGTGGAACTTCCAATTTCAAGGACTTAGAATATTTTAAGTTCTCTCTTTACTTGGTAGGCGCATTTCAGCCATGGAACTTCCAGTTTTCAATTTGGAAATTTAGAAAAATTCCTATCCTTAAAGCTCAAGGGCGCAAATCACTAGCTGAGCATCCAATTTGACACTTAGACAATCTTGAAGTCCCTTCAAAGAGGGGCGCATTTAGGAGGTTGTGTTTTCAGTTTCAATGCCTTAGGCAAATTTCAAGGTATCTCTCCAAACTAAGGCGCATTTACCTCCTGCTACTTCCATTTTGGGTGCCTTAGAAAGTTTTCAAACTCATCAAGGTTGCTAAGGCGCATTTAGGGGTCTAGACTTTCAATTTCAAGCACTTAGTAAAATTTTCATGACCACCTCCTCTTAAGGGCGCATTTCACCCCTTGAGGTTTCATTTTTGAACACTTAGAAAATTTCTCAAGCTCTCTCTCTTCAAGGGCGCATTTGGGGGTCCTTACTTCCATTTTAACACTTAGAAGATTTCCAATCCCTTTTCCCTTAGCTAAGGCGCATTCTACCTCCCACACTTTGAGTTTTCTCAGACTTAGAAAAAAAATTTCTCATGGCTTTTCAACTTGGGCGCATTTGCCTAGGCTAGCTTCTAGTTTTCAACACTTAGTCAATTCTTAAGCCATCCCTCTCAACTTGGGCGCATTTCACCCCTTGTGCTTCAAGTTTCAAGCACTTAGAAAATTTTCCTATCACCTCCTTCCTCAAGGGCGCATTTGGAGGGCCACACTTCCAATTTCACACACTTTGAGAAATTCTCCTTCAAGCTTCTTATAGCAAGTTTTGGTGCCGGATTTGAAAAATTATCAAACTTGATGTATTTCGTGCCCTTTGCCAAATTTAGGGTGACTTGATCACGCTAACCCTAATTTGCTATTTTTAGAAAGTTTGTCAATTTTTTGCATTTCAAGCTAGCTCCAAGCTCCGAAAAGGCTGGATTTTGCTTTGTTCGGATCCTGGTGACATGATTGAGCCACTGGTGCCCGGTACCTGTATGCCTCTGCTATTTTTAGCAACCTGCTAAAAATAGAAACTTCTCAGAAAGTCTCCAAATTTCATGTGCCAATTGCCTGATGCTTGGTGATCGTAACTGAATGCTGTGTCTACTTGGCTGTCGTGTTTCGCCCTCGATTTTAGGAAACCCTAATTCCCTTGCTCCAGCCTGCTAAAAATAGTAAGTGCTTGATTTTCCATCTTCTGCAGCTCTGTTTGATTTGAAATTCGCGCCATAGGGTCTTCATCACATGTTTAACCTGTTTATACTGAGACTTGACTTTGACCTGCTATTTATAGCTGCTTGTGAAGTGACTTACTATTTACAGTAAGTGCTCGTTTATGAAACTTTCCTATCTTCGTTTGAGTTGAAATTTGGACAGCGTGCCGTTCGTTGGTGAATTTGTCCGTTTGTGCTGACGCTCGAAATTGACTTTCTATTTATAGCCTACGTCTGGAACATTTTTCTAAAAATAGCAGGTTCCCCGATTGCCTTCAAATTCTGTCAGCGAATTCTCCGAAAGATGTCGATCATGATGGATACCTCAATTTTGAACATTTTGACCTCTGACTCTTCATTTTTAGCGCTGAAGCTCGAAACCCTAATTTTGTGCATGTTGCTCAGATGAGCTCAGTTTGACCCCGTTTCAATTGCATGCTAGTCAGTTTGCAGTTCTGAAGTGCCGAGCTGCTGCCCAAGTGGTACCTGCTAAAAATAGAAAGTGGCCGAAAAGTGACCGTCCGGCTGCTGGATGATCTTGCATGTCATACTGCCCGAAAAATCTCGGAAAACCCAGAAAAACCCAGAAAAATCTTCAACATGCAAGCACTGGCTAAAAATAGTAAGTTTCCAAAAAGTGGTCGGTTCCATTTGCATGTTACACCATCGCGAAGCTCTTGGAAAACCCAGAAAGAATATGCCGACATGCGCTGAGAACGTCTGCATGCAAACCCTAATATCGGCCTCCGAAGGCCGAATGCTAAAAGTCATCATCATACTTTGCATGTCACATCACCGCGAAGGTCTCAAAAAACCCAGAAGGAATCTCCGGACATGCATCAGAAAATGTAACATCTAGACCTTGAAATCTGCTCTGGGAGCTGTACTGCTAAAAATAGCAAGTCATCTGTTTTTGCTCAAATTTTGCACACGAGCAGTCCGATGTGCTCTGAATGCAATGTGACTGTCGGAATCCCAAAAAGTTGAAGGATCGCCTGTAATTGCACACTTACTAAAAATAGTAAGTAGTCAGAATCTGATGAAACTTCTGTGGAAACCTGCTGGAAGCATACTAACAACAGTGTTAGTCTCAATTTTCAATTTATTCACCTTATTCGACCTCAAATTGGCTGGAAAGATGGAAACCCTAGTTTTCAGACTTGGTCAGTTTCACGCTTAAGCTCAAAGACGGGCACAATCCCAGAAAGACAGACAGTAGACCAGAGAGACAACGACAAAGCGAACGAAAAGCAAAGCCAAAATTAGGGGGTCCCCATTTGCAATGGGGCGATGTGTGAAAAACGTCACAACACGCCCTTGTGCCTGAATACTCAAAATTTCGCCTAAGGCATGAAAATTGGAAGTTGGCATGGTGATTTGCGCCCTTGAAGACCAAGGATGGGTGGAAAATTTTCTAAGTGTCAAAACTGGATGTTCAACCTGTGATTTGCGCCCAAGCTATAAAGTGGAAACATAACATGTCAAATGCGCCTAGTGAAGAGATTGAGCTTCAAAATTTATCTAAGTCACGAAATTGAAAGAAGACCATATCATTTGCGCCTGGTGACTTGAAGTGAATTTTTTTTCTAAGTGTTCAAATCTAAAAGCAGCCCCTCCTATTTGCGCCCCCAAATGGAAGTTCACCCATGAATTTGCGCCTTGAGTTGAAGACATGGAAATCGCACTAAGTCTTGGAAATTGGATGCTCAGTATAGGATTTTCGCCCAAGTTAGATGAATTAAAACTGAAAGCTTTATGTGTCATTTGCGCCTGACATTGAAGGGGAAAGGCTAGCAGCTTGAGATCAATGGAAAATATTCTAAGGCAAATAAGTCGAAAGCTTTATGTGTCATATGCGCCTGGATTCTTCAAATGCACGAAATTGGAAGTAGAGACCCTTGAAAGCGCCTTGAAGAAGATCTTGTCTAGGCGTGGTAATTGAAACCTCATGTATGGAAATGCGCCCTTGAAAGCTTAGTCTATCATTTGCGCCCCCAAGTGAAAGGTAACCCCCTTATTTGCGCCCTACTTCACGAAAAAAGGAGAAAAGTGTTAGGCATGGATAGTAAAAAGAGCCCCTGTGAAATGCGCCTTCAAAAGGAAAGAGTGGATCTTTAAAAAAATTTCTAAGTCGTGAGAATTTAATGCTCACCCATTGATTTGCGCCTAGACTTGGAAGAAGTTAGAAAATAAACTAAGGGGCATTGGAAATAAAAGCCTAGCATATAATATGCGCCTCAAAAAGAAAGAGTAATTTAATATTTGAGCAAGGCGTTTAATTTTTCCAAAAATCAAAATGTGGGGATAAAAAATAAAATTAAAAGGCATTGGAAGTGATTAAATTTCTCTAGGCAATTAATTGCAAAATTTGCCTAAGTCAGAGAAATTAAAATTAAAATTTAATTATTTTCCAAAGTATTAAATTAAAAGTTCCCCTTTAATTTAGACCCATGAAATTTTAAAAATTCGGACAATTTTAATTGTGGGAAATTTATTTTTGGATTAATTATGGACGGAAAATAAATTATGCCTAGCCATTTTAAAGTGCTGACATCGATTTTTCATGAACGCTAGTAAAATAAATTAAATGGCATTTAAATTAAATTTTAATATTTTAAATATGCCATTTTAAAACAGTGAGATTATTTCAAATCAAAGCAAAATGATTTTTTTCGAAATCACTAAGATAATTGGCAGTCGGGAGGGAAGTTTTAAATTCAAATCGAGGAAAGAATCTCCCTGAATAGCAAATTGCTATGACGACTGTAAGACGACTGGAATATTCTCTTTCAAATTTAGAAAATGTCTAAGTCATGATGAAGGGAATTAATGGCATCTGCTAAAATTAGCACCAGCTTTTGGTTATAAAACTTCGAGGATTTTCATTTTCATCTCACAAAATTCGAAGCTGAGATTTATGGTGGAGAGTTGAGAGTGATTGTTGAGCTGTGAGTAAATCCGAAGTTGAGAGTTGCTGAAAGTGAAAGTGTTGAATTCGATATTTCAAGGAGTTGTGAGGCTGATTTAATTTCTTTGGAGTTGCTGAAGAAGCTGAAATTGCTGAAGTCGACTTATTGTTGAAGTCGAAATTGCTTGGAGTTGCTGGGGATTGATTTTCTAAGTTGTTGCGATTTAAAAATCTTCCGAAGTTGCTGGGTGTTGAGTTTGATTTTTCAAGAAGTTTGAATTTCTCAAGATTTGGAGTTGCTGAAGGTAAGTATTTAAAGTTGCTGAGATTTAATATTTTCAAAGTTGCTGAAACTCGAAGTGTTTTCCAAAGTTGAAAGTTGCTGAAAGCTGAAACTGTTTGATTATTTCTCTGAATGCTGGAGGTCGAAATTGCTTGAGCTTGAGATTTAAATTTTCTGAAGTTGCTAAATGTTTAGAATCAAACCAGAAGTAGAGACTGTTGAAACTTTCGAAGTTGTTGATTTAAAACTTTCGAAGTGTTGGTTTGAATTATTTTTGAAGTTGCTTCCGAAGTTGACATTGTGAAATTGGTTTCTTTCGGAGAGTCTAAGATTCCTTTGGTTGCAAATTGTTGGAGTTCGGAGTTTTATATTCTCGGAGTTTAAAGTTATTGAGGTTTGAAGTTGGAGTTATACTGCTGAAGCTATTGATTTAAATTTATTTTTGCAGCCAACTCCATTCGCCAGCCATCTCACGTGATTTTTATTTTAAAAGTTTGAAGTCTAATGTTTGCCTCTCGTTTTGCAAATGGCCGAAGGACGAAAAGCTGATGTTGCTGGAACAAGCAAAGCTGGAGCTAAGGCTGGAAATAATGAAGCTATAAAAGAAAACGCCTCCAGGCAAGCGATCATCAAGAGTTTGAAGAAATATTTCGTTCCGGAGTCTAAGATCGTGTCAAAGTTTGAGAACTTGACTGACACCAACCTCGGGCCTTTCAACCTCGAGGCTTTCATGCGAAGGATATATGGGCAAGGCGGCAATCCTCCAACGGAAGCATCACACAACATTGTAAAGAGCGGATTATATGCAGCGGCCAGGTTCCAACCAGCGGTTAGATGTCCAGATCTGATTATGGAATGTGCAAACTTCTACAACCCGAACCATCGGACTATTGTTTCTCCGAATGGTATGATATTGGCCAACTTTGCACCCGACGCAATTGGCGAGGCATTTGGGATCCTGGTTACAAATAA
The DNA here is from genome assembly GCA_007258455.2 of Sequoia sempervirens. Taxonomy (NCBI): domain Eukaryota; kingdom Viridiplantae; phylum Streptophyta; class Pinopsida; order Cupressales; family Cupressaceae; genus Sequoia; species Sequoia sempervirens. The sequence continues at coordinate 384,675,290 of VDFB02270651.1, read as the reverse complement.
GATGTTATACAAGTCCAAGGAAAAGGCTGACAAGATGTATGCCACATCTTTCAAGAAGTGCATGAAAAGAATCAACACCACCTGGATGTGAAAGCCAAAGCCTCCTGCTGCTAGGCTACCAAAGAAAATAATTTCAGAGGAGCTGAAACAGGAATACTGTGATATAATTATGTTGCTCAGTCGAGTCAACGACAACCCGCAGTCATATGTGTTCGAGCCATGGATGTTCTTCTACATTAGTGTGGTGCTCGAAGGGAAGGTGGAAGTGAATTGGGCTCAGATGATCAGCGATAACATCAATGAACAGTTCATAAATCTGAGGAGAACAAGAACATTTTACATGAGCTCGTATGTTATCTACATGCTAGCTCGGATGACAAAATACAGAGGGTTGGCATACCAAGAGCCGATTGGCTGTGGTTTTAATCTGTTCAAGATTCATGAATCTTGTAGACAGTTGCATCTCACGCACACGGCTGACTTCAAGAGGGTGAATGATGCTTTCACAATGTACATCACAAGGACCCTTCAGTGGAGGTTGCAACAAAGAATATCTTAAGAGGCACAAATGTTGATAGAAGAGTATGGGTTTTGGTTCGTCCAATTCCCAAAGTTCACCTATTTAAGGCTGCCAAGGTACAATTCATACATCTATCGACTACCGAGGTACCCCACAAATAGAATGATTATGCTTGAGCTGTCTAGGCAACTGGTGGCCTATGACAAAATCATGAGGAAGAAGAAGGGAGGTTTGCACTTTCCCATTGTTTTGGGAAACTCGCTTGAGGAGTGCCCTTCTCTACAGGCAACCAAGGAGGCAGAAGATGAGTTGCGGTTCTATCAGTTGACTCTCCATACCAGCCGGCAAGATTTTGATCCTCGAGGAAAGATTGGAACAGTTCAGGGTGAGGAGTACAGGCACAGAGCTCACTTGGAGGATTTTTGGGCGAATGCTGGAGACGAGGCTGAGATTAGAAAAAGAATGTTCTCTAGGTTGCCTCTTAAATTAATCAGAGAATGTGAAGTGGTCCAAGTGCCGGATCAAATCCAAGAAGATGCCAGGCTTATTCATCCAGATTATGAATCGATAAAGAACACGCCGATCCCACCACCAGATTGGGCTGAACTGGAGATTACGGACTTAGACACTTTGTCTATTCCCGTCTTGACTTTTACAAGGACTTGGGTAGAGGAGCACATTCGCAGATTGAGAAGAAGATCAGTTGCCCTCTCATACAACCTCATGGGTGATAGAAGGCCACCGGTGTTGGCAAAGAGAAAGAAGCAAATTGCCCAACCTCCGGAGCCACAACAACAGGAAGAGCCTATTCAGCCGGAACCTTAGGGATCGGAGGAAACATCATCTACTCAATTGGTGACCCATTCCTCCAGCGTGCACGAAGTCTCGCTGTTTGTGGATTAGAGGGTTCAAAGGAATGAAGAACCAGAGGTTGGAGAAGTTAACCAACCAATGCCGGGAGAGTTGGATACTCAAAGTGTTAATGCTCCTGAAGGTGCCAATCAACCAGATGAAGGGGAGGAAACGGAAACAGACACCCACTTTGATCATGTGTTTGAGATAGCTCTCGAGGAAGAGGATGTTATATAATCAAGGGTTGGAGCTCATGAGGAGAGGAATCAACGTATGGATATAGACGAGCCTCAACGAAATATTGCTCAAGAGGAGGTTCGTGAAGTGGAGGCAACTAAAGAGCAGCCTCTTATTATTTACGACACTAAGCGCAATTGGCTCTCACATGCAATAAGAAGAGATCAAGACGATGATGCTGACCTAGCAATTGAAATGGAGGAGCTTCTAAACAGAAAATGGAGACTAATGAGGCCGGATCGCGCACCCTCCATATTGTCGTTCCAAGGGAAGATCATGACTTAAGTGACGCAATGCCGGAGAATTACACCGTCACAACAATTGAATTGGGACGTCCTTCTGGAGTGCAAGTAGTAGAAGAAGCTGAAAATTCCTTTCAAACATTGAAGGACAGGTTTGTACGAAAGGAAGGGAAGTATAAAAGATTGAAGAAGGAGCACAAGGCATTGGTCGGATATGTGCAACATCTAGCACATCCAGTTGCTCAAGAGAACCCAGTGGTAGAGCTTACGCCTGAGCTGCCACCAAAACCAATCAGTGGGCTTGAGGAAATGAAGAGAGCTATGCGAGAAGGAGATAAATGGATAAGTGGTGTCCGCACTGAGGCAGAAAAATTCACGGCCGATCTTGTCTCCTCGTTTCAGAGTGCATCTGGTATTCTTTCACGCTTGGATGGTGTCGAGCAAGCTTGGAGAGACACACATATTTTTTAGGATAAAACTATTCCTCGCCTTGCTGTTTTGATGCGTGTACCCATGCAAACTTTGGTGAATGAAGGAGTGATTCAGGCTGGGGACAGGTATGATTTTCGTGGGTGGCATTCAGCTGCATTCACTGGAAAGGGCTTCTTCGACACGACAGCTACGGAGTCCTCCAAGATCAAGAAGGCGATGAGGAATATTCACAAGGGCATCCTAAACACATTGGATGCATTGTTCGCCAAGAGGCTAGCTCCCGAGGAAGTGGAGATTGACAGACTGAAGGCAAGGTTGCAACGTTTCTTCTCCGAGATGAAGATGTTCTCTCAACTGGACTTTGAGAACATTTTGACATTTTCAGCAATTATTCAAAGTACACAGGATTCTATTGAGGCTTGGGGAAAGTCTTGTGATCGGCATGAATAAATGGTAGCTATCCTAGAATATCAGCTTAATCTTACTCCAACAATTTCTGAGGAGGAAGTTGATGAGGTACTGGCCCGGTTCGTAGCTTACGCGATCAGAGAGAAGAGCAAGGGAATTCGAGTCATGGACGAGAATCTTCTAGAAGGATAGTGGGCATTAATTTCCCATAGTGGTCAAGGAGGAATCTGCTATTTTTGGGATCATTTATGACACCACTCCACCTTCTGGCAGTTTTTAGGGCAAATCTTCTCTAGGGCTGAGGTGGTTCGATCTGAGCCCTCCATTGTAATTCAATTTGGACCATCCGTTGAAGTTGGCCAGCTATATAAGGGGGAGTCCCCCTCATTTGTAATCTAATTAGATGTAATTAGCAGTTAGTGAGATATTGGAGCAGAATAGAGAGTAGACATTTTGGAGTTAGAGTAGTTTTCATTGCATTGTTTGAAGAAGGGGAATTCTCCCTTTGAGAATTTTTGTAAGAGATTGTCACGAAGGCTAATCATAATAAAAGCATTTCATTGATGGTGAATTCAACTTTGTTGTGAGTAGTTTGTGAGGTTTCTTCTTCCTTTGACTTCAATTAGGACTTAATTTTCATGCTAATAGTTAGATATGGATGCTTATGTTTGATGTAAGTGAGCTTCTTTAATCCATACCACTAACAATCTTACGGATGGTAAGCTTGTCTTGTGTGGTCAACTGGAATGCTTTATACTTAACTTCGGTCAAGATTCATGTGTAGTTATGCATCGTTGTGATGGTACTTGCATCATTGAATCGTGATTTGAACATCCTTTTTCCCCTTTGAAGATTGCACTAACTTTGTCCAAGCTGTCCAATAGGAGGCTAGACAACGTTTGTTTGAAGTTCATTGAAATTAAGCATAACATCCCTTGCATTTAGGTTAGAATTTAGATTTCCAAATCTTTGCATCCATTCAATTACGCATACTTCTGGTTAGCTTTAGGAAACTCGTACTTCAAGGCTAAATCATTCGCACAAAAATCCCTTTCAAAGCATATATCGGTTGTTTATTGCAAGTATCTTGAACAATTGTGTAAGTCCCCTCGTAAGAAAACAGCAAAATCACATCAAGCCAACTGAGGGTATTCTATTGCATTATCGAAACCTTGGAGTTGAAAGCATGATCTTACTCGCAATCTTAGCATGTTGAATACTTTGATCAAGAGAGGATAGGGTATCCGTTGGGAAACTTTATTCTGTGTTGGTGCGATCACAAAAACCACGTCAACAAGTACCCCACCAACAGAATATTGATGTTAGAGATATCGAGGCAACTAGTTGCTTACAATAAGATTCAAAAGAAGAAGAAGAAAGGAGGTGTGGACTTCCCGATTGTCATGGGTAATTCAGATGAAGTGTGTCCTTCATTACAGGCAGCTAGAGAAGTCGAGAGCGAGCTTCAATTTTATCACTTTTCCTATCACACCAGCAGACAACACTATGATCTGCATAACAACATTAGATGGGTACTGTCAGAAGAGTTTAAACATAAGGAAAACATTGAAGATTATTGGGCTGGTGCATCAAACGAAGCTGAAATCAGGAAGCAAGTGTTCTCTAGGTTGCCATTGAGTATGATCAGAGAGTGTGAAGTAATTCCAGTACCAGATCAGGTGAGCGAGGACATGAATGTTCTCCATCCAGATTATGAGGTAGTGAGAGATACCCCACTTCCACTCCCGGATTGGTCAGAGCCAGAGATAGCAGATTTGGACACACTTTCCATCCCTGTATTGACATTTACCAGAGCTTGGGTTGACAGGCATGTAAGTAGATTGAAAAGTATGTCAATTGCGTTGACGTACAATTTGAAGGGAGATCACAGGACACCCACTACCAACAGGAAAAAGCAGATTACTCGAGGTCCAGAATCTCGAAGGAAGGAGCCTATTCAACATACAAGAGGTTTCCCTTTTTGCTGATCAAAGAAATGCATTGAATCAGGTGCAAGCAGTACAAGAAGATCATCAGCCACCACGGAGAGAGTCAGTTGGCCAGAGCGTCAATGCACCTACTAGAGATGATCAGCAGACTGATGAGGGGACTGCTACTGACCCTCAGTTTCAGCAAGAGTTAGAGGTGGCTTTAGATGATGATGATATAGTGTCAGGAGATACTCAGCCACTTGAGGCCGATGAGCCTCGCCAGAATGATATTGAAGCCGAACAAGTCCGTGAAGTAGAGGCATGGGAGCAGTAGCCATTTGTCATACAACATGATGTACTTGATTGGCTCAGGGATAGAATGAGAAGGAGCCCTAGTGAAGAGATTGATCCAGCAATTGAGATGAAAGAGTTCCTAAACAGAATCAATGCACCTCCACAAAGGAAGAGAGCACGAAATTTTTCAAAGATATCCACTGATGAGGATGGTTCCCGCACCCTTCACATGGTCGTGCCACAAGTTGATTGTGATCTAGACGAAGCAGTACCAAAGAACTATGTGGTCACAACTTTGGAGTTAGGACGCCCCACAGGTGCACAAATTGTAGAAAAATGTGATAATTCCTATCAAGCACTCAAAGATAGGTTGTTTAAGAAAGAATGGAAGTATAAGAAATTGAAAAGAGAGCATAAGGCCTTGATAGGTTATATGCAGCAGTTGTCTCAACCTTTTGGCAGGTGATTCCAGCGATAGAGCTTCCAGTTGAGATACCTAGAGAGTTAATCAGTAGTTTTTTGGAGTTGGGGAAGATGGCACAGGAGGCAGATAAGTGGGTTGTAGGAGTACGTGCTGAGACAGAAAAGTTCATGGAAGACCTTGCTCATTCCTTCCAGCAGGCTTCCAGTATTGCAGCACGTATGGAGGCAGTTGATCAGGCTTGGGGTGATGCTCCTGTTTATTAGAGCAAAGTTATCCAACGTCTGGAGGCATTGAGGCACATTCCATTGCGGATGCTGGTTGATGGAGGGGTCATTCAGGAGAATGATCGGTATGAATTTTCTAGGTGGTATTCTTCGGTAATCACGGAGCATGGTTTCTTTGATGCGGCACAGGCCGATTCGGCTAGAGTACGGAAGGCTATGGCCAATATTATTGGAGTCCAAAATACCTTCGAGGCAATATTTGCTAGGCGGCTAAGTCCCGAGGAAGTAACTACTGATAATTTGAGGGGTAGGTTGGTGCCTTTCTTCTCGGAGGTGAAGATCTTTGTGCAGGATGACTTTGAGAACATTTCTACTTTCTCTAGCTTAATTCAGAGTACACAGGACGCCTTAGTTGCTTGGAGAAAATCTTGCACGAGGCATGAACAGTCAATCATGGTGTTAGAGTTCCAGCTTGATTGCATTCCACCCATTTCAGTTTAGGAGGTTGAGGCTGTATTTGGCAGGTTCATTGAGTTTGCAGCCAGAGAGAAGGAGAATGGGAATGCATTGCTGGATGATGATCTTCTAGAAGACTGATTATGGGCATTAATTGCCTTTACTATTTTGGGAGTGAGTGAGAATCTTTGATTCATTTAATGTACCACTCCCTATTCTGACAGTTTTTAGGGTTAGGGCTGAGGTGGCTCAATTTGAGCCATCCATTGGACTGGGCTATCTATAAAAGGGGGAGTCCCCCTCATTTGTACATCATTAGAAGTAGATATTGGAGATTAGAATTGCGATTTGAGGAGACACTAGAGAGTAGGCATTTTGATAACATAGTGTGGAGAAGAAGGAAAGTTTTCCCTTTGAAAACTTTTGTAGAGATTGTTGTGTAAAACTTTCATGATAATAGATCTTTTCATTGATGGTGGAATTCGTCTTTGTCATGGATAGCTAGCAAGGTCTCTTCATCCTTTCAGATCCAAGTAGCATAATTTTCATTTCATGCAAGTAGTTTACTTTGGATGTGTGGTGTTTTATTGAGGTAGCTTCATTTCATTCCATACCACTAGCAACTTGTTGATGACAAGTTCGCCTTGCGTGGTTGACTGGAAATTATCTTAATTTTAACTTCGATTGTGAATTGTATACTTATATGCGTCGTCCTGATGGTATATGTATGCTAAATTGTAATCTGAATATTTTCTGCTATCCCTTTGAAGATTGCACCAATTTTGCTGAAGCTGTCCGACGTGAGGCTAGGTGAAATTCGGTCGAAGTCTGCTGAAGTCGAGCTCCACATATCTTGCATTTAGAATAGAATTTAGATCCATCTCTCCCTTATAACTCATTTATTTTCAGTCCATTTCTGGTTAACTTTAGGAAAACGCACCTTACTGCCAAATCTTACGCGCAAAATCGCCTTCAAATCATCAACCTTGTCGTTAACTGTTGGACCTTTTGAACAATTGTGTAAGTCCCCTCGTAAAAACAGCAAAATCACATCAAGCTAACTGAGGGTATTCTATTGCATTATCGGAACCTTGGAGTTGAAAGCATGAACTCACTCGCAATCTTAGCATGCTGAATACTTTGTTCAAGAGAGGATAGAGTATCCATTGGGAAACTTTATTCTGTGTTGGTGCGGTCTCAAAAACCACGTCAACACATAGGTACATCTACTTATGTACTCTCATGTACATGCTCCTCCATGCGTATGGTCTATCGTCGACATGCATATGCATACATATACATTCATTGAACAACATGTGTTCACTACATCAAGAAAGCTTAGTAACATAAGGAAGAACTCATAAGCTCCAAACACAAACATTATCCAAGAATGCACTCAACAATAATCAAGACCCTTACTAATGCAAACACATCTGACTAAAGGATGACTTACCAATTCCCAACACAATAACTTGACTCAACCATTATATTGTGAGAGTGTGTGTGAGCTCAAATAGGTTTCATTTAGGGTTATTTGACCAATCACTTCTCCTAAGTGATACTTCCCCTCCCTTCCAGAGGATTGAACCTATCCCTACAATCAGCTTAGCACATTTGCAATGGTAGTTAGATGTTCATAATAAATCCATATGCATCATAAACTTTAGCATATTCATATGGCAATCAATGTAAACATATTTACTCTTTCAAAGCCATATTAAGCATTTATCAACACTTTCACATAATACCTATTTCAGCATTCCATTCTTTTAGTGAGCGTATCCAAATTATGATTGCATTTACCATCCTATTTACCCGTGAAGGTAAACGTAAATCAATAACAACAAGACGGGGTGTGACAAATATAGAAGGGAAAATCTTGGATAAATAGCATAAGGAACAGATTCAACAAGGTAGATGATTTCTTGGACAAATTCTTCTACATCACATAACTCTTCTTCAAAATTCACTAATTATAGTTCAAGAAATGGAATGTGCATACTAGTTGGACAGACTTAAAGATATGAAGTGTGAGTGACGAGTGATCATAAAAGTCAGCATAGAGACACAAGGAGACATCGTCAATGCTAGGGATGTTTAGCACTCAATGTCGAAGGGGGATGGAGAGGACATTTGAAATCTTTATGAAGTATAAAGATATGATTTCCTAGCCATACAAAGATATTAAGGGGCATCTGTCGAACCTAGCACATCCATATCGGACCACTCCAAAAGAAATTGGCGAGCAGAGCTTCAAAGAGAATTCATAGAAAGAAGATACGAAGTCATGCATTGCAAATACTCCTTTCATCATTCTAAGCATGTAGAACAGGTTCCAGACCAAACAAAAATGTAAATGATAGAAAAGGCATTCTCGCCACATAAGAATACACAAAGCCCTAACAACATTGAGAATGTCAACTTAGCAATAGACCATCTAGGAGTCACTTGAACAAAGAAATACGCATCTGAGGAAGATAAACAAGCAGGTTAATACCACATGCTTCGGCCATAAGGATAACAGAGGACAAGTTATGTCGAGTTGAAGCCGACTATTACATTCTTCTCATTTATGTGATAAGCTCTAAGCTCTTATCTCCTATTTATCCCCAAAGCTATTTAAAGCAATAATAAAGGATAAATCGTATGGAAAAACAAAATCACATAGGTTGTCCCAGAATGTTCAGCTGTTGCTCCAAGTTCTTCACTAATATTTATAATTATCCTCCATCAAAAAATGCCTTTTTGAAGCAAAGAAATTCTCAATCACTTCAACAGTTTTTGAATTTCGTCTTCCCTATTTTCAAAATCACAATCCCCTGCAAGCATGTTCTTTTAAACAAAATGACAAATTCTGCTGCATACATGTTTATCAAGTTTCAACAATGCCCACTCCAACCGATAATGTTTATCAACAAATAACCGATTCTGCTGCATACGTAGGAAGAGACACTTCCATGGATGCTGAATGCAACAGTTGCACATACCACATAACTACTCATGACAAACTTCGTTTTTAGTTAATTGCTAACTTAATGAATCGATAAAAGACACTGTTTTAATTCTAATTCCAACAATAGAACTGCATGCTCTTACTACTCTTCTTTCCTATGGTTTTCTCCTATGATCATTTAGTTTATCGATTGTATCCTTTAAATGACTTGGGGATACTTGAATCTGTGCATTCTGTCCAAATTAATTTCTTTCATTTGTATTTTGTCAGGTTACATTCAGCAACGAGTTTAAAGAATCATTTACCAAGTTGAAGAGTTTAAATGTGCGACAGCGAATAACCAACACAATACTCAAATTGGCTAATGGATGGCGAGAATCTGGGAAACATGCTGGTTCTTCAAAGAAGAGTCTTATAAATGAATATGCAACCGCAGGATCATATTTAGTGTGGACAACTGATGTTGAACGAGAAGACGAAGTATTCCAAGTATTAAAAATATGGAATGTTCTTACCGTTGAAGAGCTTCCTGGCCTTAGACAACGCTTGGAAAATGTTTTCTCAACATATACTCGAGGGTACATTGAGCGGTGTAAAGCAAAGCTTTTGGACAAGTATGTTATGTTTTCCTGTCGAACCCTGGTTTGTCAATGAATATTTATGATTTCTTTATCCTTTTTATTTTAATGGTTTTTTTTAGGATGTTGTCTATTGAAAAAATAAGACCGGTTACAACAATATTTTCTCAGGGTTCTTTTCCTACATAGGAAAATTTATCGTCAACAAATTCACTTCCAACAATTCATCGCTAACAATTCTCCGTATCATCATGACAAATTCATTTTGTGGAAAATTCACCGCCAACAATACCTCCAACAATTCATCATCATGACAAATTCATCTTGTGGAAAATTCACCACCAGCAATTCATATCGTATTGTTGGTAGTGAATTTTCCACGAGATGAATTTGTGATAGCGATGAATTGTTGGAAGTGAATCTGTTGGGGTGAATTGTTGGTGATGAATTTGCCTGAAGCCTCATGTGTGCTTACACTTGTTTTGAAGTTATTGTGAAGATTACCCACCCTTGTCTATTTCATTATTTTTTTTTGTTTTTTGTTTTTTTGTTTTTTGTTTGTTAGTTTTGAATACAATTGTTAATTTTGAGTATAGGGTTTTGTATTATTCACTCAAGATGCATATTTAACTGTATATATTAATTAGATGAAATTCAAAATATAACATTTTATTGTGTGAACAAATATTGTTTCTGGACTCTATTGTGTTGGATGCAAAATCTCCAATATAATTGAATCCCAAAACTATATTGTTCAATATTAGAAACTGAAAACTTGATTTCATTAAATGATTTTGATTATTAAATAATCAATAAATATGATCAAATGTGCAACTTCAATATTGAATAGACTTTGCAGGACTCTTCTTACTCCAATAATTCACTATTATATTTCAATCCTATTGATTTATTTTTTATCATTCATAGACAGAGATAATTTTTTCTTTCATTTATGTGATAACTCTTAAATAAATGCTAGTTGCAAGATTCATTTTCTTGAAATGAAAATATACATTGTTTATTCATGTTTCTAAATGAAGTTAAAAGATGGCACGTCTGTGGCTTGTCCTTACGACCATAAGAAAGAATAAAGTAATCTGAACTTATTGATCGTATTTGTTCTATTTAATTTCATCTGCTTATCCGATGGCATTCTTGTTCCAGGGATGCAGAAACAGTACTACCAAGGCGATGGAAGGAGGATCCTGGATTTGTCTGGTATAAGCACCTACATAAATCAGAAATGCCCAAAACTCCACACAAGAAAGCTTCTGGAGAGAAAACGATTTCGTTGAAGGTTGCCAAAGTCGAAGAAAGTTTCTGGCGGATGAAACTATAAATTGTCTTTAATACTTTTCTTCTTTTACTTCCAGATTTCAGATGTGGGTTGTTGAAAAGTAGAATTTTCCCCAGCTAACTTTAAATAATCATGTATATATATAAATATAGTCTTTTTTATCATAATGTGATCTCTTTTAAAGTATATACTTTCATTCATATTTATAAGTGTCTTACCATTTGTGTGTTCTATTTATTCTTTTCTTCAGGTTTGTTTTAGTTTTGATTTTTTTTTAATTGAAAATTGGTAGCTATTTTGTCACATCTTTGCATCTTGAACCATGTGTAACATCTCTTAAACCTCTTTCCCCCTCCACCTCTTTTTAGTCTAGGTCTGCAACTACCCAAATTTTGTCTTCTTGAACTCTCTATCATCCTGATGATGGATCATGGAGTGTGATCCAAAAAATTGATGCAAAACTCACACAATCAAATCCAAAAATAAAATCAATCATCCTAGAACCTATTTAAAAGACTTATAGTCGAAATTGACTCAACGACCAACCCTTGTTACATCTTACAAACATGTATATATAGCATTACATTCAACCTTGATGCTTGGGTAGAAATACATGTGTGATCAATAATTTTGTAGGTCACTCATGTCTATGCACATCATCTTCACATAATTGTGCAATTGGAACCATGCCCTTGCATTAGTGATCACATGCCTTTGTACACAAGCCACGCTTTTGAGGGGTTAATAGATACTAAGAGGCATTTAAAAATCTTCCTTTGTCTAATTGTGTCTATTTGATACCATTAATAATGTCCTAGGTTGTGTAAGAAAGTAGGGAAGATTTCATTTTTCAAATGGTGGTTTTTGAGAAAATGCATGCCAAAGGGGTGATAGAGAGTGATAGTTGGAAAGGGAAACCTTGAAATGGTATATTAGGAAGGGAAATACCTATATCTTGAAATTAAGGGAAATGAAAAAAGTGGACTTTTGACGAAAGACATGAGAGGAAGGAAAATCCATTTACTTCAAAATGAAGAGAAGTGGGAAAAAGGGACTTTGAAGGAAATGCATGCACAAAAGAGGAATCCTAAAATGATATGTTAGGAAGGGTAACCTCTATGCCCTAAAATGAAAGGAAATAGAAAAAGCAAACTTTGAAGGAAGTGTATGCATAGATGGGGAATCCTAAAATGGTATGTTGGGAAGGGAAACCCCTATACCTCAAAATGGAGGTAAATAAGAAAATGAGACTTTGAAGGAAATGCATGCATGGAAGGGGAACCTCAAAATGGCATGCCAAGAAGGGAAACTCTTGCACCTCAATTTAAAGGGAAATGGAAAAATAGGACTTTGAAGGAATTGCATGCATCGAAGGGGAACCTTGGAATACATGTTGAGAAGGGAAACCCTTGTAACTTGAAATGAAGGGAAAAGGAGTATGTGAAGGAAATACATGTGGAAAAGGGGAACCTCAAAATTGGTACTCTATGAAGGGAAACCTCTCTACCCCAAAATGAAGGGAAATGGGAAAGGGGGATTTGAAGGAAATGCATACACAAAAAGAAAACCTCAAAATGGTATGTTGAGAAGGGAAATCCCTATACCCTAAAATGAAAGGAAATCACATTTTGAAAGAAATGCATGCATGGAAGAAACCCTGTGAATTCTACCCAAGCCTAAAAATTGATCTATAAACCTTTACCCATAAATTTTTTGAGATTTAGGATCATGACAAAATAATGAAGGGATCCAAAGCACAAAAATATTGGGGAGCTATAAAAGAATTCTCTAATTGATATTAGTAATGTGCAAAAATCTAAAAAGAAAATATTGAGCATTTTTAGGGGTTTAGGGTTTTGGGTTAGAGTTTAGTTGGGTCCAATAAGAAAGTCAAGGCAACAAAGAGGACATAAGACATACATCTTTTAGTTTTTAGGGCAAGTGCTAGCACACTCTCTCCCTTTGTGGTTGTGTGTCTAAACATTTTCCCTCCATAGAGAATGTGACTTGGCTTGGTCTTGGTATTCATAATGCACTTTGTAAGTATTTCTACACGGAAGATGCTTGATTGATTTTAGGTTTTAAAGTTAAAATGAATTACAAATTTAGTAAATTACAAATTGATTTTAAAAGAAATGCATTTTATTTTATTTTTATTATTTAAATACAATTTAATATAATAAAAATATTATTATTATTTTGGCAAGATGCTACCAAAAGGTAGCTCTTGATATATTAATATACTAGAAAACATTTCTCATGTAGGATATAATTTCCTAATGGTCATCATAATTGGAGGATGAGGAGACCTCATTTTAGTTCCTCCAACCACGTGAGTTGGATAGGAGAAATCAAGAGAGGGTGATCAAGAACAAGCTTTTTGCAAAGAACAGAAATCCTCTAGCACGATGCCAACATGAAAGAACTCAAAGCAAGAACACAAATGTGGGTTGTTAGACAAAGATATATATATATAAAATTTAGTTTTAGTATATTAAATTTAATATTTAAATTGTTTACAAATAAAATAATAAAATATTTATAATTTACAATACACATACACATAGTTCTAACTATAGTTATATATTTTAAGTGGTTTTAAAAATAGTTATAGCCATAGTTATATTTATGTCCATGCAACTTTGATCTTTTGCTTTAAAAGAATAGGTTAAGAAGTGAAGAAACCATAAAATTCATTTACAAATTAAAGCTAAACCATTTGAAGGAGAGTTCCTAAATCAAGCAAAATGTTAATACAATTTGAAATAGGGTCCCAACCAAAGAAGGTTCTACTAATTTTGTTTTAGTAATAATTTTGTTTTAATACAATGACATAAAATTAACTTCAACTTAAAAGAAACTTGAAGGTATAAGCACAAAGATAAATATTAAATATGTAACAATCATAGTTATTTAAAGGCTTGTAGTTTGATACCTAATACTTGTCTTCCATATTGAAAGACATCTATGATACTTAACTCAAAGACACATATGGAATATCTCTAAATGTTGGGAGATTTTAAATGAAGATTTTTTATTTTCAGAGCACACCTAGAAAATTGTGAAACTTCTAAACTATATTAGATTTGTTCTCATGTGTTGAGATATCTTGTCAAGGAACTAAATAAATTCAACAATAAAATCACAATTTTATTTCCTCATTTAATTATATACTTTTTGACACAAGTTTTGTTGTCAAAGCTCAAAAAAGTACTAGTAGAAAGGGAAGGAACTAAAAAGGATTAAGATGTCTATGCAAGAAAGCTATAATCTACTAATTGAGATAAGAACAAGATGTAAATTAGACTAAACTATCTAGTCTATATGCTACACTAACAATAATATATATAAATATCTTTGAGATCCCCTTTTAAAATAATGGTAATATTGTGTCACTTTCAAGTGACTATGGTTTATATTTTTAATATTTATGTTATAATGATAATTGTCAAATATCAACATGGTTAATCTTTATTTTTTACATTAAAAATTTATCTTTTAAATTTTAAATATTTTATATCTTTTGAGTGTAACTACAAAATATATTTTTATGAATATTTGTATTAATAATTAAAAATAAATAATATTACACATATTTAAAAAATGTGAGTGAACTAGAGTCCTTATCATCTTTTTTTTTCACAAATTTAAAATAATAAATACTTAAACTAAAAAAAATTATTATCTCAAGACTGCATTGCATTTAAAATAAAAATAAAATATTATTGCCCATCCTAGTCTCTCATATTAGTAATAGTCGGGTATGTGCGTGATTATCATGGAAAAAATAGGCCCTTAAGTGGCAATGAAAATTCAAAAAAATCAGAGTTAGGCAATTTGACGTAAAAATTTGAATAAGTTATCTATATTATTTCAAAAATATGTAAGAATAGAATATGTGGAAAATTGAATGTATTTTCTAAACTGCTAGTTTTTTTTTTAAATCTATTTGGTGAAAATTTGAAATTTCAATGCAGAGTACTTAAATTTCGTGAAAAAATAAGTAGGTGTCTATCGACCACCCTAACCACAATAAAATGATAATATTTTTTTTATAAGATTTTAGATGTAAGTAGAGGACTCATGTTCGGATGTGACACATATTTTTTGTAATTTTTTCCAAGTAAATAATTAATTATTAATTTTTATTACAACTTTTAAAAAATATAAAAAACTCATATGTCTGACCACCTTAACTTGGTCAAACTTTCATGAAATTCATTTTTTTTAAATCCTATATTATGCGAAGTATAGAATGTGACACATATTTCAGATTCAAAAAATATGATACCGTTTGAAAGTTATAAATGTTTTACAATCAGCGTATCAATCAAGACTTTAGTCGTAATTCTAATAGAAAATGAATAATAATTATTTATTAAATTCAAAGTAAAGCATAATTTATATTGGCGGAAAGCTGAGAATCTCTTTTTCGTTTCATCAATTTTGGCTAAAAAAAAGTGTCTAGATAAACAAGGTAAGTTGTTAAACACGTGTTTTGTGTTGACTTCTTAAGATTGGCATGTCTTAGCCAAATACCAAAGCAAACCCGAGGCTATTCCCTAGGAAATAAATTTTGTGTCAAAAATATCATATATCTAATTCAAATCGGATATCCAATCCAAACTGGATATCCGATATGAATCAAATATCCAATTTGGTTTTATATGATTTTAAAAATGTTAAAGACTTTATAATATAAGATTTAGAATATAGAATATATCTCGTTTATAGTTTATAGTTTATTTTAATATATCTAGTTTAGAATATACAATATAGTTTATAATTTAATATGTAATATACAATTTATGATAATCTCTTACAAAACTATATAATATATAATATATTATATTATTATTATGTATAATATTTAAATATTATTTCTATATTTTAGTTTATATATATATATTACCAATATATTAAATATTTAAATATTATCTATTTCCCTCTCTCCCCCTCTCCGTCTCTCTCTCCCTCTCCCTTTCCCTCTCTCCCCTTCTTCCCCTCTCCCTTCACCCCCCCTCTCTCTCTCAAGGCTCTCCCTCCTACCCCCTCTCCCTCTCTCAAGTCTCTCTCTTCCTCTCACTCACTCATTCCTATGTCTCTCCACTCTAACCTTAGCCCTCTACCCTTAAACCCTCTACCCTCTATCTCTCTCCCACTCCCTCCCTCTCTCTCAAGACTTTCCCTCCTACCCCCTCTCCCTCTCTTAGGTCTCTCTCTCACTCACTTCCAAGCTATCTCTATCCCCTCTACCTTTAACCCCTAAACCCTCTACCCTCTATCTCTCTTCCACTCCCTCCTTCCCTCTCTCTCTCAAGTCTCACCCTCCTACCTCCTCTCTCTCTCTCTCTCTCTCTCTCTCTCTCTCCCATTCTTCCTCCTTCCCCTCTAATTCTCTCCCTCTCTCTCCCCTTCTTCCCCTCTACCTCTCCCCCCTCTCTCAAGTCTCTCCCTCCTACCCCCTCTCCCTCTCACTCACTCCTATGTCTCTCCACTCTAACCTTAGCCCTCTACCCTTAACCCTTAAATCCTTAAACCCTTAAAATCTCTACCCTCTATCTCTCGCCCACTCCCTCCCTCTCTCTCTCTCCACTCTCCCTACTACCCTCTCTCCTCTTAGGTCTCTCTCTCTCACTCACTCTTGAGCTATCTCTGTCCCTTCTACCCTTAACCCTTAAACCCTCTACCCTCTATCTCTCGCCTACTCCCTTCCTCCCTCTCTCAAGTCTCACCCTCCTATCCCATCTCCCTCTCTCAGGTCTCTCTCTCTCTCCCCCTCTCCCTCTCTCTCTCCCTCTGGCTTTCCCCCCCTCTCTCTCTCTCCCTCTCCCTCTCTCCCCCTCTCTCTCTCTCATTTCTTCCCCCTCCTGATTTCTCTCTCCTCTCTCTCCTTCTCTCCCCTCTTCCATCTCCCTTCCCCTTCTCTCTCAGAGTCTCCCCTCCTGCCTCCTTCTCTCAGTCTCTTTCCCTCTCACTCCTTTGCTGTCTTTCACTCTAACATAGCCCTCTACCCTTAACCCTTAAATCCTAAACCCTTAACCCTTTACCCTATATCTCTCCCACTCCCTCCTACCCCTCTCCCTCTCTCGGGTCTCTCTCACTCACTCACTCCCGAGCTATATTTTTCCCCTCTACCCTTAACCCTTAAACCCTCTACCCCCTATCTCTCTCCCACTCCCACTCTCTTGCTCCCTCCCTCCCTCTCTCTCTCGTCTCACCCTCTCACCCCCTCTCCCTCTCTCAGGTCTCTCTCTCTCACATTCACTCCTATCTCCCTCCCCTCTGCCCTTAACCCTCTACCCTTTATCTCTCTCCCACTCCATCCCTCTCTCTCTCCCTCATTCCTCATCTCCCCTCTACCCATAACCCTAAACCATAAACCCTTATACCCCAAACCCTTAACCCTCTACCCTCCCTCTCTCTCTCTCGTCTCACCCTCCTACCCCCTCTCCCTCTCTCAGGTCTCTCTCTCTCTCACACTCCTATCTCCCTCACATCTACCCTTAACCCTCTACCTTCTTCCCCACTTTCCCTCTCCCTCCCCCTCCTAATTCTCTCTCCGTCTCCCCCTCCCCTACCCTCTCTCTCTTTCTCTCCCTCTCCCCCTCTCTCTGTCCCTCCCCTTCCCTCTCTCTTTGTTTGTCTCTCCCTTTCCCTTCCTAATTCTCTCTCTCTCTCTCTCTCTCTCTCTCTCTCTCTCTCTCTCTCTCTCTCATTTTACCCCTCTCCCTTCCCCCTCCTAATTCTCTCTCCCCCTCCCCTAGCCTCTCCCCCCCTCTCTCTCTCGCCCATTCTTCCCCTCTTTCCCTCTCTCTTTGTTCCTCCCTTTCCCCCCCTCTCTCTGTCTCTCCATTTTCCTCTCTCTCTGTTTCTCCCTTTCCCTCTCTCTCTATCTCTTTCCCTCTCCCCCTCTTTCTATCTCTCTCTGTCTCTCCCTTTCCCTCTCTCTCTCTCTCTCTTTGTCCACTTAAGATAGGGGAAATGATTTGTGTGTCTTGGAGTTGTTCTCCTAAGCAAATCATAGACATTACAGTGAATTGTTTGAAAAAATTCCTCAAAGAAATGTGGTCTCATAGAATTCCATGACAAGAAAATGCAATTGACAACTACTCCTAGTTATTAGTTATGTAATGTGAAGTAATTACATAACTGCTTAGGTTGACTTTGTAAAAACTATATTGTAATTGAAATTTTTTCATCTATCAGCATCTAGTTGTTACCTATGCAATGTGAAGTAATGCTTTGAGTTTGAAAGATGTGCAATGCAATGTAATCAGCGATATGAATATAAACTACGTAATATAACCATTCTATTTAATGCTATTGTACATTGATCTTTAACCATTGCTCACTTGATTAAATTTTCAAAGAGTTTGATCATGCACATGAGGAAGAAATCAAATTTCAATTGTCAACTTCTATATATCAAATTGTCCAATAATCAAGTGTATGTCTATATACAAAAATGGCATCAACGCCAACTCAAACAAAGTTTTACAAAATGTGGCATATGCCATCTCGATATCTATTCAAAATTTACATGCCAAAATGTCTATCTCATCCTAAACTACTAGTGGATCATCAAAATGGAGCCTCTTTGAAGCATTCGTTGGCTTTGAAGGTAGATGCACAAGAAAAATTCAAACCACAATTGAGATTAGCTATACTATATAATTTAAAATCAAATAATTAACATCAAAATCAATATACATCGAATTATAATTGAACTCTAAAATTGAAATCTTGATTACCTGAAATATACGTCTCTTCAAAGGGTTGGGAGTCCTAGAATATACCTCTCTCAAAGAACCAACCAAACCAATTTTTGTAATGTCAATCTATATATGTGAACAAAAACATAAAATTGATCCAAGTTAGCATACAATTGTCGATAATAGGAACATATTTACCAAACACAAAATAAAATAAACACATACCTCTTTAGGTTGATCTTTTTCTTTATCTCCTTGAGGTGTTTCAACACCTCCTCCTTGAGGTGTTCCAATACCTACTCCTTCAAGCATTGTGACACTTGTCAACGACGATGTATAGCTCACAACCACTTGTACATAAAAATGAGAAGTACATATGAAACTACCAATCTATGTCGATGTATGTATAATCAATAAAAGATCTTATAAATCTTAATTCAATCGAGTTTGAGTTCAATTACCTTTCCCTTATATCTAACATTGCACCTCCATAGTCTGGACAGTGTTGCACCTCACTCGCACTAGGTGTTTCCAACAAGCGGAGAATAAGATAAACATATAAGTTAATATATAATTTCATTAATGACAATTCAAATGAAAAGAAAGTATATAATAAAAAATGTAAACGAGTGAGTATGAAAATACATATTGTGTGTGTGTCGAGGCCAAATGAAATGGCCTTAAGGGTGCTATCAATCACCCGTGTGAGCTCCTCCTCAAACATTTACTATTAAATAGATCATGTAAATAAATATTAGTACTTGATACTATCTCTTATTAATATTCATTTGAAAACAAATGCAAGTTAAGAATTTACAACTTAAATGTTACCTGTGTAACTATTCCAATGTCCACCTCTCTAGCAGGACAGGACTCTATAGGGTGCGCTCCACTCCCCTGCGTGTGATCTCCTATAATCTCCACATCCTGACTGTCATAATCAGAAGTGTCCAATGGATGCTCAGCAGGTTGTGCAACAAGACCCAAGCATATCTGGTGGTACATAGTGCAAGTATGTGGCACACAAATATGTGGACTTGAGGAGGATGATGCAACAACGATAGATCCATTGCCAACATCACTAGAATGTGGTTGAGCTATTGAAGAAGTATGGGAAACCAAAAGACCACTCAAAGAGTGAATGACCTGGATAGTCTATGTGGTTGCATCCTCCATAATATATGGATGTTGTACTAGAGGTGGCGGAGGAAGGGGAGGAAGGGGAACATATGGGTGCCTAACTACTCTAACTACCCCTGGCCTATCATGGGGCATACCTCCACTGATGCCCTGGAAGAGTTTAATGTCAAAGTAATTGACATGATGCCCTAACAAAAACTCAGCGTATAATTTTTTAATAAAGTAAAATGGTACATCAAAATTGTTGTTGGGTGGTTTATCAAAAACCATACACCAACGATCCCAAAAGTTGTCTACTATGCCCTATGCGTGCACCATTTTATAGAAAGTTTTGGTTTATTAACATTAACTAGCAAACCAATACGAGGGTTAATAAATAAAGAGGCTATTTGGGATTTTTTTATTTGGAGATTTTTCACATCATCATAAGACAATCCACATGCATAATATTCCCGCATGCTTTCTCGCTACAAATGAAAGGCATTATGTTGGGTGGAGAGGGTTTCTACATTTGTAATTATTTTCGTCAATGTGGTTGACATATGGGATAATTGAGGGATTTTCTTATAAACATCACAAATGCCCCTCAATTGCTCCAATTTTTCACCAATTAAGTCTTGAATTGATGGCTGCGGAGGTGCTGGACCGTTTGGCATCTATGCATTTCATTCTCAACTAGTGGATCATTTGGAATTTGTGCATTTTCATTCTCAACTAGTGGATCATTTGGAATTTGTGCATTTTCATTCTTAGTAGCCATAATGCTTAATTAAAGTTAAAAAATAATTAATCTAATTGAAATTACACAATATAAATGAAATTATTGTAAAAATACCCTAGTTTTTAATAAAAATTCAAAAAACACCCTACGTTCTAACAAAAATCTATAACAAACTCTATTTTTTAATAAAAATACATAAACAACACTACTTTTTAATCAAAATCCATAAAAAACATTTATTTTTTAATAAAAATTCATTCTAAACTCAAGTTTTTCATAAAAATAAATCAAAAACCCTATTTTGAAAAAAAATCCAATAACTAACCTTTCAACTTGGATATCTGATATTTGAAAATCCACCTCACAATGCGCTCGCGGCTTGTGCAAATGTTAAATGATTTTAGTAGCTTACAAATACATACATACATACATACATATATATGTGTGTGTGTGCCTCAAATCGGATATCTGATCCAAATCGGATATCCAATATGGAGATATTGGTTTGGGCATTGCTTTGGAGCAATTTAGTGACACCCAAGCCACAAAAACGTCAACTCGGAATTTTCGCGTTTTTGGGTTGATGAAAAACATAATTTTTTTCCCATTGCCACTTTTTGGCCCATCATGATCCTGCACATACCCAGTCCCTATATACTAATAATTTTAATAACAATGCATGATGCAAAATATTCTATAGGGGGAAATTGAGAAATAAATGGATGCTAGAAACTACACCATGTATTACAAATCATAATGAGAAATCACTATAATTATAGAGATAATGGAAATTGGTATTATTGTAGAGATATGGAAATCACTAAGAGGATGATGGAAGAAGCATCCACAGAAACAAAGACCTTCATCAACATAGTAAAGTAAAACCACAATTAAAATCAATAATATCTAGTGTTTGAATTATAATTAGAATTTTTTGATATATATAAGGCCCTAACCAAAAAAAAGCTAATTTACACATTCTAAATTAAATCAACATAACCAAATATAATTTTACATCATGGAATACAAGTTATTTATATTTGTTAGTAAATGGGGATGCTAGGGTTATAAAATGCTAGTCTCAAGTACCAAATGATCTATTGCATGTAGGGTTTTCTAGAGTTTTACTTGGAAATCCAACTTTCATTTGATTGGAATAATTATAATGCTTATTTTAACCAAATCTAATAGGTTTTTTATGTGGATAATAGATCTCAATAAATTGAGACCTTCACCACTAACACATCCACAATGACATGAAAATCTCTAACATATTTCAGAATTTTGATAAAATGTCTTCTAACTACGTTAGATTAGGTTGTCAAAGGTTTTGAGTCATGTTACTAGATTCTTGTAATCTAGGCTCGTGCTCGCTTTGGGAGTGTCCCAGTTCAGGAGCGCTAGGGAGTGGCATGGATGCATCGAGTGCCTCTGTGGGTGCTAGTTTCTAGAGGCACCAAAAAAGGGTGGAAAACATAAAAATAAGTTGCAAAAAGTGCAACTAAAACCTTAAAATTCCCTCCAAAGCCTCATTTCGCCCCTTTCATTCTTCATTTCTCTCAAAGACATTTGTTAAGCATTTTTTTGCCATTTTTCCATTTTGAAGGGTTGCAAGTTTTTTCAAAGGAGATTAATCACAAAGTGCCAAAGAATTGAGGATAACTTGCACAAAAGAGACCCAATAATCTAAGGTAAGACTTTTAATTGGTTCTTTAGTTTTTTAACAAATTGTTTCGAGTTTTTAATGACTTTTTTCAGGTTTTTGATGAATTTTTTCAAGTTTTTTTTCATTTTTTAGAAAAGAAGAAACAAGTTTTCACTATTTATTACAATGTTTTTTGGTGGTGGTTTTGAACTTTCATTAGTTTAAAATTTATAAATTATACATATTGTATGGTTGCATTTATCTTTTTTTTTTTAAATTTAAAATTTAAAATTTCTTATAATAGCAAAATCAAATTGCAATCTATTTGAAATGGCCACAAGTTCAAGTTTTTTGGGTATTGATGAAAAACAAAAAAATAAAATTGATCAAGCATCTCCTTTATGCAATTATGTTACAATGCTTGAACAATTTCTAGGAGGTGGGGCATGTATTTGGATTGTGGTGAGTACGAAGTCCAATTTAAGAGCTCATATAGTTGAGTGAAAGCTCACTTATGTGCACAAAGTGGGAAAGGGATTATAATATGTGAAGGGTGAAATAAAAAGGGGTTGCTAATAGAAAAAAATATGGCATTCATTAGAAAACAAGAACAAGTTGATTTTGTGAGTGAAAGAGAAAAAATAAGATCTCATCCTTGAGCAAAGAGAACATCAATGACTTTACCTATAGATTCAGTAATGGCCTCTCAATATCCTTTCTTGGAGACACCCTCTATCCAAGTAGAAGATCCCACTCCTTCTTGATGGGCTCAATCAATGGTTATTTTTCCTTTTACTATTTTATGTTTTAATCATTTCTCCTGCTAAGTTTCAAAGATATTACCAAGACCTTACATACCTTTTATATGCCTTTATACACTTTTAAGCAGTTTTAAGTATGTGGAAATGGAAATATGTTATGTTGATATATGTATGTATGAATGCATGGATGTTTATGAAATTTAGTATGATTCTATGTTTAATTTATGATTGTTAATAATGTGGATGCCTTAGGAATGAGACTAACACCTTGCAACAAGAAGGATTGTCAAGCCGTAACAAGTTTTCTAGTCCATAACATAAGGATTGCAGATGGTTATGGAGAAGAAGTCAAACAACCAAGGTGTGACGCTTTCAAAAGAAAACAAAGGTGACCAGTTATTGATCAGCTATGAGTCACTACTCAACACTCTTGCTCACTGAATAAGATAGTCAAGAAAAGGAGTCTACTCTCAACATGACTAATTTATGATAAGATTGTTCTAAGAAACATGTCTCTGTCATAACAGTTAAACTGTTGGGCATAGAATTTTAAATTGGTTTATTTACTCTTGCTTCATAGTTATTATTTTCTATTTGAGACTAAGTCCTCTTCCTATCTATGAGGGAGAGTGGACAATTTTTTTATGAGTTTGTTTTCAATCTTAGAAAAATAAAACTCCTCACGGACCCTATATAGTGGGATATGTTGTCAAAGAGGAAATCTTGTTGATAAGTTGATTATTACTAGTTAATTATTTATCTGATACTAGTTACAACAATAAAATATGTGTTATTGAATACAAGATCTTCAACAGATTCTTATTGGATTGTATGTAAGAATTCAATGTTAGAATGCAATAAAGGAATTGGTTAGGAATCATGATTTACTAAGTAGGTGAGTGTTTGAAAACTTCTGTGGAGGAAACAACTCAAGCAAGGGCCACTTTAGGTAATGTTAATCCACTTCAATTTCTATTAGTAGGTTAAATAATGTATTGTTGAATTCACTTAGTAGTTTCCAGTTATATGCATGTGTTGTAGCTTATGAATACCATTCTATAGCTTTGATTTTAATTAAATTGTAGCTTCATGTTGGTTTCATACTATGGAGGAATTAGTTAGGCTAAGACATTACAGTTTTAATAGTTAACAGTTACAGTCTTCAGCATTAGGTACATGTAGCATAAGGTAACAATCTATGTTCATTTCCCATGTTTTGTGAATTAGCAATTCATTTCACTTTCCAACTTTTACAATATTTTGTACATGTGCATTTCCCTATACTCCATTGATGTGTCTAGGATCTATGAGTGCATATATTGTACCAACACTATCTAAATTTTATTATTCCTTGGTTGATAATCAAATGTAGCCTCCTATGAAAGATGAACTATTTAGTTAAGGATCCTCAGGTCCTTTGAGTTGTGCGTTTACCTAGTAGTACCAAGTTAATTAGAGATTAGAGAGGTTCTACATTTTTGGCATCATTATTGAGAATAGTGCTAAGTTCAAGATTCTCCTATGTGTTTTTCAATTCCCTTCAAGCTTTCATAGTTTACCAATTATGTTTTCAGCATTAGGGTAAATAGGTATTCTAGCCATCAACAACACATGTTACTAACATTGTGTAGGAACCGTTGATCTAAAGTCACAGCTGTTGCATGTGGAGACAACAAGACACTCTAGGAAGATTTCTCCCCATAGTACATGAAGCATTAAAAGATACTAGTGAACAAAGTGAGCAAAACAAGGGAAACCCTAAAGAATAATCATCCCTTACACCAGTACCTACACCAACCACATAGGAGACTTCTTGAATACATATATGCATCATGGGTGATGCAACAATAGAAGATGCACCAGAGCATGCCACATTTGAATTCCTATAACCAACTAGGAAAGGGAAGTTTCTCTGAAGAACATACCTCCTTCAACACTCCCTATCTTCTACGAACTAAATACAAAGGATCCAAATACCTTTCTCTTTGAGTTTGATGTGTTATGTTGAAGCTATGACTACACCAAATATGCACACTGACTCAAATTTTTCCCAAATACACTAAAAGATGTTGCTCTACTTTGGTTCATGGGGTTGGGAAGAGATGTTCCCAACTGGAATACAATGAAGACAAAGTTCCTATAAAAATATCAAGATTATTGTATAGGTATAGATAGAAAGAGGAATGACATCTTCAGTATGTCACAAAAAGAGGATAAATCTTTAGAAGATTATGTTGAGAGGTTTCAATTTTTTTTTAAGAAATATCATCAAAACAAACTTTCTAATCAATCCTTTAAACTAGTGTTTTTAAGGGGAGTTCATGAAGACTATATGGATACCCTCAATCTCATTGGATTAGGGGACATCTCACAGTTACCCTCTGATGAAATTTGTCAAATATGTAGAAATTACTCTAGGTTATTCCTCAAGAAGACCAGGGGAGACATGACTACTCTTAATAAATCATCCATTGGAGTCTCAAGGGTAGAGTTGAGCAATCTTCTATTAAACATGAAGGACATCATTAGCCATTTGACTACACAACTAGATACCCTCCATATTAAGATCACAAAAGAAGATACATTTACATTTATCTTTGTTATTCCTCTATTATTTTAGTGCATTTCAATATTTTAGTTATTGGACTGTCAGTGGGTTCCTTGCAATCTTCTATCATACAATCATTTTTTTATCCATGCAAGACATTAGCACATTGCAAGGATGTTTGTGTGTTGCATTTTCGTCCTTGTCAACAACTTGCTAGTTTTTCCAAAAGACCTCTGTAACCTACTCTTTTAGTTTTTAAAACTCCCCCATTTTAATTCTGTGTAAAATATAAACAATTAACTTTTATCATTTTATCTTGTCACCTAAGCATTGATCCTTGAGGTAGTTGAGGACTATTTTCCCCTTTCGACATCATCATCTTGAGGGTGTCGAATCTTCTCCTCTACACCAATATAGGGCAATACATGTTCACTAAGGCTACTATATTCAAGAAAAGGATGACTCAAACACACCCCTTCCCCTTCACCTATTATGGAACAAGTTTTGCTTACCTAAATCAAAGGCATTTACTTAGACTACCCTCCAAAAGAAAGTTTTGACCACAAAAAAAATTCACCAAAATGGGCTTTTAGGGCCCATCACGATGTGTGCTATAAAAAAATAGTGAACGAGCAATCACATCTTTTTGGGATGTCCCTTTGCACAAGAATGTTGGAGGTTGCTATGTGCCAAGATTGGGTGGAGTAGTGCATTACCCAATGACATCCTTGATCTATTTAAATCTTGGCCTTACCTCAATAAGAAGTCCCTTTATGCATGTCTTTGGATTGTAAGTTCCTCCTTTCTAATTTGAGAACTATGGAAGGGAAAGAACAAATTTTTGTTTTAGGAGAAGGAGATGAGTATCACCTCCTTTCAAAATAAAGTAGAGCCAACTTTGGTGGAGGTTGTGAACAATAAGATTGTTGGGCAAGAAACTCATCATCATCATTTCTCTGATTGGAATGCAAAAATGAGGATGGTGTGGTATGGACTTAAAGTCCCCTTAGAGATGTGGAAAGGGAGACATAGCACACGCTCCTTGAGAACTAATAATGTATGGGATTCACCTACTCAATGGTACTACAAATTAAACTTCAATGGGGATGCAAGGGGCAACCATGGTGTCTATGGAGCTAGTTGCATTGTGAGAGATTGAGACAGGAAAACAATTGGGTTGCAATCAAATTCACTGCCAAAGGGCACCAACAATGAGGCTGAGTTATAGGCATTGTTGAGTGGTCTCCATTTATGCCTTAAACTCAAGCTCCGAGATATTGAGATTGAAGGGTCCATTCATTACTAGTGATCAATGCAGTCTAAAAGAAGCAAATTTGGATTTTGAAGTTGAATGCTAGGTTGGAGCTGGTCCTTTTATAAGCTTTAACAAGTTCAATAGCTACATTATTATGCATGTATATAGAGAGATAAATAGGGAGGGTGATAATATTGTAAATGCGAGGGCATAAAAAATAAATAAGAAGGTCTTAGGGTTATACATTGTCCATTAAATGAGCACAATGGGCTCTAAGGAAAACAATTTTGGTCATTAAAGCATGCCCAATTTCACATCTTACTCTATGTGGCCGCTATTGGGGTTAGTCTCTTACATTTTTGACAAGCGCTTGATGTGTGCTCAAATCCTCTGCATGGAGGAATGATAGTCTTATGCTAATCCACATAAGAGAAATGTATCAACGACCAACAACATCCCAATTATTTGGGGAAATTTTGGTAATAGACGATATGGAAGGTGATACCACTATTGGTGTGGTAGAGGCAACCTTTGCTTATGAGAATTAGATAAAGCCATCCTTGAAATGTCTTACGGTGGCCATCATGATGCATGGGCCATGTGTGGCAATCATGTTATTAGGAGGCTGAGAGGAGCTTCAGAAAAAGGGATTGATCGCCACCACACTAGTTATCGCATGTGACACATAATTAGCTGATTTGATACACACATAGCAAATTTGACATTCGCAATATCATTACCTAGATGTGGTGGAAAATTTTCATAACTAAGGCCATTCGTGTGGAGAAAACATGGTAAGCCAAGGGTCAAGGGCTGTAGTTGTGTTCATCTAATGAACATACTTGTGCTCATGCAAACTGAAGCCAAGTAAAACTCATTATGCTTCAAGTTGGCACGGCAAGAGCTGTGGCCTCCTTTTTGAAGTACGTCAACGAAGGGAGCGATTACTAGCATTGCTACTTTATTAAACATGCACCATGCGACCATTTTATCCATTCGATCGACTGATATGTGCTTTACAGGTGGTGCCACGGACACTCCCATAAAACTTACGAGCTCCAAATGAAAGATGGATTTTTTGGGGAAGGTAATGGAGTATAGGCTCAAGGCGGTCTTCATGTTTAACGATTTCCTGGCATTAGGGGCAATAAAATTGGTGTTGGATCGTGAATTCTTGGTGGCGGAATTAGAACGCTGCCGGGTCAATACAGACATCTCCCATTGATTCGTCGTGGCTCTGCTGGATCTTCATCTTCCAAAGGATTTAGTCTTAATGCTAGCAAGAAAATTGGTCAAGCCTGATTTGTTGGGTGGAATCAAAGATATTTTAGGGTTCCTTTAGCTGGGGATTGACATCCCGCGCCCATGAGATTTGGGCTTGTTGTTGGAGCCGGGTGCAGTTGTTAAGTATTACCCCTTCGTCCAAGATATCAAAGGAGCTGAGCTATGGAACCACCATGACAGGGCATTGAGGGGTGTCAATATCCTCAAGAAGTTGCCACATATGGATCCAATTCAGGATTTCATGTGGTTCGGTGAGTTTATCAGATATCTGGAAGAAATAACTGAGTAACGTTGGTCGGGGATCTCATGTAGTGGTTTTTTGTGTTCTGTAATGGCGTTGTTGGGTCTTTGAGTATATACCTTATGCCCTGCGTGGCTATGTTTTTTATGGTCTTCGGCTTTGGACAGGGCTCTGTGCAGCCTTTGTAAGCTGTATATTATTATATATCACAACAGATGCATGCCAAGAACATGATAAACAGGGCATCAAAAAACTATGTAACTTTTTGATAATCAATATTGAACCTCTCTCTTATGTATCAAACAAATTAAGCTATATGTTAAATTCTATATTATATTATTGGTGGGCTAGTTTGTAAAAATCCAAATTACTCTATAAAGAATAAATTAAGCTATATATTAAATTTTATATTATTTTATTTGTGAGCTTGTTTGTAAAAATCTAAATTACTAGAACTTGATTAATATAATTGAAAACTAAAATTCATAATAGAGAATAACTCAAGGTGTATATGGGAAACTACAAGTGAGAAGCTTATTATCTTAGACACTCACAATTTGTGAACATACATGCAATATGTTGTCATCCTACTTATGTGTTGCCATCCAATTCACATGCGATCATCTAGAAAAGTTACAAATTTTAAAGTTTTCACAAATTTTAAACCCACATTCTGACTACAAAATAAGAGTAAAAAATATAGCAACCTAGGGGATGCCAAATGATATAGAAATAAAGTTAACTAATTAGAACAAATGAAATAATGAAAGGAAAATAGAAAGGAAGGGAAGACACAAAACATCCATGCATTCAAATATCTTCTAATACGTATAGTTAGGAAAATAATTTGTTTATAATCATTAATCCTTGGTGTATGGGGACAAATACCCCAGTGTGTGTGGTAGGAAGAATCTATGATAGCTCCATAATATCAAAGTAAATAATACAAATAGTAAATAGCAAATAAAGGGAGGAGTAAAGAACAAAAAAATACACTTCACAATGGTAATGAAGGATTCTCATGAGGAGTGTTATAAGATGTTCAAATATAAATACAATAGTAGAACTAAAGAGAGTGCTAGAAAATGTTGCAAGGAGCCCAAGAGATTTCAAAATTGCATTAAATAATGTGATTTCAATCTTAGATAACATGAGAAGGAAGATCAGTAGACATTCAAATATATAAAAATGATTGTTTGAGTTCTAGAATTGGGCAGATAGTTACAAATTATTTTTTGAAAGTTGAAGGGACATTATAGAAATTACAAACTCTATACAACTATACAGTTGAAGGACACTAGAATGACATGTGGGCATCCATGTATCACAATAGAGTCCAAATACAATGCACTCAATAACTTCATAGATTAGAAACAAAGCATGACATGAACATAGGAGAAAACTGTGGCAAAACATGAATCATTGAAAAACATACAAAAACACAACATAACACTAGAACTAAGACTAGGTAAAATGCTAAGACTTAGCTAAAATGATCCTAAAAGAATGATATTGGAATGGACATTAAAATAAGTGAAAGAAATAATATGAAAAAATTAGGATATGCATTTTTTGTCATTACAAACACACACAAGAAAGGCACATTATGGTGCCAATAAAGATCACCAATAATTTTCCCTAAATAACTTTGTGCAACAAATATACTCTACATTAATGCATGAAAAGTGTAGTGATTTTCTATAGGAAGGTATGTGGAAAATTCACATTAATCAATATTGATCTAGGCTAGACACATAACATGAGTTGACTAAAGAAATAACAAATCTAACTATCCTTTGTAGTCCACATCATCACATTTTGTCTTTTCCAACTATCAAATTTTCCTTTTTTGTTGAATTCATCCCATATGTTACTAAATTTATATATGCTCTTTTTCTTTCTTGATGCTATCAACAATGAATATTGTTTCCAAAGTTACTTTGTTGCCGAAGTCATCACAAGTTGTTGCTAAAGGTATAGTACTATCAAAGATGATAGTGTGGTTGAAGATGAAACATATTGCTTCTAAAGATGAATATATAATTGCTAAATATGCAATTACATATTTTTTCTACTGAATCTAGCTAGAACATTATTGGACCCATGCAAATCTAAGCATGTTGCAATACTTGCATAGAATCAAAAATGTTTTAGCCACCTTTTCCTAATTTTTAGTGATGCAAGATTACTTATGAACCTAGATGCTCCTTAATTATTATATTTTATAAACATGAATTTAGGAGGGTTCGATCTTCATATTAATATATTTTTCTATATTAATATTTGATCAAGTAAGAGGAAAAATATAAGGTTTTGGGTTGTAGGGTTTTGAAGCAATGTGAAGTTTTTTAAACAAATTTTAATGGCTCTAAGTAGCTTCATTGGTGTTGTAAAATTAATATAATGAATTTGACATTGATGATGCAACATTTATATGTTTTATTTCATATAATGGGATGAAAATTAAAACACCCTGATGAAAATACCATAGTGAATGTGAAAATACTATTTTAGTGGAAGTGTTGTAAACACAACTATGTAAACATAGAGTGGAATTCATTGGTTTTAACATTTTAATCATCTATGTTGATAATTGTTCTTCCATTTTGGTGTCAGGGGAGGATGAAAGATTAGAATATATTATCTAAACATAAATTTATGATGGTTGGCCATTCATGTGTCCATTTTCTATGTTATATTTGATTGTAAGAGGAACAAGGTAATTTTTGAGTTGCAAGGTTTCATAGCAAGTGCGAGGGAGTTTAAACGAATTACAATGGATCCAATTAGCCTTAT
Source organism: Sequoia sempervirens (assembly GCA_007258455.2). Lineage (NCBI taxonomy): Eukaryota > Viridiplantae > Streptophyta > Pinopsida > Cupressales > Cupressaceae > Sequoia > Sequoia sempervirens. Next base: position 384,644,336 of record VDFB02270651.1, on the reverse strand, counting down.
TGGTGTTGTAACATATGTATGTTTAAATGATATAGTGGGATACAAATTAAATTTCCCCAGTGAAAATGTTAATGTAATGGTGGTGAATGCAAAATTGTCAATTCAGTGAAAGAAAAAAATATGAGTATGTCAATATAATGAAATTCAAAAGGTTTTAAAATTTGAATAAACTCTTTTATGGTTTGTTCTTCCATTTTGGTTCTAAAAAAGAATTTAGGAGGGTTATCTCCTCATTTGACCTTCATTTTGTATGTTCATATGTGATTGTAAGAGGAACAAGATAAGGTTTTTGATTTGTAGGGTCTTATAGCAAGTGTGAAGGAGTTTGAACACATTGCAATGGTTAATTACACTCATTGGTATTGTAATATTTTTAAGTTTGGATTTCATAGCAGGATGAAAATTCAAACACCATGATGAAAATGTAAATGCAATAGTGAAGGAAAAAACATGAGTTGGGTGGAAGTAGTGAAAACATGACTATATGGATAAAGAGTGGAATTCAAAGGGTTTTAACATTTGAAACAAATATTTTGACATTTGTTCTTTCATTTTGGTTACATGGGAGAATAATGGATTTGCGTATAATATGTATACAAGAAGCTAGGAAAGTTGACTCTTTATGTAACCTTAATTTTCTAGGTTTGCATGTGATTGCAAGAGAAGGTTTTCGAGTTGTAGGGTTTCATAGCAAGTGTTAAGAAATTTGAAAACATAATAATGGCTTCAATTATCCTCATTGGTGTTGTAACATCTACAAGATTGAATAAGATAGTGGGATCAAAATTCAAATCCCATGGTGAATGCAAAAACACTAGTTTGGTGGAAGTGGAAAAAACATGACTATGTGAATAGAGAGTGGAATTCAAAGGGTTTTAGCATTTGAATAAACTCTTTTGACATTTATTCTTCAATTTTTTATGCCATGGGAAGGTAGAGGAGTATAGTATGTGCTATGAAAAAATGAGTTTATGAGGGTTGGGTCTTCATGTAGATTTACTTTTTTGTGTTCTTATGTGGTTGTAAGAGGAACAAGACATGCTTTTGGAGTTGTAGGGTTTCATAGAAAGTGTGGAGGAGTTTGAACACATTGTAGTGGACCCTATTAGTCTTATTTGCATAGTAACATGTGTATGTTTGATTGAGGTAGTGGGACGAGGAGAAAAATACTCACTCTTGTTGGAGTTTTCACTTTTTAGGGTTTATCCAAAGTATCTTTTTGTTGTTGTAATGTTTGTAGATTTTCTTCTAATTTATGCTCTACTTTCATGTTTCCATTGAGATTTCATCATGATGAACACATGGTAGATATTACATCCTCATTAAAGTTAAGAGATAGTTTTGAACCCCGTAGATATGATTGAAATTGAGATATATGTGTCTTTTTTATCACAAGGAGATTATATTTTATGTTTTACATATCACTATGGATAAATATCGAAGATATTGTACTAGGACTATATTATCTATCCACCACTAAAATTTGATAGCTAACATCATGTTTGTATGCAAGAAGGGTGGTGAATAAAGTATCTATATCAAATTTGAATTAGCCACCATTCAAACTCAATTATTGATTACCAATAATGGATCAAATTTGTAGGATCTAGTAGGGTTTGAAATGATTTCTATGTTTGATGGATTCTTGTGATATAATTAGATCAAGATCACACAAGAAGATCAATGCAAAACTATCACATGCCTTGGGTAATTTTCTCCTATGAAATGTTTCCCTTTGAGTTAACTAATGATGGAACAAATTTCCAAAGAGCATTGGATCTCACCTTTAGAGACTTAAAAAACAAATAGTTTCATGTATCTCAACAACTTAACTATTTTCTTTAAAAAAGAGGTGATCACCTAGGTCATCTAGAGATAGATGTCAAAAGATGTTAGTCCTACAAGATCTCCCAAAATTCCAAGAGGTTGGTGTTTCCCATGACAAAGTGGAGGCTCCCGTGTCATGTTGTTTTGAAAGGATAGATAAGGACTAACTTAGAAAAGATGAAGACCATTCTAGAACTATCTCTACCCACAAACAAAACCATAGTTCTTTCCTTCTTCGAGAAGGTCAATTTTCTAAGGAGGTTTATATTGAATTTTGTAGAGCTAAATTGTTGTTGTAGAATAAGAAATAAATCTATACTTGAGTATAGTATTTAAAAATAATAATACTCTAATATTGTTTTTATCTAGTTTCAACTACATGGTTTTTGAGTTAAACTCAATGATCCATATTTCATGAGTAATAATTAATGTTAATACATCACTCATGTGCATGAATGGTCCACTAAGCACTCATTACACAATGGCTTAGAGGTGATGCTCATAGGGTTGAAATATAGGGACTCCTTGAGAGGTCACTCATCCTAGTACTAATCTATCTCAAGTGCATTTAACCATACTATCAAGCCTACTTAGCTTGCTACACCATTTATAAAGTCTTCAACAAGTGTTGTGCTTTATGAACCACTCATTATATACCCCCATTAGCTAATCCAATAATCCTGTGGAAAAATCCAAGGTTAAAAACACTTGCATCAGAGTAGTATTGGGATGGGTGACCTTTTAGAAAGTTTTGATGCTTTACCTCTATTAGCATCTAAGTGCAATGAGTGCTAAGTTCACCATTAATGCTCATGAAAGATATGTTTGTGTGAACTAATAGTCATGAGAGATGGGTTTGTGAGAACCACTACTCATGAAATGTGGGCTAGTGAGTTAAATGAATAAAAAAATATGCAATTGAATCCTAATAAAATTAGCATGATTTGATAAGTTGCAAAAAATACCTCCTAATTCTCTTTAATGAGCTAAATGGACCTATAATGAATGGTTCATATAAAGCACAACACTTGCTGAAGGTTTTACCAAAGTGGTAGGAAGCTATGTGGGCTTCATAATGGGAAAACTCCATATTTAAGTTTGCTTGATTTGAAGTAGTACTAGGATGGATAACCTCCCATTAAGTCTTGATGCTCCACCCTTGTGAAGATCACCTAGATGTAATGAGCATTAAGTGGATCATTCATGCTCATGAGAGATGGGTTTTTCTAGACCACTACTCATGGAATGAGTCAATAAGTTTGATTAAAAAAATTAAGCAATTGACTCTTGATAAAAATGACATTATTTTATACATTGTGAAAAATATCTCCTACTTGTCTATGGATGAGCTAAAGGGGCTATATAATGAATGGTTCATAGGTCACAATGCTTGTTGAAGGTTTTGGAAATGGGGTAGTAAGCTAAGTTTACTTGATTTTAGAAGAAACTCTATGGTTAAGTGTGCTTGAATTAGAGTAGTACTAGAATGGGTGACCTACCAAGAAGTGTTGATAAAAACAACATGATTTGATACATTGTGACAAATACCTCTTAGTTGTCATTGAATGAGCTAAAGGGGTTCTCTAATAAAGGGTTCATAAGGCGCAACACTTATTGAAGGTTTTGCAAATAGGGTAGCAAGCTAAGTGGGTTTGTTCTTGGGGGAAATTCCATGATTAAGCATGCATGAATCATAATAGGATTGGGATGAGTGACCTCCCAAGAAATCTTGATGCTTCATCCTTGTGAGCATCACCTAGATGCAATAGGTGTTAATTGAACCATTCATGCTCATAAAAGATAGATTCATGGAGACCTCTTATCCATAAAATATAGATAAATGAATTTGTCAAAAAAATACATAATCAAATCTTGAAAAAAATAGCATGATTTGATATACTATTCATAATCTTTCTCAAGAGAAATTACACAAACTATAAATTAGAAAGAGCTAATAAAAAACTACATTGAAATCACGAAGTAAAGAAAGATAATAGAAAAGTACAATAAACCACCCTTTATCACAGCTGTCATCTACAAGAGAAACACACCTCCATCATGAAAACTAGAGAAGGTGCATAAGATGTAGAAGATAAAATTTCACTTATATAATTACCAAAGAGGGAGGATGTTTAGCTAGGCAGCTGGTAAGTCTTTATATATTAATTGCTTAGCTAAACAGCTGAATATATATATAATGTTTATATCTTGCTGGTGATTATATTTATATTACATGCTTCCTAGTCAAAGGTAGTTTGTTGCGAAGGTAACATTTAAAAAAATATCTGATAAAATCTGTCAAGAATGGGCTTCGAACCCATGCCCTTTCGGACCAGTACCTGAAACTGGCGCCTTAGACCAACTCGGCCATCTTGACTTATAGGCAAATGTGTAATAAAATTGTAAATCTTATCATTTAGTTAGACACGACACTCTGCTGCCACGTAAGATTTGTCGTTTCTACAAAAGCCGACTGCGCATGCATCAAACAGTAAATATCTTGCAAACAAGAAATCTATATTCATTTGGACCTTCAAGGAGTATATGTGGTGCTGTGGTGTAGTCGGTTATCACGTCAGTCTTACACACTGAAGGTCCCCAGTTCGAGCCTGGGCAGCACCACGCCGAGATCTTTTACTTTTTAATTTTAGTTTTTATTTCGAACGGATCCGGCAGCCTCCGTCTATTCATTGCGGTGAGCTTACAATATTCTCCCCTGCGTTACAATCGGACGGAGTGGCGATGGAAAGCAGGTCCTTATCGGGCTCCTTTACAAAGCTTGGAAAACTCTGAAGTTCAGTTTTCAGTCATTTTTCTCTAACCGGGAAATCTACTTAGAGAAACAACAGAAAATAAAAAACCACAGAGCAGGAAAGCAAAGGAATTGCCACACTAATATACAAGCATTCAGCCCAGAAAGGGAAACAAGAAATTGTTAGTGTTAGTTTCCTCCGTAATCAACGGACAACAGATAAGCTAACTTAAGCAGACATCAGTGTTTTCTTTCACTGCGATATGCTAACTGAAACTAACACAGCATTTAGTTTGCTTGAGTTTCTCTGCCTCTTATCACCGTAATTTCTTCTCCTACGGTGGCTATAAATCTGTAAAGATCTTTGCATTTAATATGTGAATAACGATGAAATCAATTAAGGGAGAGGGGTCTATAGTGGAGCACCCTAACTTCACGTTTCTCAAAATCTTATGTTGAAATTTCAAATCACTCCTAATTCTGTACAACCGTCTATTTGGCAATTCACATACATCATCAAATATGATGCCACATCAACATGCTTTATGTTGAGATATCCAAAAGGGCCCAAAAAAAAAAGTGAGACTGATAGTGGTGCACTAAGTTATGTTTTATTGGTGCACTGATGTGGCATCACATGATTTGTCAGTTTATGTACTTTATGGATAAAAAGTGTTTTGCAATTGGATATTAAGGTGCTCCATTATGGGGCCTACTAAGGACTACTTCTATCCCCACTATTGAACTGCACTCCACTATGGGCTCCTCTCTCCTAATGCAATTTAGTTTGTCTGTGCTTGAAAATTTGTTTTCCTAGATCTATCAGGAATTCTACTTGATATCAGAGCCTTGGATTGGAGATATTTGCAAGCCATTAAAATAAACAATTTCATTATATATTTTTTGTTAGATTCCATTGCTCTTTGTGTTAAAACTTAGAGGTGAGCATAAATTCAGCAATTTGTGGGGGATTTTTATTTGGCATTTTGGAGGTGCAAATTGCTACTGCTACCCTCTGACTATTTGCAGTTTCAGGCCTCTCTTTTTTAGGCGTGATTAAGGGGTAGTATCATTCTTCTTGCTCATCCATAAAGACCTTTGCTCAGGAGGGGAAATCTCTGTGCAGTGTGCAGCTCGTGTGGAAGGAAGATTGATCTTTATTTGCAAGCTTTCAAAAGCTTTGTGCATTCAAAGCTACCCCCTATTTATGTTCTATCTCCTCCTATCTCAGATCGTGTCTTTCTACAGGAAAAGGTCAAATTGTTGGTGGCACAATTTGCAAGAGATCAGCCATATTCTTGTGGCTACGTAAGATCCTTTTTTGCTAGTATCAGGCCAAAGGTTCTTTAGTTGCTACAAAGCTTCAAAAAGCGGCCAGTAAATGCTCAGCCATCAAACCAACCTACGTAGCATACTGCTCATTGATCTGTTGCTCCTGTTGAAGTTTCTTTTTTGGCATCTTTCTCACATGCATCTGTGATTTGCAAGGCATTTGACTGCATATTGCATGAGAAGGGCATGAATTGATTGCCATGGGACACAATTTGTTGCAGGGCACGATTTTGAGGGGCAAGTGATTTGAAAGAGGCGATTTGGCCCTCTTTACTTCTTTTTTTTGACTCGGTCTAAGCTTGCTAACTTGAGACGCCTTAAGCCCATGCTATCATTTAGCATGTAGGGATCTGGCATCTGTGCGAGTGAGCAAAGGAATTGGCATCAAATTTGGGGTGAATTCACTAGTCATGGCTGTAAGTGAGGGCATAAAGGAAGCATAAACATTTCTTTTGCATGTCACTACATTTGAAGGAGAAGTTTCTTTTTATGTTTTTTGCATTCATACTTGGGGGGTTATAAATGTACTTTGTAATCTTGAATTGAGATAAAGTTCCATTTACGGGAGGGTTAATCGTGTCTCTTAAACACCTTTTTTATCAGTCTATTGTTAGGCTAACTTCAAAGAACCTTTTGTCTTGGAAACAAGGGATAAAGAATCGCTGCCTTGAGCAGGATCTACTACCCTATCTCCTCAGACTTGTTCCTGAGCCAAGTGACCTTGATGAAAAGAATACATGGTTTAATAATAATGACATAGTCTATGGACTAATATGTCTTACTATTTTTGAGGATACTCTACATCACATAGAGTACACTGAGTGCCCTTTCACTGCTTGGATCATCATCCAACAATTGTATGGAGACATTGAATTTTCATCTAAAAGTGATGTTTCCTTGGAGAACCAGGCTATTGATGCTATTGAGGCTTATGTTGCCTCATCTAATATGGACACATCTTGTATGGATGATCAGTTCATTGATTCCTCATCAACAACACTTGTTGTAGATCTAGATTCTAAAGATGCTTCTTCGAGAGCCTACAGTGATTCTTTGCAATGGGATCATTTGTCTTTTGGATTCAGTCCATTGGGATAAATTTCTACCATACATTTCTTTCTTGTTTGTAGAATCCCTCATTTCGGATCTAGATGACACTATTGAAGACATATGTCTTCTCTTTGAGGACCACTCTTTTGTCCTTGCATCTGTTGCTATTTCTAAGTTTGTGTTGCTTCTACGAAAGCTTCCAATGATTCTTGCAGCAGGGCATCCATAGTCTTCCTGATTCAACTTTTTGGCATGATCTCTTGATAGGAGTGTTACCTAGTTTTAGCTACAGCTCAAAACAGGTAGAGCTGAATTGCATTCATCATTGGGGGGTACATAGAGTTTCAAATTTTGCTGCTAAGTATGTGTCCTCTCAAATTTTGATAGGAGTTTCAAACTGGTTTATGGAGACTCACATTTCAGATTTGGAGGACACATTTGAGGGGTTATCTCTCCTTTTTTATGACAGCCACATCAATGTTGTTGCCCACCATCTTGTTCGCCTTTGCCGCTTGCTCTATATCATTCTTCACAAGATCTTGGATCGCCATCATCGCTTTTTGACATGTGAACATATGAGCAGTTTTCAGAGGCACACATCATCTAAATTTGGATTCTAGTATCACCCATCTTTTTGGATTGGCTTCTCCAATCACCAGTGGATCATTTTCTTCCTAAGGGGAGAAATGTTGTTTGTAGGCAATAAATCATATTCTGTCTTCTAGATCCTTTTCTTCCTAAGGGGAGAAATGTTTTTTGCAGGCAATGGATCATATTCTATCTTCAGGCATTCATCATTGACACGAGAGCTCTTTTATTATGGGGGGTTCATATCTTCTTTTCCTCTCTCATCTTTCCTCTTTTTTGTCTCCTTAATTAGACTTAAGGGGGTGTGTTAGTGTTAGTTTCCTCCGTAATCAACGCACAACAGATAAGCTAACTTAAGCAAACATCAGTGTTTTCTTTCACTGCGATATGCTAACTGAAACTAACACAACAGTTAGTTTGCTTGAGTTTCTCTACCTCTTATCACCGTAATTTCTTCTCCTACGGTGGCTATAAATCTGTAAAGATCTATAGCATCTAATATGTGAATAACGATGAAATCAGTTAATGCAATTTCGTTTGTCTGTGCTTGAAAATTTCTCTTCCTAGATCTACTGGGAATTCTACAAAAATCAGAACCTGCCATTGAATTAATGCGTGTATTCTTGCAAAAGTCTGGTATAACCAAATACATTATTAGTTGTAAGGCACAATGTACCAGTGCAAGTCTTGTTCAGATCTCTCTATATATAATCTTTTATATTTCTTCACTGATTAACTTTATAATAAAATGATCTATATTAACAGTTTCTTATTTTTTTTAAATAATAGGTGATAATTATAATAGGATAATTTACACAAATATAGAAATAATGTTGTTGGTTTGTGCGATGAAAAAGATGGTTTTTTAGATTTAATTACAACACATATATGGTTTCTGCGACTTTGGGACCTATTGTTGTGCAGAGTATCCATTGGTCATCATTGTTAGGGATATGATGCTACTCGATAATATAGATTACATATCTATGGCTGGGCTTAAGTGTCACACACTAAGCTCTGACCCAGTCAAAAGTTTTTATTTTTCCGTTTTGTCATCGGCTCGTCAGCCTGCTTCTGTTACGCCGTTTATAACTGTCATATCAAACTTTCTTTTTAAAACTAACTTTTTATCCGCGGTTTTGTTTTTCTTTGTGACACCTACCTCTTGCATTGGCACATACGTTCAGCATCAGGAAAGAAGTCTTACCTAGTCTATTAAGTTTTCATAATATTTTTTTATATGAAAAGGTAAAAATTGTATGTAGTGGAAAAGATATATTTGAAAGTAAAATTTTATTTCTATAAATTGTAATATATTATTTTTATTTTTATTTTTTATATTTATATTTTATGTTTATTTTTATTTTATATTTATTTAAAAGTATAAAAATATAAGTTTATGAAATAATGTTTTTATTTTAAATTTAAATATTATATAAATTTTAAAATTAAATATTAAATAAATTTTAAATTCTAAAATTATTGTATATTATTTTTAAGATAAATTATATTAATTTAATATATTAATATATCCATTTTTAAAGTGAAAAATTAATTTTGAGATTGTAATATGTTATTTTATATATTTTTTTAATCTTAATTTTAATTATAATTATAATCTTAGTTCCAACTTAAGGTTAGGGTTAGAATTAAAGATATAACTAACATATATTTTTTTTAAAATCTATATAAAATAGTTAATTGAGTGATTTATTGTGTATTTTGTATTTTAAACAATATTCGTTTATTTTTTAATTTTGATTTTCTTAATGTATTAAATTTAAATATTTTAAAATATTTACGTTAGATTTTAATTATAATATATTTAATATTTATATATTATTAATATTTTGATTCAATTTCAAACATAATTATATAGCATAGAAATTATATTGGAATATAACATAATTTGATGTTAGAATATAAATTCATAAAATGCATAGAATAAATGAACTAAAGTTTAGAAAATAGCATTGTTAATATGTTCATTATATTGGAATATCTACCTCTAGTGTATTCAGGTCAATCTTGACTAGGGAAAAAATTATCCTTTGAGGTGTAAATTTTATGTGGTAGATAACAAACATCTACATCCTAGTTCAAATTGTGATATCTAGTATAAAAAGATGTTTAATGATGCCTTTCCTTAAAATTCCTTTAAGGAATCTATGGGACTACCATAGGTAGGTTATTGTATGTGAACTTCCTTATAGGAGTAGTTTTACAGCCTCATGTGAAGGTTGGATTACCTTTTCAAATTCCAACTAATTTAAGAAGTAATTTGCAAGGAAGCTTTGAGATTATGTTTAAGTAGAAAAGGGTTGTTGCAAAATCAAACAACACTTGCATAGAAAAAGAATATGCAAGATGAAAACAACTATCATATGTAATATGCAACTTGTAAAATATAAAAAATATCCTTGCATATAAAGACACGGATAAGGAAGTGAGAAAGTAGGAGTGAAACACATGTAGGACTCTATAGACAAGTGTTGGGAATCTTGGTGATTCCACATGAGGTGATATAAAAAGTGAGATGTATGTATAAATGAGCTTAAGACTAGTGTGAATAGGAACCTCCTAGATAGGATTAAAGCTAGCTAGTTTGGTAATAGTTATTTTTACACTAACATACACCTCTATTATAACCATATCTAGCATCATTAAATAATTGAATGCATAGATCACCAACATGAGGTGAAATAACATTTTCAACATGACTATATCGTTAACATTCATTTGTTGAGAAGAGAGCATAATTCACAACATCATGCAATAAAGACTCATGTCAAATATCATCATTATATAAATAAACATCATGGGGATTCTCATTACATAATCCAAAAAAATAGGAGACAACATCATTATTATTTGGAGTAGCATTATGTTGCATGAATTACAAGTCATAGATGTGTCACTATAATTTAGGGCTAAAGCATTGAATAAAAAATAGTATGATATAGAAATATGAAATTTATTATCATCACATAGAAAAATATCATTAACATCAATAGGTCCATCAAGAATTTACACAAGTCATTAGTTACATCATAAGAATAAAGAAGAACATGATCATCTAGATACATCACTAGTAGTAGGAGTAGAAACATCATAAAGCATATATTGATAGCATAGTCAAATCATAGATAGTTGTTCCAAAATCAACAAGAACAACACTAGGATCTTGAAAGAAATATGTAGAGATTGAGATAAATAGAAGAAAATCCATTTATACAAGACAAGAAAAATCATGAGGGGTAGAAAGAATATGCTCTCTAGCTATAACAACATCACTTGAATAAAAATCAGTAGACTAATCATAAAACATATCTTAAAAGGTAGATGAGTCTAGAGGTATAAAAATTTGGTTATCATGATATATAGGAAGAAGAGACATGATCTCATCACTATGGACTAAAGAATTGCATTGAAAGTTAAAACATAAAAGTGTGTGAGAATTACTATCACTAGTAAAAAAATTATAATCAAGGTGAATCTCGTAGCTATGAGATAATTCTATGAAGAAGGAAAATCACATACCTGATAAAATAACATTATTATAAGAAATAGACAACCATTCAAAAGATAGAAAGAAATGAGAGCATAAAGGATGAAAGTATTGGATGCAATAAATATAAGAACACATCAAAATTATTAATACAAAAATGAATACTTTACCTAAAGGTAAGGGTCCATGAGAATTATGAAAAATGATCTAACAATGAAGCAAAATTACGATGGAGGGTAAATATATTAAATAGATAGTAAACAATGGAATTCCAAACTCTAATAAAAAAAACATGAACAATGAATCGCAACAAAGGTGAATTCAAATCACACTTATCTATAAAAGAAGAGGTATACAATGATATATATTAAATTTGGCTCTAGGAAAATTCACCATCAACAATTCACCATTAGGAAATTCACCAAAAATTCATTTCATGGCATTGAATTTTTTGGGGTGAATTGTTGGCAGAGTGAATTTTCCCTTGATGAATTGGTGGCTGTGAATTTGTTGTATGCCATTAAATTTGAAACTATAATATGCAAAGATAATCATATCAACAAAACCCTAGCATGTGTAAGATAAATCCCACCAAGAAAATTCACCGTCATATAAAGAAATTAACACAAATTTATCTACTAAAAATCAAGTTTAGTGTATATAAAAAAATACAATTTGATTAAATTGATTCAGTGTTTAGACTCATATTATTGTAACACTATTAAATACAAGTCCAAAAACCTAATTCATATTCTTCTAAGAATATTGAGTGATACTTTTAATTAAATTTTATCTTGTCTAATCTACAATGATATTAAAGAGCAATAAAAACAATTCTCATCCATTGTTCCTTTTTGTGTTTAACAACTATAGTTTATAAGATTAAAACTTATGTCATAAGGTTAGGTTTGAGTTTGTGTTTGTGTTCAACAATAATTAAATTTAGATGAAATTAGGAGAATTTTTTTAATTTTTTTTTAAATGTGAATAGATTTGTCTTATATAAAATTTGATTTAAAAAAAAAAGGTAATAAATTCTTAAAAATAAAATATTAATTTATAACAAATTAAAAAACATTATGATATAATTATGTTTGAAATTGAATCTAAATATTAATAATATATAAATAATAAATATATTATAGTTAAAAATCTAATGTAAATATTTAAAAATATTTAAATTTAATACATTGAGAAAAAACAAAATTAAAAAAATAAATGAATATTGTTTAAAATATAAAGATATTCATTTCATCACTTGCTCTATCTATTGATTCCAATATTAGTTTGTATATTTCTCTCCCACCATAATGCCTTTTATATGCTGATCCTACCCTCCCAGCCCTCTCCATGTAGTACTCCTACTAATGAGGAAGCTACAACCACATCTGCTTATCAACTATAATTAATATGAAAAGAAACATAGATAGATCAAAGAATGGGAAGGAACAACATTTCAAAAAAGACGTTTTCCATCAAAGTTGTGTATTCAATATTAGAATATGCAATAAGTCATTCAATTAACTATTTAATAAATCAATTTATCACATATAAATCTAATAGAAACCTCTAAAAATATGTGTTTAATCTATTTTATACAGATTTCTAAAAAATATATATGATAGTTATATCTTTAATTCTAACACTAACTCTAAATTAGAACTAAGATTATAATTATAATTATAATTAACATTAAAAAAATATATAAAATAACATATTATAATCTTAAAATTAATTTTTAAAAAAAATGAAAAATTTAAATTATATTAAATTAATATAATTTATCTTGAAAATAATATATAATAATTTTAAAATTTAAAATTTATATAATATTTAAATTTAAAATAAAAACATTATTTTATAAATTTATATTTTTATACTTCTAAATAAATATAAAATAAAGATAAAATATAAATAAAAAAATAAAAATAAAAATAATATATTACAATTTACAAAAATATCTTTTCCACTGCATACAATTTTTACCTTTTCATATAAAAAAGTATTATCAAAACTTAATGAACACACACTTCTTTGCAATGCGTGGATGTATGGGCCAATGCAAGGGGGGGTGTGAGACAGAAGAAAAGAACTGGGGATAAAAAATTGTTTTAAAAAAGAAAGTTTGATGTGACAGTTATAAACGGTGTAACAGAAACAGGCGGATGAGCGAATGACAAAACGGAATAATAAAAACTTTTGACCGGGTCAGAGCTTAGTGTGTGACACTTAAGCCCAGTATCTATACCTCAAAGTTATAGTGGGACCTTGTCTTTGTGCAATTAGCCTGTATGCCCCCTCCTTCAATAGAATGCAAAATAAACCATGGATTCCACATCTTTAATGCTTTGAACATTTGGGATGGCCATGAACTTGGGTGCCTCCTCCATCAGTAGAACACAATTTAAGCCATGAATGCCAGATGATGACCGGGGAACTTGTGAGACTGCAAATGATGCACGGCCCAAATCAGAATCCGAGCTTATATAGGCAGTTTCCCATGCAGTGAAAAACAAGCAAAAGATTAGAGTGGTGAGTGGGCTGGCTCACAGTCTATCAAAATTAGCCTGTGTCGGAAAGCAAGGGCTCATCATCTCCACCCAAAACTATAATTCAGTAACTGCAATCAACAAAACTGCAATGTCAATTATTGTCCAATTCGGAACAATGATGAAAGATGTGATTGAAGAAGATGCAAGGAAGGACTGGCTCTACCTGCCATGATTTACTAGAGTGGAGTTTCAACAGCCAGAGTTATTTCTATCGATGCCTATGGCAGTGGCCTCTAGGGAAGAGGCAGTGAGGTTTATGAATATGTTGTTGGGATGAAATTGGTAGTCCCTGCGCTTCCTTCCCAAGGCTACGCAAAGCTCATCACCTTGAGCGGTGATTCTCTCTCTTGGTTAATTGTACTGCTTGTGAATTCAACCATTTTCCTTTTGTTTCTTTACTCTGTTTCTATATTTTGTTTGTTTTGTGTTGCTTTAAAGTCTGTCTTCTAGCTCTTCCCTTTTATGATTGCTTATACTTTCGAGGTCTATTGACTTTATTCTTTCTGTTTTCTTGACAGAATCAGATTCAGATCTGAAAGCTGCCAAGATATCTCTTGGAACGTTGGGAGCCATCTCTGAACTTCAAATAACCTTCACATTGCAGCCTATGTTCAAGTGCTCATATTCAGCCAGTGTGAGAGATGATAATGATCTAGAAAAAGAAGCCGAGAATTTCCTAAGAGCTAGTGAATATGCAGATACAAAATGGTTTCACTCACATGGGAAGGCAATTTTCCCAACCAACCATGTTGTTTCTGTTGATGTACCTGGAGATGGCCTCAACATCGTAGTAGGCAGTCCAACCACATCAATGATCATTGAAACAAGGGCTTATCAGTGTGAGTATGATCTTCACTTACCCGCTAAAAAACATCAACCTGCTTATTCGCCTGCAATCTATTTGGGGAAATGTGTTTAGTTTTACGGTATGGGCTATTTGAATTTTGAAGTGAGGTAAACAAAGCAAGGGCAATATTGTAGGATGTTAATTTCAAAATAATTACAATTCTAAACTTGAGCAAATGCATTTAGTTTTAGTGTATCGCAGTCTAGAAGAGCCCCATTAGTATTCGAAGCTGCCTACTAGGTATAAGCTATTTGAAATTAGAGGTAAACAAGCAGGGGCAATGTAAATACATGTGAAAATACATGTGATATGGGTATGTGCAGGATCATGGGGTCTAAACTAGGCCTCTAAGTGAAGATAAAAATTTAGAAAATCAGAGGTAGGCAACTTGGCATAAAAATTTGAATAGGTTATTAATATAATTTGAAAAATATGTAAGAACAAAAGTTGTAGCAAATTGAATGTAGTTTCTAGGTTACTGATTCATTTTAGAAAAGAATAAATTTGTTTTGAAAAAATTTGAAATTTCAATGTAATAGTACTAAATTTTCAGGAAAAAAATAAGAAGCAGGTGTGTGTTTGACCAACCTAGGTACAAGAAAAACATAATATTTTTTTCTAAATTTTTAAATATAAGTAGAGGACACGTGGATGTGCCAAAAAAAAAATTGTAATTTTTTTCATGTAAATAATTAGTTATGATTTTTTTACTAAAACTTTTCAGAATTATTAAAACGTCTATGTCTGATCACCATAACTTGGTCAAAAAAATATGAAATTCATTTTGTTTAATTCTATAATATGTGAAACATAGAATATGGTTCATCTTATAGATTCGAAAAATGTTAAGTAGTTTGAAAGTTATAGAAGTTTTTCAATCAGCCTATCAATTGGGACTTTAAACATAATGTAGGTAGAAAATCAATAATAATAATTTATTTAATTCAAAATAAAGAAAAAGTTTTCTTTATTCAAGGGTTAAATACTTTTGATTGGAGCTATGAACTGAAATACAACCATTCAACAATACCACCTCAACGGGGTTTGAACCTTGGTGGCAAGAACAACAATGCCACCTTTAAACCATTACACCATGTCAATACTGACCAAAATAAGGCAAAAGTTATATTGGTGGAAAACTGACAATTTTTTCTATAAACCTTTTTTGTTTAATGAAATTCAAGTAAAACAAAATTGTCAGCCACAAGGGCGAACTTTGGAAAACTAAACAAATTTTTAAAAACACATTTTTTGGTTGACTTTCAGGTCAGACAATCCCAAACCAAGTTCAGAATAGATATTTGTTAATTATATTTTTGTTATATTATTTATAATACCTAAATATATAGAGGGATGGGGAGAGAGAGTTGAGAGGGAGAGAGAGGGGGGGAGAGAGGGAGATATAGAGGAGATATATATAGTTTGGAGGGAGAGAGTGAGGGAGAGAGAGAGAGACTTGAGAGGGATAGAGCAAGAAATAGACTTGAGAGGGAGAGAGGGAGAGAGTCTTGAGAGGGAGATGGAGAGAGGGGGGGGAAGAGAGGGAGAGATAAAGTCTTGAGATGGAGAGAGAGAAAGAGACTTGAGAGGGAGAGAGGGAGAGAGAGAGAGTCCAAGAGAGAGACTTGATAGAGACAGAGGGGGGCCAAAGAGAGAGAGACTCGAGAGGGAGGGAGAGAGAGAGACTTGATCTAGGGAGAGATAGAGACTTGAGAGGGAGAGAGGGATGGAGAAAGGAAGCTCTGAGATACTTGAGAGAGAGGGGGTTGGAGGGACCTGAAAGTGAGAGGGAGAGACAAATGAAGAGTTGAGATGGAGAGAGGGACGTAGAGACAAAGAGAGGGAGAGAGGGGGAGAGAGGGAGGGAGAGAACTGAGAGAGGGAGAGAGAGATAGAGTTGAGAGGAAGAGTGTTTTCCCATGTTGGGATGGGCTCTAGAATAAGAAGTGATACAAGCATCAAACAAAACCATTACAACTCAATTCAACATTCATGCCATTAAAACCTTCAAGTTTAATAACATGTCATTGGATCATTCATGTAAAAGACCATAAAATCATCATGAATAAGAATCACCATTTTCCAATCATGGTACATAAAAAAGAACATTATGAAACTTTCAAACAAAATCCTTAGAAAACATCAAGATACATGTTAATTAGATTGTTCATGTGAAATCTATACAATGATTATGATCAACAAATAAGTCACTAGTCAACCATGATGCATGAATAAACACTACATATGCATACTATATACATTAACAAACACTAAATTAATAGATTATTTGATATTTATTACTAAATTTTTGTCTCATCATTATACTATTAAATATTCATAAATTTTACACTAAAAAAATTCATCCAACCAAATTCTTTATAAAATATCCATCCAAGATCAATTTTTTTTATAAATATAAGATCATTGTCTTAATAAAGTTTTGTGGCTCTTAGTTGCATCTATTCATTTCTTTGTGTTTTCCTTTTTAGATTGAGACTGTCTCCTTTCCTCTAGCCATCGTTGATGCTCGTCTAAGTCCACTTCCATGGACCTAACTGCATCAACAATAGTTTGCACATTTTATGCAAAATGCCTTAATAATGGGTGAACACATTCTTCATTTTGAATAGTGTTAACTTGATCCAAAATGGTTTTAACATTCACATCGAATTGTTCTCGAAAGTGAGCACCATTAGGTGTAGGTGTTGGAGATGGGGGGTTTCAAGGTGGAGTGGTTGGAGTTGGAGGGTGTGGATCCATGATTTAAATATAAGTGAACCTGCATTAAATTTGTAATTTAAACATGTAAGATATATGTTTAAAATCCCCTTAAACCATTCAATATAAATGACTTAATTGAATACAAATGAAAAATGTGTAAAGTTCATTTATGTCTAAGGCATGTAAATGGAAAACAAATAATTGTTAAAGTGATGTGAAATCTCATTTAAAAATACATTAAATTTTTAAGTACCTCTTAAGACCTAAGCACCATCCCAAAAAGGGTTTTAAGTACCTCTTAGGACCTAGTTGAACTTAATAAGGATCAAACCAAGCTCATTAGACTAAGGAAGATATGGTTCTAATTTGGAAAAAATCTAACCTAATTACAAGTGAAAAAACCAATCGAGTGGGCAATTGAGACAGAAGCCTTGGAAATAAAAGTGACTTTCTTGATCATGGGTGGATTAAAAATTAACTAAAAAAGCCTAAAAGAGTTGGTTATTCACTCAACCAATCAAATATAAATCTTCTCTTTGATTCAAAAATATAAAATTTTATATTAACAACACCAACCACGAGAGGGTAGAAAATTAAAGGACACCACTAGCCTATATTTTTAGAGGTCAATAACTTGATCAAATTAAATTCATAATTATGAAATACATAGCAACTTGAAATCAAATTAATTAAAAAGTACAAAGCATACTTAAAAACTATGTGCAACCTTTCAGTCATTAAACATTATTCAACTACCAAACATAATTTTTTAATTTAAAATTAGAAATTCTCTATATTATTTAAGTGAAAGTTCAATGAGCATCTCCACTACCAGGTGTTGAAATCAAAGTCCCAACATTATCCTATTCAACATCCAAAGCAAGTTATAAGAATACCATTCATATAAGGTTCAACTATTCACATGCAATATTTATAATTCTTTACTAGTTGTATACCTCTGCACTCAACTCCATCATGCAATAGGAAGGTGGAGGACCATTGGAAGTAGAGTGAATACTGTGACCCTAAAATTTCATTATAATCATTCAACTAACTTAGTTAATCTTGTATTTCAAAATGAAATTTAATAAATTGAATTAAATGAACTTGTTGGTATTTACTTGACTATCAAAGTCGAATGTATCACTCAGGAGAGCATTTTTCTTCACCATTTGATCTGCTACAGATGTAGCATGGGCACATGCATCCCGAATATCCTTAGGATCATAAACATATAGTGATCCACAAGACTGTCATAAACGAGGTGGAACTGGATGCCTAGAAGACTCGCCCGCCTCACACTATATTAGAGGCCTAGTATGTTGTATAAGGCTTTGAGTGAGAGAGCTAATCAACTATTAGGTGTCCACCTCAACACCCTACTTCACAATGAAACAGATAGTCACATGCGCATAGTCTAGTCTAGCGGGTAGTCTCACTGGTCATTGTGGGTTAAGATGTTCCCCCACTATGTCTTATATAGACCCCACCTCTACCTTAGAACTCTTGCATGTCAAAATAATTTAGGATTTTGCTGAGGACAAACTCACAATAGAGTTTCCTCAAAAATTATTACGGTACCTTATTGTTATTGCATGGAGGATGGTCAAAAACCATCAACCACCTATCCCAAAAATTGTTCTTTGTCCCTTGGTGGTGGCACCAATGGATAGGGAACCTCTTGCATGCGCCATGTAAGGGTTGATTCTCTCATGGGTCAATGAAGATTGTCCATAAGTCATATTTCATTTTTTTTGTCTTTAACTTGTTTATATGATATATTTTTTTCATACAATTGTTTTTTTTCTTGCCTCTTGTTAGACCAACTATTTATTTTCTTTCTAACTAATTCTATGTAATTATGGATTGCAATAATAGAGCAAGAGGTGGTCCTACAGGAGTTTGTTCCTACACGATCTCTCAACCTTACAATTAACTCCTCAATTTCTTTTTTGTTATTTTTAATTTTTCCCAATATGTTTTCTTGTGTTCCTAGGCGATGATGAGGAATTCAAGGAGGTTTTTTTTGAGGTTGTTCTCTGAGAGGTATTTCTTCATAGGTAAATTCATATATTTTCAAGATTTGGGAGTAAATTATCAATTCTTGAAAATTAAACAAATTTCAATTAAAAAACAAATTCAAACTACCTATATAATAATATATTGACACTAAAAAGCTAAATAAACTTACTCCTTCAACCTCCTTGATGTCTTGGTAACATTTTGGCTAAGATCTAGAAAAAAAATTAGCTCTCCAAGAACACGAGCATGCTTTGTAGGGTTGGTAGGTCGCAGATAGAGGAAGAAATGCATAAAAAGGTAAAAATACACATGAGTTTTGCTTTTGATTGCATTATTAAGCAATAATGTACGAGTGTGTTATAACACACTCACGTTATGGATTTGATGGGGCCAAAAAGTGGGGTAGCCATGTTTTGGTCCCCCATATTTTTGCACCAACCCTTTGGTTGTTTGGTGTTGCTTTAATGTGTCTCCTCTAGCTCTTCTCTATTGTGATTGCATTTACTTTCAAGATCGATTGACTTTATTCATGTGCATTTTCTTGATAGAATCAAATTCAAATCTAAAAGCTACCAAGATATTGGCACATCCTTGTTAAAGGCCATCTCACATGGCAACATTGTGTGGTCATTTATAAATAATAAAATAATTTCGTTGATGGTACCAATGACCAATAAGGAAGGAATTTATTAAATCAGGAGACAAATATCATTAAAGAGGAGAGGGATGTGGATCAATCAAGGGGCATTCATGTCATTAAGAGGAATGATATCCTAGCTCCAAGAACCTTCTAGATGGTATGATGCATGAGGAAAAGGTAGAAGACAGACTTTAAAACATCATGTCCCCCTTAAAGATGTGCGGAGAAGGAATGCAAAGAGCACATAGGAGAGAAAAATAACAAAATTTTCAAGAAAATGAAGAGAAAATCATGTGGAAGGATGGTTGACCTAGGTAAGAAGGGAGAAGAGAGTAGGAGAGTTGCATTGGAAGGATAAGGAGAAAAAATATGGGAGAACGTAGAGAGAAAGAAGGATATTGCGAGGCATGAGGACTAATGCAACAATCTTATTCAAAAGGAAACCTCCATGAATTAGGTAAACAAAATTTTGGTATTCATCTTAATGTATATTTTATTTCTTTGGATAAAGCATATTTTATGTCCATAATATTGCGCTAAAGTTAACCTCTCCAAACCTAATGTGGAAAGTGCAAATAGAAAGTTAGACATAAATGTATGAGGAAAGTATTAAGTGGAAAAATAAAATAATGAAATATAACCACCCTTGGATACACCCTTCACTTGTATGATAAACATGAATGAAAAATGTGGAAACATTTCAAGAAACAATTTTATGAATGCAAATCATACTATATCAACACTTTTATTTTAAATAAAAGAGCCAAGAAAATTAGCTAAGACAAAAATAATTTTCAAAATAAAGTTTTGTAACTACACTTATAGGAACCAAGATAATAAACAATACATATGTTGTTCATAGACCTATACTATAGGTTGATAGCTATTATGAAAAATAATACATAAAGTAGAGAGTTTCTCAAGAGGTTATGACACCAATTTGACCCAATACCATTTAAGAATTGTTCTATAACATTGTCAACATTTGTTCTCCTCTTGCTAAATTTTCTCAGAGGTTCCAGAAGGACCAATTATATTAATACCCTTGCGAGGATTTGAGGATACTTTGTTGCAGCTATACTTGTTCATAAACTATTAATGCACTTGTAGTATAACATAAAAGGAAAATATTGCCATATATTACTGGAATTTGTATCTATCATTTGCTTACATGCTTAACCTTATCGATGATAGTGAGGAAAAAATAGAATTCATGGGTGTCGTTAGTAATGTTTTTTAATATTACATGTCTAAAGTAGATATAGAGTTTAATAGTAAGACTTGGGAATGAATTATGGAAGTCGCAGTAGTAGAAGAGATTAAAGGAATAGGAAGATTGGTTAATCATAATATACTAGATACCTAGGAATAAGAAGGATGAGACTATTAAGTTGTGTGCCTCTTAAGTATAAGAATCCTAACATTGGAACTATTAGGTGAACTAAATGAAGGGTAATATAGTTGTACTAGATAGTTTCCAAATTAAACAAAAGGAAACCATCATTTAATTCAATGGTGTTGTTGTAATTGACTTCAGAAACAAACCATTGTAATGATATAATATAACATTCTCTAATATCTTATCACTAACCATTAGGATCGTATTTAATTATAAGTGTCGAGTGCAGTTATTATC
This sequence comes from Sequoia sempervirens, assembly GCA_007258455.2. NCBI lineage: Eukaryota > Viridiplantae > Streptophyta > Pinopsida > Cupressales > Cupressaceae > Sequoia > Sequoia sempervirens. The sequence goes on along the minus strand of VDFB02270651.1, from coordinate 384,622,861 downwards.
TAGTCTGAGAACCAAGCTATTACAAGAATAATTGATTACACCATAAGATAAATGAAATTAGAAGTTTAAGAATACTATTACTACTAATATTGTGGAGTGTATATTCTTTAGATAAAGATACAATGAGCATAGTGTTGCTACTTGTCTCAAGTATGACTTGAAAATTGATTATGTATAACCCAAGTTTGTAATGATGAAAATACCTTTCAAGTTTTACAAGGACATTAGGTGGCCAGGGTGTACATTTCATATTTCAAGAACTAAGACTATTTTAAAAGTATTGCATTTCACTAGATGATGGAGGATATTAACAGATTGAGAATATAATATTACTAGATGTATATACTTGGATGTCGATTCGATGGATATAGTGTTGTGAACTGAGTATTGACTTTACTTAGATCAAGTTTATAACTATTATGTTATGCCTTTTAAATTTTTAATAATTGTGTATGACCTTATTAATAGAATCATAATGTTTGATCATATTAGGACCAAATACCATTGGAGCCATATTGGGGCTTCACACAATTGTCACATTGTGAATAGATCTTACAAGTATTCTACTCTTACCATTTAAAAATGTATCCTAATTGAGATATTTATCCTATTGAGTTATTCTCGTAGATGAATGTTAATGGGTTCTCATTCTATTATAATATAGTGGTTCAAGATATCAAGAGCAAGTACACATGTAATATATAATATTACCAAATCACATTGTATACATGTTATCATGTTCTAAGCCTAATAGAATCTTATGTTATAAACTATGTAGTATTATCATCAAGATACCAATGTGGCATGAAATCCTTGATAGATCATTGTAAAGAGTTTTGGGATGCTCACATTGAACAAGGAATAATAATGATGGTGAGGTTTAATTTGATATTTTTACATGCGTGAATGGAAGTGTCATGGTATAGTTTTACTAAATTGGGAAATTATGTGCATCCATTCTTTGAGAAACCTTGTAAGGATAACTATGTGTGACTTAGATCTCATTTGGAAGTGGGTACATAGGAAATTCTTAGGTGAAGGATGATCTAGTGACCTCGACTCCTTAGGGGGAGGGTTTAGGGGGATAACTCCAAGGATTGGGGTTGTTCCTAACTTGTTTGACCTTCCCTCTTCAATAGACTTCAGTTTGAGGCTAAAATGGGTTTTAGATGGTTATGAAGGAATTAAGGAAACCTAATAACTTACATAATTAATACATAATGTGTTTTTGAATAGTAAGTTGAATGGAGTAAGGGATTTGACTACTTTATAGTTAGTATTTGACTATATGTACATGTTGGGTAAAGGCCATCTCATGTTGGTTATGTGTAACTCTTATGTGTTTGTGAAGTTCAAATCTACACCTAGAGTTCTCTATATATAGGCCCATGGATCTATTGATTGCGATATATTTATCTAGGTCGTCTGACTAGTATTATGAATCATGTTATGTATGACCTACCCAAGTATGAACCTCAAGGGTATTTAAGCAGTAACTAGCAATCATTGGACCATGCTAATGACTAATATATGGGCCACTACTAAGGATTAGCTAAAATTCACCTAGTTCATGGAGGTGGATTGTTAGGAGCTACTTTGTTTATGATATAACAATAGTCAGAAAACTGTCATTAGATCATGTGAATGGAGGATGTCTAGAGCTACTACTGTATCTTTTGGATTAGACAACATTCACCTAGTTCAAAAAGGTGGATTGCTAGGGGCTATCTAAAATTTGATATGGTAATAATTGCACGGGTAGTTACCCTATCATGCGAGTAGCAATAATTAGAGATAACACTTGTATCAGGAGGGTCAATTAGTAGTCACCTATAGTACAAGGGTGATGGATTCCAAGTGTTACCCAAGATTGTGAAGAAGATATTTGACAATATCACAAAGGTTACAAGGTGGTATTTGTTGGAAGCTACTTCTTCCTAGGTGGGTAGACTTGTCATTGATGACCTATAAGTGATTAAAGTTGGAATCCAATGAGTTGGATAGGTTCACTAATTGTGGAAAACTTTGGGATGGAGGATGGACACCTGGTGTAGTATGGGATGCACTTAATCCCCTTCTTGATTGTCAAAGGCCTTGTTGGGTCGAGTGTACACCCTCAATGTAGTATGGGATGCACTGAATCCTCTTCCTAGTGTTTGATAGTGTAGAAAACTAGAGAAAAGGATGGACCCATGGAGTAGTGTGTAGTGCACTAATATTCTTTTTTCTATATGGGATGTGTTAGGGTTAGAGATGGTAGATCTAACAATTAAATGCAGATTTAATAAACAAAAAACAGAGAAACTAAAACATTCACAGAATAAATCATAACACAAAGATTTAACGTGGTTCACCCAATCTGGGCTACAGTATACCATGGGCTATACAGTATAGCATGATCAGTCGCCACATACCAACAGGATGCACTAAGGGCAAGTTTTAGTTAGCCATTGTGGATGTGTCAACTAACCTTTGTGAATATGTGATGTGTGTTGGATCTAGTCACTATTGTACTTGCAATGTGTATACGATTTAGTCATGGCTATATTTGTGTTCATATGATATAGTAACTATATATTTATGATGGTTGTTGGAGCTAGTCACTTTGTATATGTGATGTGTGCTAGAGCTAGTCACTATTGTACTTGTGATGTAAATGTGACCTAGGAACCATTTTATTTATGATGTGCATTTGATTTAGTCATTGTTGTATGGTGATGTGTGTATGAGCCAGTCAATGTTGTACTTGTGTATGAGCTAGTCAGCTTGTGTATATGTGATGTATGCTTGCAACAATCATTGTGTATGTGATCTTGGGATTATGGTATGATATGACCCTAGTGTATTTGTGTATGTTGTACATTGATTATTGGTAATATTTGGTATAGAACCAACACTTGATGATGAATCATTATTATCATTCTATCATAGTTGAATTAAGTTGATAACTTATATTTAATGAATGGTCCTACTTTAAATTTGAGATCAAAGATCTCATACAAGAGGAGAGAATGAACTTCCTTTAACATTGGTGGGTGAACTACGAAGTCTATGGTTTCCCACAAGGAGATATGTAGGCAGGGTCGCCATAAGCCCTCAAGGTTTAGGTCTGTATCTGGGCATGACCCTAACCCTACTCATAGGAGCTTAGCACTTTTTGAGTGTCAGCATATAAGTGTGATGTTGATTGTCATCGCAATGTTGAATGAAGAACTAGATTAAAATCAATACTTCTAATTTAGATGAAAGATCTTGGTCAGTTAAGTTAGTTATTGATACAAATTGAATTAAAAAAAATTGTGATGACCAAGGGGTGGATTTTATATAGATATCTCTTGGAATGCTGGGAGTGATCTCTGAAATAACCTTCACATTGCAACCTATGTTCAAGTGCTCATTTTCATCCTGTGTGAATGATGATAATGATCTAGGAAAAGAAGCTGAGAGATTCCTAAGAGCCATTGAATATGCAGATATAAAATGGTTTCCCTCACATGGGAAGGCAATTTTCCTAAGCAACTATGTTGTTTTTGTTGATGTTCTTGGAGATCGCCTCAACATCGTAGCTGGCAATCCAACCACAACAATGACCCTTGAAACAAGGGTTTATTAGTGTGAGTATGATCTTGACACTTACCCACTACAAAACACTGACCTGCCTGTTCGCTTCTAATCTTGCTCTGTTCTGCTATCCAAACGACGCAGTCCAAGCTAAAGAAGATGTGGATGCAATCTGCAATGGAGTGGAGCTGCTAATCTCCATCCACGAAAAAGGGTAGTAGCTTCTTGAATGATGAAAAACAGTTCATAGGATACTCTGTAATTAGATTCAATCATCGGATGCAAGTATCTGGTGTATGCCAAGGAAGTCGCCCTAATTGGATAAAAACAGTACAATCTATTCTTGGGTTCGACAACTGCACAACAATTCAGTCTTCTAAGAGTATCAATGTTTCATCTCCATAAGGCAATTGAGGACAAAGAAAATTAGGGGTTTGAGTCACTCAAGTCTACATGTGACCGGGGTTCATTTTAAGTCAATGGAATATACATGTGTGTCGTTAAGAAATCAGATACATTTGTTTTGGACAATTTCAATTTATGTTTCAACTAATGTTTTGTAATGTATATGGTTGGTTTAATCAGTTGGATCAGTTGTGTTGTATTTATGATTCAGTAAATAACATATATGGCTGGTTCAATCGGCTGGATCATTTGATTTGTTTATATGGATGACACAACTTTTGTTATTCTTATTAGAATGGTTGTATGCTAATTCCATAATCTATTCTTTGCTTGTTTCAACTGTGCTACAGTTTGTTCATTGGATTATCTTGTTATTCTTCTTCCTGTGTAGTCTCCTTTTGGACTGTTTATTCTTTTCCTCATATTTCAGATTTGTTCAATATATATAAAAAAATCAGATGCATATCTTGGACCCACAAAGGATCGGGTGGTTTTGGAGCTGCAAAATTATCTTTGGAGGTGAGTTTTTGGTGGGTTTTATTTTTATTTACTGGTATGAATGTTATTTATGTAGGCATCACAATTGGTATCAGAGCTAGGTTGCGAACACTGGGAGCTCTAGGAGTTATTTTTGCCCTGAATTCTTATATGTGTTTGTTCTATTCACTATCATGTCCTGTTCCTTGTTTATGAAATTTATAGGTGGCTGAAGATTATTGATACAAATAGGTCTAACACCATGAGAAAACTTAACTTGGGTGAATGACTTTGATTGTCATAAATATCTAAATTGATTTATTTTTGTATATAGGTGTTTATGATCATTCTTTTTGAGATCATGCTCTCCTTGGTAATCATCAAGGAGTGTTAGAGAAGGAAAAAGGGTTCAATGCAAAATTTATTTTATGTGTATTTAAAACACAATTTTGATAAGTTAAATGTTGTTGAATTTTCTATTATAATGTTGCAAAAGGTTAAATTGTGGAGATTTTTTATTAGGATTTTTCACTCTCATGCTAGTAAATGTATTTATACATTTATCGTAAAGAGAGATGTTTAAATTATAGCTTAGATTGTAAACTTAAATCTAGTATGATAACTTGGATCACTTTTGAAAATCTTGGTCCTATATTTCCACCAAAATTTAAGTTGGACTTTTTTGTGGCTTTAATTAGTGACCTAGTTGTATGTATCTCATGGAAGACCCTATGCTTACTGCTAACACATTTCTCTAGGTGGATGAATATATTAAATTCTAATTTCAAATTAGGAAACTAAAGGCATAAAATTGTATACATGAAATATTAAAGAGATAAGATGTGTGTGATTTAGTGTCTCCTAGTAAGTGTGTGGTTATTGTCGTGTTATTTTGTGTGAATCTATTGAGTAATAGGAAAACAAACAATAGATGACTTATGTGAAGGTAAGTGTTAAGACTAGAGATAAAATTTGCAAAGAAGATGTAATCATAGGATATTGTTCAAGGTGTTTGAAATAACATTTTGTTTATGTTGGTTGTTAGTGGTAGAATGTGGAATCTCCTTTGAAGGATCATCTTGTTAATTAAAAATACAACTAGGAATACGAGTTGTTTTATTTACACCTCTTACCTTTTGTGTATGAGTTGTGTTCCATGGTTAGCCTAATAGAAAATGTGAGAATACGTTAATATTTTATGTTATATTCTTTCAAGAAATATGAATAACACTTCAAAATCATTTTCTTGTGATGAGAACATTAATCCAAGAGTGATATAAAGAAATAAACTTAGTATGCTATAATGCGAGAAAAGATGTTAAAAAGTGGTATTAACTAATTTTATTGCATATTCCAAGTAAACTCCCATTTATGTTGTACTTAATTATGTTTCTAACCAATATTAAGATATAATAGCTTCTTGTGTACAATCATTATTTCAATTCAAACTTAGTATGTGTTGAATTTGTAACTAGGGCATTCTTCTATTAAAAATGTTTGTTTGTACCATATGGATGGATGAAAACTTAGTGCAAATAGGTATATGTAAAATGTAATAGATATTCTAAATTTAAAACCCAAAAATATAAAATCCTTTTATACATATATGGACTAATGAGTTGTAAAATGTGAAAATTAATAAATTATCTTAATATATATAGATTAATTGTACTAATTTTTATACTACTATGATATTATTCAATTTGGAACACTTGCAACTTCATTTTAAAATTATGAATTCCTTGCAATTTGTCATAGGAATTTATCCAAAAACTAAAAAAAAAACATTTATGAACCTACTATGCTAGTAAGAGAAGACAAAACATGGATATAATCTAAAAGAAAATCATTTACTTTCTATATTTATTTAAAAAAAGACCTCGTGATGAATAGAATGATTAAGATTAATAACATAAAGTAAGATTAGGAAGTATGTTTTATCTTGGATGTCAAACTTTAGCAGAAAGGTAATAATAGTTAAACTATGTTATATATGACTTGAGATGTGTAGGTATGAAAAAAGATAGTTATGCAACTATGGAGAAATTACCATGCAAGAACAGGTGAAGTTTATGTTTCTTATTCAGTAGAGGGTGGTGAATGAGCTCTGCTAGGGTTTCTTGTGTTTGCAGTCATCCTTGGCCCCTTTTGCATCATATTATGACATAGGCAGAGGATTTTCTCATTTATTGTGTGTACATCCACATTTACTATGGTTTTCTTGGTTTTATTATGCCTTCAATCGGCTCCAACCTAGTAGTTCTTGTTGGTGTTGGCAGTTCAACGGCTCTACTCAATGGCTCCTCCTCCGAACAAGCATCCCCATAAATTTGTTCTGAAAGTGTTCCATGAGGTAAGTCTTTTGACTCCCCGGCTAATGTGGTTTTACCCTTGCCATATTCTGATTCGACATGTCAATGGCTAGAGCAGCATACTCTCGTTGGTTATTTTTTTGGGAGGAATCCCCCTAAAAGTGTGCTTAAAGAATAGGTCCATAAGGCCTGAGTCCCTCATGGGGTCCACCTTGATATGGTCCAAAATTTGACCAAAGGCCTTTTTCTTTTCTGCTTTGTAGAGGTCAGTCATGTTCAGACAATCCTAAACCATGGTCCTTGGTATGTCCAGTCCTCTTTGTTGGTATTCCAGTCATGGACCCAGGATTTGTCTTAGATGACAAAAATTTATGGGTTCTGGTCTGGATTGAGTTTCCTAGTTTGTCAGTACCTTGTGTACCTTTCTTGCAATACATTTTGTCCTCTTTGGGGAGGGTTATTTATGTTGAACCAAATAGGTTCTTTCAAGCTCACCCTCAAAAGTAGGTCTATGTTGAAGTGGACCTTTCACAGTATTTGAAATAGTCCATTAACATTCAAATTGGCACTCTTCAACATACCCAGAAAGTCACTTATTTCAATATGTCGAATACTTGTTATAGGTGTCAGTCTATAGACCAAAAGATTAAGGATTTCCCTCTGGCAATTCCTTGTACTTCTTTGTCGCCACGAGATACTGAAAATCCTCGTTAGGTGGAAAGCATTGTTGCCAAACTAGAGGAAAAGTGGACAATGGTTACAAACTACAAAAATAAGTCCAATGGCTTTGGAATAGTTTCCAAAGTCCCTGAACCAGCAAAAGAAATGGAAAACCCTTTACTGAAGGGAAATAAGCCCACGTTGGCTCTACTAATACTTCTGCGTGGTCAAGGCCTAAGGCTACACCCTATCCTGCAGTTGTCATGATAGCTCAGCCACTGTCTCCTCTCATTTTGAGAGCTCATAGGAGGTTTCGAAGTCCTTCTTGACCTTTGGAAGAAGGAGAATTTGTTCAGGAGAAATGGAGACTTTCCTCTCCAACCATTCAAATAGGTTTCGTTCTGCCATAATTCTCATAGAATCACCTCTCCACTTTGGATGAGGAGCCAGACTCCGATGATATGGAGGAGTTTCATTCATGAATTTCCTCTCATGAAATGTTCGAAGTCTAACAGACCTCTCTAGGAAGTATTCTGTTAGGGATACTCTTTAGAAGTATATTGGTATTGATGGTCTTTTCCTTCAGGAAGTGAAAATTGTTGGTTTTTTGCTTGCTTTGGCTTGTTGCTCTATCTGGCCAACTAGTAAAATGTTTTATACTGAACATGAGGTTGGATGTGGTGGAGCGGTCACCCTTCTATCCCCATGCGGTGGCATGCTTGTGTGGTCAATCATGGGTCTGACCCCACACATTGGCTCATTTGGATTATTTTTAGCATTGATAATCATTCTTTTCGGATTATTAATGTTTATACCTTGAATGATGTTGTTGAAAGATCTCTTCTCTAGGGTTGTATTGTTGATTCACTGTTAGCTGCTACCTGGTTGCTGTGTGGGGACTTCAATATGGTTGAGATGGCATACGACAAGGATGGTACATTTTCATTCAAATGGGAAGCTAGCAAAAGAGAGGCATGTTACAACATGCACAACAATTTGGGGATCTTTGATCCCAATATTGGACACCACCATTTGTTAGAATTAGGTGTTGTACACCTTGCATAATGTTTGTAATGTTTTATTTATTTATTATGTGTGTGGTGCACCTAGGGGTTTTCTAGGTGAACGTGCATCACAAGGAGTTATAATGTTGGAGCCACTTTGTTGTATGTATCATTGGGATATAATTATAAAATGTAATTATTTAATATTGGGGAATAATAAAATAATAATAAAGTACCCAATATTAAATGTGTGGTCACATGATGTAGTATTTTTGGGCACATGGTTTATGTAATACCACTTGGTGGTTTTGTGGGAGCTTGTTTCTATAAAAGCAACCACAAGGGTAGTTGTTTAGGGTTGGATAAAATGGTTGGATCAAAAGTTGGTCAAGGTTGAGCTTGTGCATGTATGAGGGTTTGAAGCATGGCATGGGATGTGTGGATTCATGCTTGGTCACATGGAATGCATGGATAGCTTGTGCTTCAGAAGTGTTCATGGAGTCTTTGCAGATGTATTGTAATGGGTTTTCATTGCTGAATAATATATGGAGTGTAGATGCTTTTGGAGGCTGGGTTTTTTCCCTCTTGAGGGTTTTCCCAAGGTATATCTTGTGTCATCTTTGATGGGTATGTTGTCTATTCTCTTGCATGTTGATGTTGAGTATTTTACTTGCATGTTTTCAGATTTGGGTTATGTGGAAATTGTCATTTCATGGCTACATAGTTTCCTTACAAGTGGTATCAGAGCCAGGTTATTAGATTGGATAACCCTAGGTTGCATGAGAGAATGAAAGACAATGGCAAAATATAGGGTTTTGCAGGTGTTTTATTACAGATCTGAGGGTTTTGGGTTTGCTGTTATGATGGGTTGTTTGCAGATTTGGGGTGAGAAAATTTGGCAAAATAGGGTTTCTTAGTCATACATTTAAATGAGGGTTTTTTGGGGGTGAGTCTTCAGAGATGACCTCCTAGAAAAAAATGGACCTCATGGTTGGATTCAAGTTGGCCGAGAGAGAAATTTTGACATATAACATGCCCTATTTTGATTACAAAAAAAAAAAAACTTCTCCTATTCAACCATACGGGCGTCGACGGTAGAGTGGTCGCAGAAAAATAAAAAATCCGAAAAAAATAAAAAAATCCCGTCCGGTTTTTTCGTGACGCAAAACCAAAACAAAAAAAAAAAAATTATTAGAAAAATTTAAAATCAAAATTTAAAAATAAAACAAAAAAAAAAAATTGAAAAATGTTTTGGGGGGTCCGCAGACCCCCCCCGCCAGTACCAGTGGGTACTGCCACTGTCGGTACTGTCACTGTCGGCCCCGTCGACAGTGGGGTACCGCCAGCAGAGCCCAGCGGGGCCGGCAGGGTACCTCCGGCAGGCCTGCGGGCTCCGCCCAACCCGTCAGGGCTTAAACAAAATTTAATAATTTTTTTTTTTTTTTAAAACCCGCCAATTCAAACAATCAAAATTCCGCCGGATGTCAAATATTATATGCCAGATTTTATTGTTGCGTCGGGTCCGTACGCAGGGCATAGAAATTTTTATTTTTGAAAAATTAAACCGGATTTAAATATGATTTGGAATCCGCCGCTCACCCACCACCGGTGCACCACCGGAGAGCCACCTAAAGGACAAAATACAACAGTTTTTTTCAAACGGGCATAACTTTCACCCAGGTTATCGGATTTTCGACTTCTTATAGTCGTTGGAAAGCTGGTTCCGAGAACTATGCAGTGGTATAAGTTTTGTTCCATGATTTTGCAGTTTTGACAGTGTTTTTCTTGGTTGAAGTTAGATGTTTATTTTGAGTTTTGAGATGGCATATCGGGTGCATACAGAGTCGGATTTTGGACTTCAAATAGTCAATAGAAAGCTTGTTCAGATCACTATGTATTAGATCAGGTTTGGAGATATTTTGGCATGGTTTATTTGCTATTTTCTTTATCTGAGCTATTTATGGGTCTCTTTGACTATGGTGATATTATGAGCTTATGGATTGTTGGATTTGGGATATTTGATATTGGATTCATTGTATGCTCGGTTGTACATTTCAGATTATTATATTTTTGACATGGTTATCAGCATGTATGTTGCATTGTTGTCTCTACAAGTTGTGCAATGTTGTAGGCGGTCTATACTTACTTGTTGCACCTATGACTTGGATATGGGTTGTCTTTGCCCATTGATATTTCAGTGTTGATGCATGATCAGTTTTAGTGGCTTGGTTTAGTCACTTGGTTTGTTGATTTGGCTGTCATGTTGAGGAGATGAGATGGTATTACCAGGTACAGTCATGATATGAGACCTATGTAGTTGACTATGATTATGCAGATATGTGGACACGGTTGGGTTGATTTGTTGGTATATTTGGTGGTGATCATGATGTCATGGATGTTTCTTGTGCATTAGAGACTTTGGCATGTTATGATGGTTTATACAGGTGCATTGATTGGTGGTATTGGATTGGTTCCTGATTATGGTTGTGGCGGTGTATCTTCTTGGGTTTAGGAGATTGGTATCACGATGTCATGGATAGCTTGGTTACACAGTTCAGTGGGAGCTTGTGACAGTGATGGTTTGGCGGTGATGGATATGATGGTTTGGCGGTGTATCTTCTTGCTTTAGAGGATGGTTATCATGTTGTCATTGAGAGCTTGGATTCACAGGTTTTGTGTGAGCTTATGACAGTGTTTGGTTTTGTGCATCATGGTGCCATGGGATTGCTCGGTATCACGGTTCAGTGGGAGCATTTGGCAATGATGTGGATCCATTGGTTATTATGGATGGTTGTCTTCAACAGGTGATCTTTGGTGTCATGGAGGAGCTCTTGGATTCTATGTGCTACAGTGAGAGTTCTTTGACATCAAGTGTTGGAGATGTTGAGGTATTATTTATGACTTGTTGGTTTTGACAGGTGATCCTTGGTTGTAGGATGGTTTTGTTATTATGTCATGGTATACTCTTGATTACTAGTTTAGAGTTGTGGCATGGTACATGTTATGATGATTTATTCATGTGATCTTCTTTTGAGAGGATGTGAGATCATGGTGTCATGTTTATGTTCCTGATTCTACAGTTGGAGCTATGATTTTGATCTTGGTTGGTTCTCTTTGTATTGAGTACATTGATCATTTGCTTGGTGTTGAGCATGGATTGATCGGTTACAAGTGCTCATGGATACTTGGAGACATAGGTGAGGCTTGGTGTTCTCTTGTGATTAGAGACATGTTGTTGATATGGTTACTCTTGATGAGGTTTTAGCAGGAAGTCCGAGGGATCCTACACCTTGGTTGGACGTGAGTTCAACATGGACCAATGAGGAGAGTGTTCTTGTTTGAGTCATGATTACTTGGATATCCTGGAGGAGCATTCTCATTCCCCACTCTTGGTCTACTTGGCAGTTCACTTGAGAGGTATTGCCCATTATTCTTTCAGGTGCATTATGTTTATGCTTTGTCTTCTCATGGATATGGATCTTGAGCCATGGATATTTGGTTTCTAGAGGGTTCATTTGAGGAGTGTTGGCATGTTTATCTCCTTGTACATGTTGAGTTTAGGAGATGGTTTATTGGGTTGATTTCCTTGGTTTAGGAATGATTACTTTGAGTTTGATCTTCTTGTTTTGAGATGCTTACATCCATGTTAGTTACATATGTTATCTTTAATCTTGGTGATTGGATGGATGGATGTGGTTATGGATTTTGTTATGGGGTGTTATGGAGGAGATCATACTTGACACAGTTGGCATTTAGAGGTGTGTGTGTAGGAGGACATGCTACAGGTGTTTGGTTTGCAGGTTTTGCTTATCATTGTGGATGTTCCTTGGTACTACATGTTTACTTCTATGAGATGCTTGTAGTAGACTTAGTATGCCTTTGTGATGGTGCCATTTTTGGGATGTTAATGAAGCGACGCGTTGAATGCGCTCATTCCAGGTTTGCATTCATCTTGACATTGCCCATGTAGTGGGAGCTCTTGGATGTGTATGTCATGCTTTGATAGGTTTGCACATGGAGTTTGTCATTGTGGTTTATGGGTGGATATGTTGTTGGCATGAGTTTACTATGTTATATGTATACCTTGGAGGTATGGATAGTTGGATGTGTTGGCATTTGCTATGGGTGTCATTTCAGCTATGGTGATTTATTCTTGACAGCTACTAGTGCATATTGGATTCAGTGTTTGTGTTTTTGAGATATCAGGTTGAGGCAGGTTTATGCTTCTTTGTGACAGTTAGTGTGACGTCTCTTTGGACGTGTTCATATCTTAGTGCAATTGGCATGGTGGAGGATGGGAGCATTCATGGATGAGATGGTGGTCACCTTGGTTCTTGTTACAGGTATCTTGTTGGAGCACATGGAGCACTTGGATTCCTGGATTGTACATGTTGCCTATGGAGTTTATTTGTTACCCCTTATGCAATGTATACAACAAGTGGGAGATTGTTAGAATTAGGTGTTGTACACCTTGCATAATGTTTGTAATGTTTTATTTATTTATTATGTGTGTGGTGCACCTAGGGGTTTCTAGGTGAACGTGCATCACAAGGAGTTATAATGTTGGGGCCACTTTGTTGTATGTATCATTGGGATATAATTATAAAATGTAATTATTTAATATTGGGGAATAATAAAAAATAATAAAGTACCCAATATTAAATGTGGGGTCACATGATGTAGTATTTTTGGGCACATGGTTTATGTAATACCACTTGGTGGTTTTGTGGGAGCTTGTTTCTATAAAAGCAACCACAAGGGTAGTTGTTTAGGGTTGGATCAAAAGTTGGTCAAGGTTGAGCTTGTGCATGTGTGAGGGTTTGAAGCATGGCATGGGATGTGTGGATTCATGCTTGGTCACATGGAATGCATGGATAGCTTGTGCTTCAAAAGTGTTCATGGAGTCTCTGCAGATGTATTGTAATGGGTTTTCATTGCTGAATAATACATGGAGTGTAGATGCTTTTGGAGGCTGGCTTTTTTCCCTCTTGAGGGTTTTCCCAGGGTATATCTTGTGTCATCTTTGATGGGTATGTTGTCTATTCTCTTGCATGTTGATGTTGAGTATTTTACTTGCATGTTTTCAGATTTGGGTTATGTGGAAATTGTCATTTCATGGCTACATAGTTTTCTTACACCATTCTCACTCTCTCTAGCACACTTGGTGCAACTACCGAGCTAGCTATGACAAGATATTTAAATGCCTTGATCATGCCATGATCTTGGTTCAATCTTTTTTTTCTTTTTCCAGCTCTTTGCCACTTTTGGTTTTGTCACTAGTGGATGTGATAGTGTTAGACCATTTCCCCATCTCTTTTCACATTGAATGGGAGTTAAGGAAGCCTTGTGTCAGCAAGACTCAATTCTTTTTTAACATGTCCTTGTTGCATCATCAACCCACATTGACCCACATTCATATAGTTTGGAATTTGGAGTGCACACCACCCAACAATACCGGCTCGATTGCTTGGTGGAATGATGTTATCACTCGCATGGTGAGGTTTCTTTGCATTTTTGGGCACCAGCTGGCCATCTTTCACCGTAGGTCCTATGAGGTGACCACGTTTGACCTCTACTCTACCACTAAGGCTCTAGCAGCTAGCCCTTTTTCCCCTTCCTTGCAAGTTAGGGTGGCATAATTAAGGCACAAAAAACAAATTTCCAATAATTATGGTTCCAGAGGGGCGCAAATCAAGGCCAGGTTACACTGGCTTAAAATTGGTGATCGTTCCTCCAAAGAATTTCTTTTGGCCCTTCATGCCAAGCACTCTTCTCCTAGTATCAAAAAGATCAAAGAAGGCAACACAGTTCTCTCCAAGTTTCTTGACATTCTCCAAGCCTTTGTTATGCATTATGAGTAGGTGTTTATAGCTCAAGATTACACACCAGAGTGATAGAAAGCCCTCCAAGATATCCTTGCTATTGTGCTAAATAGGCTATCCTTAGCCCAAAAATCCTTTTGTGGGCAATTGCTCACAATTGAGGACCTCAAGGAAGCTGCCCACACTATGGCAGATGATAAAGCCCCAGGAATTGATGACTTCCCATGTGAATTTTACAAAGCACTTTAGAACTATGTTGGGTATGATTTGAATAAGGTCTATCTTGAAGTTTTTCATTCCAAAACATTGGGAAATTTAATCAATAAGGGGAATATTAAATTCATACATAAGGCTAGCGATCCTGAGGATATCTGCAACTAGTGGTCCATCATGCTCCTCAATGTCTCTTATAAAATCATTTCCAAATCTCTTGCCTTGAAAATCTACCATCTTTTACCTCAGATTGTGTGCTTGAAACAAACTAGTTTCATTAAGTCCAGATTCATTCTGGATAACATTATTGTTGTTTGGGAAGGAATGGAATGGGTCAGGTGCTCTAATCAAAGAGCTATTTTTATTAAAATAGACTTCGCCAAAGCTTATGACCCTATTGAATGGCCTTTTATCCTTGCCATGCTAGGAGCCTTAGGGTTTTGCCCTAATTTTATTCAAGTTGTGCAAATTCTTTTCTCCAGCACCTCTATGTGCATCACCATTAATGGTCACCAATCCCCTTCCTTTGGTCTATTTCGTTCCATCCTTCAGGGTTATTGAATTGCCGCCTCACTTTATGTGCTTCCTGCTGAAGGGTGTGGTTACTTGTTGGATAATTTTGTTTCCAAAAGGAAGGTTCGAGGCATCTCTTTGCCTAATTTTCTAGCCCAGTTGGTCAATGGAAACTTTGTCGATGACTCTTTTCTCACTCTTTTAGAAGAGGAAAACAACATTAAAGTTGCTCTGGATTTTCTTGAAACTTTTTTCCTTACCTCTAGCTCTACAATTCAATGGCATAAAACTTTGTGTTACAAGCAATCCATCTTGCCCAGTCCTCAATGGATTCAACACTACGACTATAAATAGATTGGTCCAAGTGAAATCTTTCAATTCTTGGGAGTTCCTTTTGCCTTATAGGCTTCTCCCACGGATCTTTGGCAAGTTGTTCTTTCTCGGATTAAGCAGAAGCTTTCTTACTGGATTACCAAGCCTCTCTCTGGTTGGTAAGTTCCATATTTTCTCTAAGGTGTTGGTTGCTACATATGTTTACTATTCTTCTTGTTGGCCTCTCTTGAAGGCTGCTTATGCTAAACTTGAAAATTTGTTATGTGACTTTTTGTGGGCCTCTTTTGAGACACACCGAGGGTTTCACCATGTTTCCTGGGAGTTTTTTTGCTTACCCAGAGACTTTGGAGGGTTTGGCTTGCTTTCTACTTGAGGACAAGGGATTTATCTTTGTGTTAAATGGATAATTAGAGCTCTTATTGGTGATGAGTCCTTGAAAATTCTTCTTAGGCATTGCATTTAGTTTGGATTTCAAACACACAGACCGACCTAGAAGGGGATTGGCTTTCAAACCCTTCTGGTTATGAGGGAGCCAATCTAGATTGTGGGAAATTTTGTGTCCAAGAATATTTGGAAAGCCTAGAAAGTTGTTAAGCCCTGGCTTCATTGGGTTGGTTCTGGTTTCCATGATGGGCTTTCGCTCAATCAATAGAACATGTGGTTGTCACCTCTTTTTTCCAATAATGGACAACCATTGGCCAAGTTACATTGGCTTAAGGCCCTAATATTTCATAAGAAAGGTATACAGACCTTGCAACACATGTTTCATAGACCCACAATGTGCAACATGTCATGGTAGGATTTATGTGCTCATTATAGGCTTCAAAACCAAGATTGTGACACTTATGATGGTCTAGTGAATGCCATTCTGGTTGATATACTTCATAAAGTAGGTATCTATGCCACCAAGCCCTGGTGGAAGGACTGGAAGTGGTACCCAGACACCCCTTTTAGGAATTACAAGCCTAGGCTTGGTTAACTGTGGCTTTTGACTCATTTTCCTATGATTGACAGTTTGAACTAGCAGTGGCATCTCCAGTCTTTTGTGTTAATGTTTGGCATAAATGATTCTCTTCCACTTGGTCTGCGAGTGTTGAGCCAAAGCTCACCCACTTTGTTTGGTGTATTATTTTCCAAGGCTTACCTGTGGGGTCTCAACTTGTCCACTTGGGGGTCCAAGACCCTCATTGCCCATTTTGTGGGCAAGTTGAGACATTTAAGCATATTTTTTGGTTTTGTACCAAAGCTCAACAATTTTGGAATTGGATTCATGACTTCTTTCGGCCATTCAGGCCAGAGCCGTTTTCTTGGCATATGATTATGTTGGGTGATTCTCCCAGGCTTCCTGCTAAGTATACCTAGCTTTGGCACACTTTTAGGGTGCAAATCTTCTTTAGTATTTGGAAATATAGAAATTCCTACATATTTTCTCATAGCCAGATTGATAAATATGTATCTCTATACTCTAAAGAAGCTATTTGTTCTAATGTTATTTCTCATATTCAAGTTCAAGCGAATAAAGTTGTGCTTGAGGTCTCTCACCTCTAGGTGCTTCTGGACCACTGGGGCAATGCCCCTTGCACTGTGGCTTTGGTTCCCTCTTTTCCTACCTCCTCTCATGGTTGGTTACCACCATGGGGCTAACGAGTGGAGTGGCTCTACTCATCCCCACTCTTAGGCTCCTCCCCATTGTGTCTCCCACCCTCCTAAGAAGTTGCATTCTCCTCCTCCATGAGCTAACATGGGGTGTCCCTCTAGAGGGATAGCGACAGGTGCCAGTGGCACTTCTGGGTGGCCCTCTGATACTGGTCCTAGTAGCAGCTTTGGTTGCCCAAATTATGTGAAATGGCTCCCACATTGGACTTAGCAATCTCGCCCAGGCATGAGGAAAAAGAGAAAGATAAAGAAAAATAAGATGGCGATGGTTGGGGTCCTCCTAGCGTCACTCTAGATCCTGTTATTATATGGGGGAAGAAACTAGATGACATGGACCCTCCACCCCCTGCTAGCACTGCTCTGGTTGCTTAATGGTCATTTTATTTTTTTATGTTTTTAATGTTTATTACTTTTTGGGCTCGGCCTATGTGACTCTAGACTTCTGGGCCTCTGCCCATATGACTCTCAGGGTGTGCCTTTTTACCATCCACATTTTTTGTGAATTTGTATTTCTATCTTATTTTTTAATATAGATGCATGCATATTCATCAAAAAAAGGTTTGTGTCTTGCTCTTGTGGTATGAGGTGATAAAGTCCATAGATATTCTATATGTTGTAACTTGTGGACAGCCAATAAATGTTATGTTCATGTGTTATAACATGTGGAAGGACAACAAATGTTGTGTTTGTGCCCCAAGTATGTGATATAGGGTATCCAACTAGGGTAAGGGTGAGATAGATGTTATGATGATTCATAGGATGATCCACCTATGTGTACCATTGTGAAAATTTTATGTGTGTAAACTAATAGCATGAATATGATGTCAAGTTTTGGTGTATTGATGTATGCTTGTTGAATTAAATGTGTAAGTCATGTTATAGGCTTATATGCACATATTTTATGTGATTTTATCCCCTAGTTTCAAAATTCCAAATAGATTGAGAGCATGCTACCGTGATCAAAGGGGTTGAGGGATAGAGGGCCTCATTAGAATGTTATGATTCTTAATGGATGTTAGTCCCTATTGTAAGAGGACTTCCATAAAAAGGTAGCATTTCTCCATGGATGTTGTCCTTGCACCACTCTCCCATATAGTAGAAACACACTTGTTATTTCATAGTGCAAACCTACTCCTAGAGTCATGTATTCTATGGATTGAGGATGGACCCTAAAGTGCTAGAGTCTTGGGACTACTTTTTCTTTTAGTTATCAATACATGGAATTTTAGTAATGTGATTAGTAGAGACAACTTCCAAATTCATGAGATGTTTACATCATGACTACTAGTACATGAGTTAAAGTTGGGTAATTATGGATCATTCATAATTTTAGAGATACAATTAATTATGTGGAACATTATAATTTAATTCAAACATGTATTAGAATTTGAAAATTATTTTCTAGATTAGCACAAGATATTTCATTGATGCAGGAGCATCTAGTGGTGTAAGGGCAATCTTGCATCACCCAAAAATAGTTAAATTTCAAGTTTCTTGGTTTTTAGATCTTTTTACATCTTTGGATACCCTTTTCGTCATAATGAAATTCCCAATTTATGGTTTTTATTTTCTATTCATGGGTTGAAAGATATTGCAGTTTTCGTTTTCCAGATTTGCACCTGAAAATCTTCCAAGTTAGATTTGAGGCACTTAGATTTCCTAGAATGGCCCCGAAACTTGCCAAAATCGGCGTAGTGGATTTTGAGACCTTTCCAATAGTTCAAAAGGTTTGTGAATTGGAGTTCCGGATCAAAAGTTATGGCCCCGGGAAGTTGGCGCACTTTCTAGAAGATACAATTGCAAATGTTCTTTTGAAATTTGAACTTCAATTCGTTATTTTCGGTGCCAAAACCGCCTAAACCTAAATTTGAATGTTGTTTAGGCTCCAAACTAAAGAGGAGCTCTATTTAATGGCGGGTTTCTAATTTTTGGGTAGCTTTTTGGGGACAAGCTCGCATATTGCGAAAGGGTTATTTTGTTGCTTTTTGTAACTTGCATGTATTGTAGAACTTGGGGATTTGAGATCCTCTGCATGTAAGAAGCTCCATTTTCCGAATAATAAAATTATTCTTTTGTTTGTGGGTTATTTTCTGTGTCTTGGGTTGTGCCCTCATCAAGTGGTATCAGAGCAGGTTTTCTTGAGGGTGTGGACAGATCACCGATCGTGAGGTAGATCGCACCAGGACAGTGGTTGTGGGTCAAGGTCAAGAAAGATGCCTCCAAGAGTGATGCTTGGTAGGCATGGTGGTGCCAGAGGTGGTCGACGCAGCATAAATGATGGTGGAAGAGATGCACTAGCAACCCTCTAGAGACAGATTGATGCGTTACAAAAGCAGTTGAGAAGAGGGTTAAACTCGAGGGAGGAAAGTGAGGATGAAGGAGAGGAAGAAGAAGCAATTGATCAAGACCAAATGCAGCTAATAAGGGCCATTTTGAAGATCGGGAAAAGACCCAGAGCAAAAGTCCCCAGTTATTCTGGAAGTCTGAACCCGGAAGAGTTGATCGACTGGATCAACGAGCTAGAAGAATATTTTGAGTATGAGGAAATAGATGACCTAGATCAGGTTAAGTTTGCAAAAATGAAGCTGAAGGGCCATGCTAGTATTTGGTGGAAAGAGGTCCAGTTGGAAAGAAATCGAAGAGGAAAAGGCAAGATCACCAGATGGGATCATATGGTAGAGAAACTGAAGAAGCAATTCATACCAGTGGACTACGAGATAGATCTATTGAAGAAATTGCAAGGGTTGAAGCAAGGAAGCAGATCTGGAAAGAATATACTAAAGATTTTCACAAGATAATCATCAAAACATGTCACACATAGGCCAATAAGGAGAAGGTAGCCCGATATCTTAATGGGTTACGACCGAGCATTCAGGAGGAGTTAAGCCTAGTCAGAATGACCACCATTGAGGATGTGTATCAGTTTGCTTTGAAGGTGGAAGAGAAGCTGAACAAAAGATTTGATGGCAATCAAAAAGGATGAGGAGGTCAAAGCGAAAGGGGCAATGGAAGACCTTCAGGAAGCGGAAATGATGATGAAAAGAAAAGTGAAGATGTGGGTACCAAATGGGCTAAAGGAATGACAATCCTATCAGCCTCGATCAAAATAGTGGGTGATCAAAGAGGTAGAGGACAAGGGAGATATGGACAAGGATCTGGAAGAGGTGGTTTCAGAGGAACGTGTTTCCAGTGTGGTGAAGAAGGGCATCGAGCCTATGAATGTCCACAACACCAAGGAAGGGCAAACAAAAGGCCAGAAGGTCGGAAGGTTGCACATGCGTACAGGAGGCCCAATTTGAACATCTCGTGATGATGCCGGAAGGGGAGAAGCCCTAGTGATTAGGAGATTCCCAGCGGACTCGAGGAAAAGGAACCAGAAGTTCGTGAGGGAAGACCCTGTCGCCACAAGGTGCAAGTGTGGAAAGAAAATGCTGTGATGTCATTATTGATGGTGGGAGCACTAATAATCTGGTGTCTGAGGAGATGGTCACAAAGTTGAAGCTGAAGAGGGAAAGGCATCCGCATCCATATCAGATTACCTGGTTGTAGAAAGACCACAAAGTTTTGGTCAATGAGCAGTGCCTAATAAAGTTCAAGATCGAGCTACCATGATGAGGTATTTTAGGATATCATCCCATGGATGCATGTCAGCATGTTGTTGGGGAGGTCATGGTAGTTCGATAGGCGAGCTATACATGATGGCTATGCAAACACTTATTCCTTGAAAAAGGATGGGGTTCGTCACAAGTTGAAACCCCTGAAGGAGACCGAAGAAAAGGTATGCAGTAGTGCTAGAATTTATTATGTAGATGGAAGAAATTTTTTAGAAGGTATGAAGCATGAGTGTGTGTGTTATGCATTGATTCCTAGAGTGAGTAAGGAGGATAGTGAGAAGGTTCCAGAAGAAGTTTCTGGGATGTTGGATGAGTTTCAGGATATTGTTTCTGATAATGTACCCGAGGGTTTACCACCAATAAGGAAGATTAGTCATCAAATTGACTTGATTCATGGAGCCAGCTTTCCAAAATAAGGTAGCCTATAGAATGACTCCAGCGTATAGTAATGAGGAGTTGAACAGACAAGTTCAAGAGCTGTTGAGAAAGGGCTTGATACGGGAGAGTTTGAGTCCATGTGCAGTACCTGCAGTATTAGCACCAAAGAAGGATGGGGAGTGGAGGATGTGTACAAATTCCCGAGCCATAAACAAGATAACAATCAAGTACAGATTTCCCCTGCCAAGGATGGATGACCTGATAGACTGTTTGAGTGGAGCTCAAGATTAGCCAAAATTGATCCAAGAGTGGATATCACCAGATTCCTGATCTGAGGGAGATGAATGGAAGACTACCTCAAGACCAAAGAGGCCCAGACGCAGTGGTTAGTCATGCCTTTTGGGCTAACCAATGCACCGAGCACATTCATGCGGCTCATGAACGAGGTACTAAAAGAATTTCTGGGAAGTTTTGTTATTGTGTATTTAGATGATATTTTGATTTTCAGTAAGATGTTGGATGAGCATCTTATGCATATTCGAAGAGCCTTTGAGAAGTTAAGAGAAGAGAAATTGTTGATTAATCTGAAGAAGTGCAGTTTTGTGAAGAGGGAGCTAGTGTACTTGGGGTTTGTTGTCTCAGCAGAAGGTCTCAAGATGGACCCAGAGAAGGTGAAGGCTATTCTGGAATGGCCTACCCCAAGAACTCACCGAGGTGTGAGATCTTTCCATGGTTTGGCTAGTTTTTATAGAAATTTCATTAGAAAATTCAAGAGTATTTGTGTGGGACCCCTCGAACAATGAGAGGGGATGGAAAAAAAGAATTCAAGTGGAGCAATCGGAGCGCAAAAAGTTTTGAACTATTGAAACAGAAGGTGACAGAGTAACCTATTTTAGCCCTCCCAAATTTCAATAAGGTGTTTTAGGTGGATTGTGATGCTAGTGGTTGTGCCATTCGAGCAGTGTTGAGCTAAGAAGGTAAGCCCATTGCCTATTTCATTGAAAAGTTAAATGATGCCAAGAGAAAGTATTTTGTATATGATCGTGAATTTTATGCAATAGTTCAAGCATTAAAGAAATGGAGACATTATTTGTTGTCAAAGGAATTTGTTCTATATATTGATCATCGGCTTTGTAGTACCTAAATAGTTAGGGAAAATTAAATCAGAGGCATATGAAATGGGTAGAGTTTTTGCAGAGTTATACCTTTGTTTTGAAACATAGGAGTGGGAAGTCAAATAGGGTTGTAGATGCCTTAAGTAGAAGGCATACATTGATGACAAAGATGCAGATTGAAGTGGTTGGGTTCAATGAACTCAAGACACTGTATGTAGAAGATCCTGATTTTGCAGAGGCTTGGAAAGCTTGCAAGGAACTTGTTACAGTAAACAGGACAAGGTGGCTAGATTTCATAATCCAGGATGGCATGTTATTTAAGGGAAGTCAATTGTGTATCCCGAGAAGTTCTATGAGGGAGAACCTGATAAAAAAGAAGCATAGTGGAGGAATAATAGGACATTTTGGTCGGGATAAGACCATTGCCATTATCAGTGAGCATTATTATTGGACTCAGTTGTCATAGGACGTGAAGAAGTTTGTACAAAGTTGCATGGTATGTCGGATGGCTAAAGGAGTGAGCCAAAATATAGGCTTATATCAGCCCTTACTTGTGACAAATAGGCCATGGGAGGATATAAGTATGGACTTTGTTCTTGGCTTGCCAAGGACACAACGAGGGAATGATTCAGTCTTTGTGGTGGTTGATAGGTTTTCGAAGATGACACATTTCATTCCATGTTAGAAGACCCATGATGCAATCCACATTGCTAACTTGTTCTTCAAAGAGGTGGTGAGGCTACATGGTCTGCCAAAGAGTATTGTTTCAGATCGTGGCACCAAATTTGTGGGGTACTTTTGGATGGGACTTGATCTTACCCCAGGTAGAATTTTTTTACAACAATTTTGTCAACAGAAGCACTGGTAGATCACCGTTCTAGATTGTGTATGGAGGTAGTCCCAGAACGGCTCCAAATTTGAGGAAGATGGACCAAGAAAAGAAAATAAATGCTGAAGCCAAAGATTTTGCAGAGCATATTAAGAATATACATGAGAAGGTACATGAACACATTAATAAGATGAATATGCAATATAAGGCTAATGCAGATCAAAAAAGGAGGAATAAGGAGTTTCAAATTGGCAATGAAGTAATGGTCCACTTGAGGAAAGAAAGGTTTCCCGTGGGAACCTATAACAAATTGAAGATGAAGAAATTCAGTCCCTGTAAGATTTTGAAGAAGCATGCTTCAGGGAATGCATATGAGGTAGAGTTGCCTGATGGAATCAACATTTCCCCTATGTTCAACATTTCAGATTTGACAGAGTATCATGAAGGTGGAACAGAGGAAACACTAGCAATAGGACAATATGGCATTCCAGCACCTACTTCAAAAAGGGAGGAGATTGAAGCAATCTTAGATAGTCGTGTGGGAAGGAGTACCAGAAACAAGCAGTCTGAAGAATATCTGGTGAAATAGAGAGGAAGGCCTATGGAAGATTCATCCTTGTTATCTAAGGTAGTGGTTGACTGGTTGGGTTTTCCTCAACCATATGAGACGTGATGGGGTCACTTTTCAAATTACCCTGGGTGTCTGATGCAGGAGCATCCAGTGGTGTAAGGGCAATCTTACATCACCCAAAAATAGTTAAATTTCAATTTTCTCAGTTTTTAGATGTTTTTACATTTTTTGATACCCTTTTCGTCATAATGAAATTCCCAATTTATGGTTTTTTATTTTCTATTCCTAGGTTGAAAGATATTGCAGTTTTAGTTTTCCAAATTTACACCTGAAAAATCTTTTGAGTTAGATTTGAGGCACTTAGAGTTCTTGGAATGGACCTAAAACTTGCTAAAATTGGTTTAGAAAATTTTGAGCACATTATTGACTTCGAGACCTTTCCAATAGTTCAAATGGTTCGCAAATCGGAGTCCTAGATCAAAAGTTATGGCCCCGGGAAGTTGGCACACTTTCTAGAAGATACAATTGCAAATGTTCTTTTAAAATTTGAACTTCAAGTTGTTGTTTTCAGTGCCAAAACTTCCTAAACTCAAATTTGAATGTTGTTTTGGTTCCAAACTAAAGAGGAGCTCTATTTATGGGTGGGTTTCTAATTTTTGGGTAGCTTTTTGGGGACAAGCTCGCATGCGAAAGGGTTATTCTGTAGCTTTCTGTAACTTGCATGTGTTGTAGAACTTGGGGATTTGAGATCCTCTGCATGTAAGAAGCTCCATTTTCTGAATAATAAAATTATTCTCTTGTTTGTGGGTTATTTTTTGTGTCTCGGGCTGTGCCCTCATCATTCATTATGCAACATAATGGAATAAGATTCAATAATAGAGATAGTGTGATGTGGTGATGATATATGCACATTAGTAGGATATTTGGTATGGAAAGTTACAGTGATGTTAGCACCTTTCTTAGGAAATTTTCATATAGGAGCAATGATAATAGTATTTATTGTAAACACACCCTTAATGTCAATGTGAGACTAGTAATGTATGTATGTTGTGAATTAGAATGGATTTGTAGTGTAGGAAATTGTATACCTTTACAATTTCACACTATGTTTGGGTCCCTTAATTTATTGGACTTAATTAAGCTTCTAATTTTTCAAATTATGCATTCCAAAGCCTTATTTTTCCCCTTTCAAAAAAGGGGAACCAACAATTTAATATTTTAATCACCATGGATTATGTGTGTTCTGGACTTATAGGCTAGGACCCATTTTCCCTTGGGTGAGTGGGTCCCATTTAAGTCATACGACCCATTTTAAAATATTTTTTTAGCAGCATTTTATTGATTCAAATTCAAGTTGTAAGTGTCGGATTTTGGAATCTAATTTTTGGGAAATTAGATAAACACCTATAAATACATAGTCATTTTATCATTTGAAATCACCTAGAAAGAATACACTTTATGAGAGTAATTCTATGATCAAATATTATTGTCAAGAGCATTCAAGAGTAGATTTATCAGTCATT
Source organism: Sequoia sempervirens (assembly GCA_007258455.2). Classification (NCBI taxonomy): domain Eukaryota; kingdom Viridiplantae; phylum Streptophyta; class Pinopsida; order Cupressales; family Cupressaceae; genus Sequoia; species Sequoia sempervirens. The sequence goes on along the minus strand of VDFB02270651.1, from coordinate 384,597,875 downwards.
TTTTGTAGCAGATCAAGATCCTATCATCATGTTCATGATTATGTGTGTTCATGTCATCTTGTGAAGGCTAATATGCATTATTGATCCTAAAGCATCCAAGCATTTCAAGTGTCCAAATCAATCAAGCAAAGAAAGATCTAGTTCCTTGGAGAGATGTGTTTGTCTTTAGTTCTTAAAGGGAATCCATTGAAGGGTGGTGAGTTTTAGAAAGCAATGGTCATTCATCATTTCCTTCTCTTTGTCATTTATCTTTCTATCAAGGTTTAATCACTAAACTAGGGTTTGACTAAGGAAAACCCCAATTCGAACAAAATAATTTTTCCCTCTTTGTGTGTATGCATATTATAGGTTGAAGAAAGATAGGAGATCTCAAAGGAGCAATTTTTCATTATTGCACAAGTTGTCATCAATGTTGTCAAGTCATGGAAACTAGGTTGTAGACTTTATTTTCAACTTTTCAACAGTGGGACCTATGTCAAACATAAGCCAATATCTAGTATTAGAGGACTGTCAAAAGTTATTTTGGAATCCCTAACCAAGACACATTCACCCAAGGGCAAACCATTCATTCAACAGGTCTCAAAATCAAATTTTGGTGATAGGTGCATGTGTCTAGACACTTCTTAGATCTACTTGCAAACTATTATTTTTCTTTCTGTACTTTTGGGGATTTTCATTTTATGTATTAGGTCTTATTGTTCAATTAGTTTGAGTGCTTCAAATAATTTCAATTTAATTCCAAATCTTACTTATTGTCCTAAGGACTGAGATCTAGGTCTAATTGACTCACCATTGAGGTTGAAATTCAATCTTTACACCTTTTGATCTCTTTCCTAATGAAATTCCCTTGGTGAAAGACACCTATTGTAATCCTTAAACTTGTATATAAAAAATAAAAACCTTTAGGAATCTCCTTTTCCCACCATTTTATAGATGTGTTTGGCAAGAACACTTTTAGTGATAACTTTTCCAAGAAGCCATCTAAGTTTGAGGGTAAGTCTAAAGGGAAAGAAAAAGACAAAGATAAAGGCAAAGGGAAGAAGACAGCTACAGCTAAGAAAGAGGGTGAGAAACCCACGTGCTCCCATTGTAAGAAAGAGGGGCATGATGATTCAAGATGTTGGAAGCTTCATCTTGAGTTGAGGCCGAAAAGATATGGAGGTAGTAAAGGCAAGCAAAAGACTACTACAGTAATTCAATAGGATCTTGGTTCTGACTCCGGAGATGAGACAAAGATTGTTGCTACCAGAATCCAAGGTAAAGGGAAAGGTATATCTCTCTCTTCTGATGCAAGTTTTTCTAATGCCAGTGCAAGTACAAGTAAAGAATCTTCTCCTAAGGCTGATAAGCAAAGAAATGAATTGTTTCACATTCGTGTTGTAACAAAACACACTAATGTTGATACATTGTTTGATACGGGTTCCCAAGTCAACTTAATATCTGAGGAAGTGGTAAAGAAATTAAATTTGGCTACAACACCTCATCCAAAGCCATATCCACTTGGATGGGTTTGCAATGATGCATAATTGCAAGTAACTAAACAATGTAAATTGAGATTTGCTATCACTGCAAACTTTGTTGATGAGGTAGAAGTAGATGTAGTTCCTTTGGATATTTGTGGGCTTGTGTTGGGAAGTCCTTATCTTTATGACAAAAAAACAATCTTTTATAGGGGGGGAAATAAGTATCATCTTTTTAAAGATGGGGTGGAATACATTGTACAGGCACATAAGGTGAAGAATAATCTTACATTAGTTAATGTTGGTCAAATGAAGAGGTTAGTCAACTCAAGTAAGAACTTTGTATTAATTCTTGTAAAAGCCAAAGAAGATGATAAATCTGAGGCATTCAAGGGGTGTGACCCAAAACATAAAGCTGAAATGGTCAAAATTATTTCCTCTTATGATGACTTGTTTCAAGAACTGAAGGGGTTACCACCCAAGAGAGAGATACAACATGAAATCCAGTTACAGTAGGATGTGCCACTTCCTAATATCAGCATGTACTGTTTATCTATTATGTAGAATGAGGAAATTAAAAAGCAGGTTCAGGAGTTGGTGGAAAAAGGAGTTATTCATCCTAGTACGTCTCCTTGTGGTTCTCCAATTGTGTTGGTCCCAAAGAAAGATGGAACTTGGAGGATGTGCATCGTCTACTGCGCCTTGAACAAGATAACGGTAAAGAATAGGTATCCTCTTCCCAGAATTGATGATTTACTTGATCAGTTAAAACATGCAGTTTATTTCACTAAGTTAGATTTGCGAAGTGGTTATCATCAGATAAGAATTGCAGAAGATGATATTTGGAAGACTGCATTTAAGAAAAAATAGGGACTATTTGAATGGTTGGTTATGCGTTTTGGGCTTTGTAATGCACCAGCTACCTTTATGAGAGTCATGAATGATGTCTTTCATCCTTTTATTGATGATTTTGTCATAGTCTATCTAGATGATATTCTTGTATTAAGTCAAACTTGGGAAGATCATGTAAGTCATGTAAAGAAAGTCTTTGATGTATTGAGAAAAGAAAAACTATATGTAAAGATGTCTAAATGTGAATTTGCTAAGACATACTTAGTGTACTTAGGCTATGTCGTAGGGGGTGGTCAATTGAAAGTAGACCCTACGAAGGTTGAAGCTATTGTAAATCGGCCTAAGCCAAGTATAGTCATAGAGGTCAGAAGTTTCCTAGGTGCAGTTCAGTACTGGAGGAAGTTTATTGCAAATTTCTCTTATATAGCATTGCCATTACATGCATTAACTAGTACGAGAGCAACTTTTCAGTGGGGAGGTTCACAGCAAAAGGCTTTCAAAACTTTGAAGGGAAAGTTGAGCACCACACCAATTCTGGCTTTACCAGATTACATCAACCATTTGAGATCAAGACAGATGCGAGTGGATTTGCCATGGGAGCAGTACTCATGCAAGGAGGTAAACCAGTTTGCTACCACTCTGAAACTTTTTAAGGAGCAGTAAGTAACTATCCCACTTATGATAAAGAACTTTATGCTTTAGTTCAGAGTGTTAAGAAATGGAAACATTACATAATGGGGAAAGAAACTGTAATCCACACTGATCACCAGCCACTTCAGTATTTGCACTCACAATCTAAACTGCAACAAAGTAGACACTTTCAATGGATGGGTTTTTTGCAACAGTTTCATTTGGTTATTAAGTATAAGAAAGGTACCCATAACAAAGTAGTAGACATGCTCTCTAGGCCTCCTATGATGAATTCTTTGATAATCCTTCATAATAGTTCTATGGTTCATGAAAGTTTTCAAGAACAATATGCTAATGATGAGAACTTTAAGGATATTTATGCTGCTTTAATGAAAGGTAAACATGTAGAAGAGAAAGATTATTATGTGCAGGATAAATTGTTATATCACTTGGGAAAATTATGTGTTCCAAGGGATGAACAAGCACGGGTTATTAGAGAAGCACATACCTCATTGATTACAGGACACTTTGGGGTAAAAAAAACATTGTCTTAGTTGTAGAAATATTGTTATTGGCCTCGTATGCAAGAAACTGTAACTAAATATATTAGAGGTTGTGTTATGTGTGCAACTAGTAAGCCTAGTGATAGGAAGTTGGGTTTGTACACACCTCTACCTGTACCTTCTCGTCCATGGGAAAGTATGTCAATGGAATTTGTTGGGGGATTACCTATGTCTAGGAAGGGACATGATTATTTGTATGTAGTAGTTGATCGGTTCAGCAAAATGTGTATTTTGATGCCTTGTAAGAAACAAGTCACTGCCAAACTGACAGCTCAGATGTACTTTCAATTTGTATGGGTTCATTTTGGGTTACCTACTTCTATTGTATTGGATTGAGATTCTCGATTCTTGGGGGAATTTTGGTCAGCTTTGTGGGGACTCATGGACACCAGACTGAAGAAGAGTACAGCCTTCCATCCGCAGACCGATGGGCAGACAAAGGTTGTAAACAGGACAGTTGTGCATCTACTTAGAGGCTACTTCAACAAGCATCCTAAGTTGTGGGATGAGAATCTTCATTATGTGTAGCATGCTTACAACCATGCAACACACTCTTCTACTAAGAGGTCTCCTTTTGAGACATGCTTTGGTTATGTGCCCAAGACACCGATGGATTTTGCTTTTGGAAAAGATGATGTTGAAGATGGATGCCATGATGCAGAGAAGGCTTTGAAGTTCATCTAGAAAGTCCAAGCAATTCATCAGGCAGTGGAAGCACAGTTGGAACAGAGCCAAGAAAAATACAAGGTTTTCCATGACAAGCATCGCACTAATCATCATTTTTCAGGTTGGAGACCGAGTTTGGTTACACATCAGCAAGGAAAGGATGCAAGGTGAAGGTAAAAAGATTAATCCAATCAGGTATGGTCCTTTTGAGATCCTTGAGAAGATTGGTACCAATGCCTTCTGCCTCAATCGTCCTCCATACATGCATATTTACTCGGTTGTCAATGTTGACAATTTGAAACTGTATGAGCCTCCAATGATCCTAGATGAAGTCATAGACATTCAAGTTCCATCAGTTGATGACCTTTCACCAGAGTACATGTCAAAGTTGCCAGAAGATGTTATTCTCGACAAGAATGTCAGAACTTCACGAAGAGGAGATGTTGAGTACCTCAAAGTGGGCCTGAAGGGGATGCATCCAAGCAAAGCAAGATGGATAGAGATTGGTAAAGTGAGGGAACTTTACCCTCACTTACTTTCCAAATAATCAAGCTTTCGAAGGTCCAAAAGCTCTCTAGTGGGGAGGCCTAATCCGGGGGACATTTTTCAGTGAAATTTGAAGTGTCTCCAATACTCTAGAATTTAGCACCATTAGAAAGGGTTTGACGTCCTGATTCCAATGCAACTTGAACAGAGAGAAAAGGAGTTTGTTTGCACAAATTACGGCAAGTCAAACTTTTAGTCAAACTGCCATCAGGGGTCATCCAGAAGGTGAAAAAATGATCATCTCAAAAATTGACAAAAGTAGTGTCAAATCGAAGGGCTTGTCGAGATGATTCCAGCAATGTTCGTTTCGTCAAAATCTTACAACGTATGCACAAGATATTGGGAGTCAAAGTTCGGTTGACTTGAGGTACAAATGATGACATCATCATGCTGACGTGGCAGTCCGTATTGTATGGATAATGACATGGATGAATCCTTGAATGACACATGGTAGACAACTCATCTTGTACAGACCAATCACAGTGCGACACGTGGCATCCGTACATCACCGTCAGCAGACACGTTGCAGCTTCGTCAGCGGACACATCAACAGGAGTGGGCGAATAACAGGGTGACATGTGTCGTTGGTTTTCGGTAGTTTGCAATTGAATGTCAGAACACAAATTTGTTGCAACGGGCTCGACCCCGTGATCTCCATGGAACCAGCTGAGCAGTTAGCCGTTGCGCTCGCCACATACTTTCAATAATATAGAGTGAAGGGTTGTTTTTATTATTTTGATTTTGTGGTGGCTAGTGGTAAAATGTGGCTGGCGGGGTTGGAACTTCCGACCACCCAATTAGTAAAAAGTCTAGCCATCGGTAGACCATGTAATAGTTCTTAAACATGTATAGGCCAGTCTTTATTTTGTTGAATGTTTGTAGGGGGAATGTAATACAAAAGGCCAATAAAGCCAAAAACAAACAAAACCACCCCAATTACTGAAACAAAAGAGGTCTTGAATTACAAAAGGAGTTGCATCTAAGTTGTTAGAGGGGATTAAGCATTTATTTTGATGGTTAGGCCTAATTAGGCATATTTCATGTATAAAAAGAGGGGTAAAGATTGGATTTCCTAAGTCCAGGTGGTGAGAACAGGAGAATGCTTGGGAGATATCGAAGACATTTCCGTACATCAGAGGAACATTATGCTGCTATGCTTAAGGGAGATAGTCTTGAAGCAATTGTAACTATTTTTGGAGTATAATCGAATCGGTCACTCTGTTGGAGAGGGGCCTGGAGACGTAGTCCTTAGGGACGAACTCTGTTATCAATTGTGTTTGTTCTCCTCTTTATCTTCTCTTTCTTTTCAGTTCATTATCTTGGCAATCATGATATATTAATTTGTTCATTTAAGCATGCTAATAAGTTATTGTTTACGTTAAGCATTCTGTAATCAATTGCCCTATATCCTAAATAGATCATGGAGATCAATAAAAAAAGCAATTTTTGCCTTCTCAGTTTATCTGCTTTATTGAGTGTGTTGGATGATTGACAAATTTACATGCGAGTTTTTCTTATTCCTTGTTAATATGTCTCATTAATAGCACTTTTAAGCAAAGGAGATATGTATATTGTAGGTTATAGGTTATGCTGGTGATGCAAACAATTTTAACTGTGAGGAGAATTTATCATCCTTCTAGGACTGTATGCATCGTAGCTTTCTTATGAAACATTTATGCAATATCATATGAGTATTGAGTTGTGCATATCAGTTTTTATTAGTTGATTGAAAACTATGTGTTAAGCAGTTGTTCATGTTTGAACAAATTTGGTGTATCACCATAGGATTAAATTTTGATTTTCATACACTCCTCCCTTTTCCTTGCAAAGATCAGTAGTTAGGTGATAGGTGACACCATAGGAAGCCGACCTTCTCTAGAGGTTGACCTCTGTCTACAAGAAACCCATAGCTTTAGAGGTCTTCCCATGTTACACTGAGGTGTTGAACATCGGGTTCAACAGGGTGCAATTTCAGTGGATAACATAACTATTATGGTGTTTTTTTAGACTTGTGGGTCTTCCAAATGACAAGTGGATATGGATTTGCAAGTGATTTTGTAGGTTTTACATGGTTAATCAAAACTTGTAGATTTGTAGATCTATAGGTAAAAAAAATTCCAGATTATGTTCTGGTTTATGTTTGGATATAATATAGTTGTAGTTATGCATGTGTCCTTCGTGCATGATGTGAGGAGGTTTCTAGCTTTCTTGGTGAGGAAATGTTGGTATATATTTTACCACGGGTTACTTGTGGGTTGTGAAGTTGGTGTGTATTTCATATTTTATAATCTTCTAGACAACGTGTTTCCTCTAAAGGATTTGCAGTTTTCATTTCTTTTTAAAAACTATGGGTTTGTATAGACCTAGGAAATTCAATTGTTTGAGATGAAATATGTGATTATTTGTTTTCCTAGATGTTTAAAGTGGATTTATATTTACAAGAGGATATGATTTTGTGAGTTTTACATGTTAATAAAAATTTGTGGCTTGTAGATCAGTGGAGACATTGTGTTCAAACTCTTAGAGTGTTTTGGATTAAAATAATTGCAGAGTTACATGAATACTTGATTAGTTCCTTGAATATAATACTCAGTTACATGGATTTTTTTGGAAAATCAAGTCTATTGGTGTTCTGGTGTTTGAGTCTTGAAATCTACATGTTATCTTCTTTGATATCTCATTTTTGTATGTTACTAATGTGATAATGAGTTTGTATGTTTTATTGGTTATGGATCTACAAGTCATGTACTTTGTGGATTAGATACCCATTAGCTAAAGTGAGATGACTTAGATATGGACAACCTATATCCATGAGATTGATTCAATATTGATGTATACTTTATTAGTTGGCCTTGTCTATGGTCATTTGTGCATTAGTATGTTGCATTAAGATGACAGTATGGATGATGTTTAGTCTATGGATAATTAGTTATAGGACTTGTAGCATGTTGTTTATCTTCTTATCTTGGAGATCTTGGTTATATTTATTATTTTGTGTTACTAATATTGCAAGTGAAGTATTTGATTGTGTTAGAGCCATGGAGAATCTTTATTTAGGATATGATTAGCATGATTCTATGGAGATCTCAGTATCATGATTCAGTGGGAGATTTGGTAGTGATGTGGATTCATCACTTGGTGATGGATGATCTTCTATAGTAATTGTTGGTGTTATGGAGGAGCTCTTGGATCTTGATGTTGCAATGAGATTTCTTTGATATTTTCAATCTTATTTTCAAGAGATAGTTATCTTTATGTGAATGAAGATGTTGACATCTTGGTTGACTATGGACAATCTTTTGCATCTTTGGTTAAGGTGTTGTTTTTTATGACTTGTCAGTCTTTGATAGTGGTCTGGTAAGTTCTCTTGATATTGATTATATTGGTCATGTGCTTGAGAGCTTCATGAGCTTCATGAGAGTGCAGTGTTGCATTTGGAGTTTAGTATGAGTTGATCAATTGCATATGCTCATGGATACTTGGAGAATTGGGTTAGGCAAATGTTGAGATGGTTACTCTTTGGAGGTTTAAACAAATTTTTTGAGAAGCCTTCACCTGAACATGAATGTGATTTCATGATGGACCTATAGAGGATATTTTTCTTGGAGTGAGTCATGATGACTTGGTTATCTTGGAGGAGCATTCTCATTCCCCACTCTTGGTCTACTTGGAATATAATCATTTGAAAGGTAGTCCATTTTGTTTTCATATGCATTTTTTTTTAATTCTTTGTCTTCTCATAAATATGGATATTGAGCTATGCTTTCTAGTTCAAGAGGTTTCCTTTGAGGAGTGTTTGACATGATTATCTCCTTGGGTATATGTTTTCGAATTATGAGAAGTTTAGTATTTGTTTTATTCCTATTTTTGGAATGGTTTTGAGTTTGGTATTCCTAGTTTAGAGGAGCTTAGATCCATGTGGTGATATTATATATATGTTATGTTTGATCTAATAAGATTGGATATTTTAGTTGTCACTCAGGCTTTTTGTATGGGGTTGTGAAGGAGATCTTACCTAGAACAACTAAGCACTTTGAGGTGTTGGTAGGACATGATTGGGATATGATTTACAGATTTTCTCTTTATTCAATGGCTTATTCCTAGAGGTTTGTGTTCACATGGTTCATTGTGTTGGACTTGGTAGAAATATGGTGATATGATATCAGAGACTATGCAATGGTTTGTGTTACATGTGTGGATCATCGTGATTGTTTTTTATTACATGTTTGAATTATTAGCCAAACCTTAGAATAAGTGTTGATTGGTAGACTGATATGCCATGATCTATTTTCAAATTTGATATTAGCCATGTAATGGGATTCATGGATGTGTATGTGACATGTTTTATACAAGGAGCTTTTGATTGTAGTTTATGGGTTGGATATGTTGTTGGCATGAGTTCTACTAATGTTTTAGACTTTTTGAGGTATGGATGATTGCACAAATTAGCATTTTTGTGGTTTTTATTTCTAAACATGTGGGTTTTTTAGTTGGATGTTAACAATCAATTGTTGTTGTTGTTCTAACTATTTAGGAACATTTATGTTCAATCTTGTTCTTGGAGGAAGTTTGGACTTCAGAGTTGTGTTATGGTAATGGGTTTGAAGTTGGGTACATTGTTGCTTCTATAAAGCTCATGAACACATTGGAGTTGTGACAATAACCTATAGCCTTTTTTATCACTTAGTTTGATGCTTGTGTTCTTTGGATTGGTGCATCTTCACCTTGGCTTGTTCCTTTTCTTTCATAGGTGAAATTTTAGAGGATGACAAGAGTTCTTGCTTGATATGGTGGACATCTTAGATGTTATTCCAAGTATCTTTTTAGTGCACAAGAGCATGTTAGATATTCATGTGGTTTCATGGATGGATATGATGATGTTGTTTTATTGTTTGGCTCCTAGTAGTTGAAATCTTGATGTTTCCCTTGGCTCTTCAAGGGTGTAACTTAATAAGTGGGAGAATGTTGGGATTAAGGTGTATCAACCTTTGAGTCATCGCATTAATTAATTGTTTATTAGGTGCATGTTAATTTATCCTAATGTATTAAACTTCCCAAGTTATCATTCGATTTGTAGGTCCTATTCGGGATGGAATCCTACATGGCAAGTGATGAGATATGGCAAGATCCTTGTTTTTTAGGGAAGTTGTTGTCCACTCTAGGAGGTATTTTTTTGAGGAAATTGGCACCCACTCTAGGAGGTCCTATTTTTTTAGGAGGTTGATTTCACATGTTTCCATATTGGTTACAAAACTATTTTGGAAATTTTCTATATTGACTTGAGAGTCTTGGTTAGTAGTTTCTATATCAGAACTGAAGAGGAATAAAACAACTTTCGGTATTATCTCTTTGAGACTCCCAAAATGAGGATAAGGTTGTTTTTGGATTATCAGGTTGTGTTAAAGCTCATTTTTTTTATCTTTCACAAATATTGGATTTGTAGAAGATTGAGGATGATTTTTTAGGCATCTATCTTGGTGCTCTATAAATATGAGAGTTTTCTTGAGGAGTTGAGAGGAGAATTTTTCATTGCAAGGTTATGCTGTCAAATTTCCTCCATAGAAGAGAAAGATGTAAACCTCCATGTTAAGGCTTAGAGCTTACAAGTGTATTGTAATAGTGTTTTTTGTAGATTAATACATTGGTTTGTTGCTTTAGAGTGCAAGATTTTACCCAAAAGGATTTTTCCCACATATATTGGTGTTTCTTCTATTCTATCTTTTATTATTTTATTCTTCTTCTTTCATTTTATTAAAGTAGTAATTTATATGTCATTATACTACTTAAATTTACAAACTACATTATCTTTCCTCTCAAGTTTAATGTGATGGAAAATCAACTATGTTAGTTTTTGTTACAATAGAATTGTAATATGTGCTCGCATCAAATTGTTGAAATATGATTTAAAAAGAAAAATAAGATATTGAAGGTGCATACTAGTTCTTCAATTTCTTTCTGGGTTCATCTTTCCCTCACTTTTTATCCATCTTTTTGTGGTCATCCTATCACATCTCCAAGCTTACCTCTTTTTAATTATCAATTCTATAGTCTAAAGTCAAAACTCTCCTCTTCTTCATGATGGATCACTAAGCATGATCTAAAATATCAAAATAAAAATACACATTGTTGAATCCAAAAACACTCTTACATATACTTTAAAGATTTAATAAAATATTACAAATTAGAAATATATTAAATAGATCATTTTAGCTAAAAATGCTACTAAGGTGTGTGTTGAGATGTTTATTCAATAGGAATAGTTATTAGAAAAGGTGAACTAGGTTTGGCCTATGAAGTGTGACAAACCTATAATCCAAATTGTGAAGTAAATATTTGAATTAATTAATCAAGATAAATCAAATTAATTAGATATGATATTTAATTAGTCTTGCTTATTCAAATTTTTAAAATTGATTTAAGTATGTTGATAAATAAAATACTTTTATTCTAATTAATTATCCTTTACTAAATTAATTAATATTTAATTTTAAATAATAAATTAGTTAAATTAGAATTGATTTGTAGTGCTTATTTTAGATTATTCATTATGCAAACTTTTAAAGTTAGAATTGAAAATTAAAGAAATAGGATAAAGCTAACACTTGTTTTATTTAGAATAAATTATATTATAAAAGTAAATTGATAAAAAGAAAATTAGTAGAATAAAATTTAATATTTAATTACTTGAGTTGAAATATAACTATGAATTATTGATATTATATTTTAATTAAAAATTATTTTTTTATTTTCCTCAATTTATGATTTTCCTAGTTGGGTTTTGAGAGCCTTTGAAAAGAGGTATTTTTAAAAAAGAAAATAGTTATAGAAAACTATGCATGTATAATTATAAATGATCATGTGAGAGATTTAGAGAATTTCGGTGTGATTTTTAAATTCAAGGGCTTGCGCTTCAAGGGTTTTATTATCTTCTTTGAATTTCAACTTGATATTTTTAAGAGGTTGGACTCATATGCGTAAAAGGATTTATAAAATATTTCAATTTAGTAACTAATAGAATTAAGATTATTTTTTAATGGATGATGGAGTGTTGTATGCATTCTATGTGCAAAAAATATGATCGCTTGCAATGAAAGAAACTAGAATTGGATAGAATTTACTATAGGAATCAATTTGGAAAAATTTGGAATATTAGAAAATGGATTTGAATGAATGAGAAATTTGTTTTATATTATTTTTGAATCTAACAAATTTAAAAATAAATTTTAGAGATGAAATTTTAGCTTGGTTGTCTAGGAAGAATGGATTCGCAACAATGAAAAACCTAACAAAAGATAGAAGAATTAATTTAAGAAACAAATTATTTATGATAGATTAAATTGGATAAAATTGAAAACATGTGAATTCTGATTTTATGGATCTAAAATTAGAAAATGAATTAAGGAAATTAAGCCTAGAATTGATGACATATGAAGTTTTTATGTGGAAACCTAGTGAATGAATTATAAACATGTGATTATATTTTTGATCAATTGAAACTTGTGAGTGATTCTATGAGGATTTTATGGTTGTACTTTATGATTTATTGATAATCTAGGACACCATATCTATGAGCTAATAACAATTTAGACTGAAATAGGATTTTGGAGAAATTGTGAACTGGTGAGCTAAGCAATTTAAATTGGGATTACATTTTTTAAATAATCATTTTAATTTAAATATAATGAAGTTGGAGTCAAATATAAGTGTCTAATAATAATTTGGAAGTATGTTATTTATTGGGATTTGTTTCTTCCAATCATATGGGACCTTTCTTATGTCTAGACTTTCGTGTTTACCATTTCTCATTTTAAGAATGTAGAAAGGACTAGATATACCCTAAGAAGACACTTGGTTCATGATGCAAGAAATCTTGCCTACAATTCTCTACACTTCAAACCTCACACAAATATTTTAAGAAATAAAAAAAACAAGACACCCAAAATTAGTAACACAAGCAATTCTTATTGGCTTAATAACACTTGCAAGTCACTATGAAATGCACACAATGAAGTCACTATGAAATGCACACAATGAAAAGAAGGTACAAAGACATCCTTGAAGACTGATATTACATGAAAAAATAGAGATAAATATCTTGCTACAGGAAAGATTATCAATTAAACCCTTGCATTCAAACCACCTCCAAATTCTTGCAACCTCCTTCCTACAACTACACACAAATTCTGAAAATCACAATACACATTCACCAATGTCTGCAGCAAATGTCTTGCTACTAATATTTACCTTCCAACAACAATATCCAAGTTTTAAAATTCCTTCCAAGAGATGCTATGCCCAAAAATTTATCTTGCGAAAATCTGGAACCTCAAAAGTCAAGACCCTTTCCAAAAACAATTAACCAAAATCAATACCAAAACCTCCAAAAATCCACTACCAAATCCCACGCCCCTCTTCTAAAAAATTCAATTAATTTTCAGCAAAGGAGCTTCTTGTAACTCCCAATGCATGTTAAATTCAATCCCTCCAAGGCAAGTCTCCACTAGTTGATACCGTTAATCCTCCACTCTCCAATTTTAATAGTATATTCAAATTTCCACCTCCACTTAGCCTAGGAGTCCAAATCATGCCTATAGCACGATTTTTAATTAATTAAAAGTCAAAATTTCCTCATCTCCAAATTCCAATGCCTAGGTTTACCTTTTTTCACATTAAACTAAATAACATTAATCCTAGCACACTTCCCAAGATAAAAAATCAACCCAAAACATGTCCAATTAAAATAATTTGATTTTAGGACCTATCAATATCAAATTCACTCCAAAATAATCATGAAAATAAATTCACAAAAAAAAAAGAACAAAAACAAATTTTATCAGTTAGCTGGCAACCATGGATGCACCTACATTAGGCCATTATGTCCTGAATATTATTTTCGGTACATCCCTAACCCCTAGGGACAATTGTGATACCTATAGCTCCAAAAAAATCTAGAATTTCTAATATGACACTAGGAAAAGACACATATGCAAGGCATCCATCCCCATGAGGATAGACCACTACATAGGGTAGTGGATAGAGGCCATGTCTATAATTTAGGCATTTGAAGACCAAATTTAATGTATAGGCTCTATTGAACAATAGACTATGTTTATGATGTTTTTAACTATTATGGAATAGAATAGATTGTGTATGATTCAATACAAGTTTTAATTTCTAAGATGAAATTATAGATTGGCTTAAGTGGTCTTCTAACAAGGTTTGTTGATTTTTTAAATCATTAAAGTGAGTTGCAATTAATTTTTTGAACTACATTATTAGTGAGTAAGCCTAATGGGAACTCGAACCTAAGCTTCTATAACACTTGTGTATTTTGACCTTACTAGGTTCTAGTGTGTTTGATCCTTGTTGGGAACTCAATCCCATGCTACAAGTATACCTTTAAGCATGATTAAGTGGTTTGTGTGTATTGTTTGTAAGAGTGTGAGTGTGAGTTGGAACTTATTCCCTATGATATTTTTACATATAAGTATTTCATTTGTGTAGTTTCATAAATTGTCACGCTTGACAATTTCAAACTAGATTTTTCTACCCCTAAATTATTGAGCCTGATTGGGTCTATAATTTCTTAAATTATGCATTCTACAACCCATTTGTACCACTTTCTGATAAATTATAAGCATTGGACAAATGAAACCATTTAATATTTTATCCCTAATACTTAATGTCTTGGAAAATAGGGTCAGGACCCATTCGCCCTAGGGTGTATGGGTCCCCATATTTTTTCAAGGACCAATTTGGATATGTTGATTTCAACATTTTACCATTAAAAATTCAAGTTGTAAATGTCGGCTATCAAGATTTATTTTTTAGGAAATTAGAGAAATGCCTATAAATACCTAGTTATTGCATCATTTGAAATCTAAGTGAAATTATCTAGCAAGAGGTGAACATTAAGATGATTAAGAGGATTCAAGAGCAAGTCAAGAGCAGCATTCTAGTGATTTATTGCAACAATTCAAGATACAAGCATCATGTCAAAGTGTATGTGAGTTCATATAACGTCAAATTATCATTATTTTACAAAGGCTAACCACTTTTGTAGGTCTCCAAAGCATTCAAGAAAATCAAGCAAGAAAGATCCAAGACCTTGAAGTGATGTGCATGACTTCATGTTATCTATCGAAATTGCACCCTTATCAAGTTGCAGAACTTGATACTTCAGAGAAACATGGGAACTTTTCCAGGTTGTGGGTCACCTAAAAATGGAAAAGAACCTCCAGAGAAGGTCGGCTTCCTTTGTGTTATCACCTAACTATTGATCTTCGTAAGGAAAAGGGAGAAGGAGTGCATAAAAATGAAAACTAAACCCTATGGTGATACACCGAACTAACAAGAATCATGAAATAAAATAGATGAACATACCCCTAGAAAACTAATGATAGTTATTTCATTTACTCAACATATTTTTGTGAACTTATGTATAATTCATGAAAAGGATTAATCTGCATATATATTTTAAGAAGGAAAGATGAATTTCACAACTTTAAAGTTCAAATGTAGATTTAGAAAACACGGTTCAAAACTTAAATAATCTAAAAAAAAAATGAAAGTAATATGGACACTCACACTGGTTTCCAAGGTAATCTCTGTATTTTATATTCCAAATTCCAAATGAGTTACAAAGCATACATTAGCTGAGAAAGGATTTGAGAAAAATCACTAACTCTCAAGAATGCATAATCCGAACTCTTTTACAAAGAGGCAAAAATGCCATATATACAAAAAAGTGTCGGCCCCTTCCCTAGGGCTTACAAAAATGAGTTGATTGCTGAACACGTCAGCCCTCAGATCTTTTGGAATAGAGTTAATGTTGCATTCAATCTGCATCCTCGTGTCCATGTTAGTGAAGGATCACTCCCAGGATGGTCTTTTTGATCTTTTGCAACAACCGCATTAACTTTTGGCCTCCGCGTCCACCCTCGAACCTCCATCAAAGCCGCCTTGAATGTTGTTGTTTTGATAATCATAAATGTCAATCTACTCCTCTAGTAGACACCACAACTGTCATTGTGTCTTAAGGTTTTTTCCTTTCTGTTGGCTTTCTTCTTGCTCCAGATCCTTCTGCAAGTTGACCCCTTTTGGAAATAGCATCAAATTTTCCCATTAGATCTCCACACCATTGCTTCCCTGAGCTGCTCCATCACTTTTGATCTTAGAGTAAGTCCATGTTGTTTATGTTCTATTGATCTTCTTTACAGGGGTAGTCAATCAGTCAAACTACCAATGGTTCACCTTTAGTTCCCTCTGATTGGTTGAACGCATGCCACTTAGACTTTCCAGGCGGTCAAAGGCTACTCAAACGGAATCGTATGTTGGTGAGACACTTACCGTGTCTCCTCGATGTGATTATACTCTACAGCAGCATCAACATAGCATACAACTGTCGGTGAGACCTCATCTCGAATGCAAAAGTTATATCGATATCACAAAAACCATCAACAAGACAATCATTATTGGCTAGACATCATAGCGAGTCCTTAGGAGTCCTACCGTTGTGCTCCTCTGTTGGCAAAACATCTGTATTCAGCAAGACACCGTTCAGTTGGTAGGAGGTCACAGTGAGTTCCCATTAGTCATATCGATATCCCTTTCCATTGGCAAGTCCATCACTACTGGCAAGACTCCCCTCAGTCGGCAAGACTTCTTATCGAATGCAAACTCTTCGGCTAGGAGTCCTACCGTTGCCACATATCTATCGGCGAGACTTTATTCTCTCGGCAACCTCATATCGAGCCCTTCATCCTTCGGTAAGACACCATTTGTTGGTAAGACATTACACCAAAGCAAACCCCTTATGCTGAACTCAAACCTTTCTGCGAGACTTTGCTTGGTCGGCGAGACATTACAGCGAAGCCCCCACTTTTGGTGAACTCTGGCAAGTCGGGAAGACTTCTCCCAAAGGAACCCTTCTTTCGCGGAGACCATCACTTGTTGGCAAGACATCATGCTGAACCCTTCATCTTTCGGTGAGCTTGGACCATTTTGGGGAGACTCCCAGCCTGTCGGCAAGACATCATGCCAAACTCAAAATATTATACCGAAGGCATCATCCTTCGGTGGGACTTCCTCCATTTGGCCGGACATTACGGAAAACTCAAACCTTTCACCAAGACCCTTCATAAGTCGGCTAAACCTCTCTCTGAGCGCAAACCTTCTCCCCGACACCAACTCCTTTTGATGAGACTTCGCTTCTTTGATGAGACGTTACCCTGAAGGAAAACCTTTTGGCGAGACTCCCCCATGTCGGCAGGACAACTCCCCGAAACCATCCCACTTCGGCGAGACATCAGCAATCGGCCAGACCTCACACCAATGCTACCCCCTTTCACCGAGACTTCTATCAGTCGAGAAGACTTCTCCCCAAACCCAAATTCTTTCGGTGACACTAGCCTTGTGCACAATGGTCGGCGAGACTTTAGCATGTCGGGGAGACATATAAAAACCCATGGCGATTAAAATGTCTAGCTGATCGGTATATTTCAAGTGAATAGAACCACACTGCTAGTCGGCAAGACAATAGGAGGGTCTCAGTGACTTTCTTCATCAGGAGTTTTATGCCAAATCTGATTGAGGCATGCTTTCTAACATAATTCCTTGAGAAATATCAATGGGTGTATGATTTAATCCTACACAACAATGTCCCCATTTGGCCTTCATGAACACCTGAAACTTAGATTTCCCTACCTGAATGATCCCGTAGGTGAAAATCAGGTAACATTTTTGGTGACCTCAGCTAGATGTTTGTCTGCTAAACATGCAAACCAGTGGCCTAGACTTGTCCATTAGGCATGGAGTCACTTGATAACTTAGAGGTTGACTTAAAACATTAGCTTTGTACATGGCTCAAACGCATCCGTAACTCAAGAAACAGATCACTTAGACATTTATGAAAACAGGAAACTACAAAAGTGAAACTATTTACTGTGTTGGAACAACACTTATGGAATCAAACAACAAAAAAAAAAAGCACAACAACACTTATTGAAAGCATAAAATCTAACCTAATATGTGCAATGATAAATCATACCTCAAAACAGCATTTGAGGTGAATCCCATTAACTGGGATTGGTAACTTTTCTCCATCCATGTTTGATAACTAGAATGCATTATGCTCTTTGCACTCAGTAATAGTAAACAAACCTGCCCAGAAATGATCAAACTTTGTGTGCTTTCCTGGTCCACTCTTTAGCACATCCCACTTGAGAACAATATCGCCTTCTTTAAAAAATTTGGTTGTAGCTTTCTTATCAAATGTTCACTTTTTTTGGAGTTGATCATACTCCAAAGTTTGCATTGCCTTATCTCTTGATTCTCCAAGCTCCATGAGCTCTACATATCTCATAGACATCGGGTCCTGTTCTTCATACATCTCCAACTGGTGAATAATGTCTAAAGTTGGAAGCTCCACAGACAGAGGTAATCTAGCCTCTTTACCATAAATGAGTACATACCGAGAATTACCAACTAAACTCTTAGGGGTTATCCTATCTACCTAAAGTGCAGCTTTCAATGTGGTATTCCAAACCCTTTGATTCTCCTCCATGGTCCGCTTAATAATTTTAATCAGATTTTTATTCGTACTTTTAGCTAAACCATTACCCTGTGGGTAATAATTGGAGAAAGTATTCAGATGAATTATGTGTTTAACAGCCCAGCCTGTGACTCTTAATCCAACAAAAGCAAGAGCATTATCTGAAATGATGGAGTCAGGGACTCCAAGTCTAGTGATTATATCTTCATAAAAGTTTAAAACTAAAGATTCATTTGCTTCTTTCAAAGCTGCTGCCTCTTTCCACTATGTAAAATAGTCTGTGGCAGTGAGCACCCACTTGTGACCAGCATCAAAAGGTGGATTAATTGGTTTGATAAAGTCAATTCCCCATCTCATAAAGGGCTGCTCTACTTGAACTAGATGTAAAGGCATAGCAAGTAACTTTTCCTTTCCTACAAATAAAGCACACTTAATACACTTCCTTGACCATGCATATGCATTTTTAAACAAGTTGGGCCAGTAGTAACCAGCTCTCATGATTTTCCAAGCAGTTGTTCTTGGAGCAAAATGACCTCCCGAAACTCCATCATGAAACTCATGAAGTACCTTTTCTGATTGATCAGCATCAATGTACCTTAATAAAACACCATTTAGATATTTCCTGAAAAGAATATTATTAATGAGGACATAAGGAATTGATTGTAATTTGAAGTATCTTCATTTTTCTCTATCTAGACCTAGTGAACATTCACCAGTATGAAGAAAGTGGGTCATTTCTTGAACCCAACCTGCAACTGATGCAAGTGCAGTAGCTTGAACATTTTGAGGCTCATCAATATTAGCTAAAAAAACACTAGTTTTTGATTTATGTACATCTTCAAGGGTTGAGGCAAGTTTCTCACAAAGTCCTCTACCCCTGACAAGTTTTGTGATGTTGATGTCAATATCAAATTACATTACTTTTGTGATCCACCCTGCTCTTTTCTCACTCAGATATTTATTCAACATAAATTCCTTTACACTTGGGTGTGCAACCAAAATATGAATTTTATTGTTTGAAACTAAAGGTTTAAACTTCTTTAGACTTTTGATCACAACGAGAACATGTTTATCAACAAATGTATATTTCTGTTCATAATCAGCAATTCCTTGATGAAAGAAAGCTATTGGCTGCTCTAAATTATCACTATTTTTTTGAATAAGCATAGAAGAAATTTAACCAATGCTGCCAAAAGCATACAAAAAGAAGTCTTTAGAGAAATTTGGATTTACCAGTGTTGGGCCTGTTGCTAAAGCTTCCTTGATCTTTTCAAAGCTATGTTTTTCTTCTCTTGACCAACTAAAAACTGCATTCTTTTTAAGCATGGTCGTCAAAGGTTGTAGCAAATTTTAAACATCAGGAACGAATCTTCTTAAAAATTTGATTCTCCCTAAAAAGCTCTGCAATCCTTTCTTATGATTAGGTAATGGCAGTTCGAGTATAGCTTTAACTCTTTTAGGATCAATGGTAACTCTATCTTTTGATACTATGTGACCTAACATTTTACCTTCATGAACTACAAAAATACTCTTTTTCAGATTGAGAGATATTCCATATTCTCTGCATTTTTCAAAAACTTGTTTTAGATGTGACAAGTGTTCATCTGCATTCTTTGAGTATACAGTTATGTCATCTAAGTAAACCAACAAAAAATTCTGAATTAAACTCTGAAATGCCATATCCATGGCATGCTGAAAGGTGGCACCAGCGTTAGATAAACCAAAAGGAATTCTCTTGTAGGCCATAGTGCCCCATTTTGTTGTAAATGTTGTTTTATACTGATCATCCTCTTTGACTAGAATCTGGTTATAACCAGAATATCCATCCAGAAGAGAAGATCTCTCTGAACCAGCAACAACTTTGAGAATTTGTTCCATAGACGGTAAGGGATAATGATCTTTCAGAGATGCTTTGTTAAGGTCTCTAAAATCTACACATAATCTTACCTCACCATTCTTTTTTCTAACCGGAACAAGGTTAGAAACCCAAGATGTGTGTTTGATTGGAAACACAATACCCCCCTCTACTAACTTGATCAGCGCTTTGATCATTAAAGGTTCGAGCTTGGGGTTCAAGGGTCTCTATTTTTGTCTAACAGGCTTGGCTCCAGGTTCTAACTCAATTGTATGTTGTGCAATATGAGGATCAAACCATTTTAAATCATAATATTTCCAAGAAAAAACATCATGATACTCTTGGAATAAAGCAATGAAAGCTTTCTTATCTTCAGCTAAACAAATTTTACCTAATTTGAGAAGCTTACATTTAAAAATTCCAACTTCCTCATAATGATCTTCTTTGACTTGAATGCCGACTTTGCTCTTCTTAAGCTGATCATCAGAATTGAACATGGATTCCAAGGTAACCAGCCTTTTGGGAAGTTTATTTTTCTTTGGTTGTATTACTTGATCATCATACTGTTGTTTAATCCTTTCTTGGTTCACTATAGAGAATTGATCTTCTTGGACCAGAAAGGTTAATATCTGCTCATCACTTTCAAATACCTGCCAGCTAATGTTGTTATTAGGAATTGATGGCCTGATAACCACTTTGACATATTGCTATATTTTATCCTTTTTTATATCGCCTGGGATATCAAACTGTGCTCCAATTGCTGCAAGTCTATCAGCATACTTATTTTGATTTCTTGCGATAGAAATCAGATTGAAAGCGTTAAACTCTTCAATTATGTTCCAAAATTTGTTTCTATATGACTTCAAAGCATCATTCTTGGCAACATTCAGTCCTCTAACCTAGTTAACTATCAATTCACTATCTCCATAGACTTTCAAATAGTCAATTCTTCTTTTCCTTGCCCACTCAAGGCCTTGAATGAGTCTTTCATACTCAGCATTGTTGTTAGAACATGCAAAACAAAATGAAAGGTTGAAAAGTACTTATCACCCTATGGAGAAACCAACATTGCACCTCTGCCTACTCCATTCTTGCTTCTGGAACCATCAAAAAATATTTCCCAAAGTTCACTTTGTTGTTGCAACAACTGATCTGTACCCTTTTCAAGGTTTGGAACCTCTGCATTAGGTTCAAGCATCACATAATTACCCATACCAGCATCTTGAATAAAATCTACAGGATTGTCCAACACATTTTCAGCTGCCCATTCATGTAGCAGCACATCAGGAACAACTTCTACTTGAATTTTTTGAGCGGCAACCAGTTCACTGTCAGTAAAAATGACACAATTTATGTTTGCAACAATAGGAACAATGTTGATAGGACTTGAGTTATACGACTCAATGTGATCTTTAGCCAACTTTTCAGATTTAAGGGTAACCTTAGTTTCATATCTTGTTCTAAACAGCATATGTGACCAATCAACTGACACATAACCACCTATCTTAGTTGTAAAGTCTCTTGAGAGGCACAAAGAAAAAAAAGGTGGGAGATCTATGACACATATGTCCTGAGGAACTGAAAAAATTTGGACAAGCATGAAGGGTAAGACTCAAAATTTTAATAACACCCAATGTATTAACAAAAGTACCATCCAATTGAATCACTCCTTTCTCTAAAGGTTGATTCTTTAGTCCAAGCTTGTCAGCAATTTGATTTGGAATTACTGAGCTATTGGCTCCATTGTCTACTATACATTTATGAACTAACTTATCGCCTATGATTACAGATACGTAAAATGGAGGAGGTTTGATTCTTTTTCATTCTCTTTGCTAGGCTGTTTATAATTTTCTTCAGGATTATTTGTCAAGATGGTTCTAACTTGACCTATTGGAGACTTAGATTCATTAGACATTTTTAAGTTTGACAAGGCTGACTGTAACATATCTTTTTGACCTAGAATAGCTAATGAATCCCACATAGACATCATTACATTCATCTTATTCATACTATCAATAATATTATATGGTGCAACTAGGTTTAATTTATGATGTACCTTTATGCCAATATGATCAGCTTGCAAGTATGGTTGCTCCTTGACTGGGAGTTGTTGATTTCTTTGCAAAATGCGAGTTACTTGAGATGTAGATGGTTCTGCAGCTATTGCTTTTCCTTTATCAACAGCTTGATCAAGCTCGAAAGCTCTTTTCTTTGCCCTTTTGTTAACTGCAACTAGAGAATTATCTACATTCAATCCACATAATTCTTCACCTTGCTAGTTAAGTAGGGTAGTTTCATTGGTAAGTTGATCTTTGTGTTGTGGAGGTGCATCATTGAGTGCATTTTGCTATGAACTTGAAACATTTTGTACCATAAGTGTTTGATTAATAAGTTTGTTTAAGTGGCTTGATTGTGAGGCTGGTTGCAAGGGTAACACCACTCATAATCTATTTCTAAATTGTTTTGAATAAGGACAAGATCCTTAACTACACTAATAGGTGCTGGATTATAAGCCTGAAAAGGTCTTGTGTTCATGTTCTACCTTGGGCCCTGGTAATTGCCCTAATAAGCCTGTCTATTACCTGGATATTGTTGTTGCTGACCTGAATTCTGCTGTTGATAAGGCCTATTATATGATTGTTGCTTGTCTAAGATCACAAGCTTATTACCAAAAGTCTGCAATAAACTTTTGATCTCCTATAACTCATTTGAAGAACTTGGAACAACGGTTTCTTTTGTTACAACAGCTGATACTGCTAGAACAGGTGGCAAAGGTGCAAAAGGTGGTATCTGCATAGGGATATTTGAATGAATATCTAGAAATATAGGCATTGGTGGCCTAGGAGAAAGTTTACCAATCTATATTAGCCTATTTTCAGCTCTGATTGCTATTTCAAATGCATCTGAAAGGGAAACACCCCCCATTGATTATATCATAACAGCTATATCATTGTTAAGAGCCTTCAAAAACTACAAAAATGCATATTCTGGAGGTGGTCTCACTATTGCAGGGATTCTATCCCAGGTTCTTTGAAATATGAAATTGAAATCATTCATTTGCTCCTAAGGAGCCCTCTTAATCGTAGTTAATTGCTCCAACAAAGACAAATTATCAGACCTATCCTGAAACTGCCTGTGTAATTTGTCACCCAATTCATCCCAAGTGGCAATTGAACCTACTCCAAGACTCTTGAACCACTGTAATGCTCTTCCTTTAAATGATGTTGCAAGTAGTCTTACAGCTACGTCTTCTTGTGTGATATGGTGCACACCACTTAAGGAAGCAATATCTTGTATATGTTCAATCGGGGTAGTCTAATCTTCCCCAGTGAAAATTGGCAAGCTTTTCAAAGCTTCCATTGTAATGTCATTTTGTTGTGCCAAATTTAATGGACTACCTCCATTAAATGGCACAAAAGGATGATTTCTGGGAGCAGCCATTTGTATAGCAAGAGGTAGATTTACTTGCACTCTAGGTGAAACAAAAAATGGGACAGCAATATGAGATCTCATAGATGGAGGAGTAGATTTAGTTCTTCTAGAATAGAAAAATGTTGTCCCTGTTCTTTTTGTTACCTTGCCTTTTCTCCTTGGTGGGGAAAGCTGTAAATATTTAAAAGGAACTGAGCTGCTTCTTGTTTGAACTCTTCTCATAAGCTGTAAAATCACTGATTTTGAAGTTCTTTCTCCCTAGTGGAGTCGCCAAGTATGCAAAAATGACTTCTATAAAATCTGAAACTTGCTGGTTGCATACCAAACCAACAAAAATGGTGAGGAATTTTTCCCACCAGGCATGCCAAAATCTATTATCTATCAAAATTTCACCCTTATCAAGTTGCAGAACTTGATACTTCAGAGAAACATGGGAACTTTTCCAAGTTGTGGGTCACCTAAAAATGGAAAAGAACCTCCAGAGAAGGCCGACTTCCTTTGTGTTATCACCTAACTACTGATCTTCATAAGGAAAAGGGAGAAGGAGTGCATAAAAATGAAAACTAAACCCTATGGTGATACACCGAACTGACATGAATCATGAAATAAAATAGATGAACATACCCCTGGAAAACTAATAATAGTTATTTCATTTACTCAACATAATTTTGTGAACTTATGTATAATTCATGAAAAGGCTTAATTTGCATATATATTTTAAGAAGGAAAGATGAATTTCACAACTTTAAAGTTCAAATACAGATTTAGAAAACATAGTTCAAAACTTACATAATCTAAAAGAAAAAATGAAAGTAATATGGACACTAACATTGGTTTCCAAGGTAATATTTGTATTTTATATTCCAAATTCCAAATGAGTTACAAAGCATACATTAGCTGAGAAAAGATTTGAGAAAAATCACTAACTCTCGAGAATGCATAATCCGAACTCTTTTTACAAAGAGGCAAAAATGCCATATATACAAAAAAGTGTCGGCCCCTGCCCTAGGGCTTATAAAAATAAATCGGTTGCTAAACATGTCGGCCCTCAAATCTTTTGGAATAGAGTTAATGCTGCATTCACTGTGCATCCTCGTGTCCATGTCAGTGAAGGATCACTCTCAGGATGGTCTTTTTGATCTTTTGCAATAATTGCATTAACTTCTAGCCTCTGTGTCCACCCTCGAACCTCCATTAGAGCTGCCTTGAATGTGGTTGTTCTGATAATCATAAATGTCAATCTACCCCTCACCAGTAGACACCACAACTATCATTATGTCTTGAGGTTTTTTTCCTTTCTGCTAGCTTTCTTCTTGCTCTAGATCCTTCTGCAAGTTGACCCCTTCTGGAAATAGCATCAGATTTTCCCATTAGATTTCCACACCATTGCTTCATCGAGCTGCTCCATCACTTTTGATCTTAGAGTAATTCCATGTTTTTTATGTTCTATTGATCTTCTTCACATGGGTAGTCAATCAGTCAAACTACCAATGGTTCACCTTTAGTTCCCTCTGATTGGTTAAATGCATGCCACTTAGGCTTTCTAGGTGGTCAAAGGCTACTCAAATGGAATCGCATGTTGGTGAGACACTTGTCATATCTCCCCGATGTGATTATACTCTATAACAACATCGACATAGCATACAACTGTTGGTGAGACCTCATATCGAATGCAAAAGTTATATTGATATCACAAAAACCATCAACAAGACAATCATTATTGGCTAGACATCATAGCGAGTCCTTAGGAGTCCTACCGCTATGCTCCTTCGTTGGCAAAAAATTTGCATTCGGCAAGACATCGTTCAGTCGGTAGGAGGTCACAGTGAGTTCCTATTAGTCATACCGATATCGGCAAGACTCCCCTCAGTCGGTAAGACTTCTTGTTTAATGCAAACTCTTCGGCTAGGAGTACTACCACTGCCACATATCTATCAGTGAGACTTTATTCTCTCGGGAGGACCTCATATCAATCCCTTCATCCTTCGGCAAGACACCATTTATCAGTAATACATTACACCGAAGCAAACCCCTTATGCTAAACTCAAACCTTTCAGTGAGACTTCGCTTGGTTGGCAAGACGTTACAATGAAGCCCCCACTTTTCGGCGAGACTCCGGTGAGTCGGGAAGACTTCTCCCTGAGGAACCCTTCTTTCACCGAGACCATCACTTGTCAGCAAGACATCATGCTGAACCCTTCATCCTTCAGCGAGCTCGGACCATTTCGGGGAGACTCCCAGCCTGTCGGCAAGACATCACACCGAACTCAAAATATTATACTAAAGGCACCATCCTTTGGTGGGACTTCCTCCATTTAGCCAGACATTATGGTGAACTCAAACCTTTTGTCAAGACCCTTCATTGGTCGGCAGGACCTCTCTCTGAGCACAAACCTTCTCCCTGACACCAACTCCTTTCGGCGAGACTTCACTTCTTCGGTGAGACGTTACGCTGAAGGAAAACCTTTCGGTGAGACTCCCTCATGTCGGCAAGACAACTCCCCAAAACCATCCCACTTCAGCGAGACATTAGTAGTCAGCTAGACCTCACACCTACACTACCCCCTTTCGCTGAGACTTCTATCAGTTGGGAAGACTTCTGCCCAAATCCAAATTCTTTTGGCGATGCTATCCTTGTGCATAATGGTCGGCGAGACTTTAGCATGTCAAGGAGACATAAAAACCCATGGCGATTAAAATGTCTGGCTGACTGGTATATTTCAAATGAATAGAACCACACTGCTAGTCGGCAAGACAATAGGAGGGTCTCAGTGACTTTCTTCATCAGGAGTTTTATGCCAAATCTTATTGAGGCATGCTTTCTAACAGACTTCCTTGAGAAATATCATTGGGTGTATGATTTAATCCTACACAACAATGTCCCCATTTGGCCTTCATGAACACCTGAAACATAGATTACGCTGCCTGATTGAGCCTGCAGGTGAAAATCAGGTAACACTTCAATCCTTCAAGGAAGCTATTGAAGGGTGGTGAGTTGCAACACATTGTGATTTCATCATTCCTTCTTATCCACTATTATTTTATCATTGACATTGCCATTGTGGAAGTGGAAACACTAACACAGGGTTTGACTAAGGCAAGCCCCTAAATGGCCTAACATCTCTTCTCTTTGTGAATGTACAAATTTTAGGTTTGAAGAGGATTGAGGGGAGCTTGAAGATAAATTTTTCATTGTTGCATTTGAATACCTACATCTTGTCAACTCACAAAAACTCACCTACAAATTTTTTGACAATGTTCTGAAAAATTTGCAAGTGGAAATGGAGATCTCAGATCTATCATTAGAGGATCTCAAAAATAGAGAATGAAAGGTTTACAAGGACTTATACACCCTAGGGAAACTATATCCTTGTATTTAGATCAATACCAACTTTTCTGGGAAAGTACACAGTCCTTTACAGTTCCTAGATTTTCCTGTAAGTTACTATTTCAGTCTATTAATTGTCATATTATTGCATTTATCACATTATGGAGCATATATTAATTAGGTTAATCAAGGAAAAATCCCAATCCCCAAATTGATGGAGATCTAGGTTTGATTAGCTCACCTTCATGATTTAAATTTAATCTATACACCTTGTTGATCTCCATCTCAATGAAACCCCAAGAAAAGGACTTGAGTCCTATTGTTCTAAGCACTTAGGAATTAGGATCACCTTTTCTATGTTTCAGTTTGTTATGTACCTTGACATTCCTATTAGATTATTATCTAACAATAACAATTTATGCAAAAATAATGGAGATTACTCTTCTCACTAGAGTCTTGTCACTTGGTGCACCCACCCATAGTTCTCTAGTTAGTGGTAGGGTTGAAAGAAATATATATTAGAAAATTTATTTCTTTCATCATTATGAGTAGAATATATATGAATTAAATTCATGGTTTGCTCTTAGAAATTCATCCTAGTGGCTACTCAGATAAGTAGAGTGTTCTCATGGAATATATGTTGACATCATTCTTGTGTTTGGGAAAGGAGTCTTAGGATTGTTTAGGGTACTTTATATCTTGTCTTTTTATGTATCCTTGGGTCTTGTTTATGTTTTCTTGTCTCATATTATCTCTTTCTATATTCTCTATAATGAGTGTCTTGTTGTGTATGCTTGATTATGTTGTCCTAATTAATGTGTGTTCTATTTGACTTGTTTGGCATGTATTATGTTTCCTTTTTTACCATTGTATTTTTTCTTTTGTTTCATTTTTGGTTAGTAAATTGGTTCTAGAAGAAGGAATGAGTTATAAGCTAAGGTACTTGGAATTCGCATAGAATGGGTTGCATGGATTTTTTTTCCTTGAGCTAGTTATGAGTTGATTAAGATATAGAATTGTAGAATCAATAAAAACTAATCATTCGAGAGTATTAGGTTCCTTTAATATTCTTTAGTATACCTAATTGATTGATATCTAGAAAGAAATTGGAGGGAGTTATTTATGGATTGTACTATTGAATTCACTTGTATATTATACCATTATATTAGACCACTAGTGTATATGTGGTAGATCGGAATGTTATCATATGTACTTTGTGTATTATTATGGGTTGTAGTTGTGCCTACTAGACCATTAAATATTGTACATATTAGATGGTTATATTATTTTTATTCATCTATCATTGGTGTAATTATGATATTACCATGTTAATAGATTTGACTATATGTTATCTTGTTTTATTTTACATTCATAATATGAGATATAATTGTATTTAATTATTAAATTAAGAAATAAATTAGTTATATTTTGGGGCATATTATATTTTTAAAGGTCCAAATTATTATAGTTTGCATAATATTAAGGACACACCCTATATAAATAAGGGTCAATCCATTCTTTTAAGTATCTATTGGTTCAATAATTAATATATGATATCCACTTGTGGATGCCAAATTTGCATATACTTAAACCTTAACATAATATCATCATGCTAGTCATTTGAGACACATTAGATTAAACATCCCTATGAAATACTTAACCATGCTAAAATATGCAAAACTAAATAGAACAAAAATAGCTAATTGCAAGCATATAAAAACATGATCAAAACTTTATCTCATAGTGGATTGCTGCTTCTGTGGAAAGAAGCCCTTTCCCAATCCTTGCTAAGCTCCTAGATGATAAAAAGATGCAAGATGATGATCAAGATGAAATGCTAACTTGGATGAGTTATGGAGGATTGATAAAATAGAGGAGGCCTATATTTATGGCCAATAAGGATAAAAGAATGCCAAACATGGAGGATGTGGGACTAAAAACTAGCCAATGGCAAGATGTCACTTGTCCAAATGTGAGAGGTTAAGGAATGAGCACATTTTAGTCAATGTGCCAAAGAGGGGGAGATTTGAAATTTGAATTTGAGAGTTAAATGTTGAGTTTGACCTTTGCAAGAGACATGTAAAACCTCTTAAATGCTTTGTTGGATGTACATGTCAACTTGGGGGGAGATTCAAATTTGGAAGAATATTCTCTTTTTATGCCAAGTTGAAAGAAAATGATGAATTAATAAATCAATAAATTGATTTATTTGTGCAAGTGGGAAAAGCTAGAGGATGTGATGGGTGATTAGATTAGATTAATCAGGATTAGATTAATTTAGTGAGGGATTAGGTAATTTGACCCATTGACTTAGATTTTAGGGATTTAAACTAAATCAAAGGGAGATGAAAGGTGATTTCAGATTTAATTAAATAAAGGTATGATTTATTTAATCAAGGAGGGTGATGTTAAGATCAAATTAAATAAAGTTTATTTATTTAATTTAAATTGATGACTTTAGGAGATTGATCAAATAAACTTAATTTATTTGATGAATGGATGAATATGACCTAATCAAATGCATTATGCCAATTTTGCATGTTTACATTTTGCCTCTCTTTGAAGCAATGTACTTGCTGCATTGGTTCAAAGAATAAACTTGCCGTGATCAAAATTCAAAAAATTTCTAATTTTTTTAGATGCCCCAGCAGAAAGTACACTGGTACATTGCCCCCTCGAGAGATCGGGTGAAAAGATTCAATTTGAGGGTTGATCTCATGATAAAGAGGTTCAAGATAGACATATGGATGGTTATATGATGATGATGCAAATGAGATGGTTTCAAGATGCTTAGAATAACCAATCTATATTATCCTAAACAACTTAAATGATGATATGATGTGATGATGGATGATGCAATAATTCCTATACGATTATGTAATAGATGTTTTATGCAAATGTATGATTTTATGAGATGCTTAGACTAACGAATCTATATTATGATGATGAACATGCATGTGAAATGATCAGTGTTTCCTATTATTTATGATATGAATGATATGTGGTATGCTGATGGTTTGTGGATGTAATATGGATGTGAGATGGGTGCATCGGTGATGTTATGTTAGTGCAGAGAGAAGAAAGAAGAAATGAGATGATGACAAGAGGATCTGACAAGTCCATGATTTGACGAGACTTTATTAGAGATGATGATGATGATAGATAATGATTCACTTATCAAGGATTGGGATTTAAAAAGGGCTACTTACCTTATGTTTGATAACACACGTAGGTATGATGCATCAAGGTATAAAGAACCAGGATGGCGTTGCACCTAGTGAGATGGACTTTGACTCGACAAATAGATTGTTGGTATGAGGCGACTGATCATGCTATACTGTATAGCCCATGGTATACTATACACCCCGGCCCCCTGTACTTACTGGGGTCCAGGGTGTACAGTATTCTTCCTACTTTTTCGTGTGATCACCGAAAAAGGGAAAAATCAATGAAAAAAAGGAAAAATCCGACTTTGTAGAACCCTAAAATCTGGAAGCTTCTAAGCTTGTTAAAAAGGGGTTCGGATGGGTATTACAGTATGATGAAAAATGCAATTATTCGCAAGATTGTAATAAGTTTTTCACTGGACAATAAAAGTATTGGATGGTTGCAGTTTGGTGGATGTAGCCCGGATTGGGTGAACCACGTTAAATTTTTGTGTTATTATTTATTTTGTGTGTGTTTTAGTTTCTCTGTTTTGTTTATTAAATCTGCATTTAATTGTTAGATATCTGCCATCTCTAACCCTAACATAGATAGGAGTATTCTTATTCACATTTGGCATAAAGAAACCTTGCTAGGAAATACCTAACAAAGCAAGTATTCACCAAGTTATTTTACAAGAATGTCCAACAAGCACAACAGACAAAAGATAATGATCGCTGCCCCATTCCCATCTCCCTAAATCCTTTGCTCGGATATCATCAAGAGGTCCTTGGAATGAGCGCAATAAGATAAATCAAAAGAAAAGATCAAGTACGCAAACAAGCCAATGTTCCTCATCCCTTCAACCAAAGGGATGTGTTTTGATAAAATAAGAATCCAAGGTGATATCCAAAATGATGCCCATTATCAGAATGATATATCCTAGGACATGCATTGTACAAGATGATGATGGTTTGATAAGTTGATTGATAGGCTATTGATATAAGGTTGACTAACATGTTTGAAAATGATCAGGATTTTGATTTTGCATTTAAAGTTTGTTGTTTCGATTTTGATTTTGCATTTGAAGCTTGTTTTTTGCTGATTGTTGTGGTTGTTTCTATTTGTTTTGCCAAAGGATGAGTGTGATTATTGATTTATTATGGATGATTGATTATTGCGGGTGAAAGCAAGATGGGATGGATGGATTTTCAAATATTTGGATGTTTTTGATGTTTTGAGGCTATTTTTTGGGTTTTCTCATTTTATGACTATTTTTTGGATTTTTTTTTTTTGATGTTTTTGGATTTTGTGAGATTTTATGAATGTTTTTGGATTTTGATGTCTTTTTCAAAATGTTTTGTGTTTTTGTGTCTCAGGAGTTGATCAAAGATCAACCTTGCCTACGTTCAAGGCTTCGAGAGACGACATAGTTTGGATACCATGTTTTTGATGTTTTTCTGACTTTTTGAGTGTTTTGGATTTTTCGCATGATTTTGACCATTTGGATATGGACATGTGATGATATCAATGCTTTGTTTGGGGATTTTTTTGAAAACCAATCTAAGGTTGGTTGATCAGATCGATGGATTGATGATGATAACATTGTTGAGGATGCACAACAATGTAATGATTTGATTGATTAGGATTGATAACAATAACATTGTTGGGGATGTACAACAATGCAAGGATAGTGTTAAGCAACATAAGGATTGGGAAAGGTATCCCCAAGATGATGAGTGATTGACAATGATAACATTTTCGAGGATACACAACAATGAAAGGATAGTGTTAAGCAACACAAGGATTTGGGAAGGATATCCCAAGATGATGGATTGATTGGATTTGATCGATTAGGATTTTGAAGCTTGGTTTGAAACAAAAGATGTTTTGGATGATTTGATGTGATGTTTGAAGGGTGTGTTAGATGTGACTAATAGTGACTGTTTGGATTGATGTTTGATGAAAGATGAAGATTGATAAGGAATGTCTTATCGCCAAAATATGCCATGGGCTAGTGATTCAGACTCTAAATCACAAATGCTTTGACCAATTTGATTTTACGTTTTCCAATGTTCGGATCACCATATAAGTTGGAGGATATAGATCAAGATTTATTCCTGAAGCAAGATGTAAATATCTGCCCCCAATTTCTAGCAATGTATGGAATGCCATGTGTGGATGCTTGGATAGGTGTATGGATGGAGGGATATGGATTATCTTGTGATAAAATAAGGTGTTCAAATAAAGAATGCTCATTTGGATAATGCTTCATGGCTCAAATAATGTTGGGTAGGATAGGATCAATGAAAATGACCCATGTCAAGATGTCTATCATCAGCAAGTGTAAAGTGTACACCAAACTTTTAACAAGATCAAGATAATTTGGACTATGGATACAGATGGATTGGATAAATGGTTCATGGATGAAATAGATTTATTATGGATGAGATGGATGGAATGTTGGATTTATTATGGATGGGATAAGATGATTTCCCCTGAACCAGCGCATGTAGATGCTCAATTCTACACATGATGCATGTTTGCCAGGTTTTCATCAAGGTGCCTGCCCAAAGCACCACCGAAGTGGTTTTCACTAGAGGATGATTTTTTCTTTACTATTTTAAATCATTTTTCTAATTTTTTTATTTTTATTTTTATTTTTTATTTTTTCTGAAAGATTTTAAGCTCATGTTGAACCACCTGATGGTGTTGATGTAGATGCCCCTATCATAATGTGCCATTGATATCATGCCTGAAGAAGTTGTTTTGCTAAGATACATGCACTTGAATACAAATTTTTGAGATTCCTGATCTGCTTCGTTGATACCGGAGTTGACTTTGTCTTTGTGCACACATCGCAATAGAGTTCCTTCTGAATCCTTATGATAAAGGGTCATTTCCAATACATGGTCAATGTGAGAATCAGATATCATGTGTGGAGGCGTGGATGGAGTTTGTTTAGGGATAGGAGATGGATTGGTTGATAGTTTGGAACCTTTGACTCTCCAAACTTGGGAAGATAAGCAATGATGGGTGGATATGAAAGTGTGCATGTAATTAGGACCAACTACTTGATATACTTTGTACATCACTTGAGAAGCCTTCTTTTTCTTTTGTGGACATCTTTGATGGATACTTTTCCCTTTCTTATTTTTCCCCATAGTTTTTTTGACTAATGGAGTTTGATAGGGATTATCTTTCTTTGTATTCTTTGGTATCCACTTGTATTTGATTTGTCCATTATGCTTCTCTGCTTCCCTACTTCTTCTGCTTTAATAACGTTCCTTGTGCTTTGATTCAAATCTTTCTTTTGACATTGGTCCCAATTCATGGATGGGGTGATGGGTGGATGAAGATTCATGATGTGGCTAGTTGTAGTCTTAGCATTGGTTTCATCATAAGGACTCTTCGTGCTCCCTATGTTGATGTTTTCCTGAGACATAGTTGCCCCAGTATGGTGGTAGTGGCACCTTCATTCCTTGATTCTCCTTGTTTTGAGATGTCTTGTTCAGTATGCATTCTCTGATAGATAACCACTGTAGATGATGTTATTTTGATTTGTTGCTCTGTTGACTCTGGAATATCTTGTTTTTTTTGACCTATTTATTTGAGTGGATAATGTTGGATATCTTCATACATGATGTCCTTAGTATAAATTTGGGATATATTTGATCCTAATGTTGAAAAATCAATTTGACTATAGGAATCACTAACCTTCTCTTTTTGTGTAATAATGTCAGGAGTAAAGGAATCATGTTCTGAATGAAGATCATCTACGTGTCCATCCAAAGAAAGCATCTCATGGTTAGATGGATGAGTATGTGTTATGTGGATATGATCATCTTGTATAGATAGGAGAGTATCCATTAGACCATTTTAGTAGCTTGGAGATACAAACTCTTGATCTTGAATGATTTCATGATTGCTTTCAACATGCTTTGGATCAAATTCTTGACATGGGCTAGTTTCAAAGGATGGATTACTTATAAAGGTTTCTAGGATATCTTCATTGGGAACAGAAAGTGGTTCATTATCCTCTTGATCTTTGAGTGGGCTTGGATCAAGTGTCGAGTTGAGGATTCCTTCAGTATCTATAATCATGAGGTCAAAGGGGGTCAACATGTCTTGGAAAGGACCATTGCTAGACCTTGGTGAAATATTTTGATTATGCTTTGGAATAAATTCTTGAGATGTGTCCTCTAACTCATAACACAATGTAGAGAAATTTTCAATATGATCATTGGTCAATGGATTGTAGATTATGTCAATGGGATCAAGTAATTCTAACACTCCTTGAAATAGATCACTAAAAAGTGGCTCTTGATGTATGGTGAGTTGATCATTAGATGGCGTGGAAACATCTTCAAGGTGCTCATTGATGGAGAGATCTTGATCATTGTTTTCAACAATTGATGTGGAAGGATTTTCAATGTCTTTAACCATAGGGTCAAATGATGTTGAAATTTCTTGAATTGGATTATTGTTGGGTATTGTTGGTGGATTTTGATCAAGATTGAAAAGTGACTCTTAATGTATGTTAATTTGGTCATTGGATGAGGTGGAAACATCTTCAAGGTGTTCATTGATGGATAGATCTTGATCATTGTCCCCAATAGTGATTATCTTTTGATCAATAAGGTCTTGGATGAGATTTTTGAGTTGAGTACAACTTGATGTTGTGTGCCCTTTGTTTTGTGGAAATCACAATGGTGCTCCTCGTTATACCCTAGTAGTTTAACTAGGGGTTCTTGATAGTTCCCATGGACGGGGAGCTTGATGAGATTTTCTTGTACCAATTGTTGTAGGACTGATTCGATTGGTCTCCCAAGTGTTGTGTATTTTTGTTTGTTACTTTGTGATATTTGTACTTGACCTTGTGGTGATTGATTTTGGAGATGTGGTGATTGATCTTCGAGATGGGGTAATTGGGTTTGTTGTTGATCTTTATCTTGATATCTAACCTCTTGACATTGGAGATTTTGTTCTTGATGTGGTTGTGGACACAACTCAATGCTTTGATGGCATGGTTCAACCAAAGGAAGAGTGTATTGATTTTTAAGTGAATATATCTCTTGGATCAATAATTCAATTATTTTGGCATGCGAAGCAATTTGTTCTAGCAAAATTTGATCTTGATTTTGAATTTGACTCCCTTGATTTGGCTTTTGTTCAAGCAAATTTGGGATGTACACTTGTGGTGTTTGCATGGGATCATGGAAAATTTGATTTTGGACAATGTTTTGACTTGGGATGATGTTCATATTTGGCATTATGGGTTGAAATTGAACATTTTTGATGTTGGGAATCACATTGCCTTGATTTAGGTAACTTTGATTTTGCATGGTGTTACCTTGACTTGGAGTCATTAACATCTTGTTTGGAATTTGAACAATATTCGTATGATTTGCAAACATATCCATCCCAAAGTTTACCAAGTTTGGATTCAAAATGTTCATGTTTTGTAAAGTTGTACTTGGTACATTCACATTTGGCATGTAGGGATTTGATGGGATGATGTTGTTCGTTTGAAGGCTCATGCATTGAGTGTTTAGTTGATAGATTTGTAAGTTTGGACTTGGATTTAAATCTACCATCGGGAAAGGTGTTCCAAAATTTTGACTAGGCATACTCACATTTGTTGTACCATTGAGTTTTGTAGGAGATAATGATCCCATGTATGGATTGTATAAATGTGAGTTTTGAAAATCAATTGGCATTGTGAGGTTTAGATCGCTTATGATGTATGGATCAAGTTTATATTCTATGTTAGTCTTGTGTTTTGACTTTCATTGCAAAAGTGACCTCTAAGGTGTTTAGGACCAATGATGAGATGAAGGATGAAAGGGGTGAATGATATGGGTGTTGTTTTTCTTAGGAACTTTGGATCAATGCTATACTTTAGGATTTGATTTTGATTGGTTTTGATTGGCTAATGAACTTGTAAACCCTAAGATGTTGGATGTGATCTTTAGGATAAACTTGTCCAAAGAAGTTATAATTTAACTAAGTGTGTGAGGAAGGATTCATCCAAACACACCTAACTAAATAAATGATTTTGATTTGGTTTTAAAGATGTGCCCAAGTCTAGATAATGATATTTCCAAAGCTCTAAAGTTGTTTATGAGATGGAGATGATAAATGTTTGGAATGGATGAAGTATTTGATTTTGATCCTAAATGAACCTAAGAAGGACTTGTTTACAAGGCCAAGGTTTTGAAGAACATGTTTTTCCCTTCAAACCAAAAGATCAATGTTTGCTCAAAAGACCATAAGACAAAAGATACACAAGCACATGTGTGGGGTTCAATTGATTTCATCTTGATTAGTGAATTTCTTTTACCACAAACACTTTCTTGATTATATTTTCAAACTAATCATCCAATGTCCTAACTTATTTTCATCCCACAAAGTGCTATGTGGAATTCAAGGAAATCAAGGCAATAGTTACCTAATGTTGACCTTGGTAGAAGCAAATTAAGATGTCAACCCAATTACTTAGAAACCTCTAAGGACATAATCCCCAGGGTAAGCAATAGTTCTTGGGTTTTGTCAAAGGTATTTTCTCTAACTAAGGGGTTTGAAATTTTGATTTTCCTATTGAATGTGTGTTTCCCAATGTTTTCGAACAAGCAAGTGTTTTGATACCAAGAACATGCACAACCCTATGGATATGAAAGACTTTACTTGTTGAGTTCCCACTTGGACAAGTCTGGCTATGCCTACTCTTAGCAAATGATTAGATGTTTGACCCCACTGGCTCCCCTTCACGACACTCACTTATACAGGGCAGCTAAGCATCAACACCCATGAAACTCCCATGGCATGCTTTTCATTTCTACTAAGAGTCGTAAAAACATGGTACAGCTTCAGAACGACCATTCTTGCACCAACAAGTAGATCGAGGATTTTGGCCTTTTCTAAACAAGGGTTTTTATTCAGACTTTCCATTCATAGGAGTTGACCCATCGAGGTGAGAGACCATTGTTTCCCTTCTCATCGGAGCCAACCGTATGATACTATCATTTATTCCAATACCCGCATTTATATCCCAACTAGAAATACTCTTTGGTTTAGAGTGTTACCAGTTGAGTCATTCCCTTGGGTGAGTACTTTTTCCCCAAGG
Source organism: Sequoia sempervirens (assembly GCA_007258455.2). Classification (NCBI taxonomy): domain Eukaryota; kingdom Viridiplantae; phylum Streptophyta; class Pinopsida; order Cupressales; family Cupressaceae; genus Sequoia; species Sequoia sempervirens. Next base: position 384,560,721 of record VDFB02270651.1, on the reverse strand, counting down.
AAACCCCTCTAAGATAAACAAAAGCAAGCAAACATATTTGTAGTTTGATCAAACTTTATTTAGAAATAAAGGAAGAACACATGCAATATGTTTCACTCACACTCACAAAGATTTGTTCAATTTTAATCCCAAAATGAAGTGTGAAGGAAATCACTTGCACAACCTAATATCACCAAAAGTCTTTTGATTCTCAAGATCGGTGTGAGGTGCGAGAGAAGCGCATATGTCTTTTAATGATATTAATTTGTGTAAGTAATTACAAAACAATGAAAACACTTGTTCATTTTAAGTCCACAAAGCAAAAGTGAATTCTTTTTAGTGCACCAAAAGAAGTGTGAGATTTAATTGTTCAATTGTTAACCTTAAACAAAATCTTGTAAATTTTCCTAAGGTTCTTTTTAATCCCTTTGTCTTATTCTTTTTAGAGCCCAAATTAAAATATATTATCCTAAAAGCTTGAAGGGGTAAAATCCTTAGAAGTGCGATTATAATTGCTCCCCAAAGTGTTCAAAAACACTTGATACAATGATGTGATAATGATTTTTTCTTTGACTTCCATGCTCCATGATCCTTTAAAACCTGAAATAAAAGCTCCAAATGTTAGATGACATCAAGAAACAAGAAGATATGAGGGTTAGATAAATGATTAAGCATAAAACCCCTAAAATTTAGATCAAGTTTCATTGTGATTTGACATTAAGTGAAAATTTGAAAATTTTAACTCTATCAAAGTTGATAATAAGCTACACCATTGGATAGCTTATGAAATTCTGCCCCATTTCAAAAACAAAAGCTTCGAAAAAGACTAAAAAATGACCAAGATATGGTCATTTTAAGTTTGCATGAAAAAGCAAGAAAGTCAAGCGGTTCTGCCTATGATGGCGGCTCTGTTTGGGTTTGTAGTGGTGCTATATGGCTATGCTGGAGATTCAATGGTGTAGTTTGAAATTTTGAGTGGTGTAGTTTGTTTCTAGCAGTATAGATTGCAGTTTAGAGCGGTTCTATATAGCATCGCTGGATTGTGAGCAACTTATGTTTGTTGTAAACACCAAAAACATAAAAAAACCATAGAATTTTCTCAAAAAACATGATTTGATCTTCTAGTAGGCCCTCCTTCTAGCACCAAAATGTGAACTATGATTCCCAACCTGCAAAAACACAGCAAACAATCAATATATTAGATCAAATGCAAGATTAGAATCATTATTCCTCTAGAAATTAATTTGAATGTAAAAGAAGAGGAATGAAATGAAGAACACAACAAACTTGAAACAAAAATATCAAATCCTATTCTAAAACAAAGCAAACTCTTAATCTCTTGAGGGAGTTGGTGCCAATTTGATGTGAAAATTGGCCCTTTCCCAACTCCAATGATGTGATGAAGATACTTCATGAAGGATGGATGCTTGTAGTGATGACTTCAATGGAGCTCCATGTTGAAAATATACAAAAAGCCTAACTACGCTTGGATGAAATTGATGATAAGTTGCTATGGATTTGAGTATAATAACTTTGCATGAATTGTGGATGATATAAATGAAGGATGAGCTCTCTATTTATGGAAAGAAAGGGTTGAAGATTGAAATATAGGATGAATGTGGGATAAAAGATAAGCCAATGACATGATGCCACTTGTCAACATGTGAGAGGATGAAGGTTGAGCACATTTTGATCAATGTGCAAGTTTGAAATTTGAATTTGAAGAAGTGACATGTTTAGGGGGGATGAAAGAGGAGATTTAAATGCCACTTGGCTCAAGGCAAGGACATGTAAGATATTTTAAATGCTTTGTTGGATGTACATGTCTATTTGGGGGGAGATTTCAAATTTGAAGAATATTCCCACTTGGATGCCTTTTTTGAATGAAAATAGATGATCTATAAATCAATTAAATTGATTTTTATGTGCAAGTTGCAAAATCTAGAGGATTTGAGTAATTGGGATTAAATTAATCAGGATTTGATTAATTTAAGAGGAGATTAGGTGATCTGACTATTTAATTTAGTTTTGTGGGTTGAAATAAATCAAAAAGAGATGAAAATGATTAAGACGTAGTTAAATAAATATTTTGATTTATTTAACAAAAGGGGGTGATGTTGGATTAAATTAGATAAATGTTTGATTTATTTAATTTAATAGAGGAACTATAGAGATTTAATTAAATAAAATGAATTACTTAATTAAAATAGAGATTTAGGAAGATGAAATGACCTAGCTAATTATACAGAGATGATGATTTAATTAAATTGAGGGATTTATTTAATTAAAATGGGAATTATGATGACTTTAATCAAATAAGGCTATTCGATTAAATGGTTAGACAGAGGGATAATTTGGGATGAAGCGATGTTAGTAGATCAAGATTGAGTGCATGTACATTTTACATGTCTACACTACTTTATGTTGCTTAATTATTCACCTTGAAGAATATCCTCAAACTTCAATCTTTGTGTGTGTTGTTCCCACTTATGGTCCTCAAGTAGAACCAACTCAATTAATATCTATTGAAGTATAGTTATATTTTTTCTACATGCATATTAATGTTATTTTTTATTTTATTTTTATAAGTAAGTTGAACTAGCTCATGATAAATAATTTGTAGAGTAGGAAAATGTTTAATTATTGAAGAGTGAACCAAATTTCTCCACTATTTTGATGCATTGCCTCTTTATTTTTATAAAAAATTTCCTCCTTATAACCATTTCCATGGATTAGAATATGATATATTAGAGATATAATCATGTTACCTTACATTTAGACTAGTGTAAAAGTAGTGTAGAATAGTTTAGATAGCCAACAATAGTATCATAAAAAGAAAAAAATTCTCGAGAGACTTCCAAAACATTTTAGGAAATAAAGTTAGGTAATGTTTGTTCGTATGTTTATTGGGATCCTAAATCCAACACATTTAAGCCAAAATATAGGTGTAAGCCATCTACATATTTAAAGTTTGGCATGGTGACTAGTCTAGTAAAATCTCAACTTTTTATCTCCTCAATCAAGGCCACACACTCCCATGATTTTCTCATCCCATACCTATAGTTACAATCAAAATCCCTCCCTACTTCCCAAGTAATATCATGATACTCAAGGGAACCAATAAAATCCATGATGACCTCTACCTCATCTCTTTTAATTACAAGGCACAAAAAATTCCTCTAGCTTCAACTTTATAGAGGTATTATTGTTTAAAATCATTAGGTTGTCCCAAGAATCTATCAATTGTAGGAGCTGAGTGTATAGGAGCGAATTTGCACCCCTCGTGTAAATTCCCCTTCCACATCCCCTACTTTAGAAAAATCAAACCCAACTAGATAATTCCACATAACCCACCTACTTTCCATCCACATGGCACTTGTCTTGTGTGTTGGTGGGGAACTTTTGTTGAGTACGTGAGTGCGATGTATGTATGTCTATGCGGTATGTTGTCATCCTTGACAGATTCCTACCTCTGGAGTCCACAAGAACGTTACGTTCTCCATTAGGCATGAATCATAATGCCTTTGTGTCGACCAGCCAACCTGAGAATGGATCTTTCCCTCCTAATCTCCCTTCAAATGCATATTTTTCGCATCCATTCCATCTTCTTCGCAATTATATACATTCACTTGATCTCTCTTGCATCCCTGTTGTATCTCTTGAGCATTACTCAACAGCTTGTGTTGAACATCTAGAATACTAAAAGGAGGGGTGAATCAATATTCCATAAAACCACAATAAAATATGTCTAATCATTATCACAATTCTAATTGAATCAATAAGAGAGAACATGGAAACAAATAAATTCAACCATACACATGAACACCAGGATTTTTACATGGAAAACCCAAAAGAGGGAAAAACCATGGTGAGGGTTAACTCACAATATATTATATCTAGATACAAAATATTATAGGGTTCACTGCTAGGACTCACTATCCTTAAAAGGCTCACTTCCTAAATACAAAAGATGGCTAACCGCCAAGATACAAAGATAGTGGCTCATTGCCAACAGTTTGAACTAATAGGATACACCTTCAATGTGTAGGGTTTAGTTCCAATGAAGCAAAAAATATGAAGTACTACCTCACACAATAATCGTTCAAAAAATTTGCTCTGATCCACAACTAATAAAGCATTTAAGCTCAGACCTTTCTTCCACACGTACTTCACTCCACACACTCTTGCTCTCTTCTCAAACCATCTTATTATATACAATTATATCTTAATCATCAATTAGGTCGACCTAATTAGATGAAAAAAAATCAAAACACTCTTTTTCGGCACCATAAATTTTTTTATCCATGTAGTACATTGTATCAAGAAGGCTAACATCCATAAAACATAACTACTTTCCATAATGTATTGCATACGCTAAGTCGGCCAAGACTAGAACACACTTCTCCAAACCAACAAGTAATCCTCAAAGAAAACATACCACCATACCACCAACATAGAGACTACCAACAAAACTGTAGCATAAGAATGTTCACCTTAATAAAATGCAAAGTCTCCCACCCAGTATGTCGAGGAAGGAACAATAGTAGAATATAGAGTTGAACTCTATCGGAGATAAATTTCTACTCACAACCAAAAATGTCTCAAGATCTAGGATATAGATTTATGAATGAGTCATGATAACATGGTTAAGAGATTAGAGTCATATTAGATCTTGTGGTGAATTCTGAACTCAAATACCAATACACTAATCCATCACAAAAGGGCATTATCGGCAGAGAACAGCTTTCGGTAAACCAAGTAGACTTCTCATATAGTTATCATCATGTTGACATAAATGACAACCTAGGAGCAACCAACACAAACCATCCATACGTCATGCTCATGTTGCAAGGCTCCATAATCCCAACAGCTTGTTGCTCCATCAACTTCACTAAGAACGTGTTGTGCTACCATAGAAGCCATGATTTTGGTGTCTTGTGATACCTCCTTCATTATCACTGTGGTCGTGTCAACTTTTCCAAGATCATGGTCTTGCATTCTCCCTTCATTGGCCTTGAGTGCCTTTGGATGGAGGTGGTATTGCTTCACTATCCTTCTTTTGTTGTGGTTTGATAGGGTATCATTGTGTCTTTCGTAGTGTTCATACTCTTTCTTTCTATTTCTTTTATCACATTTTCTATCTCGTGGCTTTCCTAGCTATCTGTGGAGGTGGAAACACCAAAGTGGGGGTTTGACTGAGGCAAACCCCTATACAACCCCAACATTTTTCCTCTCTTGTGTCATCCCACATTTTAAACTCTAAACAACGTAAAAATCTTCAACTACTTTACTAATTTGAAAATATTTTTTATTTTTTATTTATTTTTATGTTTACTTAAAGAAAACAATAGCACAATTCACTACATATAGCTATGGTCAATGATCACACTAGTTCAAAGCAAAGATAGAAATGATTTATTATTTTTAGCAATAGAGTTTCCTTGCTTTGGATCGGCTTAACGTAATTCTTACATTCCATCGTGTTGAAAACTCCTTGCTCCCATTACCTATACCTGCAAGGTCTACATGACTTGGAACAAACAAAAGATCAAAGGTATGGCTCATAATTACTAAGGAAAGCTATATAAATCAATGGTAATTTATAGTATAAAAATTCACATACAAGACTTAGAAGAACAATCCTAGGGGCCCAACCTAATGCCTGGGGGGTTCATCACTTGATGGTTGTGCCTACGTATTTACTTCATAGAGGCACCATAGCTCACCAAACTTGAGTTCTCCCAACTCATTTGATTGATCAAAAATAACACAATAACACTAGAGTACACTAAACTCAATTCTTCACTCAAATCCATCACATGACCCATACATAATACCTACCGTAAAAGTGGGTACATAACCCTTTCTAGGGGTCATTACCCCAGACAATTTCACTATCGGCTGCCACCGACTAAGGTGAAGCCGAAAAAATCAGGTAACTCATCAAGGATATAATAATAACATATGAGGGTATAGACACGATCTTTAATAGTTGACAAAACTCAATCATGCATATCACAATTTGAACAAATCATAATGAAATAAATCGGGTAACTCATCAAGGATATAATAACATATGAGGGTATAGACATGATCCCTAATAGTGTATAGTTTTTTCCAGTAGCATCTCCTAAATGACTAAAACAAATATTGATTAACAATCTTTACTTTGCCAATAAATGCCAATTGAAATTTTATAACAATAAGAACTAAAGGCAACCATTGATGACAATTATGCTCTATAAGAACATCTATTTGCCAACTCCTATATTTGGTAACAAATTAAGAACTTGCCAACTCCTATATTTGGTAACAAATTAAGAACTTGCCAATTAAGATTCTTAAAGGAGTACTTAATTAATAGCTAATGGTTAACCTACCACGTGATATCTCAAAATGCTAATGTTTCATAACTTTTTATTAAATGATTCATGATTACATCTAAGTATTTCAAAACTATTTTAAGTCATCTTCTATATTTTTCCTATTGTTTCTCTTCATTATTTATGACTTTATTTGTGTGTCATTTTCATTTTTAGAACCTATGTTTCATTTATGCTAGGTAACATTTATTATAAACTCATTACCATATTGCCAATCTATATATATTATACTTGCAAGTCTTACATCTAAGTATTTCAAAACTATTTTTAGTCATCTTCTATATTTATTGTTTCTCTTCATTATTTATGACTTTATTTGTGTGTCATTTTCATTTTTAGAACCTATGTTTCATTTATGCTAGGTAACATTTATTATAAACTCATTACCATATTGCCAATCTATATATATTATACTTGCAAGTCTTACATCTAAGTATTTCAAAACTATTTTTAGTCATCTTCTATATTTATTGTTTCTCTTCATTATTTATGACTTTATTTGTGTGTCATTTTCATTTTTAGAACCTATGTTTCATTTATGCTAGGTAACATTTATTATAAACTCATTACCATATTGCCAATCTATATATATTATACTTGCAAGTCTTACTATTTCTTAACTATACATAACGACACCATCAAAATAATTGACAAGCAATTGACATAAATTTAACTATACTAATGTAAATAGGTAATTGTTGTAATTTATGGAAATGCATATCTAAGAGTAACCAAGGTCTAATGGAAGCTTTAGAATAAAATTAACCAAGGAAAACTTCACAAACTTGAATTGATTAAAAAATCAACCATATAGATATACGCATAATTACTCACAAGTGTCACTAGGTTCCCCACAACCAAAGTGACTAAGGCTTACTAGTTTTAAACATGGGTAGAGGTCTCATTACTCCATGATTTTTAAGTGAGATAGGTTAGTGAACATTTGCAAGTGTACCCATTTTCTTATTGGCCAATCACCTATTAAAATTTCTCCACACATTAAATATATCTCATAAATCATAGCTAAAGGAATGGGCTAGATTAATGTATCAATGTGTTCTTATAAATGAAAATCAAGATGTATGCAATGTCAGAAAGTATATTACTAGATGAACATATTCATACTATGGAGCATGATACTCAATCGTATTATCAACACCCTACGTAATTGGGATTGCATCATAGCCCAATGTACTAGTCATAATTATTCTTACAATCAACACATAAATGGTTCTTTTTCTAGTCTCTTGCTTTAGCATAGCTTAGTTCCTTAATTTATAATTACTTTAACTTTATTACGGTTGATAAGAAGTTTAGAGGAGGTCTCTAATTAGTTCCTTGTTTCTTTAACTTGGTTTCCTTAATTAATCAGTTTATTTTAGTTGCGATTTGCAACTTTTAGACCATTCCATTAGTACTGACATCTATATATATAACTAACTATAACATTGACGTTACTCAACTATCCCATTTACAATGGTATATGATCCTTGAATTTGTTATTATCTAAACAAAACCCTCTATGAAACTTTAAGCCACTAAGTTACCCGCAGGTCTCAATGCTATGAAATTTATGCATATTTATATTTATTTATTTATTTATTTATATTAGCAACACATTTTCTTAAAGTGGATATATAATTGGATAAAGTTGTCCTTTTAAAGGTTCCTGATAAGAATGAAACTTACACCATTATGAAATAATTACAACAGTAAGAAATATGAGATTTTATAATACCAATAATTTATCCACAAAGTTGATTTTATTAAATCTACCTCCCTCACAATGTATGAGATACTCTTTTATTAATTTTTTACATATACGTATTAAAACACATACTCCGCTGTAAAAACTCACTTCTAGTTAAAAACTCTTAATGAATTTTGTATTTTAAAATGTAGTAAATTCTTAGCTTATATGTGTTTTACACTATTAAAAGAGATAATATAAAATAAAATGGACATGTGAAGAAAACCCTACTGGCTGAGCTCGCCCTACTTTTTTTTTTCCTTTTTTTTTTGTTTCTTTATTTCTAATTTCGTTTGCAGATTTAAGGAGGGATAAGTGACGGTCTTAGGAGTGAATTGGGAGACCAAGGTGAAGATATCAAGTAGATGCGATGGAAAGTTATTGAGGCCGCGACAACAATATGCCACAGTGCCACTGTACATGTTACTATGTATGCAAAATGCTGAGCACAGACAAGGCGCGTGAAATGTTTGACAGAATTCCTCAAAGAAATGCGATCTCATGGAATGCAAAGGTTTCAGGATAACCACAAAAATGGATTTGTTTAAAGGCTTTAGAAACTTTCAAGCAAATGCAATTAACAGATGTAAGCCAAATTTTATAACCTTTTCCAGCATCCACTCTGTCTGCACCAAAATGGGAACTTGGAATAGGGTATGGGCATCAATCGAAACATGAATGTTGGAGGAAAAATTGCCAGAGATTGTAGTTGCATTGCCTTCATTGACATGTATGCAAAAAAGCAGACGCATAGATAAGGCATGTGAGCTGTAAAAATGTGGACGCATAGACAAGGCTCGTGAATTGTTTGCCAGTAATTTTCATTTTAATAAACATACTCTAAAACCATCGTGAAAACCTAAATTTTAGACTGCAACATGCCAAATTGAAGAAGTGAAAGGTCGATACCAGGGAGGAAGAGTTTGGATGTGGACGCATAGACAAGGATCGTGAATTTGTTCGCCAGTAATTTTCAATTTAATAAACATACTCTAAAACCATCGTGAAACCCTAAGTTTTAGACTGCAACATGCCAAATTGAAGAAGTGAAAGGTCGATATCAGGGAGGAAGAGTTTGGAGGGCGGCTGCATCTGCTTGCTGATTTCCCAACCTTGCCAGCGTCCTTCCTTTTTTTTGACATGTATGAAAAATGTGGCGCATAGACAAGGCTCGTGAACTGTTTGGCAGAACGCCTGAAGACAGAGCGGTGTCCCCTGGAATGCCACCCCCCCTAAAATATAATGTCCTCCCCCTTCTCATTGCAACTGCCTTCCTGAAGATGTATGCCAGGGGTTGATGTAAAAACCAGACACATCCCTTGTTTTATAGAAAGCTCCCCTCAAAGACTATGTATGCATGAATGTGGACGGGTAGACTAGGCACGTTAACTATTTGACAGAGTGCCTCCAAGAAACGTGGCAAACTTGCAAGATATTACCACTACCCGCCACTCTCTCTGCATCAAAATGGGAGCTTGGAATAGGGTATGGACATCAATCGAAACATAAATGTTGGAGGAAAAACTGCCAGAGATTGTAGTTGCATTTCCTTCATTGACATGTATGCAAAAAAGCAGAAGCATAGACAAGGCATTTGAGCTGTAAAAATGTGGACGCATAGACAAGGCTCGTGAATTGTTTGCCAGTAATTTTCATTTTAATGAACATACTCTAAAACCATCGTGAAAACTTAAATTTTAGACTGCAACATGCCAAATTGAAGAAGTGAAAGGTCGATACCAGGGAGGAAGAGTTTGGATGTGGACGCATAGACAAGGCTCGTGAATTGTTTGCCAGTAATTTTCATTTTAATAAACATACTGTAAAACCATCGTGAAACCCTAAGTTTTAGACTGCAACATGCCAAATTGAAGAAGTAAAAGGTCGATATCTGGGAGGAAGAGTTTGGAGGGCGGCTGCATCTGCTTGCTGATTTCCCAACCTTGCCAGCATCCTTCCTTGTTTTGACATGTATGAAAAATGTGGCGCATAGACAAGGCTCGTGAACTGTTTGGCAGAACGCCTGAAGACAGAGCGGTGTCCCATGGAATGCCACCCCCCCAAAAATATAATGTCCTCCCCCTTCTCATTGCAACTGCCTTCCTGAAGATGTATGCCAGGGGTTGATGTAAAAACCAGACACATCCCCGCCCACTTCTCTGATAAATTTGGCCACAATGCCAAACATTTCATTTTATGCCATCCTCCAAAATTACGCTATCCATTGCTTTAAAAAAAGGTTGCACATGGACAAAGTATGATATACATATCACTTTGTAACTAAAATGGTCTTAATGACACACACATAGTTTATCTCTCGTATTTGAATCTTGACCATGGATCTTGTCTAAGATTTGCCAAATTAATGGATCTGTTTTCTTATATAAAGACAATAGAATTGCGTGAACCTTTAAATACAATTTAGATTGAACTATCATTAACTTATTGGCTCGAGGAGCATGTCAAGTTGATTGGTCCCTCATGGAATAACTAATCTAGGTGAGAATAACATCTTATTTATTCATCAAAATGTCCTTGTAGATAGCCCCAACCTTCATTCTCAATCCATATTGTGCTTGCATTTTACACCTAATTTATTATTAGTGGGAATATTTCAAGTAGGCTCCTTTCATGACATACACTAGAGTAGATGAATGGTTTTAGAATCATTTTATGATTCATTCGTTGTGTGATTCAATTAATACAATGGCTAGACGATTATGGAACAAATCATTAAAATTGAAGATAACATTATTGTTTCACATCTGGGAAGATATAATATATTAGTATTGTAAGGTATTAATCATATAAACACTTATATATTAGATATTAATATAGTAACATGAGCATGTATAGTTAATTATTTAAATTTAATGTGTTTTATATAGTAGTAAAACATGTAATCTATTATAAATAAGCATTTGATCATTTTTTACATGATATTGACCTCCATTATAAACATACTATAGAACTAATAACTTATGTACAATATAAACATAAGGACTAACTATTTTAAGAAATACCCACAAAACTATAAATGAATGGGAATATTAAGAGAGTTCTTTGACATGGATACATGAGATATTTAAAATAATGATGGTATTGCTTTTATTCAAAATCCATGGAATCATAATAATAAACAAGTAAATGGACAAAATAACTCAAGCTATAATTTCTTTCATTAGCAAGGTTAATAGTTTCTACCTTGGTTATCACATATTTAACCTCGGGTTTTAAAAGAAAATTATTTAATTTGCAAACATAGAGAATATAAAAGACCTAAACACTTACTATTGTTTGATTTTATATTGATCTGTTTTATTAACTATCTTTGTTTATTACTTGCCATGTGTATTAATATATCATTTTTTCTAGCACACTTGCCTTGTTTCTATCGTTTAGCTGCTACTAACCCTTGCTTGACTATCATCTTCCAATACATACTTTTTATTGTATACCTATAAACATCTTTTTATTACCACTTAATAAACATACCCGTGATAAAAATAAAGCATTTTCTATTATTGAATAAAGGGGCGGAACCTCACATCCTCCCCCCTATGACTAAACTTCCTCCTGGAAGTTGGTAAGGTGGTAAAGCATCTACCCTAGGATTAAAATCATTTCTTAGCATGTAGTATGTGTATCACAACATGGCCAAATAGTGACCAAAGGTGGCATGAAGACATAACGGGATAGCTCATAGGAGTAACTAGATTTTGGAAAGTGGGTGGAGAAAGCTTACTAGATATGATAGTGTTAAGGGGATCTATGTCATATACCTCTTGATCGACAAGACTTTCATTATTGTTGTCAACGTAATTAGGGTTTCCCTTGACTACTATTGATGGAGGATGAGGATTCATGATGATGATAGGATAAATAAAATGGATCAAAGATGATGGACTAAAGCTCAAATCGGGATTTAAGTCAAGCTTAGATCAGGATTGGATTAAAGTTCAGATTAGGATGATTGGATGATGCGATGGGATTGATTTTGATTTTGATGGGATTTGGATTTTGATTGGCTAGATTGGATTTTGATTGAATTGGATTGGATTATTAAGATCCATAGGATAACATTGGTTGAACGGATGTGATTTGATTGATTGGGTAATTTGATCGAATGATTGGTTTTGATAGATTTGGATTATTGGATGGGTATGATTGGATGATGAAAGATGTGAGAGAGACCTTAAGTTTGATCAAAGGAAGTTACCCTTAGTGACCTAGAGCTTTGATTGATTAAGAGGATGATTACGGCACCGAATCCACCTTAAGATAGGAATGGATTGATTGGGCTGAGGATGATAACTTACGATACCGAATTCACTTCGAGATGGAAGTGAATTGATTGGGGTCGAAGTTAAAGATTAATAATCAAATTCAAGTGCTATGGTCAATTTGGGTAACCACTTTGTAATACAAGGTTAAGGCGGTTTGGTTTTGGTGATGTAAATGGTAAAATGATGATGTTTGCTAAGTGATGGTGTGGATTTTTGAATGGAATATGAGGAAATTAGAATGAACGGGTGGATTGAAGATGATTGTAGAGAATGCGTGGGGATTTATAATGGTTAAACAAAGATTTGGAATGATAAGATGCAGGTTTAAACTGATCAAATGAAGGTTTCTGGAGACTTAGAGTGATGAAACGGAGGCTTGGGATGATGAGATAATGGTTGGGAATGATTAAATGATGGTTTAGAGGCTAAATGGATCCAAATGGGGCGATTTCAGGTGTTTAGGAGGGCAAATCCGCCCCTCTGCAGTAAAACAGGGGCGCTTCCACATTTCTGCAGCAAAAACAGGGGCGCTTTCGCCTTTCTGCAGCAAAAATATGGGTGCTTCCACCTTTCTATAGCAAAAACAGGGGCACTTCCGCCTTTTTGCAGCAAAAACAGGGGCACTTTTGCCTTTCTGCAGCAAGACAGAGCTTGGTTTTGGTGGCAATGGCTATGGAAAGGACTCAAAATGATAAAATAAGGCCAATGTATTAAAGATTTTACGGGTTTTTTACAAGAGAACACTCCAAGCAAGCACAATCCTATGATTAATGTTAAGGGTATGGCCAGGAAAGGTCTTAATCTAGGATGCACAAGGTTTCTAAGGAGCCCTCGATATACTCTCGGTATGTGAGGCACAACCGTGAACACCAGCCCATCACAAACATGAGTCAGGAACCCCAGTGAGATACTGAAAGGCTCAGACCAACTCTTCACGTCTATCTTGGTATCACCCTAGCTTCGACACTCCACCAATTATGATATGACTGGATTGGGGTACAACTTTCGTTCTCCCCCCTTTATATACCCCGCCGGTACACGTGGTTGGAATCGTCCCTTGGGTGATGAAATCCCCAAGCAGGTCCCACTAGAAAGAAGACACTAACCATTTCCAACTACTCCCCAGGCTCACACGAAGTGCAAGGGGAAAGTGAAAACAAATTAATGCCCCCTTGGGTGACACAATAATAGACAAGCATAGCAAGCAATAAAGGTTACTTCCCCCTAATTAGACTATGTTCAAACAACAAGGATAATTTTTCAAAAATTTGATCAAATAGATGGCCCTGCAAGAAAATGTTAGCTATCTTATCCTCTGTTTTTGGTTGATTACACCATAATATGCTTCCAAACTGTGTTGTTTTGGGGCGTAGCTACCTTTCTATGGTAAAACAGGGACGCTTCCGCCTTTCTGCAGCAAAACAGGGGCCCTTCCGCCTTTCTGTAGCAAAAATAGGGGCCCTTTGGCCCTTCTATAGCAAAATAGGGGCGCTTCCATCTTTCTGTAGCAAAAATAGGGGCATTTCCACCCTTCTACAGCAAAATAGGGGCACTTCACCTTTTTGCAGAAAAAAAGGGGTGCTTCCGCCTTTCTGTAGCAAAATGTTAGATGAAAAGAGTCTTTCAAAAATAAAAAGTCGTATTTGCCCTTCTGCAGGAAACTTTATCAGATTTTGAAAAAGAAAAGTTGTATGCCCTACTGCAAGAAAGTGTTAGAAAAGATCTTCTAAGCAAAATGGCGTATACGCCTAACTGCAGCAAACTGTTAGCCAAAGTCAAATTTTCAGATGTAGGGCGTGACCGCCTTTTTGTAGCAGACAAGAGGGCACTTCCACCTTTCTGTAGTAAAAGAGAGGGCGCTTCCGCCTTTCTGCAAAAAAAACAGGGGTTCTTCCGCCTTTCTGCAACAAAACAGGGGCACTTCTGCCTTTCTACGGTAAAAAAGAGGGCGCTTCCGCCCTTCTGCAATCTTTTTCTACAAAATACTTATCACAAATGAAGGTTAATGCAAGAACCCATTTGTGGGTCCCACCGGGCGTGCCAAAAATGTGTACCTTGGAATTTTACCTTATTCTAATGTGCAAAATAACTAAAAATGCAAGTGGAAAAATACTAAGAACACTTCAATAATTAGCCTAAAGAGTGATAAAACAAGGAAAATAGATTAAATAAGATGCAAATTGATTATACCTTCCTTGTTGTTGAAGACTCCTTGGTTGGCCCTTGATTTTGATGAACTTGTGTGCTCCTTAGATGGCTTTTGATGTTGCTAGATGTAAGATTAATAATGCAAAATGACTAAATGGATGGCTAAATGGTAGCAAAATGCTTGAGAATGCAAATTGGCAGCATAAGGTTGCTCAAAGTGAAAAGTCTTGAAAATGCCCTTGAGGAGGGGGTATTTATAGAAGAATTTGAATTCTCTAGAGAATTCAACGGTTGAGATTCATCCAAAAAGGTCAAGATGAAGGGCTATGGTGAGTTGAGAACTCACAAGCCTTCACATCTTGACATGTGGATGGTGAAGTGGCTAAGGGGAGATGAGGTATAAGTGAGGTGGAAGAGAAGTACATGATGTGGAGGAAGAACAAGTACCTTGCAAGTACATTGGGATATGGGAAGAATCTTGGGTGAATAAAAGTGAATTTTAAATTCACAATGATTGGAAGAATCTAGTGGATAAGACAATGTTCCCAAAAGGTGGGAGTTTGTCACATGTGACTTGATGTGACAAGTCAAAGATTCTAGAAGATGCCAGGGAAGGGGAACCGGGAGGGAATGGGCTTTGGCAATAAGGAACAAAACCAATGAGCAAACCAAATTGAAAATGTGGACATCCTAATAAAGATTAGGCATGTGCACATCCCTAATGAAGAAATTAGGAGATGGATTAGGATTAGATGAAAATGAATGTGAGGAATTAAATAAATGTATTGTTTATTTAATTTATTTGATGAAAGGAGGATTAAAAGAGTAAAGTATTTAATTATTAATTAAATACCTTAGGGATTTGGCAGAATTAAGGGTATTAATTAAATAATAGTAATATTACTTAATTAACTCAGATAAGAGAATGTTTAGATGAAAAGTGGTAAATTTAGATAAATTATGTGTCCAAATTTGGATGTCTACAGTTTGTATTGTTTGTAAGAGTGTGAGTGTGAGTTGGAACTTATTCCCTATGATATTTTTACATATAAGTATTTCATTTGTGTAGTGTCATAAATTGTCACCCTTGAAAATTTCACTCTAGATTTTGCTCCCCCTAAATTATTGAGCCTGATTAGGTATATATTTTCCTAAATTATGCATTCTACAACCCACTTGTACCACTTTCTGATAAATTGTAAGCATTGGACAAATGAATCCATTTAATATTTTATCCCTAATACTTAATGTCTTGGAAAATAGGGTCAGGACCCATTCGCCCTAGGGTGTATGGGTCCCCATATTTTTTCAAGGACCAATTTGGATATGTCAGTGTCAACATTTTAACATTAAAAATTCAAGTTGCAAATGTCGGCTATCAAGATTTAATTTTTGGGAAATAAGAGAATTTCCTATAAATACCTAGTTATCGCATCATTTGAAATCTAAGTGAAATTATCTAGAAAGAGGTGAACATTAAGAGCATTAAGAGCATTCAAGAGCAAGTCAAGATTAGCATTCCAGTGATTTATTGCAGAAATTCAAGATCCAAGCATCATGTTAAAGTGTATGTGAGTTCATATTATCATATTATCAATGTTTTGTGAAAGCTAACCACTTTTGTAGTTCTCCAAAGCATTCAAGAAAATCAAGCAAGCAAGATCCAAGACCTTGAAGTGATGTGCATGACTTCAGTCCTTTGAGGAAGCCATTGAAGGGTGGTGATTTGCAACACTTTGTGATCCATTATCATTTTATCATTGGCATTAACATTGTAAAATGGAAACACTAACACGGGGTTTGACTAAGGCAAGCCCCTAAATGGAACAACATCTCTTCTCTTTGTGAATGTGAAAATTTCAGGTTTGAAGAGGATTGAATGGAGCTTAAATAAAAATTGTGCATTATTGTGTTTGAAGCCCTACATATTGTCAACTCACGGAAACTCGCCTATAGAATTATATGACAGTGTTTCAACAACTTTACAAATGAAAATAGAGATCTCAGATTTGTCATCAGAGGACCTCAAAAATAGAGTAGGGTGACTCTGTCTCTATATTTAGATCAAATACCAACTTTTCTAGGCAAGCACACAGTCCTTTGCACTTCCCAAATCTTCCTGCAAGCTATTGTTTCACTCTATTAATTATCATATTATTGTATTTCTCATATTAGGGCACATAGTTTAATTAGGTTAATCAAGGAAAAATCATTCCAATCCATCACAATCCCCAAATTGTTGGAGATTCAAGTTTGATTAGCTCACCTTCATGGTTGAAAGTTAAGCTATACACATTGTTTATCTCCATCTTAATGAAACCATAGGAAAAGGCCTTGAATCTTATTGTTATAAGCACTTAGGACTTTTGATCACCTTTTTCCATGTTTTGTTTTGGTGAACTTGAAATTTTGACATCATACACCTTCTGAAAGTTAACCCTAGATCTAGGTTTTACTTTGCATTTCTCATTTAGGATTTAATTGTTGCATCATAAAAAATATTAAAAATTCAAAATCTTTGCATCTCTTATTTCATCATAGGTTTCATTAGGGTTTATTTCATTCATTTAGGTTAGATCTACATTCAAAACTGCTCTTTATTGTTGCATACTTGCATTTGAGTCATATTGTCTTAAATTATGAAAATTTTAGAAATATATTCACTTGCAGACCTATTTGCACACAAAAATAGAACCTTTAGACACTCTCATAAATATTCAAATTTTGAATTTTTAGAACCCATATCAAGGACTTAGATACCCTTGGGCACCTCTATTCTTGTACACTTGCATTAATAAACTTTTTCACACATCTTTGTCATTGTGTCTTCAGTAAGTTTTTGCTTGCAGACCTCTTATTTGGAATCCTTAATTGTATGTATTTAGGAATCTTTCATATAGTTCAAAAAGTGAAAAATATTGGATTGTTTGATTTTAAAATTTTATTAAAATCATCATTTTTAGGTTGTGGAATCTTAGAATCAATCAATTTGCATTTTAGATCTGGAAATTGCATTCAAAATTGTTAAAACATCTTCCACATTGTTGCACACTTGCATTTTGCATCACATTGGCATAAATTCAACAAAATCTAGAAAAATATTCATTGTTAAACCCATTTGCAAGCAAATGCAAAATCCTTCAACATTGCTTTATACAGTCAGACTTTGAAGTTTCAAAAACCTTTTCTAGGATACATATGCCTTTGTCCTATTTGGAGTCCTTTGTCCTACCATTTTTGGCTTAAATCTTTGTGATAGAGCTCTCTCAGTGTCCTTTGTCCATATCTAATGTCTATTTTTCAATTCTATTTACAAAACTATCTAATTTTGATCATTTGATACATAAGGCGAGTAGCATCATGTTTCCTTTTCAAAATGGGGTTTTGATATGGTAATGCATGGCTTGTATAATTATAATCTCCCTACTTATGAGTACAATCTAGGGAAATGAATTGAAGTCATTGCAAGCATGTTAGTCATTCTCCCAATATCTCTCATAATTATGAGAGTATCTTGGCACAAGAGAATGACATCATTGAAACATTTCTTAATATCACTTTGCCTAATCTTCATTTATCTCCCAACATCTCTCCTACTTGTGAGATTGTTTTGGTGCAATAGGATGCAATCATAGACAATCATGACAATCATTGTTATTCTTCTCTCAATACCTCTCCTACATGTGAAGAAGGTATCTTGGTGTTAGAGGATCTAATCGTTGAGCATCATGAGAATCTTTTTTGCTTCTCTCCCAATACCTCTCCTACTTGGAAATAAATTATTACAAAAGAGGATGAAATCATTGATACATTTCTTTCAAAATATAGTAAGGTGACAATATCTATCCCCCCTTGATAGAAGATCATCAATAAGAAGTCAAATCTATTGAGTTTATGAACACATAATTGACTATTAGATATCCTTTGATTATTGGACCTCCTAAAACTCCTTTTGGACATCCTAAAATTCCTCTAATTATTGGACCTCTTAAGTCACCTCTCATTATAGGACCTAAACCTCATGGCCATATCCTAAACTTTACAAAGCAACTTACTAATAATCATGTGTCATATCAATCAAGTTATTATACTATAGCTAACACATATAACACTAGAAATAATAAGCAACCAAAATTAACTCCAACATCCATCCCATTTCTTCAACCATATCTCCAACCGCACCTAACATTTCATAGTGTAGTGACAAATAATTTGAGCAACTTCGTAACACTCTTGCTAAGATATCCTTGTGGGATTTGATTCAAACATCACCTTTTTATCATGGTATGCTTCAAAATTATTTGCAAAAAGTTGTTGTCCCTACTAGTGCTCAATCAAATGATGTGGCAACTTTACTTGAGAGTATTAATCCAACTAATTTGGACATTGTCTTTCATCAAAATGAATTACCCCCTTTGGAAATGTAAAAAATAAATGATGCTTTGATGAAAATGGATATTATTAATAAGGTTGGGATTAGACGATACCCTTATTGATAATGGTTTAGGGATTAGTGTTTGTAGTGTTCATCTTTTGGATAAAATTGGAGTGAATAAAACTTTAATACAACCTACTGATTTGTCGATCAAAGGTTTTGATAACATGAGAAGACAACTACTTGGTGTGATAACATTACCTATTAAATTTGGTAAGCTTACATGACAAATTGCCATCCATTTCATGCCCCATGATCTTTCATACAATCAAATTTTGGGTAGACCATAGATTCATGAAATGAAAGGAGTGAAAGGAGTTCCTTCAACGCTTCATCGTTTAATGAAATACACTTACAAAAATAAGGTTTACATGATAAAAGTTGATCCTAAATCTGACATTGTTTACAAACTAAATCAAGAATGAAGAATCCTCTTAGAACACTGAAACCAACTACAAAATTAGAATCTTTACAACTTGAAGATAAATATGAGTGTCTTTCATCAGTGACAAAGTTTTTAGATGATGAGTGGGGATCGTTATATTTCACACCTACATTCATGGTGGAGTACAAGATTACACAATCAAAATCAAAGAAAGAGAAAGAAGTCACAATGATATCAACATAATCCATTATTAAATCATCCACAACTTCTAGAAAAGAGGAAAACACAAATTACACATCCACATATGATGAAATTGATTATGAAACACCACCCTCTTTGAAATAAATGGAAGCCATTTAGAAGATGTTATGAACTTTTAAATCAACTTGGCTATAATAGAAAAGGATGTGTAAAATAACAAGGAATCCATGTCCCCATAGAGCCTAACATGCAAGAAACAACATGAGGTCTTGGCTATTATCCTTCAAAAATAACAAAAACATCAAAAAAACCTTCACTTAATCAAGAAAAATAGTATTAGTTGTTGCTCCTTGCCATGCAGTAGTTGTAGCATCATACAATACTCACTACTATGCACGAAGGTATAAACTAGGCTTTATGCAATCATATTTCATTTTGAAAGGAGCAACATATCATAATCCATTTAGCTCATCGTTGTCCCTACACTTAGAGGACAAGGGGTTAGGTAGCCTCGTGTTAGGTGCATTCCTTCTTGGGATTCCTTTGTATCTCCTTAAAATATTAGTGTAGCAAGTACACTAACATTTTAAGGTGGGGGAATATAGTCCCTCACTCATTGTTTGCATGGGAAATGGTCCCCTCTTAATGATGATAGCATACATCTCCTCCAAAGTGACCTTTTCAATCAAAGTGTGGTCTTCTTGATCTATGTGAGTGTCTCTTTGGTGGTGATATTAGGCTTGATATCCCTCAAGAGTGTGACCTTTCTTGGCACATGACATTCCCCTTTGTGGTAATGCTATGGCTAGTATTCCCTAAGGTGTGATTCTTCTATTCCATGACTTGTATTCTCTTAGTGGTGATGTCATGTGTGATATTCCCTAAGGTGTGACCGTTCATGTATTGAGTAAATCCCATTTGTTGTTTTTTAAATCACCTTTTGTGGTGTTGTTATAACACCCCTTAAGGTTTTTGCCTTATCATGTCATTGTGTATTCACCTTCTTAGCAATTTCATGCACCCCCTTAGGTAAGTTTTGTTCGTCCCCCATGATGTTAAACTTTATGCACCTTCTTAGGTGAGTTCATACACCCCCTAAGGTCCCCATGACGTTAAACATTATGCACCCCCTGGAGTGATTTTAATGTGCTCCTTGAAGTAAGATTTTATAAGATAGTTCATGGATTCAACATAACAGAGCTTATTGGATCATGAACTTGAGCACCCCTTTTCAACATGGCTACCTAGCATAACACGCCTTGCTTGCCAGTGAAGCCATGTGTTTCATAACACAACTTTCTAGCCTTGTGGAACCCATCATATTACATGGAAACCTAGGATAAAATAGCTTGCTAACCAGTGGATCCATGTGGCTCGTGAGTGATGTGGCATAATACAAATTGCTAATCCTCATGGGAGCATTCCTTCATTCGATGGATATTGTTTGGTGTTTGACACAATTTCAAACTGAGGTCTCTTTTCCTTACCAATTTGAACCCCTTTTAGTATTAGCATTGTGTTTTATTGTGTGTATTCTTCCTACTTACATCATGTTTATTTTCATTTTGTCATCATCTTTATGTTCCATCATGTCATGTATGTTTTCATCATGTATGCTTAATGTTTTCTAACATTGTATGTTTGTGTATTTTTTTTGTTGCATTTCATATACATATACTTGTTCCTTTTGTGATTATGTTGGTTTTCCATGGGATCTTGGATCATGGGGGATTGTGCACTCCCCCTAGATCCTTAGTAATCCTATCTCTTCAACATTTGGACAATCGGACCCCTCTTGACATAGATTTTCTACTTTAGTGTGAGTTTGAGTATAAGTTCATACTCTTACTAAAGTGGGGGCTAAATGTAGCATCGTAAATTGTCACCCTTGAAAATTTCACACTAGGTCTTACTCCCCCTAATTTAATGAGCCTAATTGGGTCCCTAATTTCCTAAATTATGCATTCTATAGTCCATTTGTACCACTTTTCAATAAATTGCAAGCATTGAACAAATGCATCCATTTAATATTTTTTCCCAACAGTTAATGTCCTAGAAAATAGGGTGAGGACCCATTTTCCCTAGGGCATATGGTTCCCCCTATTTTTCCAATGACCAATTTTGGATAATCAGTGACGTCATTTTAACATTCAAAATTTAAGTTGCAAATATCAGCTATAGGATTTAATTTTTGGGAAATTAGAGAAATGTCTATAAATACCTAATTATTGCATCAATTGAAATCTAAGTGAAATTATCTAGCAAGAGGTGAACATTAAGATCATTAAGAAGATTCAAGAGCAAGTCAAGAGTAGCATTCTAGTGATTTATTGCAACAATTCAAGATCCAAGCATCATGTCAAAGTGTATGTGATTTCATATAATGTCAAATTATCATTATTTTGTGAAGGCTAACCACTTTTGTAGGTCTCCAAAGCATTCAAGAAAATAAAGCAAGAAAGATCTAAGACCTTGAAATGATGTGCATGACTTCAATCCTTCAAGGAAGCTATTGAAGGGTGGTGAGTTGCAACACATTGTGATTTCATCATTCCTTCTTATCCATTATTATTTTATCATTGACATTGCCATTGTGGAAGTGGAAACACTAACATGAGGTTTGACTAAGGCAAGCCCCTAAATGGCCTAACATCTCTTCTCTTTGTGAATGTAAAAATTTTAGGTTTGAAGAGGATTGAGGGGAACTTGAAGATAAATTGTTCATTTTTGCATTTGAATCCCTACATCTTGTCAACTCACAAAAACTCACCTACAGAATTTATGACAACATTCCAACAAATTTGCAAGTGGAAATGGAGATCTCAGATCTATCATTAGAGGATCTCAAAAATAGATAAGGAAAGGTGTACAAGGACTCATACACCCTAGGGAAACTCTATCCTTGTATTCAGATCAATACCAATTTTTTTGGGAAAGTACACAATCCTCTACAATTCCTAGATCTACCTATAAGTTACTATTTGAGTCTATTAATTGTCATATTATTGCATTTATCATATTAGGGCACATATATTAATTAGGTTAATCAAGGAAAAATCCCAATCCCCAAATTTATGGAGATCTAGGTTTGATTAGCTCACCTTCATGATTTAAATTTAATCTATACACCTTGTTGATCTCCATCTCAATGAAACCCTAGGAAAAGGCCTTGAATCCTATTGTTCTAAGTACTTAGGACTTAGGATCACCTTTTCTATGTTTCAATTTGTTATGTACCTTAACATTCCTATTAGATTATTATCTAACAATAACAATTTATGCCAAAATAATGGAGATTACTCTTCTCACTAGAGTCTTGTGACTTGGTGCACCCACCCATAGTTCTCTAGTTAGTGGTAGGGTTGAAAGAAATATATATTAGAAAATATATTTCTTACATCTTTATGAGTAGGATATATATGAATTAAATTCATGGTTTACTCTTAAAAATTCATCCTAGTGGCTACTTAGATAAGTAGAGTGTTCTCAAGGAATATATTTTGACATCATTCTTGTGTTTGGGAAAGGAGTCTTAGGATTGTTTAACGTACTTTATATCTTGTCTTTTTATGTATCCTTGGGTCTTGTTTATGTTTTCTTGTCTCATATTATCTCTTTCTATATTCTCTATGATGAGTGTCTTGTTGTGTATGCTTGATTATGTTGTCCTAATTGATGTATGTTCTATTTGACTTGTTTGGCATGTATTATGTGTCCTTGTTTACCATTGTATTTTTTCTTTTGTTTCATGTTTGGTTAGTAAATTGGTTCTAGAAGAAGGCATGAGTTATAAGCTAAGGTACTTGGAATTCACATAGAATGGGTTGCATGGATTTTTTTCCTTGAGCTAGTTATGAGTTGATTGAGATATAGAATTGTAGAATGAATAGTATCATAGTATGGGCTATGAATAATGGTCATTTGAAGGTTTTTCATATGGCCTTGGATGGTTATAGATTTATATTATTATTTTGTTACATTTTGAGTATTATTATATGCATTTTGTAAGATTTTTTTATGATAGATAATGTGTGTTGTGAAAATAGTAAAGAACTTAATAATATAATACTTATACGTGTATTCTATAATTTAGTGCAATTGGATTATCCATTTGTATACATCAATAAAAATTAATCGTTGGGGAGTATTAGGTTCCTTTAATATTCTTTAGTATACCTAATTGATTGATATCTAGAAAGAAATTGGAGGGAGTTATTTATGGATTGTACTATTGAATTCACTTGTATATTATACCATTATATTAGACTACTCGTGTATATGTGGTAGATTGGAATGTTATCATATGTACTTTATGTGTATTATTATGGGTTGTAGTTGTGACCTACTAGACCATTAAATATTGTACATATTAGATGGTTATATTATTTTTATTCATCTATCATTGGTGTAATTATGATATTACCATGTTAATAGATATGACTATATGTTATCTTTTTTTATTTTGCATTCATAATATGAGATATGATTGTATTTAATTATTAAATTAAGAAATAAATTAGTTATATTTTGGGGCCTATTATATTTTTAAAGGTCCAAATTATTATAGTTTGCATAATATTAAGGACACACCCTATATAAATATGGGTCAATCCATTCTTTTAAGTATCTATTGGTTCAATAATTAATATATGATATCTACTTTATTTTGCTTAATTATTCACCTTGAAGAATATCCTCAAACTTCAATCTTTTTGTGTGTTGTTCCCACTTATGGTCCTCAAGTAGAACCAACTCAATTAATATCTATTGAAGTATAGTTATATTTTTCTACATGCATATTAATGTTATTTTTTATTTGGTCTTTATAAGTTGAACTAGCTCATGATAAATAATTTGTAGAGTAGGAAAATGTTTAATTATTGAAGAGTGAATCAAATTTCTCCACTATTTTGATGCATTGCCTCTTTACTTTTATAAAAAAATTCCTCCTTATAACCATTTCCATGGATTATAATATGATATATTAGAGATATAATCATGTTACCTTACATTTAGACTAGTGTAAAAGTAGTGTAGAATAGTTTAGATAGCCAACAATATTATCATAAAAAGAAAAAAAATCCTCGAGAGACTTCCAAAACATTTTAGGAAATAAAGTTAGGTAATGTTTGTTCATATGTTTATTGGGATCCTAAATCCAACACATTAAGCCAAAATATAGGTGTAAACCATCTACATATTTAAAGTTTGACATGGTGACTAGTCTAGTAATGGATACACATCTTTCCTTAAAATCTCAACTTTTTATCTCCTCAATCAAGGTCACACACTCCCATGATTTTCTCATCCCACCCCTATAGTTATGATCATAATCCTTCCCTACTTCCCAAGTAATATCATGATACTCGAGGGAACCAATAAAATCCATGATGACCTCTACCTCATCTCTTTTAATTACAAGGCACAAAAAATTCCTCTAGCTTCAACTTTATAGAGGTATTATTGATTAAAATCATTAGGTTAACCCAATAATCTATCAATTGTAGGAACTGAGTGTATAGGAGCGAATTTGCACCCCTCATGTAAATTCCCCTTCCACATCCCCTACTTTAGAAAAATCAAACCCGATAGATAATTCCACATCACCCACCTACTTTCCATCCACTTGGCACTTGTCCTGTGTGTTGGTGGGGGGATTTTTGTCGGGTACGTGAGCACGATGCGTGTATGTCTATGCGGTGTGTTGTCGTCCCTAACATATTCTTGCCTCTATAGTCTACAGGGACGTTACATTCTCCATTGGGCATGAAGCGTAATTCCTTTGTGTCGACCAGCCGACCCGAGAACGGATCTTTCCCTCCTAATCTCCCTCCAAATGCATATTTTTTGCATCCATTCCATCTTCTTCACAATTCTAGACATTCACTTGATCTCTCTTGCATCCTTGTTGTATCTCTTGAGCATTACTCATGTTCAGCTTGTGTTGAACATCCAAAATACTGAAAGGGGGGGTGAATCAATATTCCATAAAACCACAATAAAATCTGTCTAATCATTATCACAGTTATGACTGAATCGGTATGAGAGAACATAGAAACAAATCAATTCAACCATACACATGAACACTAGGATTTTTACATGGAAAACCCAAAGAGGTAAAAACCATGGTGAGGGTTAACTCACAATATATTATATCCGGATACAAAATATCATAGGGTTCACTGCCAGGACTCACTGTCCTTAAAAGGCTCACTACCTGAATACAAAAGATGGCTAACCACCAAGATACAAAGATAGTGGTTCACTACCGATAGATTGAACTAATAGGATACACCTTCAATGTGCAAGGTTCAGTTCCAATGAAGCTCAGAATATGAAGTACTTCCTCACACAACAATCCCTAAACAAATTTTCTCTGATCCACAACTAATAAAGCATTTCAACTTGAACCTTTCTTCCACACATACTTACACTCCACACTTCACACTTCACCCACTCCACACACTCTTTCTCTCTTCTCAAAGCATCTTATTATATACAATTATATCTTAATCATCAATTAGATTGACCTAATTAGATGAAAAAAATAATCAAAACACTCTTTTTTAGCACCATAAATTTTTTTATCCATGTAGTGCATTGTATCATGTTGGCTAAGACCCATAAAACATAACTAGTTTCCATAATGTATTGCATACGCTAAGTCAGCCAAGACTAGAACACGCCTCTCCAAACCAACAAGTAATCCTCAAAGAAAACACCTTCTGAATATGAGAACACATTAATTTCCCATCATACCACCAACATAGATACTACCAACAAAACCGCAGCATAAGAATGTTCACCTTAATAAAATGTGGAGTCTCCCACATAGTATGTCGAAGAAGGAACAATAGTAGAATATATCAAAGATAAATTTGTACGCACAACCAAAAATGTCTCAAGATCTAGGATATATATTTCTGAATGAGTCATGATAACATGGTTAAGAGATTATAGTCATATCAGATCTTGTGGTGAATTCTGAACTCAAATACCAATACACTAATCCATCACAAAAGGGCATTACCGATAGAGAACAACTTTTGGTAAACCAAGTAGACTTCTCATATAGTTATCATCATGTTGACATTAATGAAAACATAGGAACAACCAACACAAACCATCCATACTTCATGCTCATGTTGCAAGGTTACATAATCCCAACAGCTTGTTGCTCCATCAACTTCACTAAGAACGTGTTGTGCTACCATAGAAGCCACGATTTTGGTTGGTGTCTTGCAAGACCTCCTTCATTGCGGCCGTGTCAACTTCGCCAAGATCATGGTCTTGCATTCTCCCTTCATTGGCCTTGAGTTCCTTTGGGTGGAGGTGGTATTGCTTCACTATCCTTCTTTTGTTTTGGTTTGATAGAGTATCATTGTGTCTTTTGTAGTGTTCATACTCTTTATTTCTATTTCTTTTATCACATTTTCTATCCCGTGGCTTTCCTAGCTATCTATGGAGGTGGAAACACCAAAGTGGGGGTTTGACTGAGGCAAACCCCTACACAACCCCAACATTTTTCCTCTCTTGTGTCATGCCCACATTTTAAACTCTAAACAACTTAAAAATCTGCAACTACTTTACTAATTTGCAAATATTTTTTATTTTTTATTTTTTTTATGTTTACTTAAAGACAAAAACAACACAATTCACTACCTATAGCTATGGTCAATGATTACACTAGTTCAAAGCAAAGATAGAAATGATTTATTATTTTTAGCAATAGAGTTTACTTGCTTTGGATTAGCTTAACGTAACTAGATTACATTCCATCATGTCAAAAACTCCTTGTTCCCATTACCTATACCTCTAAGGTCTACATGACTTGGAACAAACATAAGATCAAAGGTATTTGGCTCATAATTACTAAGGAAAGCTACATAAATCAATGGTAATTTACAGTATAACAAGTCACATACAAGACTCAGAAGAACAGTCCTAGGGGCCTAACCTAATGCCTTAGGGGCTCATCACTTGATGACCTTTCCTACATATTTACTTCGCAGAGGCACCGTAGTTCTCCCAACTCATTTGATTGATCGAAAATAACACAATAACACTAAAGTACACTAAACTCAATTCTTTACTCAAATGCATCACATGACGCATACAAAACACCTACTATAAAAGTGCCCAGTATGCAACCCTTTCTAGGGGTCATTACCCCAGACAGTTTCACTATCGGCTACCACCCACTAAGGTGAAGCCAAATAAATTAGGTAACTCATCAAGGATATAATAACAACATATGAGGTACCTATAGAAACAATCCCTAATAGTTGACAAAACTCAATCATGCATATCACAATTTGAACAAATCATAATGAAATAAATCAGGTAACTCATCAAGGATATAATAACATATGAGGGTATAGACATGATCCCTAATAGTGTATAGTTTTGTCTAGTACCATCTCCTAAATGACTAAAACAAATATTGAATAGCAATCTTTACTTTTCCAATAAATTCCAATTGAAATTTTATAACAAGAACTCAAGGCAACCATTGATGACAATTATGCTCTATAAGAAAATATATTTGCCAACTCTTATATTTTGGCAACAAATTAAGAACTAAAGATTCTTAATGGAGTACTTAATTAAAAGCTAATGGTTAACCTACCACGTGATATCTCAAAATGCTAATGTTTCATAACTTTTTATTAAATGATTCATGATTACACCTAAGTATTTCAAAACTATTTTAAGTCATCTTCTATATTTTTCCTATTGTTTCTCTTCATTAGTTATGACTTTATTTTTCCTATTGTTTCTCTTCATTATTTATGACTTTATTTGTGTGTCATTTTCATTTTTAGAACCTACGTTTCATTTATGCTAGGTAACATTTATTATAAACTTATTACCATATTGCCAATCTATATATATTATACTTGCAAGTCTTACTATTTCTTAACTATACATAATGACACCATCAAAATATTTGACAAGCAATTGACATAAATTTAACTATACTAATGTAAATAGGAAATTTTTGTGATTTATGGAAATGCATATCTAAGAGTAACCAAGGTCTAATGGAAGCTTTACAATAAAAGTAACCAAGGAAAACTTCACAAACTTGAATTGATTAAAAAATCAACCATGCAGATATACGCATAATTACTCACAAGTGTCACTAGGTTCCCCACAACCAAAGTGACTAAGGCTTACTAGTTTTAAACATGGGTAGAGGTCTCATTACTCCATGATTTTTAAGTGAGATAGGTTAGTGAACATTTGCAAGTGTACCCATTTTCTTATTGGACAATCGCCTATTAAAATTTCTCCACACATTAAATATATCTCATAAATCATAGCTAAAGGAATGGGCTAGATTAATGTATCAATGTGTTCTTATAAATGAAAATCAAGACGTATGCAATGTCAGAAAGTATATTACTAGATGACCATATTCATACTATGGAGCATGATACTCAATTGTATTATCAACACCCTACGTAATTGGGATTGCATCATAGCCCAATGTACTAGTCATAATTATTCTTACAATCAACACATAAATGGTTCTTTTTCTAGTCTCTTGCTTTAGCATAGCTTAGTTCCTTAATTTATAATTACTTTAACTTTATTACGGTTGATAAGGAGTTTAGAGGAGGTCTCTGATTAGTTCCTTGTTTCTTTAACTTGTTTTCCTTAATTAATCGGTTTATTTTAGTTGCGCTTTGCAACTTTTAGACCATTCCATTAGTATTGACATCTATATATATAACTAACTATAACATTGACGTTACTCAACTATCCCATTTACAATGGTATATGATCCTTGAATTTGTTATTATCTAAACAAAGCCCTCTATGAAACTTTAAGCCACTAAGTTACCTGCAGGTCTCAACGCTATGAAATTTATGCATATTTTAATTTATTTATTTATATTAGCAACACGTTTTCTTAAAGAGGATATATAATTGGATAAAGTTGTCTTTTTAAAGCTTCCTGATAAGAATGAAACTTACACCATTATGAAATAAATACAACAGTAAGAAATATGAGAAATTATAATACCAATGATTTATCCACAAACAAAGTTGATTTTATTAAATCTACCTCCCTCACAATGTATGAGATACTCTTTTATTAATTTTTACATCTACGTATTAAAACACATACTCCACTGTAAAAACTCACTTCTAGTTAAAAACTCTTAATGAATTTTGTATTTTAAAATGTAGTAAATTCTTAGCTTATATGTGCTTTACACTATTAAAAGAGATAATATCAAATAAAATGGACATATGAAGGAAGCCCTAACTGGCTGAGCTCGCCCTACTTTTCTTTTCCTTTTTTTTTTGTTTCTTTTATTTCTAATTTCATTTGCAGATTTAGGGAGAGGTAAGTGACGGTCTTAGGAGTGAATTGGGAGACCAAGGTGAAGATATCAAGTAGATGCAATGGAAAGTTATGGAGGTCGCGACAACAATATGCCACTGTATATGTTACTATGTATGCAAAATGCTGAGCACAGACAAGGCACGTGAACTGTTTGACAGAATTCCTCAAAGAAATGTGATCTCATGGAATGCAAAGGTTTCAGGATAAGCACAAAAATGGATTTGTTTAAAGGCTTTAGAAACTTTCAAGCAAATGCAATTAACAGATGTAAGCCAAATTTTATAACCTTTTCCAGCGTCCACTCTGTCTGCACAAAAATGGGAGCTTGGAATAGGGTATGGACATCAATCGAAACATAAATGCTGGAGGAAAAATTGCCAGAGATTGTAGTTGCATTGCCTTAATTGACATGTATGAAAAAAGCAGAAGCATGGACAAGGCATGTGAGCTGTAAAAATGTGGACGCATAGACAAGGCTCGTGAATTGTTTGCCAGTAATTTTCATTTTAATAAACATACTCTAAAACCATCGTGAAAACCTAAATTTTAGACTGCAACACGACAAATTGAAGAAGTGAAAGGTCGATACCAGGAAGGAAGAGTTTGGATGTGGACGCATAGACAAGGCTCGTGAATTGTTTGCCAGTAATTTTCATTTTAATAAACATACTGTAAAACCATCGTGAAACCCTAAGTTTTAGACTGCAACATGCCAAATTGAAGAAGTAAAAGGTCGATATCTGGGAGGAAGAGTTTGGAGGGCGGCTGCATCTGCTTGCTGATTTCCCAACCTTGCCAGCATCCTTCCTTGTTTTGACATGTATGAAAAATGTGGCGCATAGACAAGGCTCGTGAACTGTTTGGCAGAACGCCTGAAGACAGAGCGGTGTCCCATGGAATGCCACCCCCCCCCCCAAAATATAATGTCCTCCCCCTTCTCATTGCAACTGCCTTCCTGAAGATGTATGCCAGGGGTTGATGTAAAAACCAGACACATCCCCGCCCACTTCTCTGATAAACTTGGCCACAATGCCAAACATTTCATTTTATGCCATCCTCCAAAATTACGCTATCCATTGCTTTAAAAAAAGGTTGCACATGGACAAAGTATGATATACATATCACTTTGTAACTAAAATGGTCTTAATGAACACACATAGTTTATCTCTCGTATTTGAATCTTGACCATGGATCTTGTCTAAGATTTGCCAAATTAATGGATCTGTTTTCTTATATAAAGACAATAGAATTGTGTGAACCTTTAAATACAATTTAGATTGAACTATCATTAAC
Organism: Sequoia sempervirens; assembly: GCA_007258455.2. Taxonomy (NCBI): domain Eukaryota; kingdom Viridiplantae; phylum Streptophyta; class Pinopsida; order Cupressales; family Cupressaceae; genus Sequoia; species Sequoia sempervirens. The sequence continues at coordinate 384,529,501 of VDFB02270651.1, read as the reverse complement.
TTATTGGCTCGAGGAGCATGTCAAGTTGATTGGTCCCTCATGGAATAACTAATCTAGGTGAGAATAACATCTTATTTATTCATCAAAATGTCCTTGTAGATAGCCCCAACCTTCATTCTCAATCCATATTGTGCTTGCATTTTACACCTAATTTATTATTAGTGGGAATCTTTCAAGTAGGCTCCTTTCATGACATACACTAGAGTAGATGAATGGTTTTAGAATCATTTTATGATTCATTCGTTGTGTGATTCAATTAATACAATGGCTAGACGATTATGGAACAAATCATTAAAATTGAAGATAACATTATTGTTTTACATCTGGGAAGATATAATATATTAGTATTGTAAGGTATTAATCATATAAACACTTATATATTAGATATTAATATAGTAACATGAGCATGTATAGTTAATTATTTAAATTTAATGTGTTATATATAGTAGTAAAACATGTAACCTATTATAAATAAGCATTCGATAATTTTTACATGATATTGACCTCCATTAGAAACATACTATAGAACTAATAACTTATGTACAATATAAACATAAGGACTAACTATTTTAAGAAATACCCACAAAACTATAAATGAATGAGAATATTAAGAGAGTTCTTTGACATGGATACATGAGATATTTAAAATAATGATGGTATTGCTTTTATTCAAAATCCATGGAATCATAATAATAAACAAGTAAATGGAAAAAATAACTCAAGCTATAATTTCTTTCATTAGCAAGGTTAATAGTTTCTACCTTGGTTATCACATATTTAACCTCAGGGTTTTAAAAGAAAATTATTTAATTTGCAAACATAGAGAATATAAAAGACCTAAACACTTACTATTGTTTGATTTTATATTGATCTGTTTTATTAACTATCTTTGTTTATACTTGCCATGTGTATTAATATATCATTTTGTCTAGTGCACTTGCCTTGTTTCTATCGTTTAGCTACTACTAACCCTTGCTTGACTATCATCTTCCAATACATACTTTTTATTGTATACCTATAAACATCTTTTTATTACCACTTAATAAACATACCCGTGATAAAAATAAAGCATTTTCTATTATTGAATAAAGGGGCGGAACCTCACATCCTCCCCCCTATGACTAAACTTCCTCCTGGAAGTTGGTAAGGTGGTAAAGCATCTACCCTAGGATTAAAATCATTTCTTAGCATGCAGTATGTGTATCACAACATGGCCAAATAGTGACACCACTATATAAGCATTCACTAAAAGCATTTCCCTTATAAACAAGAGCAACATTAGTTCGTGCATAGGTTTTCATACACACCACACCTAGTGCAAGGTCATCAAGATTCAAATATACTCACAATTACTTATATCATAAACCCATGATAGTTTAATTACATAATTGTTATTCTTTTACACTTGTTTTCTCATTTGTACACCCAAAACAACATATAACCACACAAATTACCACAAAAAGTACTCACTTGACTCACAAGGCTCACACAAAAGGGATGAGGATACCTAGTGCCCCAAATTCTCCTCTGAGAATGTATATCACATAAATAATTACCATCAGGTCCTCCCTGTGGAACCTCTACATAGAAATGTATGATAGATCAAGGAGAATGGATAATAACCATCCCATACCGATCTCATTTACCCCTTCTTAATAAATCTTCAGGCCATCTACTCCCCCCATACAACCTGATAATAACTCCACATGAGTATGAAAGTCTAACATATTCCACATTACTTACACATTGGCTAGCAACAACATAAAATTGGTAAAGCCTCAAAATAAGAAATTTCAAATTTCAAATAAAATAACAATTCAAAATTAACAAAGAAAGGTAAAATTCTCAATGGTGGCCACCAAATCAACAAGTCAAAATTTGAAAGAAAAACTATCAACAACCAATCCTTGAGGAAAGAGGACAATTTTCCAATGCATTTAATCAAAAACTTAAAGAATTTCAAAACTACTGGCTACTTCAATCAAATAAAATCATATTAATAATCACAACTGTGAGTCCAAAATCAGATAATTTTTCACAATACAATCACTTCATGACTTTATTCAAGTCACTTAAGGGGGGGAGGGGATAAGATGGTCTCAAATCACATATATCTCATCAATAAATCATAGTATTATGTTAGAAATCCAAGATGAAGATAAATTACATGCAAACATCATGCAAAATAATTATGGTAGGGACCCACAACAATACGATTGTCTAACATTCTTGCAAGACCCTTTGCAAAACATAATCCATGCTAATGCATCTAAGTCCATTTCTCATATTTTCTATAAGTTATTACCCCATAATTGCACTCCAAATATAGCATGCCTTGATATTTCCTCTATTAAAACATCAACCCTGATAGTTGAGATTACACCAAGTAGGACATTAAATGTAAATGGTCAATTGACTACTACACAATGGTCTTCACTATTGAACTTGTTGCAAGCACACAACCACATTTTCTTAGGATTACCATGATATGAAAGGTATAGACCCAAACCTATGCATGCACATAATTTACATCAATGATGGATACAAACCAATAAGGCAACCTCAAAGGAGAATGAATCCATGACTTTGTTAAGGAAAATTTGTAGAAGTTACTAGATCCGTAGGGTTCTTTTATCTAATATTTGACGATCAATGGGTGTCTCCATTAGTAATTATCCCTAAGAAGGGAGGGAAATGGAGAGTGTGTGTTGATTATTGTGAGCTAAATGCAGTAACTAGAAGAGATCACTTCCCCATTCCATTCATTAATCAAGTGCTAATTCATTACTAGGGAAACAATAATTTTCCTTATTGGATGGGTTCAATGGATATAACCAAATTGAGATAGCTCCATAGGACCAAGACAACATTTACTTGCCCTTGGGGTACATATGCCTATTTTGTCTTACCATTTGGGCTATGTAATGCATCTGTCACATTCCAAAGGGCAGTATTGAGCATATTCTCCAATTTTTCTCATGATTCCATGGAGGTTTATGCAATTAGGGTTATAAATTATGATTAATGATAATAAATTTGTTACCTATTTTTCACTACGAGCTCAAATAGGTAGAGCTGAATCAAATTCATCATTGATAGGTACAAAAATTTTCATGTTTTGTTGATTAAAATTATTCATTGATCATCATAGAGATCAATTTACATCTGAATCATAGTTTTATTATGCAAGCATTTGAAACAGACAATTGAAATCTTGTATGGTAATGCTTTTTATTTATTTTGTAAAATGTTGAATCTCGCACAAGCTGCGAGAGTAACTAAATTTGATTATGACAATCAAATGATGAAAATGAAATTCAAAGAAAAACTACACTACTGAACATAACATAAGCATAAAGAAGAGGAGCAATTAATCATTTCCTATAATGATGAATCACTTTCATTGGTGTCTTCAGCCGTTGCATCTCCAAGTAGCTACAGCCTCGTTTCCTCGCTCCATGAATCTGTAAAGTTATAAAGAAATGATGTTAAAGGTGTACTCTAAGAAATGATGAATTACATTATGCCTTATGCCTACGCTGCCAATAGGAATGTAATTTCCATTAAATCAAACATTCACCAAATGAAAGGCTGACAATCAAGAAAAACATGAAAACTCAATGGAAGGTTTCAGCTTCGATTATTTTTGCTAACTTGTTTGTTTCAATGTGCAGGAACAGGTTCATCATGTTCAAGATTATTTTCATTAGATATGTGGGGCAACACGGGCTCCCACAAGGGTCGATCCCGGCATATCAAGAAGGTATGAAGGTATTCTCTCATTCACATTATTACATGAGAGTCATCAAGCAACATCAAAAATAAGAAGAGATCATCAATTATATTGATATTATGTTTCAACTCTACTACATTTACATTTAAATGAAGTATAGAACATGTTTACACTTAAGGGAAACAAAGTACTTAAGTGTATTTTATAACTTTGAAGTATATACATAGTCTACGGAAGACAAAAGTGAACAAGTGCTACTTGAAGTGTGCTTTAAGTTGCTATAACTGCATACATGAGAGTTGAGGCAGTGATAAATGAGGAGAAGAAATTCCATTTATCGCATTATGACAGCAATCAAATTAAAAGGTCTATGTGCTAATTTGAAGCTTTGTACATATGCAACTTACCTGAATATGCAAGAAAGATTCAGAAAGGAGAATGGCATTGCTCACTATATGCATTATATAGTCAAGGAATATGAAAGACAACAACATCATTCATGGTATAAGAGATGTTTAGAGAAGTATCTCACAAATGAATTTCAAGAAAACAGAAATGTCAAATAGCTATGGAGATACAGTGACCATAAACATTGAAAGGACAGTCACAATATGCATTCATTTATTAAATGTTGAAGACGCTTGTATAGTCTTCATCATAAAAAGAAAGAGATATTCCTTCTTCATCATATCAAGGAGTTTCAAGACAACGGAAGCAACTGAAAATTTTTAGAACAGGAGCAACAACTATCATAAAATGAACAGCAACACTAATTTCAAAATGTAGCAATATACTCTTGAAGTAGACAGCCTTTGCAAGTCAAATCCTCAAAGGAAAGCTTTCGCAATGACAATCACAGTCCATATTCAAGACTAATGGATAGTCTCTTTGAAGGAAAGAGTAGACAAGCTTGAAGCTTTACTCAGAAATGTAACTTCCTTCACTTTGATTTGATATATTTTATAGCTTGGTAGGGTTGGGAAGCAAAGCATGATAGCCATGTCAAGGAGTTTTAAGGCAATCCTTCATTCATGGTTAAAAGTACAACATACGAGTATAATCAAAGGATGTATGTTTAGAGAGTCATAGATTGCAAGGTGTCAGGCATGTTTAAAGGCCATTTCATAGGACAACAAAGCCTTCATAGGGGGCAAGAGACAATCAACCACACAGTGAGAAAGAGAAAGAGTCAATTCTATCAAATTAAAATGCATAATGCTGCTACATAGTCAATCGTGTGTCACTAAAGCTTAATGCAAAGTAAGGAATGGTTTTAGATCTTAGATCGATGACTATGAAAATAGGACCCAAAGGTCAGCATAAAACAATGGAAGTCATGCCGCACCAAGGAGGGATCTTTATTTGAGCTTATACAACAAGAGGAAAATATGTAGAGGGGTTTATTTATTTTACTTGGGAAATAACCATGATCAGGGTAGTTATTCATGACAAAAGCACTTGGAAGGAGAAGATAACCTAGGGTTTTGTGTTTTTATATATCCATAGAAATCAGTAGAGCATCAAAATAATACTCTAAAGATATAAAAGGATAAATGGAAACCACACATAACCCCAATCTCTTGCAGAATGAAGGATGAGGATGGAAGCTATAAAATACAAAGTTTCTTTGTTTGTTTGCAAGAAATAAAAGAAAAAATTGAGGATATTACCTTCAGTTTGAGCTTGTCTCCATAAAACGTCAATTTTATTTTTGGATTTTTCTTCTCAAAAAGGCTCTGACCAAGGTGTCCATGGTAGCCAAGCAACAGAAAATAAAATACAGAGGAAAATCACAAAGAAAATGGAGTTAAAATGCAGGAAATCCATGCATGGCCACGGCTGTTAGATCAATATTTATCTTAGAAATGGAATAGAAAAACCAGAAATAGCTTAAGCACAGATTTACCAATTTACAGAGAGGTCAATAGCCAAAAAATTTAAGCTATTTTTGCAGCATTTCAAGTCTTTCATGGTAGTCAGAGGCAAGTAAAGGCATCAATAGAGAATGAGAAAACAAAATACATTGGAAACTTGTTCATGGTCACGCCATAGGTGTTGAAAACGTTTTCAGAAATGGAGAGCACATAAGAAAATCTTCCAGTCCAAACATGGCGATGCAACAATGGCTTTCTCTTCATGTAATCGAAGTGTAGAATGATGGTGAATGTTTAGGGTCCGAGCTTTGTCTACCCTAAATCAACATAATTGATATTTTCTTTTACTAATGATTTTAATAAATCATTATGTTCTTTCATTATCACCGTTGCTATGACTTTTTAAGTCAATAAGCCTAATGAAGATTGTGCCAAGGTAAAGATGCATATTATATGCTAAGTGAGGGCGCTAATAAAATAATGCATGCTTTTGCATGATATTTTAATTAGTTCATGTATTTTTGCATGATCTTATAAGGAGGTTAATATGTGATTAAATATTAATCTATTATTACATTAATATTTAAAAATGAAATAAGGAGGGCTTTTCCATGTTTAGATATTAAAATAAGCATACAATGGTTTATTTTTAATATTTAATCACTTAATCCTCTTTAGATAAAATCATGCAAATGATGTAAATCGGACTGGAAGAGTCAGGGATGACAACTAAAGATTGATCATGCATACATATATGGAGTCCCAATTATATTGATGAATTGACAAGAACGAGATAGTTTTGCATGCTTTAGGCCACCTTTTTAGGGATTTCTAGTTCAGTTTGAGTTGCAGATTAGTTGTAGGCTTTATGACTGCTACTTCGAGATTGAGTTCACTCATTTTTACATGAGTTTGAACCTTCTTTTTAGGGATTTTTTCTTCTACATGGATTTCACTTTGGATTTGTCACCTTCTCACTAAAATTGACTTTCAGTTGCTCATTCATGCACTTTGAGGTGCATTCTTAATTATATATATTGAAATTTTTTATCTTTTTCAATTTAGTTCTTGTTATTCAGCCTTTGCAGACTACAAAGTGAATGGTTTTGTAACTTAGCTTTCAAACTAATATAGTAGTGTTTTTACGTATTTACTTATGTTCTTGGCAAAGATTCCTTCAAATTACAATGAAATAAAAGTCTGCCTTCTCATTTAGCTATCTTTATGAATGATTTGATGAAGTTTTATTGTGTTTAAATATTAGAACCTTTAAAATATTTGTCACATTTATATTTGCATGCATTCGAATAGTTAAAATCATAGGTCTAAGTTTGTGTAAATGAATAATATTCTTCTTTGCTATGAAAATCATGTTTTCCTTCAAAGTTGATTTGTTCAAAGCCTTCCTTAGAATCAATTTTTGTGGTAAAACTGTCAAAATTGACTTGTGTGGTTAGTTCTCTGAGGTTTATTGTGAATCAAAACTGCAGATCATTATCAGTTAGGTGCATCACCTTCAATTTACAGTTTCTTGCATTTAGATTTAGTTTTTCTCCTTTTTCCAGCAAATCACTCAGTTATTAACTAGAAAATTAAATAGGAACCAACCTAGAATCTGGAGGTCTAATTCCTTATAGGATACCCACAGCTTGGAATTAGTTCCAATGTTTCAATAGATTGTTAAATTTCAATATTGAAGCATTCAGGTGGAATCTGTTTGACAACAATTTTTGCATGCCCAATGGGACTCTAAAGCACACTTCAGAGAAAGAATTCAAAGATACAAGTTGCTATCCTAGTATATACAACATATTCTCACCTTTCAGAGGTACAAATCTATACCTGGTGACTCTGAGCATATTTACTAGTTTCAACAGACCCAGTGCTGGTATGTTTCAAATTCAAGCTTAATAATCTGATTTCCAATATTTATGAGTAAAAGATGACAAATTTTTATAGTTGGCATGTATACCCACTTCTATTTCATAGAAATATTGCCTATTCACATCCTTATCAGCCATATCAGGGCAATCATGCTGTTGGTTTTATCCCAAACAGCCATGCAACAACAACCTATTAGCATGCTCAACATGCTTACCTCCACCCACCCCTACTCAACCTTCAGATCAATATTCATATATCCAAAATCAGCTCCAAGAGGTTGATTATATGAAGAATAACATGAATAACATGAAGGACATACTATTAGACATCACAAAACAGATAGAAGAGTTTAGGAGGTAGCAGGAGTACAATCAACAACAAGAAGAGATGGCCTATCAGGCCTACCTTCATGAGCAAGAATTACTGACGCCGAGGAAATAGTTTGAAGAAAAGATCGAGATGGAGTTAGCGGCAAAAGAGGAGCAAATGAAGCTTTTTCTTGCTCAAACACAGAGGCATGAGGTGGCTCCTTATATTCCACATCAACTTGTTCAGGAGAATGTTCATAATTTTAAGTTTCCAAGTTTCAAGAAAAGTGAGTCTCTTAACCATTTTAACATCAAGGTTCCAAGTTTTAGAGACTTTTTACCAATATAAGAGCCTATGTTGGTACAACCTGAATTTGTTAATCCTTAAGACCAGCCATATGAGGAGCCTATTTTTCTTTAAAGAATTCAAGAGATTCCTCAAGTTCAATCCCTACAGGAGCCCATGAACTCTCATTTTTAGTCATATCAAGAGCCTGAACCAAATCATCAGGGTACTGAACAGTTATGGCAGCCTTCTTGGACCAAGCATCTAGGCTTCAAAATGTCGAATCTAGTTCAAGAGGCTCCCATTCCAAGTTTCAGAGATCCTCTTCTATTGCAAAGACAAGTACAGGAAGATGAAAAACAATGTGATGAGTTGTTGGTTGAGGTCAACAAATGTGACAAGTTGGAAGCTGCTCATCTAATTCCAAAAGGTAACGCAAGTGAGGATTGTGAAGAAGCCATATTTTGGAATGATCTTGAATCCTTTGTTTTGCACTTAGATGACAATCAACATCAGGTTGATCTTGTTTTAAACAAGGAAATAGAGGTTGAATCTTAGGATTTAGATAATTTTTTTGAGCAATTACCCAAATTTATTGATGAGAATGAAGACACATGCTTACTAACATCAGTTACTACCTTTGAGCAGCAGGGTGATGAGACTCATATGAATCCAATTCGTGATTATGAATCAGATGAAAGTATTTTCCTAAATATCATAGAGGATTTTTTCTCTAACATTGATGATAGTTTGATGCCATATGAACCAACAACATATGATTAGCCTTGTGAAAGGAGTAATCTTTTCTTCATTACTTGATGACAGATCAGAATCTCTTTTAGATCAGATTGAAATTGAGGCAACAAGAAGGAAACAGGAAAATCTTACACTACATGTAGAGGAGTCTAATCAACAAGATGGAGTACCATTAGTTTATAAACATGAAGACAACAGTAATAGGCCAAGCTTTATCCTTTCAAAGGGGTGTCCAATCAGGTATTTATCAAATGAAGAATCTACAGAATTACAAGTCATGATTCTACCAAAGCATGCGATTGCAATTGCGGAGTAGCAGGTTAATCTCACCTATATGCCTCAAAATAACATCTTTGGTGGTTAGTCAAATGAGGAAGGAATGCCTTTTGAGATGTTTCAGAATTTTTAGCAGCATTTAATCAAATGTCTATACTTTTTTTTTATTAATCTTACGGACTTGAAGCATCCTCTATTATTGAGGAAGGGCAGCTATTTCTCACAGCCAGTAAATGGTCATGTTTGAACACTAACACTATTGGTTAGTATAGGTGTAGGGTATATTTTTCTGTTATGCTTTCAATAAGTTCCCTATGGCACATTTCATTCTAGTATTGTTTTGCTTTCAATAAAGTGCACTTGTTGCATATGTTTTTCAAACTCTGTCTTCAACAGAGTTGCAGTAGTTCTTTTAGTTTGTTTGTTTTAAAGCTGAATTACAAGGGTTTTCAAAAGTTTGAAGAGCAGAAATAGATTCCATTCCCAATGGATACACTAGACAACTGGTCTATAGTGTTTAGTAGGCAAACACTCTGCAAAGGTTGCCAATTTGTTACCTATTTTTCACTACGAACTCAAAGAGGTAGAGCTAAATCAAATTCATCATTGATAGGTACAAAAATTTTCATGTTTTGTTGATTAAAAGTATTCATTGATCATCATAGAGATCAATTTACATCTGAATCATAGTTTTATTGTGCAAGCATTTGAAACAGAAAATTGAAAATTTGCATGGTAATGCTTTTTATTCATTTTGTAAAATGTTGAATCTCGCACAAAACGCAAGAGTAACTAAATTTGATTATGACAATCAAATGATGAATACGAAATTCAAAGAAAAACTACACTACTGAACATAACATAAGTGTAAAGAAGAGGAGCAATTCATCATTGCCTATAATGATGAATCACTTTCATTGGTGTCTTCAGTCGCCGCATCTCCAAGCAACTACAGCCTCGTTTCCTCGCTCCATGCATTTGCAAAGTTATAAAGAAATTATGTTAGAGGTGTACTCTAAGCAATGATGAATTACATTCTGCCTTATGCCTATGCTACCAACAGGAATGTAATTTGCATTAAATCAAACATTCACTAGATGAAAGGTTGGCAATCAAGAGAAACACGAAAACTCAATGGAAGGTTTTAGCTTCGATTATTTTTGCTAACTTGTTTGTTTTAATGTGCAAGAACAGGTTCATCATGTTCAAGATTATTTTCATCAGATATGTGGGGAAAAATGGGCTCCCACAAGGGTTGAGCTAGCATATCAAGAAGGTATGAAGGTATTCTTTCATTCACATTATTACATGAGAGTCATCAAGCAACATCAAACATGTGAAGAGATCATCATTTATATTGATATTATGATTCAGCTCTGCTACATTTGCATTTAAATGAAGTATAGAACATGTTTACACTTAAGGGAAACTAAGTACTCAAGCGTCTTTCATAACTTTGAAGTATATACACAATTTACAGAAGACAAAAGTGAACAAGTGCTGAGAAGTGTGCTTTAAGTTGCTATAACTGCATACATGAGAGCTGAGGCAGTGATAAATGAGGAGAAGAAATGCCATTTATTGCATTATGACAGTAATCAAATTAAAAGGTCTATGTGCTAATTTGAAGCTTTGTACATATGCAAACTACCTGAATATGCAAGAAAGATTCAGAAAGGAGAATGGCATTGCTCACTATATGCATTATACAGTCAAGGAATATGAAAGACAACAACATCATTCATGGTATAAGAGATGGTCTTAGATGTCTCTCACAAATGAATTTCAAGAAAACAGAAATGTCAAACAGCCAAATAGCTAAACAGCTATGGAGATACAGTGACCATAAACATTGAAAGGACAGTCACGATATGCATTCATTTATTAAATGTTGAAGAAGGTTGCATAGTCTTCAACATAAAAAGAAAGAGATATTCCTTCTTCATCATATCAAGGAGTTTCAAGATAGTGGAAGCAGCTGAAAAATTTTAGAACATCAGCAGCAACTATCATAAAAGGAACAGCAACACTAATTTCAAAATGTAGCAATATACTCTTGAAGTAGGCAGCCTTTGCAAGTCAAATCCTCAAAGGACAACTTTCACAATGACAAGCACAGTCCATATTCAAGACTAATGGATAGTCTCTTTGAAGGAAAGAGTAGACAAGCTTGAAGCTTTACTCAGCAATGTAACTTCCTTCACTTTGATTTGATATATTTTATAGCTTGGTATGGTTGGGAAGCAAAGCATGATAGCCATGTCAAGGAGTTTTAAGGTAGTCCTTCATTCAAGGTTAAAAGTACAACATTCGAGTATAAACAAAGGATATATGTTTAGAGAGTCACAGATTGCAAGGTGCCAGGCATGTTTAAAGACCATTTCACATGACAAAAAAGCCTTCACAAGGGGCAAGAGATAGTCAACCACATAGTGAGAAAGATAAAGAGTCAAGTCTATCAAATTAAAATGCATAATGCTGCTGCATAGTCAATTGTGTGTCACTGAAGCTTAATGAGAAGTAAGGAATGGTTTTAGATCTTAGATTGATGACTATGAAAAGAGGACCCAAAGGTCAACATAAAATAGTGGAAGTCATGCCACACCAAGGAGGGAGCTCTATTTGAGCTTATACAACAAGAGGAAAATATGTAGAGGGGTTTATTTATTTTACTCAGGAAATAGACATGATCAGGGCAGTTATTCATGACAAAAGCACTTGGAAGGAGAAGATAACCTAGGGTTTTGTGTTTTTATATATCCATAGAAATCAGTAGAGCATCAAAATAATACTCTAAAGATATAACAGGATAAATGGAAACCACACATAACCCCAATCTCTTGCAGAATGAAGGATGAGGATGGAAGCTATAAAATACAAAGTTTCTTTGTTTGTTTGCAAGAAATAAAAGAAAAAATCGAGGATTTTACCTTCAGTTCAAGCTTGTCTCCATAAAACTTCAGCTTTATTTTTGGATTTTTCATCTCAGAAAGGCTCTGTCCAAGGCATCCATGGTAGCCAAGCAACAAAAAATGAAATTCAGAGGAAAATCACAAAGAAAATGGAGTTAAAATACAGGAAATCCATGCATGGCCATAGTTGTTAGATCAATATTTATCTCAGGAATGGAATAGAAAAACCAAAAATAGCTTAAGCACAGATTTATCAATTTATAGAGAGGTTAATAGCCAAAGAATTTAAGCTGTTTTTGTAGCATTTCAAGTCTTTCATGGCGGCCAAAGGCGAGTAAAGGCATCAATAGAGAATGAGAAAACAAAATACATCAGAAACTTGTTCATGGTCGCACCATAGGTGTTGAAAATATTTTCAGAAATGGAGAGCACGTAAGAAAATATTCCAATCCAAACATGGCGACGCAACAATTGCTTTCTCTTCATGTAATCAAAGTGTAGAATGATGGTGAATGTTTAGGTTCCAATCTTTGTCTACCCTAAATCAACATAATTGATATTTTCTTTTACTAATGATTTTAATAAATCATTATGTTCTTTCATTATCACCGTTGCTATGACTTTTTAAGTCAATAATCCTAATGAAGATTGTGCCAAGGTAAAGATGCATACTATATGCTAAATGAGGGCACTAATAAAATAATGTATGCTTTTGCATGATATTTTAATTAGTTCATGTATTTTTGCATGATCTTATAAGGAGGTTAATATGTGATTAAATATTAATGTATTATTACATTAATATTTAAAAATGAAATAAGGAGGGCTTTTCCACATTTAGATATTAAAATAAGCATACGGTGGTTTATTTTTAATGTTTAATCACTTAATCCTCTTTAGATAAAATCATGCAAATGATGTAAATTTGACTGGAAGAGTCAAGGATTGACAATTGAAGATTGATCATGCATACAGAGATGGAGTGCCAATTTTATGGGCGAATTGACAAGAACGAGACAGTTTTGCATGCTTTAGGCCACCTTTTTAGGGATTTCTAGTTCAGTTTGAGTTGCAAATCAGTTGTAGGCTTTATGACTGCTAGTTTGAGATTGAGTTCACTCATTTTTGCATGAGTTTGAACCTTATTTTCAGGGATTTTTTCTTCTACTCAGATTTCACTTTGGAGTTGTCACCTTCTCACTGAAATTGACTTTTAGTTGCTTATTCATGCACTTTGAGGTGCATTCTTAATTGTATATATTGAAAAAGTTTATCTTTTTCAATTTAGTTTTTGTTATTCAGCATTTGCAGACTGCAAAGTGAATGGTTTTGTAACTCAGCTTTTAGATTAATACAGTAGTGTTTTTATAGATTTACTTATGTTCTTGGCAAAGATTCCTTCAAATTATAGTAAAATAAAAGTTTTCCTTGTCATTTAGTTGTCTTTATGAATGATTTGATGAAGTTTTACTGTGTTTAATATCATAACCTTTAAAATCTTTGTCACATTTATATTTGCATGCATTCAAATAGTTAAAATCACACGTCAAAGTTTGTGTAAGTGAATAATATTCTTGTTTGCTGTGAAAATCCTATTTTCCTTCAAAGCTAGTTTGTTCAAAGTCTTCTTTAGAATCAATTTTTGTGGTGAAACTATCAAAATTGACTTGTGTGGTTAGTTCTTTGAGGTTTATTGTGAATCAAAATTGTAGATAAATCAGTTAGGTGCATCACCTTCAATTTACATTTTCTTGCATTTAGATTTAGTCTTTCTCTTTTTTCCATCAAATCACTCAGTTATTAACCAGAAAATTAAATAGGAACTAGCCTAGAATTTGGAGGTCTAATTCCTTATAGGATACCCACAGCCTGGAATTAGTTCCAATGTTTCAATAGATTGTTGAATTTCAATATTCAAGCATTCGGGTGCAATCTGTTTGACAACAAAAGCATTAAACAACAATCCTAACAATCCTAATCAAGTAATAAAGAACAAAGGAAACTTAAAATGTAAATCAATTAGATAATTTTACCAAATTCTCAAGCCTCCATTGATTGACCTCTATTACCCTTCCCCATTTTGCTTTGATTGATCCATGCCCTTAGATTCATGTGCAAATATAGCCTAAGTGACAAGAAAAATATTGAAGCAATTGTCTTAGCAGTATTTTCTTGCATAAACTGGATATCTCCCAAAATGACCATGAATGGAGTCTTTTATAGAAGATCCAAATTTAAATGGACAACCAAGATTGAAAATGATTGATCAAAATTTGAGATCGTGCCAAGTGAGGATAAGAATGAGACTAAGAGAGGAACTAAGAAAATCATTTAGTTTGGATGGGCAAGTGAATAATTAAATAATGGAAACATTATTTAATTATCTAGAGGCAAAAAGGAAAATTGATTTTTTAAAAATTAAATAACAATTTAATTCAAAAAGGTGGGAGAATAAGGAAAGTCATTAATTAAATAAAATTTAATTAATTTATGGCAAAAGAGCTAAATGAATAATTAAATAATTAAAATAATTATTTAATTATAGAAGAAGAGGGAAAAAGAAATAAAATAATTGGAAACAATTATCTCATTAAAAAGTGGAAGAAAAAACAAGTTACTAAATGATTAAAAATAATTTTCTCATTAAAAAAGCAGAGGAAAAAGATAAATTAGTTTATTAAATAAATAAAATTTATTTAATTTATGAAAGAAGAGGATAATAAATAACTATTTAATTGTAGTAGAAAGTGATAAATAATTAAATAAATATAATTTATTTAATTATAGAAGACAAGGACATTAATGACGTAATTAAATAAATAACCATTTATTTAATTAATCAAAAGAGGAAATAGAAAGATATTATTTAATTAATAGAGGATTATATGACTTTGGACAATAATTAAATAAAATTATTTAATTATCAAGGATGAAAGAGGATTTAATAAAGTCACAAGACTAGGACAATTTTTAGTGTCTATATTTTTCCCATCTTTGATACAATATAGTTTATCACATTGTGTCAAAGAAAATTAGTCAAAACCTGTCGCGATGTAAGTAGGATGAGGAAGGATGACAAGGAGGTAATAGCATGCCCCCTCAAGAGTACAGGTAGGTTCAAAGGACACAAGTGTGCTCTCGAAATGGAAAAAAGGAAAATAGATAAGGGGAATAAAAGAAGTGTTAGCATGGCGTTAGTGGAGACAACTTAAAGATATATTTTTTCTATGCAAGGCTTTGCATTTAATCATCATTGGGCGTTAAAATATGATAAAGGAAAACAAACACCATGGTGTGACATAGACCAAGGTGTGAAAGGTCATCCATTTGCAAAACAGATAGTCGCAGACAAGGAATGTCCTGACTCATACTAAGGGAAAAATTGCCCCATCCTTTTTTCCAAGATAAACCACAAACAATAATCAAAGAAAAGGCAGGTCATGAGACATCATAGCTCCCCTAAATCCTTTGTAGGACATCCTCGAGGTAGCTTGTAACATGATCCCAAAAGATAAATCCAAAAAGATAAGACAAAATAGACCAACAAATTCAATAGCCATCCAAAGTGCTTGCTAGGAATTGTTTGTCGATGTTTGACTAGGTGAGTAATGGGTTGATTGTTTTGCCATGGCCTAGTTTTAGGAGAAAAAACATTTTGAATAAGATTTCAAGTCTAGTTTCGATCATGTGACCACCTATATAAGGAAAATTCCAAAGTTTAACGAATGGCAATGTTTGATTTCAAGGACACGTCCTGTATAAGACATAGTTTTGATTGTTTAGATGTTGGCATGATTTTTTGACTAATTTGACAACTTGACTAATTGGAATTGAAGACGTGTTGACTAATTTTCCTTGTTGTTTCATGAATTTTTTGTTGAATTTTTTATGACCATCTACATCTGAGTTGACTATGGCTGGTTTATTATGACTAACACGATAAACCCTAAAGGATTGACCTAGGTAGCCTGAAGGGCACATCGACAAATGGCCTTGCCTACATGAAGTCACAGAGGCAACATAGTTTGACTGGACTTGGACTAACGTGACATGGCATTGACTCTATTTTTGGGAATTTCGTAAGTTACTTGGATGTTTTTGTGTTTTTAACATTTTTTTTTGGATTTTGGGAATATTTGATTTTTTGTCTTTTTGAGGTTTTATAAAAAAAATTGCAGTTTTTTCATTTTACGATATAGTAACCTCCAATAGCAAGTGTAGGATCCAGTGAAGACATAGTTCAAGTATTTTCCCCCAGCTGGGTATGGGACCAACTTATTAGGGATGAAAAGTGGATAATCCTTATTGCGAGTGGGTATGGAAGGTAGAAGATGAAAAATGTCAACTATGAGAAGGATGATAGGGCTTTATAATGGATGATATGGGGAAGTGAGGATTTTTTATGGATGATACACTATAAGGACCATGAGAAATGCATATGAATGATGCCTACAAGCAAGTGAGAAATCGTACATAAGAATCCAAGGACAAACATGATCTTGCCCCTAGTCAAGTTGAAAAACAATTGACAGGTGATGATGATGATGACATTGTTGACATGGGAAGGAAACATATTGAAACAAGATGAGGACTGGGAAAGATATATCCCATTGATGATAATGTGACTAAAGTATCAAGGTTTTGCAACAAGGCTAGAAACGAAGGCAAGGAATGTTTTGGAATGACTAACCTTAGGACTAGATGGGATTATGGAGGGAACTTGGATAAGTGGATTAGAACCATTAAACCAATAACAAGGGAAACCAAACTATCCAACAATAGGTATGGAAGGATAAAGGATTGATTTTGGTAAAGGATAGGAGACATGGGGATTATTGGCTAGAAGAATTATCAAATGATCTCCAAGGACTATGTCGCATAGGAATACTTTATTTTCTCCACAGTAGGGGTTTGGATAATTCTATGAAGGCTATGACATGATGTTTCATGGATATTGTATGGCCAAAGGATAGGCATGTCAAGATTTTTTTCAAAGCATGATTTATGTTTGTACCCCAGTCCTTATCAAGATCAAGGTAGGTGGGAAAATGGATGGAAATGATAGGACTTAGATGGATAGATGGAAATTCCATAAGAAATGTCATGCAAAGGGTATGGGAGATGAGACAACTTGTGCCCAAGTGTAATGATCCACATAGATAATTTATCTTATAGATGACAGCTATTTGCCAAGTTTTCATCATGGTACTTATCCAAAGCACCATAAAAATGGTTTTCACTATTGGACAAAAAATTTCTCTATACTCTTTTCTTAAATTTTTTTTGTGTCACCAAGATGCTTTTTTGCTAGGTTTTTGAAGGTCGTGATTTTTTTATTATTTTAAAAAAAAATTGTAATTTCTTTATATGGACTTGATGTTCTAGATGATCATTGATTGTTTTGAATCCTTTGATGGTGTTGATGTAGATGCTACTATCATGATATGCCAATAATGACCTTTATGAAGTAGTTTCCTTGTTAATATCATAGTTCTTGTATACAAAATATTGATTTCATTGTGATCCTCTCTGTTATTAGGTTTGGCCTTATCAAAATACACCCATCGTGATAGAGTTCCATGGCAATCCTTATTGATAAAGAGTTGTTGTCACTATGTGATGGATTTGTGAAGTAAGATTTTTGGAATGGAGACAATATTTTGGCTTATGATAGATGATGGTTGATGTGGAAGGATTGTTTGGATGTAGCAATTTTTATTTTCCAAACTTGGGATGGTGGATGATGGAGTTTGGAATTTTAATTGGGATAGTGCTTGGAACCAACACTTTTATATGCTTTGTATGATTACCATTTTGAAGGAGGTGGGAATTTGTTATATGTGGGAGACCTCTTTTCTTGTGGCTCCACATTTTGACTAGATATTGGAATTTTACTCTTTTCTTGACTTGATCCATTTTCCTTTGGAATCCATTTTATCTTCATTTGTCCACTTGGATTTTTTTATTCAATGACCTTTGATATTTGATTTTGGAATTTAGAATTGTAATACTTTTGTTTTGTTGGTTCCAATTGATGGGTTTAATTATGTTGGAATTATGGTTCATGGTGTGGATGGAAGGAGTGTTGACAGTAACCTTATAACAAGGACTACTCATGGAACTCATTTTTATGTTTGTATTGGATAAAGTGTCCCCTAATTTCATGAAGGTATCACTAACATTACTAATTTGATGATTGAAGAATATTCAAGACCTTGATGTCTAGGATTTTCATAAAATTGTATTGGTTCTTGAATGCCTGATCTCATGTAGGCCTAGTCCTCTTCCTTGATACTGCATGCTCTAAAATATTTTATTTACGATAGGGTATTTTTTATTTTGAAAGCAACATTTGAACCCATCATTGTGTAAAATGTTGCTCAAAATATTATCTTATGTGAGAAAGCTTGATTTGATCAAAGCAGATGATCCTAATTGATAGGATATTTTTTCTTTATCATTTGTCATGTTCATGTCTTCTTGGTCATTGGTAGATTATGTGTCTTCTTCTTCTTTGATTTGATCAACAATAACTTCTTTTTTCTCTTCTTCTTTCACTTGTTCCATGGTAACTTCATTATGTTGTTCTTTTGACTTGATTCATGTCATTCATTTGATTATCTATGTGTCTGAAGGAGGAAAGTGTCTCATTTTGGTAAATGGATGTGTTTGGAGTTTGGATAGAATCAATTTCAAATGTTTGGTCATGAATGGCATAAAGGTCGATGAGAGGATCATTTTGGACTTCATGTTCAAGGGTAGTATCTTCATCAAAAATAGGTGTATCTTGGACGACATGATTGAGAATAGAATATTGATCAAGGATAGGTGTATTTTGGATGCCATGATTATCGAGAAGGACTTATTGGATGGGGTTATGGGATGGACTACTTTGATCTTGACATGTATGGGGATCATGATTTGAATTTTCCTTTTCACATGTATCCTAAGGTCTAGGCAATAGAATGTGATTTTAGAGATCATAACTAAATTTATTTTTATTGAATTGGGTGGATTGAAATAGATTAGTGGAAGGTTGGTTATGATAGGATGTGGAGTCTTGGAATGGATTTTTGGAAGGTTTGTAAGGATATGATGAGTTTTGGAATGGATTAATGGAAGGTTGGTTTCCCTTGTCAAGGTTAGGATAAGGAAGACTAATGGATGTCTATTGTGGATCAATGGTATGGATAATGTCAAGTGACTCTTGATAGTGAGGGTATATGGATGAATGACTAGGTCTTATGGATTGTTGGTAAGAAGGGTCGATGGGGGGTTGTGTTTGGTTGGGATGGAGAATTGATCCATTATCTCTTGAATTCTATGGCTTGTTGATATTGACCATTGTAGAGTAATTGGTATTCAACTTGACTACAAAGCATATCATGGGAATTGAAGACATGGTGGTGAGGTGAATTCTAGAAAATGACAATGCAAAGGTATGACTTAAGCCTAAGGTATGAAACCTAAGCTATGTTTTTGGATTTTTTTTGGGTATAAGAATGCCTAATAATAATGTCCAAGATTTAAGGTTGAAAGTGACAATAATGAGATTAGGATATGATGATGTCACTATAACCACAAGCTAGGGTATGACCAAGTCTAAAAGTTTATGGAATGATTCAAGATGAAGTCACAAGGTGTTGGTGTCACTATCTCCAAAATCTAAGATATAAATAAGTCTAAAATGTGAAATGATGCCAATGGGATGATGAAAAGTATGGTATGCAAATGAGATGGCTATGGTATGGATATCTAAAATTATGACTATGCACCTTTTGTGAGACTAAGAAAAGAGTTACTAGCCAACCTAGGATAGTCCAATGTTTCCAAGTAAGATTGTCAATGACCTTAAGGAGTAAATGATAAGTGACAAGTTTGATGAGGTGAGCCTTTAAAACTAGACTTATGAGTTTAAGGTTACACCAAAATGACAAGGATTAGTCTGGAAAATGATAAGGTCAATGACAATGCTTCTTTGTAGCAATGGACCTATGATAAGATACGACAATTTTCTCTATTCTTAATTTTTCAAAAGGTATATGCAACCTAATGATGGATGTATATAATAAGTGAGGAAAATTTGATGATGGCCTAATATTGCCTAAAATGTGATGGCAAGCTAAATGAATGTGATGGAATGGCTGAAATGAGGTGAGCAAGTCTTTGGTCTAAACTAATACCAATTTTTTATTCAACACCTAAGGAGACTAACCTAAGTGCAAGCTAAAAGTTTTGTTTGACTAACGATGGCTATGGAAGGACTAAGGACATAACAGAATAGAATGATTAGAATATGCAAAGACTAGGGGAAATGATCTAGAAATGGAAGGACTAGAGGATCAAAACTGAAGATGATGCCCCAAGAGATTAAAATGCTAGGATCATTTTGAACATATAAGTTTAATTCATTCCTCAAAGGGTTTTGATAAAAATTTCTCAACAATATGTCTCAGTTGTGGTAGTTCTTCAAGATGCATTTCTAATAGATCTTGAACTGCGATGTCTATGTTTGAAAAAGCAGAATGTGGATCTTTGCTTAGGGATTTTGGTTTTGCAAGAGATCATGTAGATGTTTATGTTGTTTGATATTTTTAAGGATGAATGCTATACATTCCAGGTGTAATGCTTGATTGAGATTTAAAATGTTTGTTTTGAACGCACCCACAAAACATGGCAAACAAAATTTTTTGGATGACTCTGATACAAAATCAAATTAAAAAATCTTAATGGGGGCCTACATTAGCCCAAAAAATTTCATCGGTATCAACAAATTTGAAAACACTAGTAAGCATGCACAATCTAGGATGGAAAGAGGATACTAATTTCTAAGTCCCTACTTGGATTACTCCATATACTAAGGTGGATAGCTAGAGATATTAGTGACACTGGCTCCCCCACCATGGCACAAGCACACCAAAATATCTTACCCCGAAGATCTAGAGATCTTATGAACCAAGGTATTTTCTATCTCCACAATTAATACTATGTGTAGGGTGGCTTCAAAGGTTCAACCTCCTACACCAACAAGTAAAAAAGGTTTTTGGCTTCTACAACAAGTGGTTTTTAATCATTGTTTTGAGATAATGTGGTTTCTATACATGCAACGGTTCACTCATTTAAGAGGTCTCCTAGACCTTATAAAGGGTTTCATGCATCTCATGGATATTTAGGGAGACTTCTATTGGTATAGAACATCTGCACTAGGTGGTTGATGACTTTCATCACAACCACAATTATTTGTATAGCAGATTGAAATGAAGGTGTCACTTGGGTTGTTCGCTCACAAATCTGGAGGTAGGCCCTCTAAGGGATTAAGAACATAAAAGAGATGGGTTTGGCTTCTGATCATTGAGTTTGCACAAGGTGAGAATACACCTACTACCTTACAAGCATAATAAACAGTGATTAATTAAACCCCTAGTTAATCTATGTACAAACAGGCATTTGAAAAAGATTTCTAATCAATGAAAACCCTACAAAACCACCATTAGTACTTTGAATTTCCAATCTTCGACAAACGAACATCAAGTTTCAATTTCAAATCTTTGACATACGAAATTTCACAAAGCCAAGTCAACAAGGATTAGCCATGAAATCAAAACTAAACTAAAAATGAAAATAACATTAATCTAACTAATAAACACAAAAACTAACAAACAAATTTAATCTAAACCTAACTATCAAAATTTAAAAAAAAACTAATTTAACGGAATTAATCTAACTAACAAAACAAATGATTAATATAAATTAGCTAAAAAAATATAAATTCTAAAAGAGTTAATTATAACTATGAATTAAAACTAATTAAATGGTTTTTATAATCAGTAGTTGTGTCATTCCAGGCAGTAATTACGTCATTTCGTACCTATAACCTGCAAAACTAAAAAAATTGTACAAAAATCTACAAAACTTGTCCTTTCACATCAGGTCACCATTGTAATCATGGTTATAAATTAGAATTAATGATAATATAGCATCAAACAACAATCCTAACAATCCTAATAAAAAACAAAGGAAACTTAAAATGTAAATCAATAAAACAATTTTACCAAAGTCTCAAGCCTCCATTGATTGACCTCTATTACCCTTCTCCATTTTTCTTTGATTGATCAATGCCCTTAGATTCGTGTGCAAATGTAGCCTAAGTGACAAGAAAAATATTGAATTAATTGTCTCAGTAGTATTTTCTTTCATAAACTGGATATCTCCCAAAATGACTATGAAAGGTGTCTTTCATAGAAGACCTGGATTTGAATGGACAGACAAGATGGAAAAGGATTAATCAAAGGTTGAAATTAAAGGTGACAAGTTAGGATAAGAATGAGATTGAGAGAGGAACTAATAAAATCATTTAGTTCGAATGGGCAAGTGAATAATTAAATAATGGAAAAATTATTTAATTATAGAGGTGAAAAGACAACTTGATTTTTTTAATTAAATAACAATTTAATTGCTATGCCCTTAATATTAGTGTACATTGGGTTATGAATAATTGGCTTGTGGCTATCTTAACTCTTTATTAAGTCATATTATCATTAGTATATTATTATTTAGTTGTTTAGGTTGTCCTAAGACTTATATAGGTGTGTCTAAGTCGACCTAGGTAATATTCTAGGCATAAATAGGTATATATAGGAGGTTGTGAGTCTTATTTCATCATCAAGTTGTGAAGTGTGTTCTCATTAGAGATATTTGGAGGTTCCCCCCCTCAAAGTGGCTTGTTATTCTCAATTATTATCAAGTATTTTCAGCATATTTCATATCATATTCTTCTATTGTGCAAGTTATTTCATAACAAGTGGTATCAGAGCATGATCTTGGCACCGTAGAGGCAAGGTTTTTCTCAATTTTGGAAAAAAAAAATCTAATCTTTAGATTTCAGAATTGGTAGAATTAAGTGGTTAGGGTTCCTACATAATTCTTTTGGAATCTACATATCTCACACATATTTTTAAATTGGATTTACATTTTTATTGGGTTCTTAAAGACATACTAAAGGAGATTACATTAAAAAATTTAAAGGAATTGGAGCATAAATAAGCAAGTTATTGAAAAATTAAAATTTTCACAATTATCACTCTCCATGCTGCAAATCTGCTTATTTCTTGGAGATTTTTCTAGATGAGAGTTATTTTGGCCCTAGTGAGTTATAGTAAGAATTTTAGAGAATTTACTTTTCATTTGTGTGATTTATTTCAAAATTAGTGGTTCCCATCATGAAGGGGCCTACAACAAGGGGCAAAAAGAATGTTGTCACTCTAGGGAAGACTCCTGATAAGGAAGGGGTAACAATAGAGGATATTAATACTAATGAGGAAATCATTAAGTTCAAGGAAGACATTTCCTCAATGAAGATGGATATGTGTGACCTAAGAGAAGATATATTAGTCATACAAAGCATGTTAAGTGCCCTTATGAATGAACCAAGAAAGGAGGTCTCAAGCATCGAAGAACCAGAAGAAGAAGAAGAAACAAATGAAGGAGGAGGAGGAGAAGGAGAAGAAGCAGAAGCAGAAGAAGAAGTAGAAGAAGTAGTAGTAGTAGTAGTAGAAGAAGAAGAAGATGAAGAAGATGAAGATGAAGTAGAAGAAGAAGCGGAAGAAGAAGAAGAAGCAAAAGAAGAAGAAGAAGAAGAAACATATGAAGAAGTAGAAGAAGCAACAATAGAAGAAGAAGAAGAAGCAGAAGATGAACCAAAAGAAGAAGAAAAAGAAGAAACAAAAGAAAAAAAAGACAATGAAGAAGAAGAAGTGAAAGAGGAAGAATTTCCTAATCAATCTATTCAACCAATGCAAGGGTACCATGTATTATTCCTCACCTCTTCCTCTATGACACATCAAAAGGTTCAAGTAAAGGAAGAACAAATTCATCACCATCAAGAGCTTGATGCAAAGGGAAGACACATCTTGGAGCTGAAGTTAATTTTCCAAACACGCATGAAGAAGCTGGTAACATCAAAAATTCCAAGTTACCTCATTACAAGGAAATATTTTCTAATTAAAGATGCCACATGGGAGGATGAAGAGTTCATTCACAATAATCCAAACTTGATTAGCATCGAGGACAATGCTTCTTTAAATAAGGGAGGCATGTTACACCCTTAATATTAGTGTACATCGGGTTATGAATAGTTGGCTTGTGGCTATCTTAACTCTTTATTAAGTCATATTATCATTAGTATATTATTATTTAGTTGTTTAGGTTGGCCTAAGACTTATATAGGTGTTTCTAAGTCAGCCTAGGTGATATCCTAGGCATAAATAGGTATATATAGGAGGTTGTGACTCTTATTTCATCATCAAGTTGTGAAGTGTGTTCTCATTAGAGTTATTTGGAGGTTTTTCCCCTCGAAGTGGCTTGTTACTCTCAGTTATTATCAAGTATTTTCAAAATATTTCATATCATATTCTTCTATTGTGCAAGTTATTTCATAACATTAATTCAAAAAGGTGGGAGAAAAATACAAGTCATTAATTAAATAAAATTTAATTAATTTATGGTAGAAAAGCTAAATGAATAATTAAATAATTAAAATAATTATTTAATTATAGAAGAAGAGGGAAAAAGTTTAAATAAAATAATTGGAAACAATTATCTCATTAAAAAGTAGAGGAAAGAAATAAGTTTTTGATTAGAGGTAAAATATGGGTTTTGAAGGGGCCTAGAACCCTTTACAAAAGAAAGCAACTGAAATGAAAGAAAACAACACTAAGCATAGTTCAACCCAACATAAGGGAAACAATAGCAAAAAGTCGGTCAAAAAGGAGACCACCAACTAGCAACACTACATTTTTTCAGAATATTTGCCACCTCCACGTCACTGGCTGCAACCTTCTGAGCATCTTCAAAAACATCAAGCATCTCTTTACCAGAAGCCCCAACTTGAGCTTTAATTTTGTTTCTGGTTCTAGCAGCAGCTCCATCTATATTTACCTCAGTAACCAAAGCATTCCCGTTCTCCCCACTCTTCTCGACAACAACTTCCTCCTCCAACAACTTACCGGTAGCACTGATCTCATCAACATGACTAGTTTCTCTACGTTTCTTGGCACTAATCATAGGAGAGGACACACCAACATAGTCAAATTTACCACCATACTTAGACCCATCCCCATCCTCATCACAATGGCCCAAATTTTCTCCATTTTATCCTCAAAAGAGAGGATTTTTCCTTCAAGAACCTATTTCATGTTAAAAGTTTCCTCTGCCACAATGTCTGCAATAGTGTTTAAGGAATCAAACAATTCATCAATCTAGTTTTGGACAGAGGACCCTTTAGCCAAATTCACCATGCCTCTAACTTTGACATTGGTTTTATTAAGTTCATGAAAAAACTATTCAAACAATTTGAACAAGACAATGGAACCCTCACGAGCAGATTCCAGCACGTCCAACTTCTCATCTCTATCAATTTTAAAAACCCCCTTCCCCAAAGCATCTTCCTCCTCAGAGGAACTAACCTTATCCTTCCCAGTGGAAGTATCCTTACCTTTACCAACAACAATTGGAGTCTTTATTTTATAGATAGAGCTTGTTATATCCTCCACCACCACCTTTCTCTTTTTCAGTCTCTCCAACTCTGCAACCTTGGTATCCATAGCAATCAAACCACCAACAACTGTATACATACCTTTCTACTACAGTTCTGGACTAACCCTCAGAGAATCATCAACATACACGCCACCCACTAAAATGAGAGGAAATCCCTTCCCCACTAACTGGAACATAGTCCTTATGACACGCTTCTTCCTACTACCCTCTTCCAACTTCTTACTCTGTTTGGAAATAGGGGGCAGGGAGGAGACTTCTCTATACAAATCAACCTTCTCTAACACACCCTTACATGGCACAAAAACAACCACCTCATCACTAAAAGTCACATAACCCTCATTAGCACATGACTCCCCTTTTTTGGACTTTCCCACAATAGGGAATTGAGGGCCCACATCCAAAGAATCTATGACCACATCCACATCTTCATCTGACTCTAACTCTTTTTCCAAAATAAGTCTTCTTTTCTTTTCTTTTTTGTTGGTCGATTCTTCATCAGAGGCAATCTCATAATCCTTAGTAGGCTTAATTTGTTTACCCTTTGGGGTCACAATTGGCCGAGCAACCTCAAATGCTTTTGCATAGTTAGAGATAAGAGGGATTAACCCCACATGCAAGATAGGGTTTTTAGGGTTCTTCTTGTGATCCTTAAGACACAAATCTAGATACATAAAAAGATAATACAGGAAGGAAATCCTCTTCTTGTGGCATCAATGATTGAGCAGGATGAAGTGGTAGCCATTAACCATTGAGAACTAACCCTCCATGGTAATAAAATGCATGAGCTCTTTTGTAACATCTCCCCACAGAGCTTTTAAGTAGCTACGTTGATATCCTCCACTCCTCATAGTTCTCAAGTCCTTGGTTTCATCCTTCTTGAAAAATATTTGCATAGTCATTTGTAATTCCTTATCTCTAAACACTTTCATACCATCTATGGCTAGACCAGTGATTTTAGCTATAAACTCTTCATTAACATCAAAATCCATCCCCTCAAGCTTCAACACCCTATCATTCCACCCTTTAGCAAACTACGTCGTAACCTAAGGATTATTTTCATGCAATTTCTCTAGGTAAGGGGTTAGGCATCCTTTGTCCAACACCTACCAAACCTCCCTTTTCTTGGTAGCTTCACACAAAAAGGGTTCTACTTGGTTTCTATCTCCACCCATTGCAACAAAGATAGCAAAACAAACCAACTTGAACACTCTAAATTCAAAAAAAAAGGAAAACTCTAGAATACAATGGAAAGAGCACCCAGAATCCATGTGGGAACAGAAATGATGTTAAGGAGAAATAATAACAAAGCATTATGTTCCCTATTACAGCCATCTCACATACCATTCATTTGATTTAAATCTAGCACACCAACCTTTCTAATGATAATTGGCCATGTGAGGAGATCCATGCATGTTGTCATCCATAATCAGAACATAAGCAACTTAAAATCAACCATCATAGTTTATAGTTGCTATAGCTTCTATAGGGAGGGGGTCATTCAATCCTCATTCCCTACCCTCTCTAACACCAATATTAGCAAAGATATCCGCTAACCCATTACCTTGTCTCAAAATATGAGAGATGTAAAATTCATCAAAAGACTTCAAAATCTCAATAGAGTCCCTTATCAAAGGCTCAATAGTCCAAGAGGGGGGTACATTTTTTCAAATTATTAATAATATTCAAGGAATCACCCTCCAACAAAACTTTCTTATAGCCTTTGATATGTGCCAACTTAAGCCCATGATAGGTAGCAGCCACCTCCGCATAGTGGTTGGTTTGGGTTCCCAAAGGGAGTGCCACAATAGAGACGAGCCTACCATTAGAGTTTCTAATCACTCCCCCACAACCTGGAGGACCCCAGTTCCCTTTAGCAGCTCCATCAAAGTTAACTTTCACCCAACCATCAGGAGGAGCTTTCCAATGAACATATTCTCTAGAAGATTTCCCTTTAGTCATAGGGATAGATATATCATAAGGAAACTTCCACTTTTGAGCTATAGAGATATCATATGGGATAAGATTAATCTTTGGACCATTATGAAAAGTAACCCCAACAAGAAAGTTTTTCTTGATAGTCGTGCACATATCTTGTAAGCCATAGAGATAACAGGTGAAGCAGCATTCCTAAAGAATTTGTTGTTGCACTCAAGCCAAACACCCCAAACAATGTGGGGAAAGAAAGAGACCACAAACTCATTAGAGCAGGATTAGACGTGGGATCAACCCATTGAGACGATAGCTCTTTAATAGAACCAAGAAACACCCAACTTAAATTCCATAGAGAAAGCACATGCACCCACACCATTATAACATATCTACAACCAATCAACATATGAAAATCATTTTTGGCTTCCTCTTCACAAAGAAAGCATCTATTAGGCATCACAAAATCTCTTTTGACCAAATTATTAGTAGTTAATATTTTATTCTAGAAAAAGAGCCAGAAGAAAACATTAAGTTTAGGAATCAATTTAGAGGACCAAATAGAAGCCCAAAAAGGAGCAGGCCCAACAATGGACTCATTTAAATGAAAATTTGAGGCCACAGAGAAAGTACCATTCAAAGAGGGCTTCCAAAAAAATCTATCAGGAGAAGGAAGAGCAAGAATATGAACCAAAGAAATAGTCTTATAAAGAACCTCCAAACCTAGTTCAACCTCGTGTAACTTCTTCCAACAACCCCCCTCAATATAATCTACAAAAAATCCTCCAAACTATCGCACACAAACCTCCATAAAAGGTTGATCCCATGATTCATCTTTTAGAGGCCTATTATCAAACCAGCTATCATCCCAAAACAAAATATTTCTACGGTCTCCTAGTTACCAAAAGAAACCCTTAGCCAAAAGCCTTCGGGCCTTAACCATACTATTCCAAAGAGAAGAACCGGAAGGGGGTTGTAATCTTGAGATAAGAACCCCCTAACACCATCAGAACCATGTAAGTACTTACTCCAAGCTATTTTCACCCACTCAATCTTGGCTTGCATAAGATTCCACAACTTTTTTCTGAGAAAGGCAATATTAAACAGTCTAATTTTGTAGATTCCAAGCCTACCAACCCTTTTAGGTCTATAGACATCATTCCAAGATACCAAGTGAATTCTCCTCTTATCCTCAACACCAGGTCAAAGGATTTTTTTCTGAATTCCTTCTAAAGTATCCATAAATTTCCTAGGCATATGGATAAGATTGGGAGCATAAACAGGAAGATTCTAAAAAGTAGATTTAATTAGCTAGAATTTCCCAACTTGGATCAACAAAGCACCCTTCAACCAACCAATTTCAAATTGAATTTATCAATCAAGCCCCTCCAAAAAGAGTCAAGGACCTTTGTGCATAGAGGAAGACCCAAATACGAAGTAGGAAGCTCCCCAATCTGGAACTACAAAATTCTAGCAACTTTAACCTGTCTATGGTCTAGAGTGTTAAAAAATAAAGTAAGATTCTTAGGTAAGCTAGCCTTTTGCCTCAAAGCAGCCTCATATTTTTGTAAATTAGTCTTGACAGCTTTAGCCTCCTTGATAGATGATTGTCCAAGCAAAAGAGAATCAGCCACGAACTGTTGATGAGAGCAAATAAGGTTAGTGGAAGAAGGAACAAACCTTGACATAGCCCTAGTATGAATAAATCTCTAGATGAGATGACCCAAGGATTCCACCATAATAATGAACAAAAACAAAGAAATAGGATCCCCTTGCCTCAAACCCCTAGAGCAATCAAAGAGAGGAAAAGGAGACCCATTGATGAGGATAGAGAAATGAGGGGTGGAGATAAGTTGATTCACAAGAGCCACCACTTTCTCCCCAAACCCAAAAGCAACTAAAATCTTAGAGAGAAAACTCTAATCAACTCTATCATTTACTAAATAATAAAAAATAATTATTTAATTGTAGAGGGAAAAGCTGATTTTTTCTAAATAAGATAATTGGAAATAATTATCTCATTAAAAATGGAGGAAAAAAACAAATTAGATTATTAAATAAATAAAAATTATTTAATTTATGGAAGAAGAGGATAATAAATAATTAAATAATTGAAATAATTATTTAATTGTATTAGAAAGTGATAAATAATTAAAATAAATATAATTTGTTTAATTATAGAAGACAAAGACATTAATGATGTAATTAAATAAATAACCATTTATTTAATTAATCAAAAGAGAAAATAGAAAGATAAGATGAATTAATTAAATAATTCAAGTTATTTAATTAATAGAAGATTTTATGACTTTGGACAATAATTAAATAATTAAAATTATTTAATTATCAAGAATGAAAGGGGATTTAATAAAGTCACAGGCCTAGGACAATTTTTAGTGTCTAAAGATTACATGGATTAATTTACAACCTATGGGAGCACTTATGAGGAAGCACTTGCTAACTTGGAGAAAGTACTATAGAGATATCAAGATCACCACCTATCCTTAAGTCATGAGAAATGTTTCATGATGATGACTGAAGGAGTAGTTTTGGGACACTTTGTGTCCAGCAAGGGGATACAAGTAGATCCAAACAAAATTGAGGTAATATCCACACTGTTAGAAACTAAGATCGGATTTGCAAACCGAAAAGACCTTCCACATAAGAGAAAATCAGAAAAAGCAAAAGCTATTGAAAAACAATGTGCAACATTATTATTTGAGAATTCAATAATTACAAGATAATGATTTGCTTTCTAAAAGCAAAGATGCATAACCCTAATCTTATCTTGAGCAACAAGATAGCTCAAAAGATAAAGATAAGAATTAATTAACCTAGGAAATAAATATGCCTAAGTAAACTTATGCAAATGTGTAATTAAATATTAATTACACTAACACCCCCCCATAAGTGCAACTTAGGGAGAAGCAAATTATTATGAAAATATGAGTCCCAACAACAAGGCCCGATTAGGTACTCATGTACAAATGCAAAGATGAGGTAGAGAAGGAAAACCCAGTGGGACAAAATCCCCCTACAATGAGATGACTATTGCAAAGAAGCACTGAAAGAACACTGTGGAGTAACACTGGAACCACAATCTAACAAGCAAGGAAAGATAATTTTGTCTACAATTGAGACCAAAACCAGAATCATGATAATGTGACAGCAGACCCGATGCCACGGTACACTAGAAAACTCACAAACTAGAACAACCTTGGAATCTGTGTAGCAATAGTAGATGAGATGATGACATAATCTAGAAACCGTGTATCTCGATGCTGATGCCAAACTGTGACTGAAACTCTTCCATGGGAAGGAGTACCAAAAATAGACTCTGGAACATTAACCACAAAAACATGGCCCTCAAACTGAGAAGAATCTGAACCAATGAGGATCAAGAAACGTAATCTTCAACTAAAGTGTGAACCAATGAATCCGATATGTGTCAAGCTATAGCAAAAATGTGGCCAAAAGAAACTAAGAGACTAGATAACCCATACGAAGTTTCCAACAAATCAAGATGGATATGGAGATCAAAGTGAAAACTACACTCTAATCATATTTATTATGCAAGAAACCCCCCATAAATGGAACTTTATCATAGTTCATTTATTACAATAACCCAATGATTGTAAAAGGAGAGAATGCTAATGTGCATAAATAGAAAATAACATGATGTGGTACTGAAATGAAGTACAAATATGCAAGGTTCACCTTTCCAACTGCCAAAACATCCAAGTAATCTCCAAAACACCCATCGGGACAAATCTGGAATAATGATAAACTTGGAAGATACAAAAAAAAGTGAGTGGACAGCAAGATAGAGCTCCTCAATACCTTTCCAATGCTGCAACGAGGAGGAAAATCGGAGCTCGTGGAAAAAAGTTATGAGCTCGGAAGTCCAAAATAAAACATTTGACTTAAAAATGAAAAAAATAGATTAAAAAAATTTCTAAAAAGTAACCTATACCACTGGAAAGTGCTCAGAACCAGCTTTCTGGCAATATCTCGTTTGCCTGATTTCTATACCATATGCCCAAGTTATGACCAAAATAAAAAAATTGCTCCTTTAGGAAAAATCAGGGCTAGGAGGGGCAAAGAGGGTTCATACGACCGATGATGTCATGCTAACATCAACACTTCATGGGAAAGAAATTGACAGCCATCTAGCTGTCACCGGAAAAAATGCCCCTAAAAAAAGACGGTTGTCAGAGCTGCATATGTTGCTAGAATATTCCGGACCTATCCGTCGAATCTTGTGGAGGTATATTCCCTGCTGTTGGTTTGAGCGCCTGTCGGAAAAGGTTGAGGCTGTCAGAAGAGAGGATGGCAGTGGTCGGTGGGGCCCCGCCCTACCAGAGGTGGCATACAGGCTTGCTGCAGTAGGGTATGGGGGTACCCTGGCCGCCCAAGCTTTTAAAAAGCCTTAAAAAAACTTCTTCTTTTTTTAAAATGCTTTGATTTTTTTTAAAGCTTTTTTTTTATAAATTTTTTTGAAGGCTAATGAATTTTTTTATTGTAGGAATTTTTTTTTAAAAACCTGAATTTTTTTTTTTTGAGAATCATGCATAGGCATCGTATAGAGGCCACAATTTGCCTCACGAACAACCGACACCAAATATAGGCATATTATATGTCAATTTCATCTCTTAGATGCTCTGGATCTAATGGTGAGGTCCGATCTGCCTGAAAATGCACCAAAAGTTTCGCAACTCCCAGATCTGACAAATCTTCAAACCCTCATAACTCTGGCATAAAATGTTAGATTCAGGTGAAACAAAAGTTGATCTTGACTTTTTGACAGCCCTGGACTTGAATATGAGCTCAGATTTCCTCCAATGTACACCAAAAGTAACCATGCAAGAGCACCCAAATAGAGAGAAAAACTCAAGGTATGAAACCCTTGAGGAATCCTGAGCAAACTCTGCAATGAATCACTCCAGAAATCTGAGGAGCTGCAAATCAAGGCTCTAATACCATGTTAGAAACGAAGATCAAATTTGCAAACTGAAAAGACCTTCCACAGAAGATAAAATCAGAAAAAGCAGAGAGGTTGCAAAAGGATGTGCAACATGATATTATTCGAGAATTCAATAATTACAAGATAATGATTTGCTTTATAAAAGCAAAGATGGATAACCCTAATCTTATCTTGAGCAACAAGATAGCTCAAAAGATAAACATAAGAATTAATTATCCTAGGAAATAAATATGCCTAAGTAAACTTATGCAAATGTGTAATTAAATATTAATTACACTAACACACATTACCTATTCCACAAAAACAAAAAGATGTTAGAAGCTTTCTTGGTCATGTTGGCTATTACAGGAGATTTATATATGACTTCAACAAGATTGTAGTACCATTGTTTGTTCTTGTATCAAAAGATTTAGAATTTAATTGAACACCTATTTTTCAAAGTGCCTTTAAATCCCTTAAAGCAACACTTACAAATATTGCAATCTTGAGAGGATCAAATTAGACCATACCATTTCATATTCATACTAATGCATTTTATTTTGTAATAGGAGTTTTCTTAGGAAAAAAAGAACGAAACATAGAATATGTTATCTACTATATAAGAAAAAAGCTTCAAGTTGTAGAGCTCAATTCCATAGTTACTGAAAAGAAGATGTTGGTTGTGGTCTATGCAATCAAAAAATTCAAGCATTGCATCATGGGATACTATGTATTCATTCATATAGACCATACAACAATCAGGTATTTGATGAATAAACTAGTGATTGGGGGTAGACTTGTTAGATGGTTATTGTTACTTCAAGAGTTTGATATTACAATTACAGACAAACTAGGAAAGGTTAATATAGTAGAAAACTTTCTCTCAATACTATCAACAAAATTAGAAGAAGATATTGTGGATTATTCATTTCCTAATAAACACCTATTTTCCCTCTCTTTGCATACACCTTGGTATGCATACATAGCTTTACTATCTAGTTCCAGAGAAAACACCATAGGAAAAAAGACATTTGGTTGTGAGAAGCTTCCCTTATACATGGGTAGCTGGATATTTATTCTATATAGGGCTAGATAATATAATGAGATGTATCAGAGAAGATGAAGTGTATGGCATCCTAAAAGCATGCCATGATGAACCTTGTGGAGGAAATTTTGTATCAAAAAGAATATCACTAAAAATCTTGAACACTATATATTATTAGCCAACATTTCACAAGGATTCAGTAAAGTACACAAGGTGTGATAAATGTCATAGAATAGGACAACCAACTAAAATAGATGAAATCCCACTTCAGCCACAACTAGTGATAGCACCATATGATAAGTGGGGTTTGGATTTTATTGGTCCTATATCTCAAACATAAAACAATGAAGAATACATCTTGGTCTACATAGATTACCTTACAATGTGGGTAGAGGTCAAAGCCTTGCAATATACAAGGGATGGAAATGTTGCTAAATTTCTCTATGTAGATATATTTACAAGATATACATTATTCCTAGGGAAATAGTGGTAGACCAAGGTCCTTAATTAACCTCTAATCTAATCACTAAATTAGTGCAATAATATGAGATAAGATATAGGAAATCCAATCCTAACCACCCTCAAGTTAATGGACAAGTGGAGGTCACTAATAAAGAAATAAAGAATATTATGACTAAGACAATACAACTCCATAGGAAGGATTGGACAACAAGGTTACCTAAAGCAATTTGGGCTTACAGGATAACTTGGAAAATGATAATAGGCTTTATACCATTCAAATTGGTGTATGGAAAGAAGACATTCCTTCCAACTGAGTTTGAGTACAAGACTCTCAAAACAACAATATAATTATGGATGGATATATCAGAAGCACAAAAGGAGAGACTACAAAATCTAAATACTTTAAATGAGATACACATGGAAGCAATTCACCACACTAAGATTGTGTAGAAATAGAGGATGTGATGACATGATCATTTTATCAAGACAAAAAATATCAACAAAGGTGACTGAGCTCTACTTTATGGTTTCAAGTACAAATATCATAAGGGAAAATACAAACAAGATGGTTAGGTCCATATAAAATTTAGGAAGTTTTTCCCAATGGAGCAGTTCAGCTTTCAACTATTGATGCAATAAGGTTTTCACTCTTAGTCAATGGCCATCAATTTAATCTTTATAAAAAGCCACTACATCAATAGATAGGTGCATGAATTCCTACAAACTCTTCAACATCAATTTGAACCTAAATTATATGAACGATCAAAAGATAGACGCATGAAATTAGATAAGGTATCAACAAATGATCTGACAAGCTCACCTACCACTATTTATGAGGTATAATTCTATAACAATTTATCACATGCACACACATGCATAGGTGACACACAACCACCTTCATTTTTGGACCTGCAGTAGAGTTCACGAGACTTGTAGCATCATGCCCCAAGGCACATCATTCAGAAGGGACCCATTTCTTGAGTAGCCCGTAGTACTTTCTTAGCCATCCTTTCACTTGTGTTTGTAGAAACCACCATGTTCATTTTCATTTCATGTAAATTCTTCATCTCACAACACATAGCAATCACATCCAATTTTCATTTTACTGATACCATAAAAAAAAATCCATTATTCACTTTCATCTCATGTATTTTCAACATACTTTTTCTCACCACTTCCACTTCTTTGCCACATGTTATGCTCATCCCAAGTTAATTTTCAAAATGATCACTTGTAGTACTTCACCATCAATATCATATCATTTCAAAATCTTTTCACATGTTGCATGTCAACATTCAACAAACTTCACTTGCACCATCCTTCATTTCACAGCATGTCAATAGGTACTTCTCACATTAACTATCATAATTAACATTCAAACTTGCTAATTATGTATATATTTATAATTTATACAAGCATTTAAACTTCATGTTTCAAGTTCCATTGCTTCCTATTTATTACACAACCCTTTCCATACCTACTAATTGAGGAAAAACAACATCCTTAATTGGGGAGGGGTAGACAAAAGGTCATTATTGCCTTCATTTTTTTTAATTTCCTACCTATTACCAAGAAAATGATAGTTCATATCAAAGAAAAAGTATATAAAGTAGAATTGGGTGATCATTCAAGAGTAAAGCAGAAGAAAAATTGGTTAAATGGGGGGTGATATTATAAGAAGAGAGCCCACAACTCATAATATGTTGCTAGAGGATAGGAAATGTTTTCCTATCTTCCAACAGGCAGGCTAGCTAGATTATTTTTTGATACACATAATACAATGAGCTCATCACCCAAAAATTTTCTAGCACTTTGAAAAATGATGAGGAAATTGTGAGGGGATTAAGGGTTGATGCATCAAAGGTAATCATAGTAGAGGTGTCAAGTCTTCTAATGGTTGGAGAAGAATTCCCAGTTAGGGCAGACATAATCACCTCTAGAAATGAATTATCCTTGCTTGGAGAGAATTTGTATTCTTCCTCACAAGGTATAAAACATCTTTCTTTACCTTGGCTTTGGGCCTCTATAGCTACATACATTTTTAGATACCTGACTCGTGATGGAAGACAATCATTGTTATATTTAGTGCATTTTAAGTTACTCAATCATTTACACCATCAAAAGTTTTTAAATATTCTAAATTTTCTATATAATTTGTTAAAAAGGATGTCATCAAAGTATAAGAAGAAAAGAAATTAGTTAGCTTTGTCTCATTTCTATTTAGTCACTTTACTTGTTAAGAGAAGTATTAGGATTCAATTTCCCAATATCTCTTGGGAATACTTTCTAAATTGTAACAAGGTTAAAAATATTATTGCAATACATAATGAAGAAGAAAGGGATGGTGAATAGGAAATAGAAAAACCTCCCATGGCAGCAATAGAGGGAGACATACCCTTTGATTCCCCTACTGCAACACCCACCTGTAGCAAGGAGGAACCTGAAGAGAAAGGGTTGTAGGGAACTCAACCTATAGCTTCTATTAAGCAAACTATAGCCAAAGATGATTTATAAACCCCAACTTTTACTAAAATCGCACCAAAGACAAAAGAAAAGGAAAAGTGTGGCCTCTAATTTTGCACCTATAAAGAAGTAGAAAATTCCTACACAATCAAGAACGTGATCACATTTCTTGAGAAGGAAAGGGCCTATAAATGAAAAAGATAAAAATACACAAGAAGATGTTGCTATGATTGAGACTTATATGAATTTTGAGGAAAATGTTCTTGACAGTGATAAAAGAACACTCATTGTATAGCCCTTGTATATGAGCAGTACTTCTGACTCAGATTCATAAGATATATTCATGGCTAAAAAGAAGAGTAAACCTC
Organism: Sequoia sempervirens; assembly: GCA_007258455.2. Classification (NCBI taxonomy): domain Eukaryota; kingdom Viridiplantae; phylum Streptophyta; class Pinopsida; order Cupressales; family Cupressaceae; genus Sequoia; species Sequoia sempervirens. The sequence goes on along the minus strand of VDFB02270651.1, from coordinate 384,492,691 downwards.
TAAAGATCCCTATTTTAGAAGGGTTTATGTCTGAAGAGGAGGTAGGAGAATAGCAGTTTTTGGAGAGAAAAAATATTTTTGGAAGGAAAAAATACAAGCAAGGAACTACAAGAATCCTTGCAGAGGATTAAACATTTAGAGGAGCAATTGAAAACATATCAACAAAGGGATAGTGAAAGGGATGAAAATATTAAATAATTAGAAGAAAAACTTTGGAAATTTGGGTAGGGATTGAAGTTAGAATTGTTGGCACAACTTGCCATAATTGAAAAGAGTGAAAAATATCAAGACCCTAAGAGCTAAATTGGATACATAAGAACCCCCATTGCTCCCATTGTTGTGTCACTTGGCATCAAGTTGTGGAATAAAATAAAAGATTTTTCCAAAAAGAAAAGGATTAGGAAAAACAGAAAATAGAATTGATATCCACACATGCTAGAGAAATTGAGAGGCATGAAATAGAGATAAAAAGATTGAAGATGAAAAATGAACTGATAGATAAAATATTTTAATTGATGAGGTGTAGACCTCCTGCTAGGGTATATACTTTATTTTTGCAAGAAAAAACTATGTTTTTTATTTTAATCAAATAATCAATGATCTCCCTGTTGTCATGAATACAAGATATTTTTTTAGAAACTTTCCAATTGTCTACACCAAGTATAAAAGATTAGTTGTGTGAATTTTATTTTCACAACTTGATTCTTTCAAGTGATACTACATGGAACCCACTCATTTTTGTGGGACATGTTTAGATTAGATATTCAACTTCCTACATTAGAAATGAAAATCTAAGGGGGCATCTGATGTAGGAATATTAGGAGAGAGACAGAGAGATCACTCCCTCTACAGTTAAGAGAAGAAGAAGCAAACCCAAATGTAGTAGTAGGCCAATGGTTAGAACTCATAGATCTTAGGGGAGTTGCAACATAGATATTGGATTGTAGAGAAAAGGATTAAAAAAGAAGAATAAAAGGACTAGTAATAGTAGACACAATTAGAGAGGCACTTAAATTTATGCAAGGAAGATGGAGATAACTCACCCCAAAACTTAAGAAGAAGAAGCCTCATTTTATTTATAACTATGTGGCAGCAATTGACAAATCACACAAATACATTGCAATTTCCTTAATAAATAGAATTTATTGGCTCCCTCTCACCTTTCATCCTCCTCGCCTCATGTTCCCCATACCACACTGGACAAGAAGGAATCAAGAGGAAGGTGCAATAGTAGAGGATAAAAGAATGGCAAAGATCTTAGATCAACAGGGTTTTATTCGAAATGGGGTAAAGGAGTGACTAGTGTTATGGACTTCAGAGAGACTACCTTGTAGTATAACCTTTGGCCTTAAATTTTCTTAAGGACAAGCAATAACTTTAGTTGGGGGAATGATGAGCCATATAATTGGCTAATTTTCCCTTTACTATTTATACTTTTTATCATTTCTTTTTGCTAAACTTTGAGACATTACCAAAGAAATTTTATGCCTTTTATATAATTTTAAGTAGTTTTAAGAATTTGGAAATGGAAACATGTTATGTTGATATGTGTGTGTATGAATTCATGAATGTCTATGGATTTAATAAGATTTTATGTTTAATTTATGATTGTTGATAATGAGAATTCCTTAGGAAATAATACTAACATTTGCAACAAAAAGGACTATCAACCCACAACATAAGGACTACATGTTGCAGAGAAGAATTCAACCAACTGGGGCATGACACTTCCAAATGAAGATAGAGGCGATCATTTATTGATTAGCACGTGATTCACCTAATATTGATCTTACTTGTTGTTTGGACAAAACTATGATTATAAACTTTTAATATTATGGTTGAATTCTTGGTGGGATATCTTAGTTTGTTCCTTGTGTCAATCCAGGACGTGGGACTTGAGAAAGGAATAATAGCTATATTCTTAAGGGTTGATATCAACAAATTAAGAATGAAATGCATTTATAAATTCTAGAAATCTTTTAGAGTAGAAATTAATTATTAATTCTGTTTTGTTCGGTGATAGGAACTACTACATGAATAGAGTGACAAGAAGGTGACAAGAATAGATCAAGACTACTCTTCCTATAACAACTTTTAGTTTTATTTGAGAATAGATGGTGGATTTCTTAGAAAATTAAACTGAGAAATATAACTCACTCCACACTTACAAATTAAAGGAACATGTTCAAATCAAAGTAAGCATGCCATATCTAATAAAATTACATTGAATAAACAATATTTTATTTTAATTGATAAATATATGTGATAGGAATTATAATAGCAATATAAATCAATCCTTAAAGCATCCTATTAATGATATTCAAATCACACAGCTTACATGTTAAAATGAAAAAATAAAATAAAAATAAAAGTTCACCAAGCTTCCATGGAGTGGGCCCTTCCTCTTGGTCCCGAGGTAAATTGAAAATGCTTATAATGATGTATGAATTATTAGTACTCTATTAGTTTGATGCAAGCCAAAAAGGATTATATATTATATATTATCTAGTCCATAGTAGACCATACACAAATATATAGTTTCAAAAATTGATATTAGTTATGTGGCATACGACCCATAACTCAATATAAGTCTTTAACAGAAGTGAGAACAAACAAACAACTATTTCATAGTATGAAACTATTTCAGTCTATCCTTTGGCCACTAGCCATGAATTCAAAACAATCCTTGAGATGGTTTCAGCAAGAGGATAATTCTAGGTAATACTAAATGAGTCACAGCTATCTTCTTTTCTTCATCATCCACGTGTACCTTTACCACAAGATCAAAACAAATTCTTTGTGTTTAGTTTAACCCTATGATTCACCACCAAATATGGATTAATTTCCCTGTGAATCTAGCAAAACCGATTACCTTTTTATCCTTTCAACAAAATAAATAATTCTCAATTCCTCATGGTAATTAATGACAAAAATGCTTAAAGAAAAGACATTTAGAAAGAGACATAGGAAGGATATAGGACTCAAAATAGGACTAGTTTTTCCATCATCATTTTCCCCCGAGCTTAAAGGATTTGCATGTCCTCATGCAAATATGGGTTACAAACTAGGTTACTCTTAGTAGTCTCTTTGAGAAGCAACTTTTGAACTATGTTAGAAATATTTTCGCACTAGATCTCCCTTAGTTCTTCCATTCTTTGCTTATGTTCTTGAACAGATATATGGAGTTCCTTATACTTGGTCACTTGACTGAGTTCCTCTTCTAGTCTATTGATATCGGCCTTTTGTAGTTGATTATTGTCATTTAATTCTTGTAGTTGTAAGATAGGAAATCGAAATAGCAAAGACAAGTGACAACCATTGCACTAAATCTAAGATAAAATCCAAATATAAAGGAAGAACAATCAAACAAGAAGAATGAAATAAGAGCAATGAAATAACAAACTCCCCATGTTTGAAGTTGAATAACCTTCCTTGTCTCTCCTCAAATAGCCTTTGCAAGTTGTCCTCAGTTTGTTGTATGTAAGTACCTACAAATAATAAGCATGAATATTAGAGATATGTGGTTGTTAAATCAAAAATGGAGGAGAATACCTTTTTATAGAAATCCATTCAAATGGACAGACAAGATCAAAGTTCTAGAAAGATTCTCATATCAACAGTTGAGGATTCATGCACAATAGAGTAGTGGGCTAGGGACAACTCCGTAATGAACAGTCAAGATCAAGAAGAGACCAGAGATAATCAATGGTTGAGATTCAAAAATGAGAGAGTGGAGGAAGATAATGGAGGAATTAAATAATTATTTAATTTATGAGAGGAGAATCTTTGACCAAGTGGAGGAATAAATTATTCATTTGTGGAAGAAGAAGAAAATGGGCATTTAATTAAAATGATTGTGCAACCAATTTAATTAAATAAGAGGAAATAAAAAAGGAGGATTAAATAATTAATTTAGATTAATTATTTAATATGGGAGAAATGACAAAAGATAATTAATTAATTTTAATAATCATTTAACTATAGAAGAAGGGAAAGACCAATGAATAGATAAATAATTAATAATAATTATTTAACTATAGATGAATAATGAAAAGCAATTAATTATTTAATCATTGAAGGAAAGAATGTTAGCGACGTAATTAAAAAGATAATTTATTTAATTGATAAAAGGAGAATAAAGAAATGAATTAATTAAATAATTAAAATTATTTAATTAATAAAGGAATGTGACCAATAAATTAAACAATTAAAATTATTTAATTACACAGGGAAGAAAACCAAGACGATGGAAAAATGACACTCGTAGACCAAGACATTTTTTAGTGTCTACATTTTTCCCCTCTTTGACATAATTCAATTCATTGTCTTGTGTCAAATAAATTCAACCAAAACATGCCCTGGTTAAAGCAAGGTGGACATATGCCCCCTCGAGAGAATTTTGCAAATTTTCAAAAAAAATCAAAAATTTGGAAAATTGTTTCGATAAGTAATTTTGACGGTCATGAGTTCATTGGTGATAATAGAATTGATTTTCAAGGTCATTTAGGGGGTTCAAATTTACGTTCAAAGTGGCCAAATAGCGCATCCAATACACATCCCTAGTGCAAACCCTAATTTTTTGCCTATAAATATGTCCTTAATTAAGAAATTTGCTCATTTGTGCATTCCAATTTTAGAAAGTTTAGGAGCTATGGGAGAGAGAAGTTGAGAATATGTCATTGGTTCCACACTTCACACACTAAGTCTATCACATTTGCATCTTTTGTTGACCTAAGGGAGCGCTAGACTCGATATGTACTCTAAACTTGCTTTGTGAATTTTTTTATTTTTGTGTATTTAAGACTAGGAAAAATTTAGCAGGCACTTGTGTCGAATGTCATTCAACACAATTGTGTTTGCAAATGATGCAAGTGACTATGGTTTTCCATAATCACCTCATCATGATGCAATGGCTATGGCATAGGGGGTTTGTTGTGATGCGACACATCTAAAAGGGTGTGCTGCATTTGTGTCCTACATCACAAATGTGACCAAGAACAACGCAATCAATAGAAAGTGTCGCAAGCACAAGGGGGAGTGACACATGTGAAAATAAAACAATGCAACTGATAAGGGGTTGATTGCAATTGACCCTAATGACACATTTTTTGATACGTGTGACACAATTGTTTTTGTGCAATGGATGTACAAGAATAGTTTCATGAATGACTTTTGTAACATAATTGATGAGCAAAATGACATGATTGATTGGTGAAAAAATTGTCCCAGTTTATGATAAAGTAACTTGTCTATAGGTCAAATGAATATTTTAAATTAACAAGATTACTTTTGTAATGACTGGTGAAATTTTGGCTTTGGGATCAGCTATTGAATGGCGAGAGGTGTGCACTACTAGATCTAGGATTGTTCTATGTCACATATATGCCCATTGTCAGGGAAAATCAAAATTTTTGATAGCACTTGTGGATCGATTGCACTCTGAGACTTGCACATTTCATCTGTCGACTGGGGAGGCTACTATGACCCTAGAGGATGTGTATAGGATATTGCAGTTTGATACGTAGGGAGTAGGTGAGATATGATCTCATTCAAGGGTTACAGGTGATCTATGACCATTATGATTATGAGGATGTATCAAAGCTTAGTGTGCAAGGCTATGAGATCAAATGGGAGACCCTATTAGATAGATATGATAGATTTGGCTGTGTTTTGTGTACATTGATTTCCAATGTTCTAATTCTAGACTGTAGGGGCCATGGTTTCCCAATAGGGTGGGGAGAGGTATTGGCAGGGATGATGCAGGATGAGATAATCTATGCCTGGGGGCCATGTTTATTAGGTATGCTTTACTTCCAGCTGCATGACATCTCATACCAAGGTGGATAGAACATGAGTTGTGGTGTGACACTACTAATGGTATGGGCATGGGAGCACATAGCAGTGTTCTAACCGGCAATGGGATGGTAGTTGGGAGCTGGGATGTTGTATGCATATTTGTATGGTGGTGTAGTGACACAGGTGCACATAGTCCATATCGGGTATTTGAGGAAGAGCTTTGTCTGGAGACCATATAGGGATTGTCAGTAGTAGATGGATGAGGATGAGAATTTTCCATGGTGTTGATAGCCTAGATACTTTATTAGTCGAACAGTGGAGTCATAACACATCATTGAGAGGTACCTACAAGAGTGGGTCAAACTACAATTTGGGGAGTGACAAGGTGTACCTATAGGGGTAGTAGAGTTTGCACGCTCCTCCTAGGAGGTGCATCCATTGGGATAGGTGATACTAGTTACCACAACTGAGCAGGATATTGATGCACTATAGCTAGTGCAGTGGGCCTAGAGAGGGGGTGTAGTGGATCCTGGTACAACTCTAGAGTAGGATGCATGGTGGTTGATTCATAGGCTATCTCCTTATACTGATCTAGATCATCCAATTCTTATAGAGATCAGAGGTAGGGTTCTGCAAGGTTAGAGGGGTGATAGAGGATGGAGAGGTAGAGGTCAAGGAGATGGAGGATGAGGAGATGGAGGATGGGGAGATGGTGGAGGGAGAGATGACTAAGGGGATGGGAGGGGAGGTTGAGGAGGAGACCAAGGAAATATGGGGAAGAATAGGAGATGGCAGGTGGTGAGTCCTTTGTCACCAATCCACAAGGAGGGTGAAGAGGAGCATCCAGAGGAGAGGGTGGGCAGGAAGATGGTGGTGCAAGAGGGAGAGTAGCATGTGGAGATACCAACCCTAGAGGTAAGACACTAGGATGTGGAGATGATGGAGGTTGAGGTGGAGGAGGAGCATGTGAAGGAGCCAGAGATGGGAGAGGCTGAGAGAGGATTGTGATGGGTGTGGATATAGAGGAGGGGCTAGAGGAGGTAGGAGTTAGAGCTGATGATGGGTTAGTTGATTAGTGGATAACCACTCTACAAGCCTATGTACATGAACTAGAGGTAGAGGTATGGAACCTACGAGCATAACAGGATGGGTTGAAGGCCAAGCGGGACACCCTTTAGACAAAGAGGGACCTAGTAGTGATAATTCAACAATAGACAGATCAACAGATATTGTATTTTGTGGCCACCTACAGTGGGTCAGTCATGGATGTGGCATGAGAGTTGGCTAGATCAAGCATGGGATTATAGTATTATTGAGATGTATATGAGAGGAGTGTCACCCGAGAGGAGAGATTCGAGTTTCATAGAGGTTTAGAGTCGATTCCAAGGTAGGTCACAGAGCAAATCCCACAACCAACATTCTCATAGTAGGTTATAGAGTGAAGAGGCATCAAACCCAAGACTATCCACCCCATATGAGAGCCATTCCCATATGGTGAGAGGACAGGCAACCATCACCAAGTTCAGGAGATCAAAGCAATTCCGACTAGGACTCATTTTTGCATTTATGTGTTATGACACTATATTTTGATCAACGAGCCTACAAGCTCCATTTTATTATATATGATACATCTTGACATTGTACTATGACACATTTTGAGTGATATATGATATGATTTTTGGCAATGATTTATGATATGCAGTCTTATGTGATTATGCTTTATGGTTATGATTATGTGATGGATTTTGTGTGTTTATGATGTTTGTTTATGAATTCTATATGATCATGCGATGGTTTGATATGATGGATGATTATGCAATGATGTGATCTATCAATGTAGTATAGATGACCTAATTTTATGATGTGATGTGATATGTGAATGAAATTAATGTTACATAATATGATGTCTATGGATTATGCATGCAATGATTAGAAATGTCTAATGTAAATTCAAAATATGATGTATGATATGATTATGATTATGCAATGTTTATAAAAATGTTGATGTAATGTATATAAAATGTGATAAATGGAAGGGAACTATGATTATAATGTAAAATGCAATGGCATGCTTAATATGTTATGATGCTATGCAATGATAATGCTATATGGATGCACTCTATATTTTTTTCATATTTTCTCATGCAAATATATATGGATTATTAGGATGTCTATAATGATAACGCTTTCTATAATAGTTCCTAACTTGATCATGTATGTAGGGTATTTTTGTGTATCACAGGACACTATCAAGATGCACATATAAGAAATGTTAGCATGGAAGAGATGGATGTTAGCATGGAGAATGGAGAAGAAAGTGTGAAGTTAGGAGGGAAATGATAAAGGACAAACATTCATGTGTTTATGCTTATCATCATTGGGCATCAAAACTGTCGCAAATGGAACAAAAACACCATGGTATGACATAGACCAAGGTGTGCAAGGTTACCTTTGTGAGAGACAAATAGTCAAAATACAATGCCAAAAGACAAGGAACACCCTGGCTCATACTAAGGACCTGATTGTCCCAGTCTTTTTGCCAAGACATACCACAAAAAATAAGAAAAAGACAAGAGACCATGACCCATCATCGCCCCTCTAAATCCTTGATAGGACATCCTCAAGGTGGCTAGTAACATGATCAAAGATAAGCCAAAAGAAAATACAAATTCAAACCAACAAAGTGTTTAAGGAAAATGACCGATATGATTGATTGATTGATTGTTTGACCAAATTTGATTGATAGATTGACAATATTGATTAATTGAATTGATTGATTAAGCCTGGTTTCAAGAAAGACACATCTTATATAAGGAAAGATTAATTGACCAAGATGATAAGATTGGATGACCAAAAGAAAAAATTGAGCTGATTTGATAAGGTTTTATTGACATGATTGATGGATGTGATGACACTTGATTTCAGGAAAGACATATCTTGTTTAAGGAAAATAACACATCTAACAAAGTTGACTAATTGACCATTTTGATGAACACCTAGCATTAGGAATGACATATCCTATTTTAGGAAAATTAAAAGGTTGACCAATGATAATGTCTAATCTCAAGAAAGATGCATCCTAATAGAAGACAAGTGATGAGACTAAATGAGACAAATGACATAATTCCCCATTTGGATATAAGACCAATGACTTGATAGTGATGATGATTAGGAAATTGATCAATTAAGGATTAAAGACTTGTTGGATATGTTTGTCTATTGATTTATGTTTTATTTTGAATAATGATTTCCTGAGGACAAGGAATAGGACCAGACTCAACAAACCATAAAGGACCGACCTAGGGCCTCGAGGGCTCATCGATTGATGGCCTTGCCTATGTTATACACATAGAGACCTTGTAGTTTGAATGATGCAGACCAAAACTGATACGACTCAACAAAACCCTAAGGATAGATTGACGATATAAAACCAAAGACCTGATAGTGATGATGATTAGGCAATTGATCAATTGAGGATTAAAGACTTGTTGGATATGTTTGTCTATTGATTTGTGTTTTAGTTTGAATAAAGATTATCTAAGGACAAGGAATAGGACCGGACTTGACAAACCTAAAGGACCAACCTAGGGCCTTGGGGGCTCATCAATTGATGGTCTTTCCTATGTTATACATGCAAATACCTCATAGTTCGACTGACGCAGACCAAAATTGATATGACTCAACAAAACCCTAAGGACAGACCTAATGCCTTAGGGGCTCATCAAGTGATGGCCTTGCCTATGTAGCAATGCATAGAGACAATGTAGTTTGACTAAACTGACACAGAATGATTCTGAAATTAACTTTGTTTTTGGAAGTTTTGATGTTTTCTAATTTTTTTGGATTTTGATGTTTTATGATTTTTTTGGATTTTTATGTCTTCTAAGGCTAATACCATGTGTAGGATCCCATAAATATGTAAGTCAAGGAATTGCCCCTAGTCAAGTATAGGACCAACTTATTATGTGTGAGGGGATCAAAGGTTGCATAGGATGGTCATGAAAGTGAAGGACATAAAATGCCAATGGTTTTCAGGCCATGGGAAGGATGACAAAGCTTTATCATGGACATATGATATGTGTGAATGGGTGAGAAAAGGGAAAAAAACTAGGTAGAGTGATAGTAGATAGAGGAGCATAGACTAACTATACATGGCGCCTATTTGCTAGGTTTTCACCATGGTACTTATCCAAAGCACCACTGAAGTGGTTTTCACTTTTGGATGAATTATTTCTCTTTACTATTTTTTTCATTTTTATTTTTTTTTGTCATTTTTTTGTTGTCATCAAGATGCCTACTTTCCAGTTTTTCATCAGGGTGACCATTTTTTATTATTTTTTAATTATTTTTGTATTCGTTTTACTTTTTGATGGGATACTCTAAGAGTTAGGTGTAATATCTGCAAAGGTGCATTTTGTTGATGGGCTTGGGTAACAATTCACCCTCGGGAGTGGAGAGCTGATAAGCACTAGATCCATATGTCATTGTGATGATATAAGGGCCCAACCAATTGGGTTCAAAATTCCCAAGCTTTTCTCTATATGTCTAATTCTTCAAATTATCTTTCAAGACTAAGTCACCAATGTCAAAGCTTCTATGTTAGACTTTCTTATTGTTGTTGTGTCAAAGACATTTCTAATATGCCTGCAAATGTGTTAAATAATTTTGTCTCTTTTCATCCAATAACTCTAGCTCATATAGATTGGATACACGATATTCTTCTTGATTGATCAATCCTTGCATAAATACTCGTAGGGATTGTAACTCAACCTGAATAGGAAGTATGGCCTCAGATCTAAAGACAAGGGAATATGGAATGGCTCCTATAGGGGTGAGAATACTAGTATGATAGGCACATAAAGTAGGATTGAGTTGCAGATTCCTATCATGACTAACATCATCGATAGTCTTTTTTAAGATTGTAAGGATAGTCTTATTAGATGCATCAGCTTGACCATTACCCTGGGGGTAGTATGGGGTGGAAAAATGGTGTTGGATATGAAACTTCTCATAGAGTTCATGGACATCCTGAATCTTGAAAGGCCAACCATTATTTGTAATGATGAATTGTGGGATACCATAGTGGCATATAATGTAATTCAGAATAAATTTGGATATTTTCTTACCAGTAATATAGGTCATCGGGATGGTTTTGATCCATTTGGTAAAGTATTATCTAGCAACAAGGATAAACTTATGCCCATTTGCGGAAGTAGGGTGTATTTTTCTTATGAGGTCAAGTCCCCATTGAGAGAATGGACATGGTGATGTAAGTGACTGCAATTCCTAAGATGGCACATGTATGATATCTCCATGAATTTGACATTGATGAAACTTCTTCACAAAGTAATACGCATCGCATTCCATTGTAGGCCAATAATATCTTGTCCTCAAGCTTTTTGGCTAAGGTGGGACCAATAGAATGAGCTTTGCATATACCATGGTAAACCTCTTGTAAGGTCGTTTATGCTTCATTTGAGTTGAGACATCAGAAGAGGGTGTTGTCTCAGCTATGGCAGTAAATGGCATCACTAATGATGGCATATTTAGAGGCTTGTTAGATAAAGTTTTTGCATTGGTTGGGAGACAAGTCAGGAGGGATAATCTAGTCATGTAGATAGTTGTAAATTTCCTTGTACCAGGGAGATTCAAGACCAACAAGCTCACACACAAGTTTAGTTTGGAGGACATCAAACGCAGGGACCAATAGTTGTTCTAGCAAGAAATCTTATTGTGATGCATTGTTAGGGATGTCCAAGATAGATCTAATTGTTGCCATTGCATCAATTTCCTTGTTCTAGATTCTCGGTATCTACTCAAAGGTAATAGCTTCAAAATATAGTATAAGACTATCAACCATGCACTTGTAGGGCATTAGCTTCTTGTCCTTGGTATCATAATCATCATTGACTTGCTTGATCACTAACTAGGAATCACCATAAACTTGAAGATCCTTGATTTTCCATTTAATTGTCATTTGAAGTCCTATTATTAATTCTTCATACTCAGCTATATTATTGGTACATGGGAATTCTATTCAAAACAACTTAGGAATGGAATCCCCTTGAGGTGTGATGTATAAAATGTCAACTCCTCACCCATGACTTGTGTAGGACTCATCAAAGTACAATTTCCATGTTGGCATTTCTGTGAAAAATATTGATTCATCTATGAAGTTGGATATGAGAGGATGATTAGCTATCACCTATCCTTTTATTTCCTTTTGATCAACATATTCAATGTCATATTCACTTAAAATCATAACCCACTTATCTATTCATCCTATTAGAGTTGCTTTACTGAAAAGATACTTTAGAGGACCAATTTTGGCTATCAACTATGTCTTATGGTTTAGCATGTAATGTCTCAATTTTTGGGTTGTGAATACAACTAGTAGACATGCTTGTTCAATAGGGTTGTAGTTTAACTCATATTTAACCTAGGTATGACTAATGTAGTAGATTACTCATTCTTTTCCATCATTATCATTTATTTCCAATAATGCCCCCAATGTCGATGTAGTTGTTGTTACATACAATATCAAATGTCTACCATCAATTGGAGCTATAAGAATTGGTAGAGTCAGTAGGTAATGCTTAATTTGATCAAATGCTTCTTGAAATTTTCTATCCAAATGAAGGGAATTCCTTTCCTTATCAAATGTTGAAATGGGTGAATCTTATCTATTAGCTGGGCGATGAACCTACGGATTGATTGTAGTCTTCCTTGTAAATTCCTTAGTTGAGTGATGCTTGTGGGTGGTGACACATCCAAGATAGCTTTTAATTTTGCAAGATCAACCTCTATTCCTCTACAGGAGACAATGTATCCTAAAAATTTTCCTAATTGGACCTCAAAATACATTTCTTTGGATTTAACTTGAGTTTGTACTTTTCAAGCCTTGTGAAGATTTTATCTAAGACTACTAGGTGACCACTTCTTTCTATATATTTTGAGAGAAGATCATCAACATAATCCTTCATAAGTACATGCATATAATCATGAAAGATGGTAGTCATGGCTCTTTGATATGTAGCTCCAACATTCTTAAGTCCAAATAGCATGGAATTCCAACAAAAGGTTCCCCAAGCACATGTGAAGGTTGTATTTGGTTGATCTTCAGAAGAAATCCTTATCTGGTTATAGCTAGAGAATCCATCCATAAGTGATAACATTTCATATCCAGTGGTGAGGTCCACTATGATGTCAATATTTGACAAGGGGAAGTCATGTTTAGGACAAGCCTTGTTAAGATCCCTAAAATCGATGCATACTTTAATTTGACCATTTAGTTTTGTGACAAGAACAAGATTAGATATCCAATATACATAATCAATATGAATCCAACATCCAAGAGTTTCTTTAGTTCAACCTTGACTAGGATATTAATCTATAGGTGCATTTTTCTTAGCTTTTTTTTATATGGTTAGGCATTTGGTATCAATAGAAAGTGATGTAAAACAAGCTTGAGGTCCAACCTAGGCATATCAACATATGACCATATGAAATTAACTTGTCTCTCTGAAAAGAATGTTGTAAACTTAGGTTTTTCCTCAGTGGTCAAAGATGTTGCAAGATGTATGATTCTAGAGTTATCTTGTGTCCCAATGTTCACTTCTTTTGTCTCTTCAATGAGCAATGGCGATTTCTCTCAATCTATAGGTATATTGTCCAATCCTCCATCCTCAAGCACCTTAGAGAGGTTTTCACTTTTGGATACATCCTTTATTTTTACTTTTTCATGATCAATAGGCACCTTTCAATTTTCACCTAAAGACCTATTCTTTTTATTTTGACTTTTTTTCATTTTCACTTTTGTAACTAGAGGAAAGGACAACCTCACCAAAGTATGCTACACTATTGAGTTCTATGATAAATCCAACCTTATCATCCCCACTTGGCATTCCTTCACGAAGTCCCATGAACTTAGCAATTGCTCCATCCTTCTCGAATGTATCTAAACTCAATGGTCCTTGTTGGTTCCAATCTATTAACTATGAGTAAACGAGGGACATGCCATCATTGGTATTGTCAAGGGTCATGGTGTAGGAAGATAAGGTGAGGATAGATGTAGATTCATCTGGTTCCCAAAAGGTTTTGATCCAAGCTTCCCTTTGCTAGGGAATCTCATGTTTGGTATTTGACAAGTTCTACGAGGGACCAATTTTAAACATTTGATTGAATCTTTCCTCAAAGGTATGCTCACCAAGTTCTCTAAATTCTTCCTCAAGGTCATAGTCGTTGAATGATTTATCAAAACCCCATTCCCATAGATTGGAATCAGATTCAGTATAGTAGTCCTTGGATGTCTCGATTACATTTGAATCATTAACAGTCTCACTTGAAGGAACCCCAGTACCTAGGATACTCACTTTTACTGGTACAAACCCTAACCCTCTATACTTTGATAATTTAGGAGGTACTAAGGGTTCCACTATCCCATGTTTTTTTATACCAAGTTTATTGTGTCCATCATATCCTCGTTTCTTCATTAAGAGGAACCCTTTTGGATATTGTTCAACTAGAAACTACTTAGTTTTTATGTCCTCCTCTTCTTTATACAACCATATATAAATATGGTCATCCAAAGATTCTTTGGCTAACTCCCCCCATTTAGTGAAAGTGGTAAGAGGATTGTGGATGATAACCTTAGGATGTATGAGATGTGGCTTTCCATAAGACTTTGGTGATTTAGGTAGCTTTCCAATGTAAAATAGACTCTTTATGTTGTATTCTCTGCACCCTTTTTCTTGAATCTATATTTGGGGTTTGGACGGTGTGGTGAATGGAGTGGATGATTTGATGAGGTCATATGGATCAATGTAGTGGGATGAGGTGGAATATGAGGCCTCTCAATTCATGGGCACTTGGTGCTACATGGTTCCTTTTAGGCTTATGCAATACTGAAAGGGATTAGGATCACTAGGAATAGTAATTTCAGTGCCATTATGTGGAAACTTGAGGCCTTGATGGTATGTGGATGGTATGGCCTTCATGGAATGAATCCATGGGGGGCCAAGAAGAAGGTTATAGTGTAAATCCAAATCCAAGACATGAAATTTCATGTTTTTCATAGTCAGACCAACTCTTACAAGAAGCAAAATTACTCCTTTTGACAAGCTCTCAACATCATCATAAGCCTTGATAACAATTTTCTTAGTTTGATCTCTACAATTCTTAGAGTATCCCAATGCTTTTACCAATTTTAGAGAGAAAATGTTCATACCTGCTTCATCCTCCACCAAGACTCGTTTGATCTTATGTTTATTTACGTAGACTTCTAGGTGTAGGGGATTATTATGATCAAACTTTTGTGTGGAAAAGTGTTGTTAGGAGAAGGTTACTTGATGTGGCATAGCTAGGTATCCAACCATGGCCTAAAATTCATTGAAATCAAGATCAACGGGTACAGATGCTTCATGCAAGGCTTTGTCAAGGATTTATCTATGTTGAGGGGATATGTAGAGGAGTTCCAAAATAGAAATTTATGCAGGAGTCTTCCCTAGCTACTTTAGGAGATTGTACTATATTTTTGGTTGTGGATTGGAAGGAACTCCTTGTAGAGTTACCTTGGCTCTGCAAGTGGTGACTACACATTCTAAACATTTCTTATTTATGGTAATGGTGGCAATATGATCATCAATGGCTCATATGTGGTGAATGATAGTGTTGTAAGCATACATAATACAGGTATAATTAGCATTATTATTATTCCCTGAACTAGAGGCTTTTCCTTTGTCATGATCTTGCAAGGGAGTTTTAAATATAATATGATCAACATTTTTCTTGCCTCGTGAATCATCTACTAAAATGATTCCTTCTTCAATGAGATCTTGAATAATATTTTTGAGTTTCCAGCATGAAGATGTCTTATGTCCTTTTCCTTGGCGGTATTCACAATATTCATTTTCCTTCCACTAGTCAAGTTTAATTAATGAGGGTTCATAGTTCTTGATATCTCACAGTTAGATGACATTGGATTGTAAAAGTGTCTTTAGGATTTATTCAAT
Organism: Sequoia sempervirens; assembly: GCA_007258455.2. Taxonomy (NCBI): domain Eukaryota; kingdom Viridiplantae; phylum Streptophyta; class Pinopsida; order Cupressales; family Cupressaceae; genus Sequoia; species Sequoia sempervirens. Next base: position 384,476,885 of record VDFB02270651.1, on the reverse strand, counting down.
GGGTTCACCGAATTAGGTATATATTCTCTTAGCACGTGGGGGGACTCTACATTGTTGGTTATTTTAGATTGTGTTCAATGTTTTATCTAGACTTTGTGTTTAGGTATTTGATATATTTGATATATTTGACATGTTTGATGTGGATGGACCTTTGAGGTGAATGGTAGGACCTTTGTTTGTCACTTTAGCATCAATGAATCCATCATTAGTGACATTCCTATTTTGGGACCACAATTTACCTTTGTCATTGTTTTCCTTTGGGGTTTCTTTGTGCACTTTGACTAGTCCCTTTGTGATAAGATCCTTTTCAATAATGACACCTTTCTCAATGATATCCTCAAAGGTTGTGCAATATTGGATTTGAATACAACTCATCAATTCTATGTTAAGTTTTTCCAAAAAAATGGGGACTAGTTGTTTCTTCAGGATGTGGCAAGGACACTTGCTAGCCATACTTTTCCATTTTTGGTAAAATGAGGTTAGTGACTCCCCTTCTTCTTGTTTAGTGGTGCATAGTTTTGCAAGGTCACATCACTTTCAATGTTAAAGGAAAAGTGATTAATGAATTTATCAACCAAATCGCCCCATGTTCTAATCCCTAGAGGAAGGTGCTTCAGCCATTCTAAGGCCAACCCTATGAGACTTTGTGGGAATAGCCTCATCAAATAGGTAGGATCATATGCAATTTTCATACATGTAATAAATTCTCGTATGTGTTCCATTGGATCTCCTTTCCCTTTGTATTTGGGTAAACTTGGTGTCGTGAAGTGAGGGGGAAAGGGTGGCATGTATAGATTTCTATTGAATGGATAGGGGAATAATTCCTCCATGGAATAAGTTTTCTTGTTGGCCTCCAATTGCATGTTTGTCATATATTGTTGTATGGCTTGTATTTGTTGCATCAAGGTGTCCGCCAAAGATGGTGTTGTGTTGGTTTGACTTTGTGTTATTGGTGTTGAGGTCATATGTTGGGTTTGGATTTGGATTGGAATTTTGTGGTATGGGACCTTAGTTACCTTGTTGATATTGATGTGTAAATGTTGCATTAATGTTGGTCGGATTTGAAGTGAAATTGGTATTTAGATTTGTCCCAAAAGTCATGTTTATATTTGGTATGGCATTTTTAAAATGTGGTATGGGCCCTTGATTTGTTCCTTGGATTTGATTTGTGTTCCGGAAAGATGGTGTAGGTCCTTATTGGTGTTTGAAAGCATAGTTCCTTGATTGAAATTTTGGAATGATGGGGTAGGCCCTTGATTTGTGTTTAAAAATGTAGGTCCTTGATTCATGTTTTAAAATGTAGGTCCTTGGTTGATGTTTGGAAATGTAGGTCCTTGGTTGGTGTTTTGGTTTGGCACTCTTCATGGGACAATATGAATTCTCCTAGTTTATTTTGTTGATTTTGATTCGATGGGGGTGTGTTTTGAAATTGAAATGTGAGACCTTGATTCATGTTTTGAAGTGTAGGCGTGGGACCTTGAAATGTAGGACCTTGGTTCATCTTTTGAAATATAGGTGTGGGACCTTGATACATGGGACCTTGGTTTGTATTTTGAAATAGATGATTTGTAAAAGTCTTACCCATGGAACTTGATGAAGCCAATGAGCTACCAAATGTAAAATTGTGTCCTTGTGTTATTGCATGAGTTATCTTGTTTCCAAATGTTGGGGTATTAGGGATGTGTGTGGTAGTGGTGGTCATGTGTGTTGTTATCCCAAGTGGTAATGTAGTAGACATTTCTTGTGAAGATGGAATCCCTAATGTGAATAGGTTTTGATTAAGTCCTTGATTTAGCACTTGAGTAGCTCCCTCCATAATTATGGAGACATCAAAGCCTTGAGGAAGTTTAGCACCCTTTTTGGCTAGTGCATAAAAGTATTGATTAGGATCAGCACCAACAAGCTCATATACAATGCGTAAAAACTTGGATATTGGTAAGATCTTTCAATCTCTTCAAGAGTCAATTTCTTGTTGAATTTTTCTAAGCCTAGATTGTCAAATATGTCGATTGGTTCTCTTTGTGGTGTTTCTCTCTGTGGTGTAGATTGATTTGAATTTGATCCAAGGTTGGTGTCATGATTTGGACTAGAAAAAGGATCACTTAAAGAATCCATGTCCTTTCTTTTAGTTCGTGATGGTATTTCAACCATGTAAGACTTGAAAGTTGGAGGAGATGATAATGCAAGATGATATGAAACTAAACTATGTTTTTGTGACTTTTTGGGTATAAGGATGCAAGGTGACCATGCAAGGATAATGACGATCTCAATACCAAAGGATGGAACTAAAATAAAGCTATATGAAACTAATGGATGTTAAATGGTGTCAAAGGGAGCCTAATCTATGATCAAAGATAATGATATTGAGGCTAGGTAATGCTAGGTCAATGACCAAAGGTTATGGTGCAACTAAGTCTAAGATTATTCTAAACTATATTTTTGTGCTTTTTAGGATATAAGAATGCAAGATGATAAATCACCTAAGTCCAAGACTAAGGATCGAGAGGATGAAAATGATGTTATGATCAAAGGATATGGTATGAGACTAAATGGTACTAGAAAAATGGAACTAAGGTTATGGACCTTTAGATTTAAGAAAATGGATAATAACCAATTTTTTGTAGACCCAAGATAACAAATCCAATTATCATTGACCTTTGTAATGACCAAGATTTAGAGAAAGGTTGACAAGATGAGTCTAAACTAAGACATAAGTTTGAGACCCAAATTTTTAACCAACATGGTGATGACAAAGATTAATAAGTGAAAAATGGTAAAGGTCAATGAAAAATTGAATAAGTAACCATGAATTGTCCCAAAGGCTTGATAAACTTCCTATGTCTAAAATCTAGAAGGTATGTGCAACTTAAGATCTAAGATTAATTATGCAAGGCAAAGATACCTAAAGTGTGATGCAATCCTAGATGATGGAATGGATTGGTAAAACTCTGCAAGTCTGAGGTTTAGATGACAAGTTCATTCTTAAGATAAATTGGATTAGGTTTGGACAAGGATTTTTTGAAATTTTGGTGATCAGGTAGTTGTAGATCTATTTTTGGAAATTGTGTTGTTTGCATATGTGGGTTTCTGGTGAGCAATTGCGATGCACAAAAGCAGTTATGGGCATGTTTTTGGAAAATGCAGTGCAAGGTATCAATTGCATTTTTTGGTGAACAGTTGTGACTCAAAAAGTAGTTGTGGGATTGTTTCAAGCAGTTGCGATTAAATAGTTTTTTTGCAAATTGATGATTTGAACTAGTTTTTTGATTGATTTTTTACTGATTTTGGTGTAATTTGTGAAATGGATTTTGGAAAACATAGAAAATAGCGAGTAAAAACTTGTTTGGTCTAATTTGAGTGTGAAAATGTATAATGTGTATATTTATAGAGACACTCGTAGACAATGCACAACCTAGGCTGGAAAAGATACTACCTATTGAGTCCCTACTTGGACTGGTCCAAACACTTAGACAAACTGATAGCTAGAGAGCTTGGTGACACTGGCTCCCCCTTACATAGCACAGGCACACCAAAAACTCTTACCCTTGAAGATCCTAAGATCTTGTGAACCAATGGATTTCTTGTCTCTACAATGAATAGTGGAATGTAGGGTGGCTTCAAAGGTCTGACCTCCTGTACTAACAAGTAAAAGGGTTTTTGGCCTCTAATACAAGTGGTTCTTAATCTATGTTTCGAGGTAATACTAGTGCCTATGCATGCAATGAGATTAGCTCAATTAAGATGCCTTCCAATCCCTATGTTTCAAGGTAATACTAGTGCCTATGCATGCAATGAGATTAGCTCAATTAAGATGTCTCCCAATCCCTTCACAAGAAAGGATTTGACATATCTCACGAATATTGGGGGTGGCACTCGTCGGCATAGGACATCCTCATTAGGTGATTGAAGACTTTCCCAATGATCACAACAATTTATATAGTGGACCAAAAAAAATTGTTGCTTGTGTTGTTCCCTCTCACAATTTGGGAGGTAGGCCCTCTAAAGGTCATAAAAGCAAGACAAACAAGTTGTTTTTTATCCCCCAGATCACACGAAGCACAAGGAGAGGTCATTCACAACACCTTTTCCTCACACTTGCATGGGGTTCATTTTAAAAGGAAAAATCCCAAAACCAAATGTGTGGGTAGTTATACAAATGCCAAAGGATGCTTTTGATTCTCAAGATTTCCAAATGGTGTGAGAGAAGAGCATATGCATCCAAAGGCAAAATGCAAACCACAAGACAAAGAAAACACTAGTTAATTTTAACCCCATTTATGGTGTCAAAGCAAGCACTTGAGTTCTTTTTAAGCTAGTGACTTGTAATGCAAGTTAATTTTTAAACCTCGTGAGTGAAAATATGCATTTTTTTGTTCATTCTAGCCTTTCATGAGTGATGATGCATGTTCATTTTAACACTTATGAGTGAAATGCAAGTTTTTTATTGTACACAAACAAAATCAAAATAAGATAACTTAAGGAAAAACAAGATGAGCTCAATTTTTTTCTAAAGAAATAGTTTTTTAATGCTCCTCAAGATGAACACCACATGCTGAAAATAGAGGATTAGCAAACTAAAAATCCTACCCTAAAGAAAACCCAAAAGGAAAATCTCAAACAAAACTAAAAACTAAAAAGTTAAACCTTAACAGGAAGTTGAGTTGTTCGAGATGATAGTTACAACTCTATAATGCGACTCAGTAGCTTTTGATTGCATCATTTTTCCAAATTTAAAATCATGCCTTTAGTTGTGTCACTGCCTATTACAATTGAGTTATTTTTTCAAATTTCAAGATCCCGCCTTCAATTGCATCATTGTTTTTCTTAGTTGCAATTCACAAACTGTAACACATCAAAAGCAAAAAAGAAAACATGGGTTTTTCTATAAATTTTGTATGATTTACATTGGGTTCGCTAATGTAAGGAAATCAAAATAGCAAAGACAAGTGACAACCACTGCACTAAATCTAAGCTAAAATCCAAATCTAAACAAGGAAGAACAATGAAACAAGAAGAATTAAATAAGAGTAATGAAATAACAAACTCCCCATGTTTAAAGTTGAATAACCTTAGCAAGTTTCCCTCAGTTCATTGTATGCAAGTACCTGCAAATAATAAGCATGAATATTGGAGATATGTGGCTATTAAATCAAAAATGGAGGAGAAGACCTTTTATAGAAAGCCATTTGAATGGATGGACAAGATTGAAGTTCTAGAAAGATTCTCAGATCGATGGTTGAGGATTCATGCACCACAAAGTAGTGGGCTAGGGACGGCTATGAAATGAATAGTCAAGATCAAAAAGAGACCAGAGACCATCAATGGTTGAGATTTGAAAATGAGAGAGTGGAGGAAGATAATGGATGAATTAAATAATTATTTGATCAATGAGAGGAGAATCTTTGACCAAGTGGAGGAATAAATTATTTATTTGTGGAAGAAGAAGAAAATGGGCATTTAATTAAAATGATTGTGCAACCAATTTAATTAAATAAGAGGAAATGGAAAAGAAGGATTAAATAATTAATTTGGATTAATTATTTAATAGGGGAGAAATGACAAAAGATAATTAAATTATTATTATTAATTATTTATCTGTAATGAATAGATAAATAACTAATTACTATTATTTAACTATAGATGAATAATGAAAAGAAAATAATTAAATAAACGATAATTTATTTAATCATTGAAGGAAAGAATGTTAGTGACGTAATTAAAAAGATTATTTATTTAATTGATCAAAGGAGAATAGAGAAATGAATTAATTAAAGAATTAAAATTATTTAATTAATAGAGGAGCATGACCAAGAAATTAAACAATTAAAATTATTTAATTACATAGGGAAGAAGACCAAGACAATGGAAAATGATGCTTGTAGACCAAGACATTTTTCAATGTCTACAATAGCTAATTTTGCAACTCTTGTTTTTCACCCCTTAATTGACTAACTAAATCTTTTAGCCCCAAATTTCTTCACTCTGCTTAAAAATAATTTCTTGTTCTTTCTATTCGAAATCCAAGGATCTTTCTTCATATTAACCCTTCGAGTTGGTAGCATCAAGCTCACCAGGACTTGTAAAAGACCCTTTCTCATCTTCTTGTTTAATTGTTTCTTCTCACTATGCACTAAGGGTCCTAGTCTTCAATGTGAGGAAGAATGTGATCATTTGAGGGTGGTTCCTCATTTGTTTCTTCCATATTTACTTGGTATTCCTCATTTTTATCTTCTTTCATAGGAATATCATTTGGAATAGACTGCATCTTTTGATGTAGGAATGTCACTTTCGACATGGGATTCTTTATAATTTGCATCTGTATGTGTGGAGACATTTCCATGGTTAGGGGTATCCATATCCTTGTCACAAATAAGGGATTCATTATTTTTTTGTTGTTCTTTTTTCATTTTCCTATGTTTTTGTGTTGCTCTCTTATCAATTTTTTACTCTTCTCCTTTATAAGGGTTGTGGCTAAAACTTCTAAATCATAATTGTGCCCATCTTGTTCTTCCCTAGCCATTAAACTAGCCACATCTGCAATACCTTTCAACTTTTCATCAAAGTCAACTTCTCTCTTATGTTTTCAATGACTCCTCTTATCATAGTTTTGTGGAGTCACCCCTCCAGTAGTGGCTTGCTTACTAATACCAATTTTATGACACCCTATGTGGAGAGTTTTCTACTTGACCTATTGGTTGTGTATGTTCAAGGGCATCAAGAGGGTTTCCATAATTTTCATCAAAAGCTAAACTACTTGAATTTCCCTCTTCTACATTACGAATGAAAGCATCCCAATCTAGAGGAGGCACAACAATTTTTAATCCTTCCATTTATAATTAATTTAATTAAACCATGATGGGAAAGAGAATTCTCGTTTCCTTCCTAAACTTCATGAAAAATATTTTGTAGAGAATGGAAAAGAAAGTATGGCACATTAACCAACAATCCATTATGAAAATGCAACATTAACCAGAAATGGTGAGAAAAAATATATGCATACCTCCCTTCACAAGTGATGTATTGAATGATAAATTTAGCAACATTGTTCCAGGGTTTAGGAAGAGAAGCTCATTTGGTACCCTTCCCATGCACCATTTCAACTTATTCACCCCTCTGTAGAAACTACTTACACATGGGTTTAAGGTCTGTTACACAACTAGAACCAGTGGGAAAGAATGCTTCACCTATTTGTAGAAGTCTAGTAACCTCTATAATCATTTTAACATTCACTAGAAATGATATGGATCATAAGGTGACTATCTTGTGTCAAAACCCCATGGAAAATTCCTTCACAATCTCATCATGGAACCCACATAATCTTCTACAATAGACATTCCACTAAGACCATCAAAATATTTAATACACCTCTTTGTTAGCTAGCAAATTTGTCATGGAGGTGGGCTCACGATGAGGATGAATTCCTCCCATTGTTGCGGTAGGAAGTGAAGAAACTATAGGAGGTAAAGGTGAAGGTTTTGGCTATGGCAGTTTGTAAAAAAAAAGCTCGTTGTAAAAATTTAGTAAAAATAACAAGGAAAAAGATATGGGGACTACCAGTTATTATGGAAAACAACCAAGGCAATCGATAAACAGGATTTGGTGAGCATTAATTTGACAACATATTGGTTATGCATATAAAAAAATGACTACCAAGTATAGTAATGGACTTAAATGACATGGGTATGATGTATGTTTACTCCCCCCATCTTAATGATGAACCCGTCCTGGGTCATGTCACCAGTACCAGAAGGAAATAAAAATCATTTAAAATTCTAAAAGAATTAAAAGTTACCATATTACCAATTGTCAAGGACCATCATGTGTTGAGGTGGCGATTCGATAAACCCATGTAGAGCTAAAGAGATCATCCATTGAAGAGAAACAGTCATGTGGGACCACCAAAGAAGATAATTGTGAGTGAAGGAGGAAGTGGAAGATGGGAGGCAGCATGCAGAAGATACATGGAAGCAACTGTCAACATCGCATATAAAAGTATCGATTTTCACCATCGTATGAAATGATGGTGAAAAATAATCATAAGGAAGACTACCGACACAGTATGAACCCAAGTAGGCGTGGCCGCAAAGAAAATCCATGGTGGAAAAGCTAGTGGTCCTGGAAGACTATATCAAGCAAGTCGATGCTAATGCAAATAAGGAAGTTCAACTGGCATAGTGAGAGGCTACAAATCCCATGTAGACTAAAGCAAGGTCATCTACAGGACCTGAACAAATATTTCCAAAGATGTCAATCATCCTCAAAATGGTAACTTGGCAAGGCATCTGAAGAAAAATGTATTGGAATCAAAATAACAGGAACGTTCCTATCATAGAATCTATCAAAAAGTTCCTATCATAGTGGAGTGTTTTTTTTTTATATGCATAACTGTTGAAAAATTAGTTTTCAGTTATGTATCACCTAGGAGCACGGAAAAATTAGTTTTCACCGCTAAGTTATTTAGTTAATGACAATCCGCTATAAATTCATTTTTCAAATTGTAACTGTCTAACAATGCCTAAAGGTTTTTATTATTATAGTTTATTGCTTTTCTTTTTTTCTTTTCTTTTTTTAAACATTTATTCACAAGAATTAGAAGTAACTATGTTGTACTTAAAGAGGTGAAAAGAACTTGAGATACAACATTGAGTTCCTTCATCAAAATGGAAACAAAATTTTCTTTAGAAATAGGTTTCTTGTACAATTTTAAGCGGTGCCCATTAACAATAAGAGCCATCGATCAAATTTGATGGAGTGAAGCCAGACTGCACTGTTGTCATAGAAAATTTAAATTTCATACTACCCTAACCATTTGGTGTGAAACTTTCCCTTAAAGTACTAGAATATGGAATCATAGAGAAGTTCCCAATCTCTTAATTGAAATTACCATTGTTGGATTTAACAAGCATGCCAAAGAGTATGTTATTTCTAAACTATCTTTGCATGAAAAAGAGATTGTTTTTGCATTTCATAAAGTGCATGACGGATGTTAATCCTTGGTTTCTGAGCTTCAATAAGATTCATTCCCAATTGCAAAGAAGTACATAGAGCCTTTATCTCAAATTCAATAGGTAAAACCATTGTCTTATCATAAACAAGCTCACATGGTGTATGACCAGTGGTGGTCTTCCACATGGTTCAGTATTCCCATACTACTTCTAGAAGTCTTGTTGCCAATATTTCTTATATTCCCATACTACTTCTAGAAGTCTTGTTGCCAATATTTCTTATGAAGTGCTATAGTCTTTTTCAGAATATTTTCAAGTTCCCAATTGGTCACTTTCACCTGTCCATTGGCCTGAGGGTGAGATGGCAAGGCCTTGTAGTGTCGGATTTCATTCTTTCAAACCAAAGTAGTATTCATCTTAGATGTAAACCGAGGTCCTTGATTGGTAACAATTTCGTGAGGTATACCAAACCTAGTAAAAAAATTAGAGTACCAAAAATCAGAAACTTTAGTATCTCTTACATGTTTTAATGCCATAATCTCTACCCATTTAGTGACATAATTAGTACAAACCAATATGTATTCCTTATTTCTTGATGGGGGTTGATTGGACCCACAAAATCTAAACCCCTGTTTGCAAAGGGTTCAAGAGACAATTGGGGTTGTAGACGCATCTCATCAAAATGTGTGGGTCATCCCATATGTTGGCATTTATCAGAGTGTTGCACATACTTTTTACAATTTTTATGGAGTGTAGGCCAACAATATCCAACAATTAGGACTTTATTGGAAATTCTTTGAGCTACAAAACGACCTCTGCAAGGCTCTAAATGACATGCTCAAAGTATATTGAACACAACATCTTCGACTACACATCATCACATGATGTTATCAATGTCGATGCAGAATAAGATTCAGTTAATCTATGTATATTGACCACTTAGCCCCACAAGTTTTTGAATATCTCGAGGAGAAAAGTGTGAGGGAAACTTACAAGTGACTAAGTAGTTTGCAATGTCTACAAACCATGGAATCTTAACTGATATAGCAAAAATATTCTCATCAGGGAAAGCATCATCAATAAGCAGAGGTTTGTCCTCACTTTGCAACCTAGATAGGAAATTTGTAACCACATTTTCTCAACCAGGTTTATCAAGTATATATATCAAAATATTTCAATAATAGAAACCATCTAATTACTCTTCCTATAACTACTGGTTTATTCATTAAAAATATTATTGTAGAGTGATTTGTGTGGATAAATACTTTATAACCAATTATGTAATGACAAAATTTATTAATTGCATAGACAACAACAAGAAATTACTTTTCAGTAATTATGCAATTTACCTTGGCACCTATAAAATTCTTACTAATGTAATTATTTTCATGAGGATAACACCCTTAGCCAAGTGTAAAACTCTAGTTATCTTGTGAAACATTGGATCGTCTTTAGACTATGGGTTGTCTATGGTGAAGATGAACCTTCAAAGCGGGTTGGTTTCCTTGATGAACCTCCTAAAACTACTACTCGATAAGGAAAAGGGATAGAAAAGAATTGAAACTAAAATATTATTGATCCTAGGAGGTAATGCACCAAAAATCCTAGACTTATACCTACTTCCAACTCACAAATTCCCTCAAAAAATCATCTTTATCCTCTGCACAACTTAGCTTTCACAAGCTCACACAACAATGTTCCATAAAAAGGTTGTTCTTTAAGTTCTTGAAGGAAAACTAGAATTTTTCACAACTACAACTACTAAACATAACAACAAAACCTATGACCTATATAATTATTGCTTATTCTAGTATAAGCATGCTTTGCAATCAAACATAATTCAAGGGTTTTGCATTCATAATCACAAAAATAAGATCAAATCCTAGACAAAGACACCCAACACACAAATTTAGAGATGGTAAATCTGCTGCTTTTTATTAAAAAAATAGGAAGTTTTTATGATACAAATGTAAAAATACTTGAGAATTTACATAAACTTGTTGGTCTATAATTCTCAAAATGAGTTACAATACATCTCTTTTGCATGAGATAGAAAGAGGAATCAAAGAACTAACTCAAAAAGAGTTGAATTTTTTTCTTTATAGAAAGCCACCTCATATTGATTGGAGAACCTCGTGGAAGATGTTGAGTGTGCATGGATGAGGAACTAGATGTGAAATTGGAAGTAAAACATGCAATCCTTGGTGAAGAAGAGTTGACTTGAACTACTGACTCATTGAACCCTTGCATGTTCCTTGAAACTCCACCTCCAACTGAACTTGAGTTGTAGTCTAAATTTTCTTGAAGTAGCTTCCCTTAACACTTTTCATGAAACTTCAACTGGTTGGGCATACAAGGGAAAAAAACCACTATTTAAGGCCTTCAAACTACCCCAAATTGCATAATTTTAGCTTCAAACTTCTACCAACTCAATTTATAATCATGTGGGCTTCCAAAAATAGGTTTAAACTACTTATTAGTGTAATAAAACTGACCTTAAAGGCTACTTAACTCCCTATTATCTCATGAATATCCTTTGCATGATGATAGGTAGATATCTAGGTCTTCTAAGTTTAGCATCATTGGTAGTCTGCCTTTTTGATATTCATTGAAGTCACCTAACTACTTTATGATCTTCAATGCACCTTCATCACATTCCTTTATTCATCATTTTCATTGAATTCTGTGCTCACTCTGCTTTTTGTGCCATCTAAGGTTTTGATGTCCACTATCTTTAAGCATGCACTGCCTTCTTGAGAAGTTGTCTCTTAATTTTCTTGATGTGTGCTTGAAAAAAAATTTGTATTCTTATCAAAATGGCCCTTTATTTGTGTCATATGGTTGCCTTCACATCCTCATTCTTCAGACAATCCACATGCCTTGAGATATTTGACTACCCCCTTCTTTATAAACAAATCAAACTCTTGTCAAATCAAATGATTCAAAAGAAAATCAATGTGCCTATGTATAGTGACTATCCAATTTTGAAATGGTGATTTCCTTTGCAAAATATCATTGTCTACAAGTGACTATGTTTCATTTGACACTATAAGATGGGAAAAATCAGGAAGCATAGATTAAGTGACAACCACAACACTATCTAAACTAAAATTCTCAATCTAAAACAAGAGAGCACAAACAAATGAGGAATAAAATGAATACATTCAAACAAAAGTACTAGACCCATGTTAAAGTTGAATCACCTCCCTTCTCTCTCCTCAAATATCCTTTGTAAGTTTTCCCTCAGATTGTGGAGTGTGTGTGCAAATACTTGCAAGCAATAAGAATGAATGTCAAAGATAGGTGGTTGTTAAATTGAAAATGGAGGATGGCTTCTTTTATAGATAGTCATTCAAACGGACGGATGAGATCAAGATTTTAGAAACATTCAAAGATTGATGGTTGAGAAGACATGTAACATAGGGTAGTGGGATTATGAAATGAATAGACAAGATCGAGAAGAGACCAAAGTCAATCGACGGTCGAGATTCGAAAATGAGAGGTAGAGGGAGCTAATGGAGGAAATGAATAATACAATTATTTATTTGATGAGAAAGGAATATTTGACCAAGTGGAGGCATAAATAATTTATTTAAATTATTTATTTGAGAAAGAAGGAAGTGGGCATTTAATTAAAATGATTTATGCAATCAATTTAATTAAATAAGAAGAAAATAGAAAAGAAGAATTAATTAATTAATTTAGATTAATTATTTAATGGGGGAGAAATTATAAGAGATAGTTAAATAATTCTAATAATTATTTAACTATATAAGAATGGAAAGATTAATGAATAAACAAATAAATTATTATTATTATTATTTGACTATAGACGAATGGTGAAAGGTAAATAATTAAATAAATGCTAATTTACTTAATTATTGAAGAAAAAGGGGTTAGCGACAAAATTAAATTTATTTAATTGATCATAGTAGAATAAAGGAAATGAATTAATTAAATAATTAAAATTATTTAATTAATAGAGGAATGTGCTCAAAAGATAATAATTAAATAATTAAGATTATTTAACTATGCAGGGAAAAAGACCAAGACGATAGAAAAATGACACTTGCAAACCAAGACATTTTTTAGTGTCTACATTTTTCCCCTCTTTGACATAATGCAGTTCATCGCATTGTGTCAAACAAATACAGATAAAACATTCCCTGGTGAAAGCAGGATAGATGTATGCCCCCTCAGGAGAATTTTGCAAATTTTCTAAAAAATTGGAAAATTTGGAAAATTGTCCCAATAAGATAATTTGACAACCAGGAGTTTGATGGTGCTAACGAAAATGATTTTTGATGTCATTACGGGGGTCAAATTTAGGTTCAAAGTGATCAAAAAGTGTGCCCAATACACTTGCCTAGTGTAAACCCTAATTTTTTGGCTATAAATAGGATCCCGATTAAGAAAATTAGTCATTTGTGCATTCCCAATTTAGAAATCTTAGGAGCTCTAAGTGTGAAAAGCTAAGGAGATGTCACCGGTTCTAGACTCAGCACATAGAGGCTACCACATCTGCACATTTCATCGTCCTAAGGGAGCATCCACCCCAATATGTGTATGTATTTGAAACCCACTTTGTGATTTTTTTATTTTCATGCATTTTAGTTAGGAAAAAATTTAGCAGGCAATTATGTTGCATGACATGTGATGTAATTGCATGCGCGAACGACATAGGTGATGTAGTTCACCACAATTTCCTCATTCTGATGTAATTGTATAGGTCTTAGTGCAAGGACAGTTGTGGTGTGATGCATCTGAAATGGTGTGCCACATTTGATTTGCAAGTTGAATACACGGCTAGAAACAACACAATCGATTATTAGCGACACAAGCACAAGGTCAAATGATGCATGTGTTGATTAATGATGCAATTGATAGGGAGTTGACTGCAATTGACCCCAACAATGCATAGGCTAATCCTTATGACACAATTGCAATTGCATAATGCATGTGCAAGATCAGTGATGCCAAGAATTTTTGCAATGATGCAATTGACAAGTTGAATGATGCAATTGATTAATAAAAAAATTTCCCCAATTTAGGATAAAATGACTTGTGCAATCTACGTCTAATAGGTCAACTGAAGATTATGAATTAACATAATGACTTGTGTGATGACATCAAGTTGTGCTTCCCCCTATCTACATGTGGGAGTCACGACCAATGACCTTTCAACTTCGGGATCAGTTGGATGATGTTGAGAGGCAAGCACTTCTAGATCTCAGATTATTCTATGTGACATATATTCCCATTATCATGGAAAACAAGGGTGTGTTGACAATACTTGTGGGGCAGTGGCACTCTGAGACGTGTACCTTTCATCTACTGAATAGGGAGGCCACTATGACCCTGCAGGATGTTTACAGGATAATGTGATTTCCTATTCACGGAGAGCGGGTGTGATATGATCTCGTCCAAGGACTGTAGGCTATCTATGACTTCTATGATTATGAGGACGAGGAAAATCTTGGCGTTCAGGGATATGAGATCAAATGGGAGACCCTGGTAGAAAGATATGACAGATCCAACTATGTATTATGCACATTTATTTGTGGCATCCTAATTCCAGATCGTAGGGGCCATGGGTTTCTAGTGGGATGGGGGAAGGTATTGGCAGGGATGGTATAGGATGAGATAATGTATGCTTGGGTACCATGTCTATTGGGCATGTTATACTTCCAACTTCACGATATTTCATATTGAGGTGGTTCGAACATGAGTTGTGGGGTTACACTACTGATGATATGGGCATGGGAGCACATAGTTGTGTTCCAACCACTAGTGGGATGACAATTGGGAGCTAGTGCTCCGTATGTATATCTATATCATGGTACAGTCACATAGACACATGTGGTTGACACAGGGTATTAGAGACATGGGATTGATACATTAGCAATCTTTTTTTGGAGGCCTTATAGGGACTGTGATCTGTGGGTAGATAACAGTGAGCATTTACCATGGTGCCACCAGTTGAGGTACTTGATTTGGCAGACTGTATAGTCTCAACATATCATAGAGATGTATTTACTAGAGCCTATCAAATGATAGTTCAGAGAGAGGCAAGGTGTTCTTGTAGGTACAACAAAGTTTGCACATTCCTCTTAGGAGGTGCACTCGTGGGAACAACAAATACCCATGACTACTGTCGAGCAGGATATTGATGATCTACAACTAGTACAGTGGGGATGGAGAGGGGGTGTAGTAGATGTAGGTATGACTCTTGAGTATGATGCATGGTGGTAGACTCATAGGCCATCACCATACATAGATCTAGAGTAGCCAGTGCCTGTGGAGCATAGAGGTAGGGGCCTGTGAGGCTAGAGGGGTGATAGGGGTCAGAGAGGTGGAGGTTGAGGAGACGAAGGATGGGCAGATGGTAGATAGGGAGACAAAGGAGGAGGAGATGATGGAGGTGATGGGAGGGGAGGCTACAAAGGAGACCGAGGCAGTAGTAGGAGGGATATGAGACCAAGGTAGGTGGTGAGAGAGTTGTCACTGATCCAAGAGGAGGGTGAGGAGGAGGATCCAAAGGCAAGGGTGCAGTGGAGATGGTGGTGGAGGAGGGGTAGCATCATGTAGAGATGTCAGCCCTGGAGGTAGGGTGCTAGGAGATTGAGATGATGGAGGTAGAGGGGGGGCATGTGAAGGAATGATGAGAGGAGGAGCATACAAATGATCCAATGATAGGAGAGGTTGAGAGATTCCTTCGAGAGAAGATTATTTTGGGAGTGGATGTCAAGGAGGGGTTGGAGAAGGTCAGGGTCAGAGAGGATGAGGGCACAAAAAATTAGAGGATATCCACCCTACAGGCCCAAGTACAAGCCCTAGAGGTGGAGGTGAGGACTCTCAGGGAAGAGCAAGACAACCTAAAGGCCGAGAGAGATACCCTCTAGATAGAGAGGGACCTAGCAGTCATCAACTGATAGTAGATAGACCAAAGGATGTTGAATTTTGCAGCGACCTGTAGTGATTCAATAGTTGATCTTGTACAGGAGTTGGCCATGTTCAATAGGGGTCTACAATATTATAGGGCCTTGTATGAGAGAGCAATGCTACCAAAGAGGAGAGAGTTGAGCTTCTCATAGGTTCAAAGTGGATCATAGGGTAGATCACATAGCAAATCACACATCTGGCATTCCCATACCAGAACATAGAGTAGGGAGGCATCAGGTTCAAGACAATCCACTCCATATGATAGGCCATCCACCTTAGACCATAGGTCTCTAGGCTCACGACGGTGAGAGGATAGGGATGTACCAAGGTCAAGAGAGCAAGACAGCTCAAGCTAGAGCATATTTTGACATTATGTGTTATGACACTATATTTTGTTCATCGAGCCTATGAGCTCCATTTTGTTAGATATGATACATCTTGACATTGTACTATGACACCTTTTGAGTGATATATGATATGATTTTTGGTAGAAATTTATGATATACAGTCCTATGTGAATATGCTTTATGGTTATTATTTTTTTATATGATGGATGTTCATGATTTTATGATTTCTATATATGAATCCTATATGATCATGCATTGGTTTGATATGATGGATGATTGTGCATTGATAATGTTTTTTATGCATCTTATATGATTATGCAATGATGCTAATTATGAATTCAATATGGATGACCTAATTTTATGATGTGATGTGATATGTGAATGCAATTAATGTTAATGCAATGTGATGTCTATAGAATATGTATGCAATGATTAGAAATGTTTAATGTGAATACAAAATATGATGTATGATATGATATGTGATAATGTTATTAATGTTATGCAATGCCTTTAAAATGTGATGCAATGTATATGAAATTTGATGCAATGTATATGAAATGTGATAAATGGAAATGAACTATTATCATAATGTAAAATGCAATGTCATGGTTGGTTATGTGATGAAATGATAATGCTATATGGATGCACTCTATGTTTTTGTATTTTCTCATGCAAATATGTGTGGCCTATTATGATGATGATGCTTTCTTAATGCTTCCTAGCACGTCAACAGAATTGGCGCTAGAAGGAGGGCTGAATGAGGATAGAACACATTGTTCTGGTTGTCATTCATTTTATGCTTGCCTCTCCTCCTAGCACGTCAACAGAATTGGCGCTAGAAGGAGGGCGAGAATTGAATTGTTCCAGAGACTGGAAGAAACCAGTATAAAGTTTGAAATGCCAAATCAGAGATATGTTAGATCTCTCTTATGTCAAAAAAATCCAAAAAAAGTGAAAAGTTAAAAAACTCAAAAAATCAGAAAAATGGAAAATGAAAAAAGAGATTTCTCAATGGATGGGCATATTTCTTGCTCTCAAGATAGTCTTAAAGACATTGCTCAGATTCATGAAAGATTGAATGCACAGCTGTGGCCTGAGAATTTGTCTAAGTTTGCTTTGCCAGGAAGATGTCAAATTCATGAGACCTCCCAACATGAAGAAATCAATTGCTTGACGTTCCTCTCAAGGATAGAGCTTGTTCTCCAAGGGAAGATTTTCTTTTGGGATGTCCCCAAGCCAGGAATATTGGATGTAGAACCTGATGATTATAGCCTTCCAGAAGTTGTGGAAGAGGCCTTCACGAGATTCATACTTAGGATCCAAAATCAGTTGGAACTTGGCAATGTTTGCTTGAAAGGTGTTTTGCTCCCTCGTTGGTGTCAGATTCACAACGCACCTCATCCAGAGTTCACTTGCACAACATGTGAAGGAGCTATCAACTTCGCCAGATGTCGCCTCGGATTACCAGTGCTACCATATGGATTCTTCAAAGAGAAAGGATGGATTGAATATGCCACACAAACATTTTTAGCACCAAATGAAGAGGATACCTCAACATCATCTGACAACATGGAAAGTAAGTTACAACAAGATGAAGTGATTGAGCTTAGGGAGTAAGCAGATGAAGAGTGTTCCTACATCATGCTAGAACAAGAGGCTATTGGAGCAAAGATTAAGGAAGCCGTGAGATATATCCAAGCAAGAGGAATCACCCAAGGCAACTGTCAGCACATGGAAGGGAGTGAATGTACAAGATTGCAAGCTATTGAAGACCATCAAGTGCCAGGAGTGGACTTAGCTCAAAGTATAGATGGTGTGATAAATTTTCAATATCCATTCTCTCAAGGAGGAGAATGTGAAGAAGAAAGTGATTCTAGTACGCTTCAAGAAGGAGTGCTCCTTGATGAAAAGGTTCAATTATGCATGAACAAGATAGAAGAAATGGTAAGCAGCTTAAGGCAGGATGATGTGTTTGATGATCAATGGGCTACCAAGATGGAGGCAGAATATGAAATGCATTTTGCGTCAACACTTGATCCATTATTCACAGTTATAGAGGAGTTGCTTGATGAAATTGAAACAAATGAAATATTGCTTGATAAAGAGATGGAAAATGAAGAACAATTCGGGTTGGGGCTTGATCCGTTGTTAAGGGTTCAAAAGGAGCCAGCGCATGAAGTGAACCGAATTTCCAAATGCCTTTTGGAATTAATTTCCCACCCCACGCCTCCCAGTTTGGATCATCTCCACATTTTAGATGCAAGTGGTATGGTTCACCATCAACTTCGGCCTCCTGATGAAGCAATGGATGACGGGCAAGAATGCATGCCAGCGAATGAAGACCACCAGGTTGTATATTTCCCTACTGTTGGCTGCCAAGAATATCATTTTGATTATGGAGATTTTGGAAAGAAAACCTGTTTATGGATTAATCATGGTCCGGATGAGTTGCCCCAAATGCTAATCTTTCCTGAAGTTTTGCTTGAGTTTGAGATTCGTATTGTGGAAGATTACTTCTCTGAGTTTAAAGACAAGTTTGCAAAACTTCATACTATGACTACTGCTTTGTTGTTACTGCGCATCCTAAGAAATCATGCCAGGAGTTGTATGTACCTAGGTATTTTGATTGTTGTTCGCTTAAAGTTCTTGTTTTTGTTTAGGTTAGTTGTCTTGCTTTCGTAGTTGAGTTTGTTTTCAATAAAAGGGGATCCCATTTGTGAGGGGGGTGTTGTGTTGTTTCCGCCACACTCCAGTACAATGTTGATATAATTACTCAAGAAGTGCTTTAGGATCTGAGGTTGTTCTTTCAAGTCTTATCATTTGGTTAGGTTTTGTACTTGACTCGGAAGGGAATCATCTATTGTGTCTTGACACCAAGTCTCACGATTACTATATTCTACACACATGATTAATTGCTCAAAGTCATTGATGTTTCTTAGGAGGAGTCTTGGCGAGTGAAAATCTTACATCTTGCTTCAGCGCCACTACAATTCTCGAACCCATTGGAGGCTTCATTGCCTGCCAGCCAATTGTGGAATTGACGGAAAATCAATATGAATCAAAAGAAAAGGAAATATGCTAAAAGAAAATGAAAAATGAAAGAAAATATTATGAAATATTGGTTTTGGGAACATACGAGTAACTCCATCGGGGCTATGGACACCCGGCCGGCAGTGGAGCAATATTCGTGAGAATTGTAGCGACAACCTTGTCGGGGCTATGGATGCCTGACTGGCAACGAGGCAATGTCCAGGATGCTTTTGAAGTAAGATACTTATATAACTTGCCACGACAGATTCTAGGAGCTTCAATGGTCTTTTGAGCCGGTATGAACGCATATGCACACACTTGTAATCAAAAGATGAGGTGCCTTGATCCAATTTAGGATTCCTCTTCCCTTTTAAGTATATCCCCTAGTCAGTTGATAGGTCTTGGAAGAATTGTCCAAGGGTTCTGAGTATGGAATGGGTTTTGTCTTTGAAATGTTCAGGAACATTTATTTGGGTTGGGGCTAATGTTGTGACGTTTTTCACACATCGCCCCATTGCAAATGGGGACCCCCCCCTAATTTTGGCTTTGCTTTTCGGTTGTTTTGTTGTGTCTCTCTTTTCTGCTGTCTGCTTTTCGGGAACATTCCCATCTTCGAACTTTAACGTGAAATTTTGGCCAAGTCTGAAAATTAGGGTTTCATCATTTCTGGTCAGTTTGAGGTTGAACGAAGTGAGTAAATTGAAAATTGAACTTAACGTTGTTGTCAGCATGTTTCCCGCAGGCTCCCAGCCAATTTTCATCAGATTCTGACAACTTACTATTTTTAGTAACTGTGAAATTTCAAGCAATCCTTCAGCATTTTTGAGATTCTGACAATCACATTGTGTCCAGAGCACATCGGGCTATTCACAGGTTAAATTTGAACTGAAACAAACAACTTGCTATTTTTAGCAGTTCTGCCTTTGGAGGCAATTTTCAGGGCTTAGAGGCAGAGTTTTTCAACGCATGTCTGGAGATTCTTTCTGGGTTTTTCGAGACCTTCGTAGTGATATGACATGCAAAGCAGGATGACGACTTTCAGCATTCGGCCTTTGGAGGCCGATATTAGGGTTTGCATGCAGAATTTTTTAGCGCATGTTGCCATTTTCCTTCTGGGTTTTCCAAGAGCTTCGCAACGATGTAACATGCAAATGGAACTGACCACTTTTCAGAAACTTACTATTTTTAGCCAGTGCTTGCATGTTGGAGACTTTTCTGGGTTTTTCTGGGTTTTTCAAGATTTTTCGGGCAGTATGACATGCAAGATCATCCGGCAGCCGGTCGGTCACTTCTCTGGCTGCTTTCTATTTTTAGCAGGTATCACTTGGGCAGCTACTCAACACCTCATAAATGCAAGCTGATCATCATGCAACTGAAGCAAGGTCAAACGGAGCTCATCTGAGCAACATGCACAAAATTAGGATTTCGAGCTTCAGTGCTAAAAATGAGGAGTCAGAGGTCAAAGCGTTCAAAACTGAGATATCCATCATGATCAGCATCCTTTCGAGAATCTGCTGGCAAAATTTGAAGGCAATCGGAGAACTTGCTATTTTTATTAAGTGTTCTAGATGCAGGCTATAAATAGAAAGTTGATCGCAGGCGCAGCGCCAATAGGCAAATCCACCAACGAAGAGCACACTGTCCAAATTTCAAGACAAACGGAGCGAAGGAAGTCTCAGAAACAGGCACTTACTATAAATAGTAAGTCACTTCAGAAACAGCTATAAATAGCAGTTCAGCGCGAGGCATCAGTAGGTACAGGTCAAGCAAGTGATGAAGACCCTATGGCACGAATTTCAAGGCAAACAGAGCTACAGAGAATGAAGAATCAGATAATTGCTATTTTTAGCAGGTCAATTAGGGTTTCCTAAAATCAGGGGCAGGGCACGACAGTCAAGCAAAAGCAGCATCTAGTTACGATCACCACACTTCAGGCAATCAACACGCAAAATTTGAAGACTTTCTGAGCAATTGCTATTTTTAGTAAGTTGCTAAAAATAGCAGGTGCAGGCAGGCATCAGGCCCCGACAGCACGATCACACCCCAAGGTTGGAATGTGGCGAAATCAGGCCTTTCAAGGGTCAAAAGTCAATCCAAAGCACAAAATCTGGGGAACTTGCTAAAAATAGAAAGTTAGGGTTAGCATGAACGAGTCTCTCCAAATTTGACAAATGGCACAAAATTCACTAAAATTGATAAATTTTCAAGTCCAGCATCAAGAGCTCACTTTAAAAGGCCAAAGACAGATGAAAACTTTCTAAGTGTTTGAAGAATGGAAGTTCACCCTTCTAAATACGCCCCAAACTTGGAGAGGACCTTGAAAATATTCTAAGCGTTCAAATTTGAAGCATACCCCTCCAATTGCGCCCTTGTAGTTGAAGATTGTTGAAAAGTTTCTAACTCTTGCAAACTTGAAGCCCACATATGAAAATACGCCATAAAACTAGCTGGAAGATAAAAAAAAAATATCTAAGGCGTGAAAACTTGAAGCTTGACCCTCCAAATGCACCTTGACTTGTGAGAGGCTCCAGGAAATTTGTCTAAGTGTGAAAAATGAAAGCTCAGCATGCTATATGCGCCCAAAGCCTTGAAAGGAATATTAAGCCACGAAACTGGAATCACACCCTGCCATTTGCGCCTAAGGCATAAATGAAAGTTCACACATGCATATGCGCCCAGAGTGAACTTAGAAATTACTAAGTGTCAAAGTGAATGTTGACCCTCTAATATGCGCCCAGTCCAAAATTGAAAGTGGCAAGTGCAAAATGCGCCCAAGGCATGGATTAAAAGTTGGATGGCTAGGATGCGCCCAAAGATGTCAGAACATGTTGAAAATTTCCTAAGGCATGTAAAATGGAAGTGGGCCATGCTAAATGCGCCCCTCTTGAAACTGGAAGTAGGCCATGTTATATGCGCCCAAGGCCAACTTAAAAGTTGCTAAGTTAAAATGGAAGCACTATGTGCTAGATGCGCCCAAATGACAAAACTGAAACCTCCACCATGCATTTGCGCCTGGAAGGAAAAAGATTAAAAAACTAAAAGCTCTAAGTTCCATACGCACCTCAGAGGGATGGATGACTCAAAATTCTCTTAGGGCATAAATTGGAAGCTCCACATGGTATATGCGCCTGAAAGCACACATCCACATTTGTGCCCCACTCCAAAATTAAATGCTTCCCATCTAATTTGCGCCTAAGGCATGGATTGGAAGTTGATGATACCAAATGCGCCCAGTATGATTAGAATTTGAAAAAAAAAATTCTAAGTGGCAAAACTCAAAGCGCCAGAGGTGATTTGCGCCTATGATAAATTGAAAGGAGACATAATGAAATGCGCCTAGCTTGTGAAGGTGCAAGAAAAAATTTCTGAGTACTCAAAAGTGGAAGTAGCCCTTGCTAAATGCGCCCAGCCTTGAAGGAGGAGGTTGAGAATTTGTCTAAGTGTTGGAACTTAAAGTGGAAGCACAGGGCGGTAAATGTGCCTTTGACTGGAGGGGTGAGTGAAAATCTACTAAGTGTTTAAACTGAAAGTACAAGGGGTTGAGTGCGCCTTGAAAGGAAGAAGGTGGCCTGAAGATATCCTAAGACTTCACAAATTGGAAGCTCTATGACCTAGATGCGCCCACCAAGTTGGAGGAAGAATCTGAAATATTCAAAGGCGAAGTTAAAAGTGCACATGTGAAACGCGCCTTAGTTTTGAAATTAAAAGCTTTGTATGTTAAATGTTCCCCAAATCGGATGCTCCCCATGAGATTTGCGCCTGAATGTTGAGAGGTTATATGCGCCTAACTTGGGGAGGATGGAAAAATTTTCTAAGGCGCCAAAACTTGAAGTTCACCATGTGATATGCGCCATGCAAAAGGTGGGTGTAGAGTTGCCAGTGGAAAAGTTAGTGAGTGCTTGCTTTGCGAGGTGGATAAAATATTTTCAAGTCAGAGTAACAAGAGATGTTCACAGATGTGAAGAACGGGATTTAAAATTGTTGAAAATCATTTTATTTTTTCTAAGGTTCAAAATAAAAAAAATTAAATGAACCCGTTCATTGCATACCCATAAATTTGATGCGTTCTGAGAGAAATTTTCTTCTGGGTATTAAAGATTGTTGATGAGGAAGGGATTTTAAAATCTTCTACACTTTGTCGAGGCCTTCAGGGTGAATATTTTTGATGGGCACCAGGTTGATGAATTTCCTAAGGGAAATTTGAAATTTTTTTCTAAGGCAAGGAATAAATGATGTTGTCGAAGATAAAATGCCTCGGCGGATGAATTTGAAAGTGATCGCCTAGATGATTTTTGATCAAATTCCTGATGAAAGCATTTTTCTCGAGCCAGAGTTGAATGAAATATCAAAGTGAAGTGCGCCAGGCAGAATGCAAGATGGGTTGAAAATTTGGCTAAGGCATGAAGAATTTGAACGCGAAGTTGGCTAGGGAAAAACGATGAGCCCTTGAAGATCAAAGCGTGAAAATCAGGTAAGTAAGGTGAGTTTACATTATGAAGTGTTCTAATGCCCTTCTCCTTGCTTGTTTTGCAGGATGAGCGTGGAGGCCAAGTAATGAAGCACGATGATATTACAACCTTCGGAGGAAGATAAAGTTATAAGTTTCACATGAAGGAAGAGAAAGTTGCAAGAAAATGGCTAAGTGTTGAAGAAACGTTTTCAAAGCTTAAGATGGAAAAATGAACGTAAGCTCAAGCGAAGTCGAGCAACGTCAAGAAGAAGATCAAGGGCAGTGTGAACGCGTTTCAAGATTGGAATCTTCTAGAAGGATGATAATGGACATTATGGTGCATTTATTACCCCACTCTCCTTTGTGGCAGTTTTTAGGGCAAATCTTGTTTAGGGCTGAGGTGGCACGATTCTGGCCACTCTATTGATTGTAACCCTAGCCGTCCTTTGGGACTTGGCTAGCTATAAAAGGGGGAGTCCCCCTCATTTGTAACTCAGTAGTAGACAGAGAAGATTAGAGTAGAAGTTAGAATAGAGGGACAACTTAGAAGTAGATTGATAGTGTAGTTGGAGGAGAAGGAAAGTTTTCCTTTGAAAACTTTTGTAAGAGATTGTCGTGTAAAACTTTCATAATAAAAGATCTTTCATTGATGGTGAAATTCGTCTTTGTTATGGATAGCTAGTGAGGTTTCTTCATCCCTTCTACTTCAAGTAGCGTAGAGTAGCATAAATTTCATTTTCATGCAAGTAGATGTTGGCTGTGGAATGTGGTGTTTGATCTAAGCAACTTCGTCTATCCATACCACTAGTGTATTTGCTGATGGTGAATGCGCCTTGTGTGGTCAACTGGAATATCATGTACTTAACTTCAATCACAGTTTGAATGATGGTATGCGTCGTTGTGATGGTATCTTCATGTCAAGTGGTGGTTTGAACATCTTTAGTCATCTCCCTTGAAGATTGCACCGACTCAGTGGAAGCTGTCCGATGCGAGGCAAAGCGAAGTCCGGTTAGAAGTTTGCTGAAAGTTGAGCTCCATATCCCACACCTTTGAGTAGATTAGAATCTTCCTAACCTTACCCCATTTCAATTCAGCACTTTTTGGTTAGAATAGGAAACCCGAACTTCATAGACAAATCTTTCGAACATTTGAATTCCTTTCTCCGCTGCTGAACAATTCTGTAAGTCCCCTTGAAATACCAGCAAATCACATCGAGCCAAACTGAGCCTATTCGCACTTAAAGAACCTTGGAGTTGAACGCACAAACTTTCTGGCAATCTTAGCGTGCGGAATACTTTGATCAAGAGAGAATAGGGAAGCCGTTGGCAACTTTATTCTGCGTTGGTGCGGTCACGAAAGACACATCAACAATATGATTATGCAATGATGCTAATTATGAATTCAATATGGATGACCTAATTTTATGATGTGATGTGATATGTGAATGCAATTAATGTTAATGCAATGTGATGTCTATAGAATATGTATGCAATGATTAGAAATGTTTAATGTGAATACAAAATATGATGTATGATATGATATGTGATAATGTTATTAATGTTATGCAATGCCTTTAAAATGTGATGCAATGTATATGAAATTTGATGCAATGTATATGAAATGTGATAAATGGAAATGAACTATTATCATAATGTAAAATGCAATGTCATGGTTGGTTATGTGATGAAATGATAATGCTATATGGATGCACTCTATGTTTTTGTATTTTCTCATGCAAATATGTGTGGCCTATTATGATGATGATGCTTTCTTAATGCTTCCTAACATGATCATGTATGCAAGGTATTTTTCTGTGTCACAAGACGCTATCAAGATGCGAAAGAAATGTTAGCATGGAGGGGATGGATGTTAGTATGGAGAATGGAAAAGAAGGTGAGACATCAAATGGGAAATGATAAGGAAATACTTTCATGATTTATGTCTATCATCATCATGCATCAAATTTATTGCAAATGGATCGCAAACACCATGGTATGACATAGACCAAGGTGTGCAAGGTGGTCATTTGTGAGAGACAAGCAGTCAAAAGACAAGGAATGCCCTAGCTCATACTAAGGACCCACTTGTCCCAATCTTTTTTCCAAGACAAACCACAGATAGAAAGCAAAGAAAAGATATCATGATCCATCATTTCCCCTCTAAATCCTTTTTAGACATCCTCGAGGTAGCTAGTAACATGACCAAAAACCAATCAAAGAGATAAGACAAACTCATACCAACAAAGTGTTTTCCAAAGAAATAATGTTTGTTGATAGGATTGAAAAGATTTATTGATTAGGTTGATTAGATGAAGTCAGATGACCAATATGATTAATTGTTTGACCAAAGTTTATTGATAGGTTGATTAATTGATTTGATTGATTATTCCTAGTTTTAGGAAAGATGTCCTAATGAGGCAAGATTAATTGACCAAGACGACAAGATTGATTGACCAAGTGACTAATTTGAGCCGATTTGATAAGGTTTAATTGATATGATTGACTGTCCTTTTTTCTCTATCCATGACAGTGATCTTTCTCATATGGTTGCCTCCCTTATTAAACCTTGCTACCCCTTTTGAGATTTTCATAGACTTTTCATTGTGGACTATCATTTGAATGTCTTTGAATATGATTATAATCCTTCCTCATTTCACTATATTTGCATCCTTTATCATTATCTTTGATTGCCCTTTTTTGGTGTTAAAACCTACAGCCTTTATTGGAAGCTTCATGCTTATAAATGTTGCTCCTTCACTGTCCTCTTTGATCATGTTTTCTTCACATTGACTTTTGCATGATTATCCTTAGATTGATGCCCATTTAGACTTTTCTCCTTCATATTCATTGATTTTTTGTCCTCTTTGTGGTGCCAGCCTCATTTGTTACCCCTTCATCAATACTTTGAGTGTCCTAAGCATAAGCATTTTCTTTTGATATATTCACTTCAAGGGTAATAAATGGCTATTGTCATTAATGTTTATATTCTTTCATATCATGGTACAGTCATATTTAAAGCTCTAACCTTAATTGCTTCATTTGTCAATGTTGGGATATGGTGTTGTACAACATTGCATACAATGATTTATTATAATTAAATAATTATATAGTTGTGATGCACCTTGGTGGTGTGGTTAATCACACTAGGTAATTATTTGCAGACCACTTGATGTTGTATTGTAACATTGTATTATTATTTAATGTGTGGGAGACATGTCATAATAATTTAATATTGGGGAAATATTAAAGAATGTGATGTCTTAGTACCTAATATTAAATAAAGGGTTAGTGGTTTTGTGGTACATGGTTTCACCTTACCACTAGTATTTGTAGACACCCAAAATTGTCCATGTCATAACATTACCTAGTCGATACATGACCTTGTAAGACATCTTGTAATATTTTACCTTAGGTCATCACACTATCCCACTTATCCCATTTATTTCACTTAATCACCTTCCTAATTAATTAAATAAATCTCATTTATTCAAATAATTCCCCTTCACATGTCTAAAAATAATTCAAATTAAATATTTGAATTAATCCATCACTTATTACCACATTGCAACATGTGTCACATGACTACAACTCTTCACATGCACACATAATTTAAATAACTTTATTATTTAAATTATGAGATTCCCACTCACATCTTATTTTTATCCCCATTCATTGTGCATCATAGGCATCTTTTCCTCCAAAACAAATAAAAGAGTCCCACTTATTTCCTCACATCCTAATTTTAGCCTCATTGTCATAACCCACTTAATGTGTGTTATAAGTACTTGTTATGATGGGTTGTTTGCAAATTTGGGGTGTGAAAATTTTTGGCTAAAAAGGGTTTCTTGGTTGTGCATTCAAATGGGGGTTTTGTCGGGGAAATTTTACAAATGACCTCTTGGGAAAAAATTGACCTCATGATTGGATTCAAGTTGGCTGAGAGATGAATGTTGATATATAATTTTCCCTATTTTGGAGAAGTTGAAAAAAATACAATTTTTTTTAATTCAAACCCCCTTTTGTTGTTGTACAGTCGACATTATTTTATTCAAAAAAAATTAAAAATCAAAAAATAAAAATTTATTTTGTCACAGAAAAAATCCTATTGGTACCTGCAAAATAAGAAAAAAAATTAAAAAAATTATAATATGAAAAAAAAAATTGAAATGAAAAGTTTTTAAATTTTAAATTTTAATATATATATATATATATATATGTTTGAAGTGGGGGGGGGTAGGGGAGGGGGGGGATCGGCGGACCACTGGCAGTCCTACAAGTACCGCTTGACAACAAGTACTCTGCAATGCCACTATCAGTAGTACCCATGGGGTACTCACTGCCAGTCGAACCTTGTCGGCAATTAGCTTGTGGGCCCCGCGGGTGGGGTCAAACCCATTTTTTAAAAAATATTATAACTTTAAAAAATTTAATATCCTTTTTTTTTAAATTGCCTTTATAATTTAATTAGCCATAGATTTTTAAAAGGGCTAATAAAGTTTTAAATGCAAACGAAATTTAAATAAATTTGATAGAAGCTTTGGGTCTACTACTAGGGGAGTGGCATCACCCGAGTGGGGTCGTCGCCCAACCACCAAGGATTGCTAGAATTTTTTTGCCTCATGTTCAAACTGCACTTTTACTTCCAAGGGGAATAACTTTCACCTAGATTGTTTGTTTTTCCTCTTCCTAGACTTGTTGGAAAGCTGACTTAGTTCTTTATACTTTGGTGCCAGAGATTTTTGGATATTTTATAGTTTTGATAGTTTTTTACTAGCTAGAAGTTAGGTGTTCATTTTGAGCTTCGAGAGGTCATATAGGGTGCATAAGAAGTTAGATTTTGGACTTCGAAAAGTCGACAAAAAGCTTGTTCAGAGCACTACATAGTGGATCAATTTTGGATTTGTTTGACATGATTTATTTGCTAATATTTTATCCTGACCTAGTTATGGGTTTTGTTGACTATGGTGATACTTATGGATTGTTGAATCTAGGAGATTTGATGTTGGATTCATTGTATGCTTAGTTGTATGTCTCAAATTATTCTCTTTTAGATATGGTTATTGGTATTTGGCTAGATTTGTATGCTTCATTGTTGTATCTACAAGTTGTGTAACATTATAGGGGGTCTCTACTTACTTGTTGCACCTATGACTTGGACATGGGTTGTCTATGCCCATAAACATTTTAGTGTTGATGCATTTTCAATTTTGGTGGCTTGGTTTAGTCACTTGGTTTGTTGGTTTTGATGTCATGTTGAGGAGGTGAGATGGTATTACCAGGTATAGTCATGATATGAGACCTATGTAGTTGACTATGTTATGCAAATATGTGGGACATAGCTGAGTTGAGTTGTTGGTACATTTGGTGGTGATCATGGTGTCATAGATGTTTCTTGTACTTTAGAGGCTTTGGCATGTCATGATGGTTTATGCAGGTGCATTGTTGGTGGTGTCAGATTGGTTTCTGGTTTAGGTTGTGGTATTGTATCTTCTTAGTATGAGGATCATGATTTACTTTGCCTTCTTTGTTGGGGAGCTCATGTTGCATTTGAGTTCTTTGATTATGTGAGGGCTCTTGGTTGATCTTCATTAGGATATTGTTATCACGATGTCATAATAGCTTGTTACATTCATTGGCTATACACTTTTATTTTGAGCTTTTTGACAGTGATGGATATGTTTATGATGGTTTGTTGGCAGTTGTAGGTATCTTCTTGGCTTGGAGATCTTGGTTTCACTTGTATGTTATTCATATTGTAGTTGAGTATGTGTAGAACTAGATGATCTTCATGAAGAGGATGGTTTTCATGATGTCATGTGTATCTCATATCATGGTTCAGTGGGAGTTGTTGGCAGTGACATGGAAGCATCATTTGGTATCTTCATGTGATTGGAGATATGTTTTCTTGTTTTAGAGTGTTTTTCTATTATGTCATGGTTTACTCTTGATATTGGTTTAGAGTTTGGCATGATACTTGTTCTCTTGAGACCAAGATGTTCATTTATATGTTTTGGTGCATGTGATCTCCTAGGAGGATATGGTTAGATCATGTTGTCATGTTTATATTCATGTTTCATGATTGGAGCTTTGACATTGATCATTGGTGATTCTCTTTGTATTGATTACATTGATCATTTGCTTGATTAATTCATTATGGTTCTATGTTGCATTTGGATTTTGGCATGGATTGATTGGTTAAGGTACTCATGGATACTTGGAGACTTAGGTGATGGAGTTCTCTTGTGATTAGAGACTTTTTCTTGAGATGGTTACTCTTTGGAGGTTTCAATAGGAAGATTGAGGAGCTTTCACCTAGTTATGTGTGTGAGATCATGATGGACTGGTAGAGGATATTGTTCTTGGAGTGAGTCATGATGGCTTGGTTATCTTGGAGGATCATTCTCATTCCCACTCTTGGTCTATTCGGTAGCTTATTATTTGAAAGGTATTTTCCCATTATATCTTTCAAATTTGTTATGTTTTGTGCTTTGATTTCTCATGGGATTGGGTTTGATTCATGGTAATTGATTTGGATATTCATTTGAGGATTGGTTAGCATGACTTTATATGCTTTATCTTTCATAGATATAGATCTTGAGCTATGGATAGTTAGTTTAGGAGGATTCATTTTAAGGGATGTTATGGCATGGTTATCTCCTTGTGAATTTAAGTTTATGATACCATTTTTTGATGAGGATTGTTAGGATATGATTTATGGGCTGATTTCAAGTATTGGGGATGGTTAATATTAGTTTGATCTTCTTGATTAGAGAGGCTTACATCCATGATGGCATTGTTACATTGATTCATATGTTGTACTTGATATATGAGATTGGGTGTTATGGATGTTGTTGAGGCTTTTTATTTTGGGTTGTTAGGAGATCATACTTGAAATAGCAATACACTTTTTGAGATGTTGGTAGAAGGATATTATGGTTTACAGGTTTCTCTCTTCATGGTTCCTTCTTGGATTTTCATGTTCATGTGATTTGGGGAGGATGGTGGCAACATGTTGTAAGAGATTATGCAAGTCTTTGGGTTGTATGTGTGGATCATTGTTATTGTTCTTGGTACTTCATGATTTGATTTACTTATCACACCTTGATGTATAGTGTTGGTTGGTAGACTTGATATGCTTTGACATTACCTATGCAGTGGGTGTTCTTGGATATGTATGTACTTCATTGGCAATTTTGATACAAGGAGCTTTTAATTGTAGTTTACAGGTTGCATATGTTCTTGGCATGGGTTTACTGATGTATTGATACCTTGGAGGTGGATGGTTGTATGTATTAGTATGTGTTGTGGATGCTATTTCTGATAATTAGCTGACAACAACTTGGTTAGAGGCTTCTTTCACTTGGATTTGGTGCTTGTGCTTGTGGATTGGTGGATCTTCTCCTTGGCATGTTCCTTTTCTTCCATAGGTGGCATGTTGGAGCATAAGAGGATTTCTTGCTTGAGATGGTGGTCACTTTGTTCTTATTTCAAGTATCTTGATGGAGCACGAGAGCATGTTGGAGATTCATGTGGTTTCATGTATGGATATGATGATGTATTTCATGTATTGATCCCTTATGCAATGTATACAACAAGTGGGAGAATGTTGGGATATGGTGTTGTACACCATTGCATAAAATGATTTATGATAATATTGTAATTAAATAATTATTTAGTTGTGATGCATCTTGGCGGTGTGGTTAATCACACTAGGTAATTATTTGGGGACCACTTGATTTTGTATTGTAACATTGTATTATTATTTAATGTTTGGGAGACATGTGATAATAATTTAATATTGTGGAAATATTAAATAATGTGATGTCTTAGTACCCAATATTAAATAAGGGGATAGTGGTTTTTATTTACCTGGTGTTGTGGTACATGGTTTCACCTTACCACTAGTTGTATTATGTGTGAGCTTATGTCTATAAAAGCAAACACATGTGTAGTGGTTTAGGTTGGCTAAGTGGTTTGGCTATCATTATTAATTCTTCTTGAGGAGTGAATTTTTGAAGCATGGCATGGGATGTGTAGATTCATGCTTGGACACATGGGAATGCATTGGAGGACTTGATGCTTCAGAGGTGTTCATTGTAACTCTTGTATTTGCTTGATGGTCAATTAATATGATGGAGTATGGATGCTTTTGGAGGCTAGGTTTTTCCCTCTTTAGGGTTTTCCCAAGGTATATCTTGTGTCATCTTTGATGGGTATTGTTGATGGTGTTTTCTGCACAGTAACAACTTAGACAGAATGCAATATTCTATCTCTCTTGAAAGGTTATTTTCAATAGTAAATCACTGAAAATCACCCCAAGGTCTCTCGGGTGTCAGGTCATGACAATGCATAAACAACTCAGATAATTATGTGAAAATGTTGGTAATCACAAAGGGACCTTACTACAAGCAAACTATATCATTCGATTTATCAGATTTTTCAATATAATGATCTCTAATCCTAAATCTAACCAAATGAGGAAGAAATAGCAAAAGATAAGGGTGCAAAGACTTGATAAAATATAAACTATTCCTAGAATGAACAATGTAAATAACAGATATATGGAATGGACCAATCTCAAATAACTAGTTCTTGATTAACCCACAATGCAATATCACAAGAACGGTGCAATCTTCTGAGGTATATAGATTTTCAAATCATAGACATTCATCTACAATCGAACTTGAGCACATTAAATGTATGGTCCAGGTTGACTTTACCAGCCCACTACAATCAGATAGTTACTGGGAGTATAGACCAGGGATTGCTACAAACATTCCAAATATGAAATCATAAACATCATTCATCAGATCAAAACTAATTTAATTCTAAATATTAAACCCTAAATCTTCAAGCAATTTGAAAGATAAAACAATAGGAACCATGCAAGATAAGATAACACAAGAAATTCCACCAGGAAAACCACAATGTCTTCAATTGCATTAAATCATCAAAAGATTGCAACAATTCCACTGCTCTGATACAGTATTTGCTTCAAGAAATAGAATACTACTTTTATTGCAAAATACTCTAACTCCTACTCTCACTTATCTCTATTACTGTCTAGCTAACCCTTTACAATGAGGCAAGAATTCCCATTTATAGCAAATCCCAAGATATGTCAGCCTAGCCAAACATTTACAAAATAAGAATGTCCGCCCAAAAACAAGTCGGCCCAAAAAAAACAAAATAAGGCACACATTAATTGCCATCTATCATCAAGGTCGGCCTTGACACAGTCCCCAATGTAGCCTGGTCCAATGCATGCCCTATGATAATAGGGAAGCACAAATCTCAAAATAGGCATTTAAGCACCGCCTCCCTTATCCTTGTTCTGAGCCGATGAACCTTGAACCCTCAAGAATGTTCCATCCAACTCGGTGACAGGTGGCAAAGGCAAGATCCTGAGTTTGCACTTTATGGAACCAATCTCCTCCTTTGACTTTTCAACAATCTTATCCCAATCCTCTTTGTTGGCCTGGTACTTATCTATTATTGCCAAGTAGGTGGCTGCATCTTCAAATTGGTGGCTAGTCATAGCACTCTCAGCATCTGAAGCATAAACTTCATGCCACCACTCTCTTAGTTGTTCTAGGCTCAAATATTTGGGAGCAATTTTCCTCCTTTCGGCCATGACCTCGAAGAATGCGATGCAGCCCTCATAGACACCAGTTAAATTATTATCAATTGATTTCTTTTGCTTCTCAATCTTTTTCATGGCCTTATGCCGAATTTGCAGGGCCTCAAACCATTCCCATGGCTAATTCACCCTGGAAGAAGGAAGAATCCCATCCACAGCCAGTTGTTCCTTACCATGCTCCATGATAATCTTGGATTTCTGCAGCAAGAGATCAATGTCTTCCTTATCCCGGGACAACACACTCTCCAAAAGTTCCTTGGCTCGGACTGCATCCTTCCCAACTAACAGGATGTCCTTGATTACATTATCTCCTTTCATTTGCACATCCTTCAACCAATCCATTGCAGCTTGAGTAGTAGCCTTCATTTTCTCAATCTCAGAAATAGTTTCCTTAGGCAAGAAGCCAGGAGTGGCAGAAGAAGAGGGGTGAAGAGATTGCAATGGTTTCATTACCTCCTCCAAGCATTTTCTAAGTCTTTTGTTTTCTTTCCTCAGCTCACATTTGGTTTGAGTCTCCTTTCTCAATCTGCCAATGATCACTACACTGGACCCTTCATACTCCTCTATGTCCTGCTCCATGGATGTTGGTCCAAGGTTGATAGTTTGCACATTGTAATCTTGACCAGTGACCTCTTCTCTTGTCTTGTCTGCGGCAGGAGTGGCAATGTGGATGACCCTGTTATTTGCCTCATCTCTTTCCACCTTGGACACCACCTTAGCTGCCTTCCTTTTCTTCCCCTTGCCAATCTTAGACAGCATTTCATCCCAATCCAAGGGAGTGTCTTCAACTACCACATGCTTCTTTCTTGCAATCTCCTTTTCTAGCCAGTCTGGGGCTGCAGGCTCTACCCGAATTTCTTATGTTCTGGCCTCTTCTGGCTATTCTGTCATTTTCTCTTCTTCCTCTGCAGTTATTTTATCCTCCTCTTTCTTAGGGAGCTGCTCACCTTGATCACCTTCTTCAAGTTCCACCTCTGGCTACACTGGTGATGGGGTCTTAGGAGTGTCCTCCTTTTCGGGTGATCCACAACTTCTGTCACTTTTCGAGGAACCTTCATATTGCACCAAAGGAGAAGTATGCCCTTCCTCCTCTTCCACTTCCAGCTCTGCTGCTTCACTAAAGAGTGCCCCTTCCTTGAAGGGCTCCGCCTCTCCACTAGTTTCATGCTCCTCTGGAATTCCCGGCTCAGGTGCGCTTGGTGGAGGAGAAGCAACCTTGGATGGCTCCATGACTGGTGACTTTGGAGGAAGATCCATCTTTTGCACAGTGTCCTTCAGAGAGGGAGTCCTAGATCTCCTCATGTAAACTTTTGTCTTTTCTCCCCCTGAACTCTCCACATCTACAATCAGAGGCTCATCTTTCGGTGCATCTTGAACCTTCTTCTTGGAGACCCTAGTTGTTCTTGTCTTCTTTGGTGGTGGAGGAACATCTTCCTCTTCTGCTTTTTCCAACTCTTCCTCATCAGAGGATGTACCAATCTTCAAAGTCCACCATCTCCTCTTTCCTTTTGGCTTCCTCTTTGGTTCAGGCCCACTTTCCTTGGGACCTCTGATCTTTATCTTGAAAGGAGAGCTCCTTACCATTTTCCCTTTGGGGTCATCTTCCCCGGATTCCTCTCAAGTAGACATGGGATTGAGGTCTCCCATCAAATTGAAGGTACAAGTCACCTTCTCACTCTCTAGCTGCCAAACCTTATGTTTCAACCAGGAAGAGGTGAATTTCATGACCGGGGCCATTAGGTCCTCCAACTCTGTGACCTCATCATCATTCTAGCTAATATCTCCGATCGACCTGTCCTTCACAGCCTCATAGACATGATCCTGCACCAAGTTTCCATCATCCTCTAGTTGGTCCGGGATCAACTTGACATTGTACTGTCGGACTACATCAACAGGGAGCCTGATTACCTCTTCTTTTTGGCCTCAAGATCATCTTTGATGTTGGCCCAATAATCTTCCAGGTCATCCTTATGCTGGTATTCCCTAGTGGCCTTCTTCTGTGCTTCTCCTGTGATGTCGAAGTTCATCCTTTTGGAGTGGAAGGAGAAACCATACACTGACAATTCTTCTCCTACAGTGTGTGCCGATTGGATGGAAGGACACATTTCTACCACACCAATTCCGAGAGGAAAATCTCCACCAAAGCCTATCTTATGCTTTTCTTTCTTCACAATGGCATCAAACTCACAAATCTGCCTCACAACCTCCAACAAAACAATGTGATTTGTGGGATACCTAGGTAGCCTGTATGGAGCAACCGGGCATCCATCAATTCTGAGGTAAGTGAAGGTGGGAAATTGGATGAACTAGGCCCCATAATTCTTTATCAGCTCTTTGGCTCCATCCAACAGTCTCATATGCTCAGCGTTCTGGAGCATCTGGGTGATATGCATCGTGAAGGCATCATTGGCTCTTCTGTAGTTCTTGTGTCCTAGATGCAATTCCAAATAGACCTCGTAGACAATATCTTGTCCAAGCGTCCCTCGTGGATTCAGACCCTTGTATGGGTAGA
The DNA here is from genome assembly GCA_007258455.2 of Sequoia sempervirens. NCBI lineage: Eukaryota > Viridiplantae > Streptophyta > Pinopsida > Cupressales > Cupressaceae > Sequoia > Sequoia sempervirens. The sequence continues at coordinate 384,441,020 of VDFB02270651.1, read as the reverse complement.
ATCTGGCCAACACATACATGACATAAGAGGACATAGTGAACCTCTTAGTCTCCAGAACATTCCTCAGCTGTTTGTCAATTTCAGCACTAATAAGCCCTGCCCAATGATAGTTAGTTCCTTGCTCAACCTTGGTGATCATGTGGACCATCCAGCTCTCTAGCACCCCGACAGTCTTCAAACCAGCTACTCTGCTCAAAAATGTGATGGCATCATAAACATCCGACCTGAACTTAACTCTGTGCAACTGCTTAGGCAATTTAGAATGGTGGGACTTTGGTTTTTCTAACCATGAATTGATTATCTATTGAACCTTGACTGGCTCATTCTCATAGTATGTTTTAGTCGTGTCTATGTTCAGAGCACACACTGAAGGCAAGTCAGGCATGTCAAAGGCCTGAGCAATGGAGATAGGACTGAAGTTTGCCAAGACCCTTCCCTCAGTACTGACCCCCCTTTGTGTATCAGAATCATACTGCCAAGCACACTCAAGAATCAGCTCATAACATTGAATTGCCAAAGGGAACCAAGCCACATGCACAAGTCCGGACTTCATCATTCCATTCCTTAAGGCTAACAAATCCTTCTCAGCTGTCCTCTGCTTAAACTCTTCATACCTCCAAGCTCCCACATTAGTATTAGACACTTCGGACCATACGGAGGATATCCTACTCTCAGGAAGCTGACTCTTGATATCCAATCTTAATCGTTCTGCCTCAAAAATGGATGACCCCTCCGTGCCACCCTTAGATTTTTCGGCAGCAGCTTTGCTTGATTCGGCCTGCACTCACAAAAGACATCATTAGTATTTAATTATCATGCATATTCCAATCCAAAGGTTAGCCTAAAATCATATAAAGCAATCAAAATCCATCGCAAACTGCTAATCCTTGAAGATCCGGAGAAATAAGGCAGTCCGAGAAAATCATGCAAATCGGGAAAATCTAGTCGGGGCGGAATTTTGGAGAAATCCGACCTAGACGGATTCCTGCCGCCAAGACATCATTAGTCAAATGAATTGTTAGTTCAACTAGAAAACCATTAGATTATCATGCAATTTATTCATTAGCAACAAGAAATAAGCAATTAGCATTCACTCCATTAGTCCTATCTTCAAAAAATCCAAAAGGATAAGGGCAGACAGGAAAACCAGAAAAATACGGATGGGATGGATTTTTGCTGACAGCTAGAAATGTTGCAGAAATTACTCTAGTCCACGGAATAAGCCTAAACCAGGAAAATCCGGGTGTGCGGAAATTCTGCGGACACCACGGGAACCCAACGAACAATGACACGCGAACCGGTGACCGAACGATGATGCAATCTTTCTACTTGGATTCTAATGGTCCTGAAGTTGATGCTAATCAATAAAATTCAGAATGCAAATGGTTTCAAACTCTCAAAGCTTTCAAATGACGAACTCCCATGGTGAAATGGTGATGCCCTAATTCCAAAAACCAGACCCCCACCATTAAAGCTCGGATAAGCTTAAAGTTTCACGGAAAACTATTTCACGGAAAACTATCATTTGGGTGATTAACCAATGGACACAAGGATCTCTTCAAGGTACGAGCAGGCTGGGCTAAATATAAATCATGAAATCACAATAACCCTACTGAAAATTAGCTAAATTGGGCAAAATGAACCGAAACCCTAATCGTCCCAGAGTGCGGTGAATGACACACTTAGGGGCTAGCCCTATTCAGACAAGGCTACGAAAACTCATCCAACTCTAAATTGATAAACAAAAAGTGCGCAGAGAGGATGATAAAAAAAAAAATGATGAAGGGCAAAGCCAAACCCTAACTATATAAATACGGACTCATAATCAAGCACAGGCTGACCCAGAATAATCATCATTCAGTACCGAAACACTCAATCACCATACAAGCAAATGAAAAGGCCAATGGTCACCTACCATGGATTATTGCAGACAAAACTCGAACCAGAAGAAACAACTACAAAATGAACACGCCCAGGCAACGCAAATCCAGACACTGACACCCAGCAATCCACACACAAGCCGCTTGAGATCAATCTTCAAAGCTCAAATGAAACTCTTAATCACCAGAGCAATCAGCAAGGTGAACAATGAAGTCAACATGATGTTTAAAATGCCCTAAATCCGCCCATATGCTCGTCTGAGTGAAGGGTACTATAAGCATTAATGAGCGACAAGACGCGTCTGACAAATCTGGAAACCCGAGCCCAGGATGGAATTTTTAAAAATCTCAAGATACGTGGAAATCCGGATGGACAGAAATTTTGCGGAAATGCAGAAACTGGGAATATAACGAAGTTCGGGATTTTAGTGCAGACTGGGAAAATCCGCCAGAACCGAAAAATCCCGGGGTCAAGCAGAAACCCAGATTCAGAGAATCCAGCCAGAAACAGACAAAGAGCCAAGGCCCGGGAAAATCCGCCGGAGCCGGAAAATCTCAGAGTTAGGTGAAAACCCAGATTTTGCTTAAAACTCAATTTTATCCAACTCAAGCCTCAGGGCACGATCAAAGCTAGCAAAACTAACATGCCAAGACCTCAAAAGATAAGTTCAATAAAACCAAAGGTTAAAAGACACCAGAAAAGAGGGTCCCTACTCCAAGTGGGGCGTGTGTGCAAAAAAAACTGCACAACAGGTATGTTTTCTATTCTCTTGCATGTGGATTTTGAGTACTTATTTGCATTGCTATATCTATTGCCCAAGTTATGTGGAAATTATCATTAGATGATTTCAAGTTTCCTTACAATTATGACCTATCTATGAAGATTTTTCTTTACTGTGTTCTTACAAAAAGGACTATCCTCCATTTGAGTGTCATTTTATTGATTGGAAGCTCTTACTTCTATATTTGGTTTCCTTCATTGTGCATTTGGATTTTATTTTTACAATTTCATATCCTTTAAACCCTTTACAAGGAGTGTCTTCTACTGGTTTCCTTCTTTTCATTCATGACTATCCTCTTATGGACATTGCTTCCCTTAAGAGTTGATATTACTACTCATTAAAATTTGATATTGTTGCTCATCCAAAGTTGATGTTTTTTCTCACAAAAAGTTGATATTGTTGCTCATGAAAAGTTGATATTGCTTCTCATCAAAAGTTGATATTGTTACTCACGAAAATTTTGATATTGCTATTCATCAAAAGTTGATATTGTTGCTCACTAAAATTTGATACTATTGATCATTATTCATTCCATGTGGCAAGGGTTGTCCTCATTTGTATGTCATATGCATTATACCTCATTAGTACGATCATTATCTAGGTTAACATGATAAATGTTATGACTATCCTTCCTTATAACTATGAACTTTCATCAACTCTTGAATGTTACCTAATAATTATGCCTTAACAACTTGCATGGTGGTCACTACTTGCTCATGAATATAAATCAACATTTTTTACTATCCTCACATATATAGAACTACCATTTTGACTATCTTCAAATAGCATTTATGATTGTCCTTGTAGGAACTGCCTTCAACCCTTGATTATGTAATGAACTTGTTGCCATCTTGATTGTGCAATGAACTTGCTACCCTTAGCAAGCACTAAGCTTCTTATTTCTAACTTGCAACCTTCTTCATGAGATTGATGTATTTTTCTATGTATTCTACTTCCTTTCAACTCTTGAAACTTTTCCTTCTTCTAGGATGATGAATGCACATACAAGATTTCCTATCTTTTGCAAATATGATGGATCAAAAACCAAAACTTGAGGATACTAGGGTTTATACTTTTGAAACTTTTATTCCTCTCAACAACTAAGAGGATGGAATTATGTTGGTCTCAAACCTTTTGGGAGCCACATTTTCTCCAAATACTATAATTTTGAGTGGGGTTTTGAATTTCTCATGTCTATTATCTCTTTTTTTCAAATTTATTTGCTTCTTGCTAAAAAAATAGAAAAATATAAACATAAAACCTACTATGTATGCATTGAAAGGTGTTGAATGAAAGATTAAAAGTAAGAAATAATAGATATTTTGAGTTCACCTATCAATATGAGCCCCAAATCTTTGAGTTTGCATGGCTAGGCATGGGAAAAAAGAACTCATATACAGTTGCAACCTTTTTCTTTTTAAATTTTATGGCAAGATCAACTGCAAATCCTCCTCTAATTCTTCATGCAAGCCTCTCAAAACTTTAGCTTCAGTGACAAGGAAGACCTAAACTTGTCTTTCACGTGAAGCTCCTTTAAATTTTTCTTGTTTTCTCTATTATTGGCGCCCAAGCTTGAGTTTTAACTTTTTCTTTTTCCATGCAACTTCAACTCTTCTCTATTTTTGGTGTGAAAACCCATAATTTTTCCTTTATTTCTTTTTGTCATACAAAACTTTAACAATGTTTTTACATTTTTTATATTTTCACATGCAATTTCACTAAGTCTCCTTTTGGCATGGGAAGTTTAATAGTTTTGAGGAATAAGGTAATGAAACTTTAGCAAGCTTTTTAAAATAAAAAAACCAATTCTCTTTTATGATTTTTAAATCTAAAAGATTATTTAAATGGGATGTTTAAAATTTTTACAATAAAAATGGAATACAGTAATAAATAGAATAAAATAATGTGTCCTTTTGACCAAGGACAACTCCCATTGAAAAATCAGAAGCATTTGTATGGATATGAAATGGAAACTCCCAATTTGGTCCTTGTAATATCGATGCGGTTTAAAGCTTTTCCTTGATGGTGTCAAAAGCTTGTTGGCATTCTTGCATCCAAGAAAAAGCATTATCTCTACTCAATAAAACAAAAAGCGGTGCAACAATTTTACTATAGTTTTGAATAAACCACCTATAATATCCTACATGTTCTTAAAAGCTACAAACATCTCTTTGAAAGACAAGAGTGGGAAAATCTTGAATTATCTGTACCTTTTTTGGGTCAACTTGAATTTCATTAGAAGAAATATAGTGTCCTAATATCATACCTTTTGTGATCAAGATATGGAACTTTGCATGAATTAAAGGAAAATTAGCATCTTCACACCGATGTAAAACTTTTTCAAGATTCTTTTTGGCTTCCTCATAGGTATCTCCATACACAGTAAAATTTCCATATAAACTTCAACACATTCATGAATTAGATTAGAAAAAATACTTAATACTACCCTTTGAAAAGTAGCAGAAGCATCACATAGACCAAAAGGTAAAAAATTACATGAAAACGACCCCCAGGGACAAGTAAAAGTAGTTTTGTCTTGATCCTCATGTGCTATGCAGATTTGATTGTACCCACTGAATCCATTCAGGAAGGAGAAGAATTTCTTACAAGCAAGTGTATCCAAAACTTGGTTAATGAAAGGTAATGGAAAATGATCCTTTTTAATAGCCTTGTTAAGGGCTCTATAATTAACACATATTCACCATTTACCATTTTTCTTAGGAACTATCACCAAAGGAGAAACCCATTAACTATCAGAGATTGGATATATAAATCCTACATTTAATAACTTTTTTAATTCTTCTTTCACAATTTCTCGTAAAATTGGGTTTAACCTTATTTTTGGTTGCCTAACAGGATGACTACCTTCCTTTATGTAAATGGGGTGTGTGCACATATTTAGATATATACCACACATATCTTGATATTCCCATGCAAATGCATTTTTATGATTTCTTAACATGGCAATTAAATCTTGAATTTGTGCATCACTCAAATGTGGATTAATACTAAGAGTAAGTCTTGGTAAAATTTCCATTTCTTGAGATTTTTCAAGTAAATCTATTGTGTGTGCTTGTGAAGTGGAAGGTAAAGATGTGTTAGAAAGCAAAAAATGGACTATATACACAATTATGTGGCAACAATTGATGTAATGTAATAAAATGTTGGAGTGATTGTGAATCACTCAACAAATGGAAAGTTCCCAAATGGACAGTTATCTATACATGAATGAAAAATAAATCTCTCTAAAACATCATCAAATGAGTATTGATTTTAAAAGAAATTGGAAAAAATAGTAGCCTTAGATAATTCCTTAATATCAAGGGCTTGATCAATTATCAAAACAAGCAAAGATTCCTCCAAGTCACTGTCAACCCACATGGGATCTTTAGTCTCCAACAATGGTTGCACTGGTGGGTACAAATTCAATTGTTTCTTTTGTTCCCCATTCTAAATAACCATATTACATAATTGATAGCTTATATAAGCATCTATTGTAGCCAACCATAGTCTCCCTAAAATAAAGGGGTATCCCCCCAGCTTTATTTTGGGTTGCAACATCATGAAATCATTATTATGTTCCCAATAATCAACAAAAATAAAAACATCCTCTACATACCTTCAAGTTTGACTAAGGAGTGATTTGTCATTTTTAGGACTGTAGGTGTAGGCCTAAGCCCTTCAAGGCATAATTTCTCCGTAGTTTAATTGGTCATGACATTAATGGAAGCTCCTAAATAAATTAATATATTTGGAATAATAATGTGACCAAATTTTACCTAATCATAGGATTCCTTGGATCTGAATACTTGGGAATTAAAATATTCCCCAACATGAGATCAACAAGTTTCCCAATAACTTGCACCATCTTTGGGTCTTGTTTCTTTTTCTTCTTTCAAGTACACAAGTCTCAATCTTTCTTCGTGTACACAAGGATGTCCTTGATTTCCTACAAAAGAGGAATTTTAATATTAACATTTCTCAATTCTTTCACAAAATCAAATTTTGGCTTAGCCATTTCCTTTTGTCTTTGCTGAGATTGAAACCGGTTAGGATATAGAGGTAACCTAAACGACTCATTTTGTTTGTCTAGATGTTCCTCAAGTTCTTCTAATGTATCATCTACTTTGGTAATAGTGGGTCTCTAAAGATCTTTACCTAATCATAACTAAACTCTATTAATGTCCAATGCATTGATAGGGTGAGTCAGATATCCTATCACCTCATTATATACCAGCTATGTGCCTTATTATTTGGGTTTGATGATGGCTGGGCAAGCATCAGAGTTGCCTTTAGTGGCTATGATGAGTTGGATGCTGAATTATTTGATGAAGGCGGTATTGGTGGCAATATTTTTGGTGGTTGTTGGTATGGAGTAACCATAGGTAGTGCGAGATAAGGTGGATATTGTGGAAACTATGATGGTGGCGTCCTCCATGCTTGTTGTCAAGGTTGAGGAGTATATTGTTACTATTTTTTCCACTATAAATAAGGAAAAGGTTGTTTCCACCATCCATACCATTCTAGTTGAGTTGGAAAGGAACTAGGTTGACCACTAGGCCATACATTATGAGGTATGTAAAGGTCATTCATCAATGGGGGCCTAGTTTGTGGATTCCAAGGCCTCCATGGAGCCATATAATAAACTGGTTATTCACTAAATTCCACATTTTCCATATATGTTGGAAGAGGTCTTAATGTAGTAGCCTTACAAGCATCCTCTAAAGTATAAATTTTCATTTTTCTATAAGGAAATTTCTCATTAATTATTTCTTATGATAAATTGAACCAAATATAGCAAATGCTTTTTCAACTTCTTGTTTCTGATGTGTGTACAAAGTGCTAATTTGCTTACCCATGTGGCTTAAAAGATTAGTTTTGAGATCATCGAGTAATGTATCTAGCTCTTGTTTTGTGATACCTAATGTGATTTTGGAAGAGAGATGCTTCCCAAGGTATCCTCTTATAGATTGGGTGGATCTTGAGTAATTCTCATAGAGATCACAAATATCACCAAACCTTAATTTGGAGATATGCCCACTCCTATAAGATTTAAAATATCCATACATTCATCATGAATACCCCTAAGAAAAATAGCCTTTATAGTATCATTATGTATAGTCATAAAATTGTGCCCTTTGCAATTTCACATACATTCTTGTATCTGCTTTAGTGTCCACTCCTTTAGCATCTTGTGTAGGCTCATTTTAGCCCTTGTATCAACCTTTTTGCCTCTTAGGATGCCCAATAGCCCTTTTTAGCAGCCACCCTTGCATCAAAGCTTATACTTTTCTTGTTCGTGTTGTTTTGTAGTGTGATGTGTCTGGACACTAGCACGTAGTGCAAACATATGTGCACCATGCTAGTGTCCTACAACATTTCAATGCTCAAACAACCACTTCCTAGCATGTTTTCCACTTGTCACCTCCTTTTGTTCGTGGTAATGGCTCAAGATGCCTTGGAACCACCCTCAAAAACTTATTTTATTTCTTTATATGTTATCTTTTCAATCTTATGGCTCCTTCTAAGTTTTTCTAGCTTCATTCTAGCTTCTAGCTTCTCTCCAGCTTTGGCTCTAGCCTTTTGCACTCAAGCTATTGCTTGCACGGCTCCATATAGCTTGCTATAGCAGGTTCAATTACTCTCAAGATCTCATTGCACCTCTTGAAAACACACTCTTGACTCTTGTAGCCTCATCTCCCTAATCTCATGCTTGTGAGCATCCTAGGGTTCCATATCCTCCATCTATTGCATCTACATATTGTGATACAGGTTCTCCTCCTGGAGCAAGGATTGCTTTTATCACCTCTTTTGTGATACGGGTTCTCCTCCTTGAGCGGGGATTACTTTTATTACTCATAAATGGTGGTGTGGGTTCGGGTTTTTCTTTCACCATGTACTTTGTCTATTTCAGTTCATCTCTCTCTATCTATTTGGTTGTCCATGGAGGTGGGAACACCAAAAAGTGGGTTTGACTAAGGCAAACCCCTATATAGCCCCAACACTTTCTCCAAATCTTGTAGACACAGGTATTGAAGATATCTACTAGCTAGAGGCTTCATTACTTGGATTGTTGTGAGCATCCTCTTACTTTCTTCTCCTTATCTTTTTAATTTCTACTTCATTCTATTTTAGTTCTATTATGTTTTGTTGCTTTTTCACTTTCCAAGACTTCTTAGCAATTAGAGTAGAAATGGCCACTTTGTCATTTTATGTGATAAACTTTCATTTTGGTCCATACAAGATTCTAATGCACCTCTAGGATGCCAGCACGTCACGCTGTCATCCATATTTCATGCTAACGTCTTTTGGCTGAGAGCTCACCAGTTTGTCCAGAATGTCCCCATGATCTACTCTATCTGATTCTAAGAATTTTGTGTTGTTCCTTGAGGTAGTTTAGGGAAGTTCGCCCTGTGAGGCTCTCTAAATGAAGAGAACTCATGAGTATAAAATCCCCCTTCTCTACATTTTGGTGAACCTGACATGAAGGAAAACAAGAAATTTATTTACTACTACTTGGCAAGGTCATAACTTTTGACTCAGTGTTCAAAATTTAGAACTATTTGCACTGTTGGAAATGTCTTCAGGAGGACTAATTCAATCCCTAAAATATTGTGCCTTTAGTAGCCAAATTTTAGGGATTGGTGCAAGTTTCAACCCCAAATTATACTCTGAAGACCTCTGAAAATGCAAATTACTAGAACCTAGAAAATACCAAAAAAATCCAAAAAATTGAATTTTTTGTTTTTCTTAGTTCTATTATTAGCCAACTTGTTTATTCATTGTTTACTACATTTAGCTTACAATTTTCAAAATGAATTCAATATCCTCTTTTATTAGTTTATTTTTCAATCTTATTCAAAGTGTTAATAATGTTCCATTTCATGCATGCGATAGTGACTTGGCTTTGCCCATGTCACTCAATGCTTTTGATCCTTCTCATGAAATTCCTCTTACTTTAGAGGATACTTTGTTGCAAGAAGATGAAATCATTGATACTTTTCTTAATGTTAGTCTACCTTCTCTCCATTCCCATGCACTCTCTTCTAGAGATGATGCATTAGTGAATGATGAATCTCCTTCCACATTTGATCCTCTCTGGATTGATGTTGAGAATATTTTTTTCAATAATTATTCTACTAGTTGTGATGATTCTATAAATGTAATCTACATCTTTTTTGCTCCTCAAAGGCCTAAGAGATCGATTATTTACCTAACTCTAGCTAGTCCTTCTCCTTGAAAGGTTTTTTCTATTAATGGTGTTCCATTTGATAGTGACCTCCTGATATTTCTATGGCTCCCTCTTACAAAGTGGTAGCCAATATGTATGAGAATAGAATGGATAAACAACCAAGCCTTCCTAAATCACCTAAACCTACAACTAAAGCACCCAATTATTATGATCTTGTCGAGCAACTTTGATTTACTCCGGCTAAGATCTCACTATGGGAGTTACGTCAATCTGCTCTAGTTTATCAAGGTATGCTTCAGGAAATCTTGCAAAAGATCCCCTTGCCTTCTTCCACTAGGCCAATGGATGCTAATGTGTTGATAGCTCATATTCGTGGAGATTTTCCAAATATCATGTTCTATTTGCAAGAACTTTTGTCCCTAATGTGTAGAAGAAAGCAAATCCTCTGATGATTATAGTTAACATTAATAATATTGGCATTATATGTACTCTCATTGACACTGATTTGGTGCTTAACGTATGTAGCATTGATCTATTGCCTAAGATTAATATTGATCCATCTTGTCTTAATGCTTCTTTTGTTGACATTCATGGGTTCGATAATGTTGATTGACAAGCCCTAGGCATGATAATCTTTCCTTTTAGGTTGGGACCTATTACTATATCCACCCTTGTATATGTTATGTTAGAAAAGTTATCATATAATCTTCTCCTCGATAGACCATGGATTCACGCTATGGGTGCAGTCTCTTCTACCTTGCATAAATGTGTTAAGTTTATTTGCAATAATAAAGTAGTCATAGTCAAGGATGACCTTGAGGCTATGCACTTATGTGAGATGGCATCTTTCGGTTAGGTTTTGGTTGTGCCTACTCTTATTCCTTCAATGTCTTCCAATGTGTTGATGTTTACTCCAATAGTACCTACTGCAAAGGATACTCTTGAGATAGATGTCCCTGAAGAAGCTCTTGTTAGAGCAAGAAATCCTAAATCTGCTCCTTCTACCTCTCCTCAAGAGAATGCATGTCTTGGTGATGATTGGGGTTCCTTAGACTTTACAAATTCCTTCATTAGGGAATATAAAGTCAACCTGAACTGCCTAGACCATCTAATAACATCATCCACACTTGCCATCAAAGATTAATATTCTTTTGTATTGTAGCATAGTGTGAGCAATAATTGTAATATCCTTAATGTTGATCCTCCTTTCATGTCTTCTTCTTGTAAGCAGTCAAACTTTTCTCCACAAGAGAAAGGTTTGCTTCCTACTCCTCATCCTCTATTTGAGCAAGAGCATATTTTGTTATGACTTCTAAAATCCTGCTTGATTACTCTTCCTTCTCCTACAAATAAGAAATTTCATAAAGATGATAAAGAAAAATGTTATTTTTGTGCATACCATCAAGTGCTTGGCCATTCCACTAGTGAATGTATGGCCTTGAAGGATAAAATACAAAAAATTCATGATTCAGGTGCCATTACTCATTTATTTGTTGATGCACCAGCCTCTTTTTCAAATGGCAAGTGATATCAAGGTTTACCTCTATCCTGCATGTTTTAGGTATCTTGCATGGTTGTCCTCCCTTGTACGTTGGGGGCAATGATAACTTGTTCAGGAGAGGTGTGTCCTTCTTAAGGACCCCCTCTCTTCTCTCTACCTTTCAAATAGTGTGTTCCTTGAGTGGACCTCTCTTCTTTTGAAGGGTTCTCAAGGGACCCCTTGAAAGTTTTCCAACTTGTTGGCGGTCTGCATGACTATCCGCTTGATTGCCTACATGGTTGCTTTGTTTTCTAACATGCTTTATTTGTAGATAAACATGTCACTTTGCAGGTGCACCTATGAAGCTTCTTTCCAACTCTGTGAAGTCTCCTTCCATGGGTTTCCTTCATGCAAGAGATCTTGGAGGATACCTTCCTTGCAGGTCTATGGGCATGTAAGGTGCTTACTTTATTGGGTTTCCCTCATATGAGAGATCTTGGGGGTTGCCTCCTTGCAATTTTGTGGGCCTATAAGGAACTTGCAAATTTGGGTTTCCCTCACGTGAGAGATCTTGGGGAATGCCCCCTTGCAGGTTTGCAGGCCTATGAGGCACTTACTTCTTGAGGCTTCCTCCATGTGAGTGATCTTAGAGAGCCTTTTGTTCATCTTCCATAGGTATGTGGATTTGCGGCACATTTTTTCAACTCTCCTTGGGTTCAAGGACCTATGGATCCATCTCTCTTGTACTTTTCATTCCTTTCTCTCTCTTGAATTCTTTTCTCACTCTCTCTTATCTTTTGTATATACTAAATTAAAGATTTGCATCTTCTTCATCCTGAGTATATACCCTTTCTCTCTTCATTTTAGAATTCTCCTAAGTGTGTTATTTCTTAATTTGGGGATGATGCATAGTACTGAGACAACCTTTTGCATTGAGGTCTCTTTCACTTTGTTAACTCAAATCCTTTAGTTTGTTGTGTGCTTGTGTGTATGCATTTTTATATGTTCTAACATTGTTGTCTGGTGCAGGTTTTTCTTGTCTAATACATTTGTTTTGCAAGTCTTCAGCCTGGGGGCATGCTTTTGTGGTTCAAAGAGTTGTTTGCTTCCTCTATCCTTTTGGCATTATGATGTTATTCATGTTTTGTAGACTTCCTTTAGCATGCATATTAATGTAGATTCATATGCCCACTAAAGTGGGGGGAAAATGTAGTCATAAAATTGTGCCCCTTGCAATTTCGCATACATTCTTGTGTCTGCTTTAGTGTCCACTCCTCTAGCATCTTGTGTAGGCTGATTTTAGCCCCTGCATCAGCCTTTTTCCCCTCTTAGGATGCTCAACATCCCTTTTCAATAGCCATCCTTGCATGTCCACTTTGCATCAACCTTATGCTTTTCTTGTTCATGTTGTTTCGTAGCGTGATGTGTCTGGACACTAGCACACTGTGTAGACGTTTGCATGCCATGCTAGCATCCTACAACATTTCAATGCTGAAATGATGGCTTCCTAGCATGTTTGCCACTTGTCACCTCCTTTTTTCAGTGGTAACATCTTAGGATGCCTTGTGAGCGTCTGAGAAGCTTCTTTTCTTTCTTTATATGCTATCTTTTCAATTTTATGGCTCCTTCTAAGTTCTTTTGGATTCATTATAGCTTCTAACTTCTCTCCAGCTTTGGCTCTAGCCTTCTACACTCCATCTCTTTCTTGCACAACTCCATATAGATTGTTATAGCAGCTTCAAGCACTCTCAATCTCTCATTGCACCTCTTGACAACACACTCTTGATGCTTGCAACCTCATCTCCCTAATCTCATGCTTGTGATCATCCTAGGATTCCATAGCATCCATCTATTGTATCTACATATTGTGATACAGGTTCTCCTCCTCAAGCGAGGATTGCTTTTATCACCTCTTTTGTGATACAAGTTCTCCTCCTTGAGCGGGGATTACTTGATCACTCATACTTGGTGGCACAGGTTCTACTCTTGAAGTGATTTTTTCTTTCACCATGCAATTTTTCCATTTCAGTTCATCTCTCTCTATCTATTTGGCTGTTTGTGGAGGTGGGAACACCAAAACAAGGTTTTGACTAAGGCAAAGCCCTATGCAGCCCCAACACCTTCTCCAAATCTTACAAACATAGGTATTGAAGATATCTACTAGCTAGAGGCTTCATTAGTTCAATTTTTGTGAGCATCTTCTTTATTTCTTCTCCTTATCTTTGTCATTTCTACTTCATTCTATTTTAGTTATGTTATATTATGTTGCTTTTTCACATTTCAAGACTTCTTAGCAATTAGAGTAGAAGTGACCACTTTGTCATTTTTTTGTGATAAACTTGCTTTTTGGTTTGTACAAGACACTAGTGTGCCATGTTGTCATATGTATTATGTACTGACATCCTTTGGGAAAGAGCCTATCAATTTTTTCAAAAAATCCTCGTGATCTACTCTTTCTGATTCTAGAACTTTCACGTTGTTCCTTGATGTAGTTTAGGACAGTTCACCCTATGAGGCTCTCTGAATGAAGAGAACTCATGAGTAGTGAATCCCCTTTCTCTACACATTGTTCAATCCTATTTTTCTTGTCCTTTGAAGGCTAAATGAAAACATTTCAAGCTAATCCTCCAAAGTTTCCTTGTCTCGCTTCATCATTCAAAATATTTCACCCCAAACTTCTTTCGTCTTGCAATATTCTTGATACTTTGTTAAGAAATTCTCCTTCATGTCTTCCCATATATGAATGGTTTGTTGTCCTAAGCCCATGAACCACCATAATGTTGCATCCTTTAATGTGGCCAAAAACAACTTGAGCTTCTGAGCATCATTTTATAGTCATATTTGTGACATGAAACATCAAATTCAAATAGAAACGTGTTAGGATCTTCCATAGATAGTCCCCTAAAAATTGGAAAAGAAAAATGTGGTATGTTGATATGGAAACAAGCATAGAGAAGTAGAAAATACATAGACTATATTCACAAAAGGACATTGATCTCTATAAATTAATAATACTGCAAACTTGAATTCCAATATGTCTCCTATGTGAGGACAAAATACAAATATATAGGCATGTATATGCCTAAAATAAAGGATCTAGAAATATTTTTCAAATCTCAACATGAGATGGAGAACAACAAAATATTAACAAATATAATCATCATATACTAACTTATCATAACCTCTTAACAACTAGGAAACTAACATTTTACTTTTTACTTTTGAATTTTTATATTTGACATTTACATAGGATAAAAACTAATAAAAATAATACTATGCTAATAACTTATATATATCCTATGCATACCTTATGAATCCTCATCATATGTTTTTCATGGGGGGTTCTTTTATTGGATGAGCAATGGGGATTTCAAAAGTAACAATATTATTATTGATCAAAGTTTTTTCATTGTTGTTGGCCATGGTTTCAAATTACCAAGGGGTTTAAAATGATAAGAATAGCTTAGGATCCTTTTTTTATTAAAGGTTTACCACTTCAAAGTCTGTAAGATTCTTGAAATAATTTAGCAAGATCCTTAAATGAATCCTTTGGGATCTCAGGGATTTCTTGTTGTGTGCTAGAAGGTGATTCAAAATTAGACTCAATAGTAGTGGACTCAATTACACACTTTTCAAGATTAGGTTCAACTAATTCCTTTTTTGATGGTTTATTCACTTTTAATGGCTTTAATCCTATTTTGGGGTTTTCTTGTTTTGAACTACTTCCTATATCTTTCTTAAGAAACCTTCCTTTACTATCTCTAGTATGATTCATGTATCTATATGACTTACAACAAAGAAAACCAAGGATAATCACCTAGGAAAGGTCAACAACTGTGTGGAATTTCACCTTGGTGCATTGGTCCTAACTTAACTTGTTGGATTAACAAGCCTTTAACACCTTTCCTTGGAAATGGTGCCAAAATGTTTGGACAAAACTGTGATTAGAAACTTTTAAGATTATGGTTGAATTCTTGGTGGGATATCTCATTTTGTTCCTTGTGTTAATCCCAGATGTGGGACTTGTGAAAGGAATAACAACTATATGCTTAAGGCCCGATATCAACAAATTAAGTAAGAATGAAATGCATTTATCAATTCCAAAAAAAAGAGTAGAAATTAATTATTAATTATATTTTGTTAGGTGACAAGAACATATCAAGACTGCTTTGTTTGTAATAATAGGTGAATTAAAAATGCTTATAACGATATATGAATTCTTAGTACTCCAACAGTTTGATGCAAACCAAAAAGGATTATGTATTATATATTATCCAATCCATAGCAGACTATACACATATATAGTTTCAATAATCAATATTAGTTATGTGGCCTACAACCCATAAAGCAATATAAGTCTTTAACAAATAACAAGAAGTGAAAACAAACAAACAACTGTTTAACAGTCTGAAACTATTCCAATCTATCCTTTGGCCACTAGCCATGAATTCAAAACAATCCTTGATATGGTTTCAACAAGAGGATAATTTTAGGTAGTGAATGAGTCGCGACTATCTTATTTACTTCACCCTCCACATACTTTTACCATGAGATCAAAATAGCTTCTTTGTGTTGAGTTTAACCCTATGATTCACCACCAAATATGGATAAATTTCCTTGTGAATCTAGCAATATAGATTACCTTTTATCCCTTCAACACAATAAATAATTCTCAATTCCTCATGGTAATTAATGACAAAAAGGCTTAAAGAAAAGATGTTTAGAAAGAAACATAGGAAGGACATAGGACTCAAACTAGGACCAGTTTTTCCCTCATCACTTGTCAATGAGACAATGAGGAGAAGGGGTCTAATTACAATGGGGCTAAGTTATGACAAAAAATTTCTTTTGAACATGTTTCTATTACAGTTGGTTAAATTGTTGGACATAGAGTCCATATTTGGTTTTTCTACTCTTATTTCAACTAGTTACTAATTTTGTTTCAAAACTCAAGTCCTCTTCCTATTCTTGAGGAAGAGTTGACATTTTTTTATAGTTTGTTTTTAGTTCATGAATAATGGGACTCCCTCACAAACCCTATATAGTAGGATCCCCTATCGAGGAAGAGATATAGTAGTAGCACTAGTTGTAGCAATAGTATTATGAATATAGAATATATGTTATTGAACAAAGATCTTCAACATATTTCCTATTAAATTTTGCACGTAGTAGTTCTATGATTTAGAATGCAATAAAAGAGAGTTCATTTGATATTATGATTTACTAAGTAAGTGTTTGAAAAGTCTTGTTCAAGCAAGAAATCAAGCAAGGGCCACTTGAGGTACTATTGAACCACTTTAATTTTAATTATTAGATTAGATGCATTATGAATTCAATTGTTAGTTTTCAGTTATATGCTTATGAATGAATGGGTTACAATTCATGAATTACATTTTATAGCTTAATATTTTGTGTCATACTCTAAAGGATTAATTAAATTAGGATATTGCGGTTTAAATGGTTAACAATTACAGTCTTAAGCATTAGGTACCTATAGCATAAGGTAGCAGTTTATGTTCTTTTACTCTGTTTTGTGAATTAGCAATTTCTTTTGATTTCAAGATTTTACTGTATTTGCATATGTTTATTCTCCTATACACCATTGATGTAGGGTCTCTAGAATATATGAATGCATATACTTTTCTAGCACTATCTAAAGTTCTATGACTCCTTAGTTGATGATTTAATGCAACCCTTTTGTGAATGATGAATTGTTTCATTAGGGATAGTCATGTCCTCTAAGTTATGTGTACACCCAATGGCACCAAGTTAATTATATATTAAAGTTGGCTCCACATTTTTCACAATGAATATCTTAAAACCATTAAATTACAAGGACCTCTTAAAGGTCTTCCACTACACATTTTCCCTAACTTGTTACAAGAAGGAAACAAAAGACTCATTTTTCACCATTTATCTTGCTCTCTAAAGTTCTCCCCACCTACACATAACCAAAAAATCTCTCTAATGGTCATGGGATGCTCACCTCCTATATGTTTACCTACACATAGGCCACCACAAGCTAGGTGACCTCCATAAAAATTGGTTTACACACAAGTGCTCACATACCCTTGCAAGAACAATCACCCAACTCCAAAGTGAAAAGCATATGAAAACCCTACACCAAATACTTATACATGCATAAAATCCCATATGAGATTCACTAAGGGAGAGAGAGTGGACTACTTTCCAAATGGGAAGACACGCGATACTTCTCAATAACCATTTTAACCTTAAAAACATTTTAACTTCCAAATTTCTCTTCCAAAAAATATCATAAAGCCACAATATCATATAGGCTCTCATACCCTAAAATCCTCTCCTCTAAGGAATAAAAATTCCTCCCAAAGAGGGTCCTACCCCTCTCACCCAATGCACTAAGGATTATCTTCCCATAAGGATGAGCTTGTCCTTCACAACCCTATACCCATTACAACACTTAGCACATTAATACACAAATCAATACTAAATTTCAAAACACACATATTTTAAGAATAAGAAACAAAATCAAAGAAAACTTACCTTCTCAAGATTCCAAAAATGGTGAGATTGAATCGAGGGCAAGTTTAACTCCAACTTCTTCAAATTCTTTCCCAAAACCAAGAGAAAAAGAGCTCCACAACATGAACAAGTGAAAATACTCCAAATAGAGAACCCTCTCCTCATTCTCTAATGGGAGATAAATAATAATCCCCAATTTAAATTCATTGATTGAGGGAGTGACACTTGTCACTCTATCATTCCTCCCTCAAGAACATTTCTCCATAGGTGATCACATTGTGTGAGACTTTGGGAGATGGGGAGTATGCTTGTATACTCTACCCACTAAAATCTTACAAGGTGGCTCACACATGTGAGAGCTTTGTTTCTTTACACAAATTCATTAATGAAAATTTAGAGAGTAGAGTTAGAAAGTGACAAGTCACTTTTCCAAGCCTCCTCTCTTCAAATTCATCATTACTTGAAATGACTATAATTTTAGAAGGGTTATATCTTGACCCGAGTCTAAAATGAAGCTTAAAAAAACACCTAACCCATATGTATTCAACCTAGGGTATTAAAAATTATAAAAACACTTAAAATAAAGTTTTTTAAGACCCTCAAAAACCCGTAAATTAATGCATCCGAAATTTTCCCCATAAGTTGCTAACACACAACCTAGTGGTCACATGACATTAATAAAAATCACTACACTACAAATAAAATACATAAAAAATAAAAAATGAGACTATAGTCCCTCTAAATAGACTATGGTCTTGTTTTCATATTTGATCACATTGGGTTCCCAAGAGATCTCCAATTTCTATGGCTCATGGAAACTAAACCTAAACATTTGATTTACCCATAATTTGTTCAAATAGAATATATAGTTGAAACAACTGAATTGAAACACACATTTACCCATTCACTTACAATTCCCATAATCAAGTAAATGCAACATCATAATTATGCAATTTATCTCTTATCCAATCAAACCTAATTATCAAGATTTATATCTATCTCATTATTGTAATGCAATTTCATAAGACAATTACAAACATCACTTAATCTAATTAGACTATCAATTATTATAGGTTATCATTTCATTGCAATTATCCTATCATAACATTCTCAATTTTTACCTTTAAGTGTATAGAATTAAAAAATCATATTTAACTACTCTACACATGCAATACAAATAGAATCAAGATCTAATACTAAGCCAAATATATAAATTGTCAATAATCATACGAAGTATCATAAAGTATCAAGTCAAATGAAGTCAAACCAATCTTAGGTTCATCAGATAGTGGGCCTCACATATTTTTATTATGTTTTATCCATTGTGTTTTTGTTTATACTCAATACCAAACTATATTTTACTATATGTTGACATACAAGAGTCACTTTTATTAATCTTCTTATGCATCTAGAATGTTGTTGAAGAAAAAAAGGGTAGTAAAAATATTCTCAAGATCATAGTGGCACTCCATTTTTTGAATCTCATCAAATAGTATGGGTTAGAACATCTAATAAAATGAAGGCCATCATCTCTAGTATGAGAAATGAGCTTCAATTATGGCTATGATGTAATGAAAAAAATATTGCATTTACAATAAATATACATAATTAACATCAAAGTGATAAAATCCTTTTCAAATACAATCATATTTCCTACACCACCCTTGTATTTGTGTCATTTTTATACTATTCATCCCTATCTAAAGCCACAAGTATAGGCATTAAGCTTCTTCAATATCAGTTGGAACAACCCTTTGTAGTTATTTGGGTGCAACTTTATTAATTCTACACTATTAGAGTCATTGTCATTATCTTTGTGAGAATTACTTCTATAATTTCAATTATCTTGTATTCAATTCTCATATTGTTTTCATTTACCTTTTAAAACATTTATTTTTACTTTCTCTATCAATTTCCAATTATTAAGAAAGTATTTATTGTGCTATGTAAATTTAATATCCATTTAGGCTTTTTTAAATATCTTTGATAAATGGTCTTCATTGCTTATTGAAAACCACAATACCAAATTAAAAGCATAACAATGTCTAGCTCTAAATAATGAGTTGATCAAGGGAAAAGGATGGCTAATAGCAAGGAAATAAGAACCTAATTTAATTTAGATATCGAGGAAAGTATGTATGCTACCAAAAACCATTTATAATTTCATTTTCATGCACATTTTCCATCATGTAGGCTGGGTGATCCCACAATAATGGTTACACTTTTTGGCCAAACTTGACATTGAAATCAGGATTTTTCACCAAATCTTCGATTTCTTACACCTATAGAAACTAAACCATTAATAATTTGAACATGAATCAAACTAGTTGTTACATCCCAATTGTGAAGTTTCTATTTACTACTACTACATAGGGTAATTATGAATGTAATGTGAATTATGGGATGAATAAATTGTGCCTGTACCGTGTTATCAATATGAATGTTATCTCATTTGATTTTGTTTCATATGATGCTATCTCAATTGATGTTATTCATGGTGAAATACTACATAAATGTGAATAGGTGGTTATTGAATTATTATTATTCTAACTTTGGAAATGCTTATAAATACTACATATTTTATGAACAATTGACTGGCGTAGGCATGTTAGTGGATGTAAGTATGTGTTCCACTCCTCCAGGAAAAGGGGAAGTATCACTAGGGAGAAGATCTTGGTTAGGTAACTAGTAAAAGTAAACTATCTGAGCATACACACACCACATTAGAGTGATTAAACTGATATGGCATCTTGTTCATATATTCTCAATAAAAGAAAGAAAAAAATTATCACAATGACTTATTACTTAGTTTATTTACTCGTATGGTGAAAAATTAGAGATGTTTACTACATTGAAGGGTTGGCACGTTACATGTGGTTTAGGGCTACCAAGTTCTACATTGAAACCTATGAGCTCATTACGCAACAATACGTAAACCTTATTAGAAGATAATGGTTGAAAAGAACATAGAGAAGTGAAAAGGTAGATGAGAATTTCTGGAAAGTTGTATAAATTTGGGACTAGCTAAGAGTCATCCCTAGAGTTAGGAACTCCTAAACCAACAAATTATGATATTACCTGCCATTGACAAAGATTATGCAATCGGGTTATGTAGGAAGGTTGGGAAGAATAACCAATATATACCTTTATCCTATGAAATAGTTATATGACTCTAAGAAAATGAGAAGAAATGAGATAACCCCTTAATTTTAGCAACCTACAATTGTAAATAGTCAAAAAAAATTAGAATTAGTGAAAACACCTACGAATCTATGTGTATGCAATGTTAGCATAAATTAGAATGAAGTAGAAAGTCAAGGAAGGAGGTATCCACAAGGGTTGTAGAACTCTTGACATAAATCTAATTCTTGTGTAAAGATAGGATCTTGCAAGAAAAGAGTTAGTACTTAAGATAAGAGAAAAAGACTAGAATGGTCATAAACATAGTGATCAATGGTGTGGGAAAAGTTCCACCAGCCAAAATCGATGAGATTATTGGAGTTTTGAGACCAAACAACTTTGGTATCTCTAAAGGTTATGAGAGAATAGGATTCCAAGCATTGGAATAAAGTCACTTAAAAAGGTGAATAGAGGAAAGAAACCTGTAAAGGTAAAATAGTTTAGCTTGACAAAGGTTTGGATAGTACATAGATAGGTTGGAGTTATAAGATGAACTCACTAAAATTTCTGCAAAAACCAACATATATTTAGAAGTTCCAAAAGGAAATGGAATACAGTTTGTCACTATGTGTCAAATCAATAGAAAGTGTAAGGGAAAAATGCTCTAAGTTGAAAGGTATATCAACAAAAGAGGCTTGTGAGAATGGATATCCCTCCACCAAAAAGGATATTGGAAAGAGAGTGGGAATAATAGTGTGTCTCTTAAGTTGTTTATTATTTATTAGATCTCCTATTGGATGATTCAAATGTTGGAAAACAACAATGAATCTATCCTAGGGAAAAAGTATATTCAAATTATGCCATAAGGCAAGGAAAATGGCAATGGAAAGCCAACAACAAGGAATGGCAAATCTTTTCAATGAAGCAAGTATTGCTAGGAAATTCAACTTTGAATAGATCGGAAGTTGTGGAAACACTAAGGGGGGAAGAAAGAGAGAGAATTGACTCAGATTAAGTACCCCACCCAACAAAAAATGTAAGTATGTTCCCAATTTGGAAGAACTAATGACTTATTTGCAAGTCATGATATCAATTAAATCATACATCTTATGACCATAAGGAAAAGGTATTGGGATTTTTGGAGAAAGATTTAAATCGAAAGGTTAAGGACTATGACCTATTATCATACCATACCTTATATTTCTCTAATTGAAAGATCAAATAATATTAACATCAATTCCTAGAAAAGAATAGGCAGATAATTTGATCATGATAGGGAAGATCATTGCCTATGGGATTTGCAAGGGAAAATCTAGATTACTCACGATTGGAAGAAAGTGTCTCTATGCTTCTATATACCTTATATGGTGAATTTAGATAATGATTTTATTTCTATATATAAGTAGTAATACTACATATTATGAAATATATCCATGTCATAAAAGTGACTTGACACTATAGCTTACTATGCTAAGAGACCTAAGGATGATAATGTTTAGCTATAAGCCATAAAGATGGAATAAAAGATAAGGTAGGATGTGACGTTATGTGAACCACATAAAAAATATCTTAATAAGAATGATTACTTGATCCCTACCTTACTCTTGAATGAAACCCTGGGTTTTGAATAACCTAATTGGGACGAGAAGTTCATTTGATTAAAGAGAGGAACATTAGGTTAAGTTTTACCTATTGGGTTGGAATATGTACTAGACTACTCATTAACACCTTTAAGTTGGGAATAACTTACTTGGTTGAGTTGTACATTTAGCCTTGATTGGAACATATATGGGTAGAGTAACCTATAATATTGGACTAGTCATCAATTGAGGACTTTATCCTATGAATTGGAAGGAAATATTGAGATTGAGATTTGCCTATGTGGATGTATAAATTAATTGAGCTTATGAAAATTCTATATGATTGGAAACATAGGTGGGATACCTTGTGAGTTAAAGTAGCTACTTGGTTAACTACTTTATACTCTTGAAAGGAAGCCATATCGTTGACAAGACTCTACTTTGAGTGGCTCTTATATTAAAGGGATACACTCTCAAAGTGAAGCATCTATTTTTATGTCATGACATCATAGAATTTTCATTTAGCATGAAACATTGGAAATTTTACTAAGTAGAAAACTGAGGTTGATACTTGTGCTAAAAAAGGAAATACTAAAGTTGGGACTCTCCTATATGGTTAAGAGAATTCATGGAGCTAACAAGAAATGTTCATGCTTGATAATTAGGTATGCAATTAAATTTGATATCTTCTAGGGATCAACATGATTGAACAAGGATTAATGCTCAAAATTAGTACCAAATTACATTGGGAAAATTTGATTGAGTTGAAATATGGATTACACCTTTGAAAATAATTCGAAGACAGAAGAAATCCAACTTTTGGATGTCCTTAGATAAATGGGATTTATCTCCGTAAAACTCCTAACCATTATTATTTAGGAACTAAAGGAGGCGTGAGATCACAAAATAGGTTTTCACTTAGTCATAGAATAAACTATTATTGGATATAAAAGAGCCTATGTACCCAAAATTTTGGAAGATTTAGGAATGAAACAAGGAGATTAATGTTAGAGTTAGGACATCGAAATAACAAAGGGAATTTTTGGATGAGAAATCACTATAATATGAGAAAAGATAGAGTAAGAAGTTGCAGAGTATGTAGCAAGTTATTGTCTAGTATGCCAGGAAATGAAGACCATACGTCATCATGGGTAGGACATATGTACTCTCTTGAGATTCCATAGGGAAAATAATAGAACATAAGACAAATCAATCTGTCTATGATAGTAAAACTAACATAATGTTCTAGTGGACAAACTCATCAAAGTAACCAACACTATTTGGAAACTTGACTTATAGGATTTTGGTCCTAAATAATACATTGTGGGAAGTAGTTTCTTAGTATTCCTAAGAAGGTTATCTCAGTTTTGAACAAGCAAATAATGATATGGTTGTGTAAACCATGATCATACTATGAAACATTCAGTTGAGTGAATGTGCAATATATTATTATAGTCAAATAAGCAAAAATGGTAGATTAAATCTTGAATGATTTATAAAATTCTAACATTGAAGTTTGGACCATTATGTAGAAGGAAACGTTGGAAACTCTATTAAGCTGAAATAGGCTTAGAAATAGGGTAAAACCATAGACTTGATAGAATGTCAAAAAAGAGTAATAGATCAAAGAGATCAATGAAACTTTGGCAATACAAAGCATAAAGTATGAAGCAGTGTTAGAATTTTACAAGTGTCCAAGAGCAATGTAATGCTCGAGATGGATAAGTAATCTATAACAATACTTTATGGTAAGGAAAATGGATATGTAAGTGACAGACGGACTCAATTTATGATTGTTCTAAAAGTGTAAATACAAAAGGGGAAGGATATGACCCACGATGTAGTGTGCAATACATCTCTATTCCTTTTCTATGTGGATTATACTAAGGATAAATTCATGGCCCATTGATTTTTGATCGCTATGTTTTAGGTGTTATGTATAGTTACTATTGTATCTAGAATGTGTATATGTAATAAAGCTCTTTAGGAGAGTAAGTATGTGTAAAGAATATGATATTTCCCTATGCGATAGTGAGGGCACTCAAAGCGAGGTCCAGGGAGGACAAGGTTGCTACATAGGATGAATGTTTTATAAAACTTACATATTTTGAGAATAGTAAGTAGAACTTTATTTGACTTTAACTGTATGTTAAAAGGCTATAGATCATCGGGGATGATGATTCACAAGGGGGGAAGTATGTCACATCCCAATTGTGAAGTTACTATTTTCTACTACTACATAGAGTATTTATGAATGTAATGTGAATTCTAGAGATGAATAAATTGTGCTTGTACCTTGTTATCAATATGAATGTTATCTCATTTGATGTTGTTTCATTTGATGTTATCTTAGTTGATGTTATTCATGGTGAAATATTGCATAAATGTGAATTGGTGGTTATTGAATTATTATTATTCTTACTGTGGAAATGCTTATAAATTCTACATATGTTATGAACAATTGATTGTCATAGGAATGTGTTAGTGGATGCAGTTATGTGTTTCATTCCTCCGGGCAAAGGGGAAGTATCACTCGGGAGAAGATCTTGGTCGGGTAAATTGTAAAAGTAAAATATCTGAGCATACACACACCACATTAAAGTGATTAAATTGATTCAATTTGTGGGTTATAGGTAAGTCATCCATAGCTTGTATGTTTGCATTAGGAGTCTTGTTTACTTCTGCATGCATTTACAGGTGATGTTTATCTATTTAAGTTTTAGAGATCTTTCTTGTGTTATTTCGATCATATGGGAAAGTCGGATGTAGGTGGAAGTATGTTTATATGTATGCACATGTGTGTCAATGGGATCTAGCAACATGTATATGCATATGTATAGATATACCACACATACACACTTATCAATATGATGGTAACGTAAATGGTTGTAAGTGAATCGAATGTGAGCATATAGTATATACATGCATCCATATGTATATGCATATCAATACAAGTGTACGTTGGCAAATGGACATGCTCATACAGATGCATTGATATGATATACCTTTATATATGTGAACATAGAGGCATATACACTTATAGTATATACAATATATATAAAAATAATATATATTTAACATATTAATTAATGAAAATTTGACTAATTATTATTTAATAAGAAGTCAATTTATTAATTCACAATTGCCAAGAGGGAGGTTCGGCATTGGTGTCATGTGGAGGTAATGGGATGACATAGGTTGGCAGGCATGTTGGAAGGAGATTGGGGTGGCAACGTTCATCAAATATGATAAGATGGGTGGTTGTTGTGTATTAGTTGTCCATGTAGAGGAGGATGGAATGTCTCTCGGTATCCAAATTGAGGGGTTGGCCAAGGCAAGCATTTAAGGCAAGTTGTAATGAGTGTGCTTCTCACTCATCTTTTGCATAGCGATAGAAACCTCGATTAGTTTCCCATCAAGTCAAAAGCTCTGGGCTTTTTTATGGCAGAACTCACCATGGGATGTTGGAATCAGTGATTAAAATTTGGGATGACCTGGTGTTGGGTATGGTGGAGGTGTTGCTTGGCAAGGAGTTTGTGAGCACAACTAAAAGGTGGCAAACAAATGCAAACATAATGGCTCAGCTCTTGGCTTCACTTTTGGACCTGGGAAAATCTTGTGCTATGGTGATGGTGATAGCACAGAAGGTCGTCTAGGATAACTTGCTGGAGGGACCCATGGATGTGATAATAATTGTAGAACCTAGCATAGGAGTACCTTAGCCCTATGACTTGCACTGTGTGTTGATTCCAGGTGAGCAGGTCAGGTTTTATCTATTCATACTTGATCTGAAGGGTGAAGAATTGTTGCAACATCGTGCGAGAATTAGATGTGGCCTCATATTTCTAAAGCATTTCCTGTATCTAGAGCCTTTAGGTGGCATGGACTGGAGATGCCTATTTAGGGATTTTTAGATAGCGGATGGGGTAATTTGGGTTGATTAAAATGTTTGGTGTCTATGTCTGTATTTTTGTAATTGTCACATCTATGTGTGATGTTTTGTATCTCAGCGGGGTGGTGAATGATCACATTTTTTTGAGCGATTCTCTATGAATGGGCGAGATGGTGTCTTGTTTTTGCTTGGTAGCTGACAAAATAGGGTGCTTGGATGATTGATGGATGGTTATGGTTTGGAGGTTGGGGGATTTTTTAGACGGTTATTCCTATAGGACGCTTTGTATATGCTTTTTTTGTTAATATCAATAAAATAAACATTTACAAATTAAAAAAAAGTTAATTTATTAAGGTCACTTTTGATGTTAAATAACCATGGCACATATGAGTCGATGATTAAACATCGAATTGGAAGTTGATATGGAAATATACACAGTTGTGTATATGAGTTGTGTATCACCAACAAAGACACGTATTTGGAAAACATAGTTGTTACCTAATTTTACTTCTAGCTCAATCAGGTAGAGACAAGACTGTGTTTGCAATTAAAAGATAAAAGGTATACATTCAAGTCTACTATGTTATATCCATATGCATAAAAGAAATTATCAAAAAGACTGCATTACATTATGCAAATGTATACAACAAAGAAGAAAGGGAACAATTGTTACATAAAAGTTGTCTTTATTGATAATCATAAATGTATATTGTCCCACACAAGCCATGGGACTAATATTTCAATAGAGTAAAAGAAATAAACTATGCATTTGAAGATATAGAAAGTAAAGAATGCATATGGAAAGAGAAGGGATTTATCATTGCCTGAATGACGAATCCCAAGCTGAGTAGTTGTATCTTTGTCCAACCCAACCTACTTGTCCATCCTCTAGAATTTGCTTTCTTGTTGCTCCAAGATTGCCTACATGAGTGATAGAGAATGCGTTAGAACTCAAGATCCATAATCTTTACATATGCAACATCTACAAACATATAGGCTATTCTCGTTAAGCATTGAAATAGTTTGCATATCACAAATGTCTAGGAAAATAGAAGGTTATCATAAACATCTATCATATGCTTTGTCTTATCTAACATGTTTGTTCACTATTTAGGTATAGGTGAAATCTTTCATTGTTGATTTTTTTTCAATTGAGATCATAGCATGTGGATTAAATGGGCTCCCACAAGGGTTAAGCCCTGCATGTTGTCCTCTATTTTAAAGGGGGGTGAGAATGAAATAAAACATCATGTTTATCAATTTTAACAGGTATCTATCACCTATGACAGTGAATTGATGAATGTCGCTATCACAAATGATAAATTCTTGCTAAAATAGAACTCAATTAAAAGAGGAACAGGATCATGAGTGCAAGTCACATTTAAACCTCTTGAATATTCGTAAAGGAGCAATTTCAAGGCTAATCACATAGATAGTCATATTAGAAAAGGGAAAAAATTTGGGCATCATGCCATAGTGGAAGGCCACCTACAAGTGATAGTGAGCTCTTGTATATAGAGGTAGCACTCAACATAGTAGCATTGCATTGAAAAGATAGTCATCAATCTATAAGAGGAGAAGATTCATGAGTGCAAGGTAAAAGATAGTAACATTGATACAATAGGATGCTTAAAGGATTGTCATGGATACCACTTAAGCAATAATGGGAATCATCAGGGCTATTCAAATGGTTTCATTTCCAATGTCAATATACATTGTTACTATTACAATGAATACAAAGACGAGGCATTTTGAAGTGTAATGGCATCATGTCCTGTTGAGATGGAGACAAGTTACAGTATTACTTGGAACAGTCACCTTTTGTATTTTGCACAAAAGTAATTTTTGTTTTATGTTTTTGTTGTCACCTAAAAATGCACCCTGTGCTAAGTTGTAAAACTAAGCCTTCTAGAGCAACATGGGATCACTCCAAGGCTGTGGGTCACCTAAAATTGGAGTGAACCTCTAGAGAAGGCTGGCTTCCTTTGGTGTCACCTAACTACTGATTACTGTGGGGAAAAAGGAAGAAGGAATACATAAGATGAAAATTAAAATCTAAGGTGATACATCAAAATAATGAGGAATCCTGAAGCGGACACAGAAAGAACATACACTTGAAAGCTTAAATTCTATTGCTTCAAATACTCAGAACAACTTTCAAATTTAATGCTTTAGTCTTGACAGGTTTGGACTACATACACATCTTGGGAAGGAAAGATCAATTTCACAACCTTAAGACATAAGTGCAGAATTACAAAACATAGTTAAAGACTTGCATATTTGAAAGAAAAATACAAAAATGAGAATCAATACAAATATGAACACAAGCTTCCAAGGTAAACTCTGTGTTGTATTGAGGATTCCAGTTGAGTTACAGAAACATACATTAATTGAGAAAGGATTGATAAAACACTAACTCCCTTGAATGCATAATTCCCACTAACTACAAAAAGGAAAAAAAGCCTTATATATCAAATGTGTCGGCCCTCTCGGCCTACAGAATATCGGGGTTTAGAAAAAGATCTACCCTTAGATCTTTTGGATGAAATTAATGTTGACGCCTGCATGTCCCTGTTGTGTGTGTCGGTGAAGAGTTACCCTCATAGAAGCCCTCTGATATTTCGTAGCTACCTCATTTATTTGATCCGTCGTGTCCTATTTGAGCTACTTCGGTTGCATCTTAAATGCCCTAAGTTTGCAACATATAGACATTGCTTTTCATCCTATTGATGTTCTTTAGACTGCCACAGTTTACCTTCAGATCTCTCTGATTGGTTGAAAGTTTTCCACACGGGCTCAGCAGGCGGTCAAAGCTTTTTTGAAAAGAATCGCATCTTGGTGAGCAACTGAAAATGTCTCACTGATGCAATTATGTCATCTGAAACTATCGACATAGCATGGATATATCAATGAGAGTCTTATTGAGCTTCAAAACTCAAACCGATGTTGCCTCTGTGGTCGCCAAGACCATCGCTCATTGGTAAGACATCATACAGAGTGTATAGCCTCCTCCCGAAGTCTCTTCAATCTTGATACTACAAACCATATTGGCCAAATTCTATCGATGTCACCCCGATGCACTTTGCCCCACCAAGCCCTGCATTCCTTGCTAAGATCCAATATCGAGTCGGTAGGAAATCCATGGGTCATTAAGACGTTTTGTCTAATCCCTTTGTCTTCCCGAGTTTACTTCATTTCGCTGAGACTCCCGCTGGTGAGGAAGATATCATACTAAAGTCACCTTGCTTTGGCAAGGGTCCTTTCGTTCGGCATGAGCCTCCTTTATCGCCCATACCTTACACTAAGGTCCTCACTTTCTGCCGAGCTGCTCATCTCCTATCAGCCAGATGACATCGAGTTGGGGAAACCTTTTTTTGACTTAGAATGTTATACCGGGGCCTCCTCTATCGGCAAGACCCCACTGGGTTGCTGAGACCATATGCCAAAGGCACATCTTATGCTAATGGTGGAAACCCTCTTTAGGCGAGACACCTATTATCAGGAAGACTCCTGTTGAACCCTCCTCATGATCGCCAAGACATTCCATTCTCGCTAAGACTTCTTAGTGAGCTCTTTTCCTTACCCTGAAGTGCCCAGTCGATGTAACCTTCATCCTTCGGCAAGATACTTTGCCAAATTCCTTATCCTACATCGAGCCCTCTCTTATTTCTTTTGGCAAGAGGCCATTAGTGTCTCCCTAAATGCATTTTACCTTATCGAGCTTCACCTCCCTTTCACTGAGACTTTGGCCTGTTAGCCAAACTTCCTAGTGAACTCTTTATGTCGGGGAGACTCTCTTCATATTGGGAAGAGGTTGTGTCGAAGAAACCTTGCTTTGGCGAGGGATTATTTTGTTTTACTTCGGCAAGACTCCTTCTATCGCCGAGACCTCCTAGCGAAGCTTACTTGCTTTACCGATGCCGCTTGTCAGTGAGACATCTATTCCTCGGTATGACCTTACGGCGAACTCTTTTATCTGCCCGAGCTCACTTCATTTCGCTGAGACCCACCCTTGGTCGCGGAGACTTGTAGCGAAGCTCGCTTGCTTAGCCGATGTTGCTACCTTTTGGTGAGACATGATCAAGTCGGGAGGACTTCATGGTGACTTCATTTACCTTTGCCGAGAGTCTTCATCTTGTCGAGGAGACATCTCCACTTTGGCATGACCCTGCGTTGATGCCAAACATTCTCGGCGAAGGCCTTTGTGGTTAGCAAGACTCCTGCCAAAGGCAAACATATCAAGGCCTGTTTTCATCCTTTGGTAAGACATCCCTGCGTCAGTGAGAAGCCTCATCGAAGCCCTAGTATCTATCGCTAAGCTCGGAGTCGGTGAGACCCTCATGGGTCGCCAAGACCTTATGGTGAAGGCCAAATCCTTTGACGAGATCCCTCACCACTGTCGGCGAGACATCACTACTTTGATGAGACATATCACCAAAATATGAATCCTTGGTTGACTTCCTTCTTTTGGCTTGACTCCCGCTGGTCGAGAAAAGGTCCTCCCGAACTCCAAATGTTATGCCGACCCCTCATCCTTTGTTAGTGAGACCCCACCTTGTCACCGGGACATCTCAGTGAATGCCTTGTTACGCCAAAGGCCCTCATTCTTGTCAGGGAGACTTTGTGACTTTGGCGAGACTCCTTGGCGAAGCTCTCTTGCTTTTCCGACGCCGCATTACTTCAGTGAGACTCCCTCTGATCGATGTGACATCCTACCGAACCTGCACACATATGCCGAAAAGATCCTGCTTTGCTCTGTCGGCGACACCCGATGCTTTCGGTAAGAGCTCTCTTCGAAGAAAAGAACCTCCGCTGAACTGAAGGCTTTTGTCGCCAGGACTTTAGGTGATGTTTTTCCGATAGGGACCTATAGGTGAATCCCACTCACCGTGACACTCCTGGGGGCTTGGTGACTTTGCACTTAGAAGATTTTCATGCCAAACCTAAACCAGGCAATCTTCTTTACTGAGTTCCCTATGACCTAGCATTAGATTGATGACTTTGCCCTAGGTCGAATGCTCCATTGGCCTTTCGAAGATCTAACAAATGATTATCTTGCCATATTTAACTGTAGGTGAAATATAGGCAATAAATATGGTGATCTTTGCGGGATGTTTCCCTGGTAAACATGAGAACCAGTAGCTACAACTTGTCCATTAGGTATGGAGTCATTGGGAGAAACCTCTGAAACGTGCCCAGGGCACCCTATACATGACTGCAACTCACCCGAGTCTTACGGAGTGCCACAGGTTATCAAAATGATACGAGGAGGAACTGAAATGAAAACGTCCACTACGCTAAAAATCACTAGGGAAAGGAGAAAAGAAAAAACAAACGAGCCACAATGCAAAGCACTTATTGAAAACATGAAACCTAACTAATATATACAAAAGAGAAACTCCATCAAACTTGGAAATAGGGCTTAAGGTGTATCCCATTGACTAGGATAGGGGACACCTTCCCTTTTGTTGTAGCCAGCTGATAAGCATTATGTTCTTTGCAATCCCTAATGATGAATGGACCTGTCCACATGTTATCAAACTTAGTGTGATGGCCAGGTCTGCTTTTGAGAACGTCCCACTTCAGCACAAGATCTCCCACCCTGAAAACCTTCGCTATTTCCCTTCTATCAAATGTCTTCTTTGTCTAGAGTTGATGATACTCCAAAGTTTTCATTGCTCTATCCCTTGATTGTTTGAGCTTCATGAGCTCTGCATACCTTACAGACATTAGGTCATGTCCCTCAAGCATCTCCAACTAATGAACAATATCTAGAGCTGGAAGCTCCATAGATAGGGGCAGTCTTGCCTCTTTGCCATAGACCAACATATATGGCGAATTACCAACAGACCTCTTAGGGGTCACTCTGTCTGCCCAAAGTGCATTCTTTAAACTACTGTACCAGATCCTTTGATTATCCTCTATGGTTCTTTTAATGATCCTGATGAGGTTCTTATTTTTGCTTTCAGCTAAACCATTACCCTGAGGATAATAATTTGAGGAGGTGTTCAAATGAATTCCATGTTTGACAGCCAAATCAGTCAGTCTTAATCCCATGAATGCAAGGGCATTATCCAATATGATAGAGTTAGGGACTCCAAATCTGGTGATTATATCTTCATAGAAGCTCAAAACTGAAGACTTTTTTGCTTCTTTCAATGCAACCGCTTTTGTCCACCTTGAAAAGTAATCAGTGGTTGTAAGTACCCACTTGTGACTAGCACTGGAAGGTGGATTTATTGGCCCAATAAAATCAATGCCCCATCTCATGAATGGCTGCTCCACTTGAATTAGATGCAAGGGAATAGCTGGTAGTTTCTCCTTTCCTAAAAATAGAGCACATTTGATACACCTTCTTGACCAGGAATGTGCATCTTTGAACAAGCTAGGCCAGTAGTAACCAACTCTCATGATTTTCCAGGCAGTAGTTTTGGGAGCAAAGTGGCCTCCTGCAGCTCCATCATGAAATTCATGAAGCACCTTCTCAACTTGGTGACTGTGAATACATCTTAATAGGACACCATTCAGATCCTTTTTGAAGAGAACATTATTTACTAGCACATATGGTATGGACTGCAATCTGAAGTATCTCCTTTTAGCTATGTTTAATCCTAATGGGCATTCAGCAGTTTGTAAAAATTGGATCATATCTTGAACCCAATTGGTTGTCCCTATTAGTACATCATCTTGAGCATTCTAAAACTCATTTGTATTAGCAAAGATAACATCCCTTTCTAGTTCATTTTCATTGCTTGGCCCTGTAGCAAGCTGCTCACAAAGACCCTTACCCCTAACTAGTTTGGTGATCCTGATATCTACATCATACTCCATGACCTTGGTGATCCACCCTTCTCTTTTTTCATTCAGATCTTTATTCAATAGGAATTCTTTCACACTTGAGTGTGTAACCAAAATATGAACCTTAATATGAGAGATCAAAGGCTTGAATTTCTTCAGGCTTCAAATCACAGCAAGAACATGCCTCTCTACAAAGGAGTATTTTTGTTCATAATCAACCAAACCTTGACTGAAAAAATCTATTGGTTGTTCTAAATTCTCTTCATTTTTTTGAACCAATATTGCAGAAATATTACTTGTGCTACCATAAGCATACATATAAAAATATTTAGAGAAATTGGGATTTACCAGCGTAGGAGCTGCTGCTAAGGCCTCCTTGACCCTTTCAAAACTATTCTTGGCATCCTTTGTCCAACTGAAAATTGCATTCTTTTTTAACATAGTTGTCAAAGGCTATAACAGGTTTGCAACATCTGGGATGAACATTCTTAGAAAGTTGATCTGGTCAAGAAAGCTCTGTAGACCCTTCTTGTGATTAGGTAGTGGCAGCTCAAGTATGGCTCTGACTCTTTCAGGGTCTATAGTGATTCCTTGCTTTGACACTATGTGTCCTAATAGTTTCCCCTCATGAACAGCAAAGATACTCTTCTTTGGATTGAGAGAGATACCAAACTCTCTATATTTTTCAAAAACTTTCCTAAGATGTGACACATGCTCATCAGCATTCTTGGAATATACTATAATATCATCTAGGTAAATCAGTATTTAATCTTGTTGATCAAATTTTGAAATGCCATGTCCATGGCCCTCTGAAATGTGGCACCAACATTGGACAAACCAAAAGGCATCCTTTTGTATGCCATGGTACCCCATTTAGTTGTAAAAGCAATTTTGAATTGATCCTCCTCTTTAACGAGTACCTGATTATAGCCCGAAAAACCATCCAATAAGGAAAATCTTTCAGAGCTAGCAACTTCTTGTAAGATTTGTTCCATGGAGGGCAGTGGGTAGTGGTCTTTCAGAGAGGATCGGTTAAGATCCCTAAAGTCTACACAGAGTCTTATTTTGCCACTTTTCTTTCTGACCGGTACAAGGTTAGAAACCCATGAAGTATGCTTGATAGGAAAGACAATACCCCCCTCAACTAGTTTAGTCAGTTCTTTAATCATGAGGGGCTCAAGTTTAGGGTTCAAGGGACTTTGCTTTTGTCTTATTGGCTTAGCATCAGGTTCTAACTCAATTGTGTGCTAGGCAATATGGGGATCAAACCCTTTCAAATCTAAGTATTCCCAAGCAAAGACATCATAGAATTCTTGACATAAGGCAACAAAAGCTTGTTTATCTTCATGTGAACAAATTTTCCCTATCTTAAGAAGTTTACCTTTGAAAATCTCCAATTCTTCATAATGTTCTTCTTTGATTTGCAAGCCAACCTTACCCCTTTTAAGTTGATCATCAGTACTAAAAATAGACTCTAAAGCAATAAGACCTTTGGGTAATTTATTCGTCCTCAGCCATATGACTTGATCACCATACTGTTGCTTGAGTTTTGCTTGACTCACCATGGAGTACTGATCATCTTCTAGCAAGAAAGAAAGGATCTGTTCATCACTGTCAAAGACTTGCCAGTGAATGTTGTTATCAGGAATTGATGGCCTGACCACAACCTTCACATTTTAGAATATCAAACTGTGCTCCAACAAATGCCAGTCTATCAGCATGTTTGTTCTAATTTCTTGGAATAGACACTAAGTTAAAGGCATCAAAATCCTCAAGCATGTCCCACACTCTATTTCTATAAGACTTCAGTGCATCATTTTTATCAACATTCAGGCCCCTTACTTGATTTACAACTAATTTGTTGTCCCCATAGACTTTCAAGTTGGTTATCCCTCTCTTCCTTGCCCACTCTAGACTTTGAACAAGGCCTTCATACTCAGCAGTGTTATTGGAGCATGAGAAAGCAAAACAGAATGCAGAGTAGTACCTATCACCTTGTGGAGAAATCAAGATTACACCTCCTCCTACCCCATTCTTACTTTTGGAACCATCGAAGAACATTTCCCAAAGTCCATTTAGCGGTTGCAACAACTGATTTACATCTCTCTCCAAGTTTGGAACCTCTGTGTCAGGCTCAAGAATGACATAGTTGCCTATACCAGCATCTTGAATGAGGTCACAAGGACTGTCCAATACATTCTCAACCGCCCATTCATGCAACAACACATCAGGAATAGCTTCTGATTGGAGTTCTTGAGCAGCAGCTAGTTCATTGTCAGAAAGAATGACACAATTTGTGTCTGTAGTAGTAGGAACAACATTAAGGGGACTTGGGTTATATGGCTCAATGTGATCTTTGGCCAACCTTTCAGACTTAATGGTAACCTTGGTTCCATATCTTGTTCTAAATAGCATATGTGACCAATCAGCTGACACATAACCACCTATCTTGGTTGTAAAGTCTCTTGATAAGCACAAGGAAAAGAAAGGTGGAAGGTCTATGACGCACATGTCTTGGGCAACTAAAAAGTTAGGACAAGCATGAAGGGTAAGACTTAAATTCTTAATAATGCCCAATGTATTATCTGAAGTTCCATCCAGCTGGATCACTCCCTTTTCCAAAGGTTGATACTTTAGTCCAAGTTTGTTAGCGATCTGTTTTGGCATCACAGAGCTATTAGCTCCACTATCTACCATACAGTTATGGACTAACTTATCACCAATAATTACTGACACGTAAAAGGGAGGTGGTTTGACTTCTTTTCCTGCCTCTTTGATGGGTTGTTTATCATCTCTCTGAGCATTATTTGTCAAAATAGTCTTATCTTGACCTAATGGGGATTCAGACTTATATGATAACCTAAGTTTTGACAAGGCTGAACATAGGATATCCTTTTGACCAGGGATGACTAATGAATCCCACATAGGCATCATTACATTTTTCTTTTTCATACTATCAAGAATGTTAAAAGGAACAACTTGGTTTACTTTATTATGTAACTTTACGCCAGTGTGATCAGCTTGCAAGCATGGTTGCTCTTTAACTAGGAGTTGTTGATTTCCTTGCAAACCATTAGTCAATTGAGATGCAGATGGTTCCACAGTTGATGCCTTTCCTTTATTGACTGCATGATCAAGCTCAAATGCTCTCTTCTTTGCTCTTGTATTAGCTACAACAAGAGAATTGTCCACGTTCAATCCACAAAACTCCTCACCTTGCTAGTTGAGTAGAGTAGCATCATTTGCAAACTGATCTTGGTGTTGTGCAGATGACTCATTAAGTGCACTTTACTGTGAACTTGAGGCATTATGTACCATCAATGCCTGATTGATGAATCCATTTGAGCAAGTGGCCTGACTGTGGGGCTGGTTGCAAGGATAGCACCACTCATAATCTACTGCTAAATTGTTTTGGATAGGGACCAGGTCTCTAGCTACACTAACAGGGGCTGGGGCATAGGCCTGAAAAGGTCTTGTGTTCACATTTTGTCTTGTGCCTTGGTAATTGCCCCGGTAAGCTTGTCTATTACCTTGATAGGGTTGTTGTCCTGGATTTTTCTATTGATAAGGCCTACTATAAGATTGCTACTTCTCTAAGTTTACAAGCTTGATACCAAAAGACTGCAATAGACCTTTGATTTCCTGTAACTCATTTGGAGAACTGGAAACAACGCTTTCTTGTGTTACAACAACTAGAAGAGCAACTAGAATAGATGGCAAGGGTGTAAAAGAAGGTATCTACAAAGGGATATTTGCATGAACCTCTAGAAATATAGGCATTGGTGGCTTGGGAGCAAGCTTACCAGCCTGAATTAAGCTATTTTCAGCTCTGATAGCTATCTCAAAGGCATCTGGCAAGGACACTCCTCCCATTGACTGTATCATGACAGCTATGTCACTGTTCAGAGCTCTCAAAAAGTATAGGAATGCATACTCTAGAGGTGGCCTCACCGTTGCAGGGATTCTATCCCAAGTTCTTTAAAATATAAAGTTGAAGTCATTCATCTGCTCTTGTGGAGCCCTCTTAATTGTAGTCAATTACTCCAATAGAGACAAGTTGTCAGACCTGTCTTGGAATTACTTATGTAACTTATCTCCAAACTCATCCCATGTTGCAATTGAGCTAACTGGTAGGCTCCTATACTACTGCACAACTCTTCCTTTCAGTGAAGCAGCTAGCAATCTCACTGCAACGTCCTCCTTTGTTATGTGGTGAACTCTGCATAACGAAGCCACATCTCTCAAATGTTCAATGGGAGTAGTTTGGTCTTCTCCCATGAAGGTTGGCAAACTCTTTAAGGCTACCATTGGAATGTCATTGTGTTGTGCCAAATTCAAGGGGCTCCCTCCATTGAAATCCACAAAGGGTTGATTCCTTAGGGCGGCCATTGGAAGTTTCTGAAGTGGATTTGTGGGTGGAGCAAGATGAGACCCTACAGATGGAGGAGTGGACTGGGTTCTTCTAGAATAGAAAATTGTTGTTCCTCGCCTTTCCTCTACTCTACCTTGTCTTCTTGGTGGTGATAGCTACAAGTATTCAAAAGGCCCTGAGCTGCTTCTTGTTCAAACTCTTTTCATAAACTGAAGAAGGCGTTGATTTCTGGAGCTCTTTCCTCTTTGTGGAGTCGCCAAGTATGCCAAAAGGACTTCTATAAAGCCCTGAAATTCACTGGTTGCATACTAAACCAACGGTTCAATCTAATCACTATCCCATCGAGCATGCCAGAAACTGTTGTGACCTAGAAATGCACCTTGTGCTAAGTTGTAAAACTGAGCTTTCTAGAGCAACATGGGATCACTCCAAGGCTGCGGGTCACCTGAAATTGGAGTGAACCTCTAGAGAAGGTCGGCTCCCTTTGGTGTCACCTAACTACTGATTACTGTGGGGAAAAAGGAAGAAGGAATACATAAGATGAAGATCAAAATCTAAGGTGATACACTGAAATAATGAGGAATCCTGAAGTGGACACAGAAAGAACATACACTTGAAAGCTTAAATCCTATTGCTTCAAATACTCAAAACAACTTCTTTCAGATTTAATGCTTTAGTCCTGACAGGTTTGGACTACATACACATCTTGGGAAGGAAAGATCAATTTCACAACCTTAAGACATAAGTCCAGAATTACAAAACACAGTTAAAGACTTGCATATTTGAAAGAAAGATACAAAAATGAGACTCAATACAACTATGAACACAAGCTTCCAAGGTAAAATCTGTGTTGTATTGAGGATTCCAGTTGAGTTACAAAAACATACATTAATTGAGAAAGGATTGATAAAACACTAACTCCCTTGAATGCATAATTCCCACTGACTACAAAAAGGAAAAAAAGCCTTATATATCAAATGTGTCGGCCCTCTCAGCCTATAGAATTGTTGTCAATTCAGATTACACCCGAACGCTTGAATAATTAAATTCAGCAATCTGTTGAAACATGGAATGATTCTCAGGCCTGTGGGTTGCCTAAAACTGAGAATCAATCTCCAGAGAGGGCTGGTTCCCTAATAAAAATCCCCTAAAATCTAATTGACTTGGCTGGGAAAGAGGTAGAAAGACTAAGTCTGAATTCTAAACGATGAAACTTTTCATTTATGGTGATGCACCGAAGAATCCAACTTGCAGACTTTAACTCACATAACAATTACTCACTATTTTCATTCGCACAACTAGATCTGGAAGTTTAAACACTTGAATATTTTAAACAAAGGCTATTAAAGAAACAATCATAGAAGGGAAATATGATTTCCACAACTAGACTGTTTGATTATCGATTAACACAATGTTTAACCAATGGATTTAAACCTGGATGCATACAGAATTCACTAAGGAGACAAAAATATTTAAAGGTTTCAAAAACTGCAACACAATAATTACTTCGATCAATCCCACATGACAAAGATGCTTCAAACTTGAAGGCAAGTTCTAAAATACTGAAACTTGAAGGAATTCTCTGCAATAACACGATCTGAACTTGCTGTATTAATCTATAAATAAATGTTGAGTTACAAGATAGTCTTCTTTGCTGAAGGCAAAGGCAGAAAATAAGAACTAGATTGAAAAAGATAAACTTTTTCAATATATACAATGAATACACTTCAAAGTGCATGAATAAGCAACTGAAAGTGATCTGAAAGTAAAAAGATGACAACTCTAAAGCGAAATCCGAGCACAAATGAAAATCCCTAAAAAAAATGGCTCAAACTCATGCAAAAATGAGTGAACACAAACTCAAACTAGCAGTCATAATGTGTGTAATTGATCTGCAACTCGAACTGGACTGAAATCCCTGAAAAAGTGGGCTAAAGCACACAAAAAACCACCTCGTTTGTATCAATCTGCCCATGCACATTTAAAAAATCCATCTTTCTCATGGTAACTCTTCAGTTGACAATTTGATGTAGAGCCGAAGTAAACTGAAATTTGGCTTTATATAATATCTTTATTTGCATTTGAAAAAGATGAATTAATTAAATG
The DNA here is from genome assembly GCA_007258455.2 of Sequoia sempervirens. Taxonomy (NCBI): domain Eukaryota; kingdom Viridiplantae; phylum Streptophyta; class Pinopsida; order Cupressales; family Cupressaceae; genus Sequoia; species Sequoia sempervirens. The sequence goes on along the minus strand of VDFB02270651.1, from coordinate 384,401,317 downwards.
ATTTAAAATGCATCATTTAATTAATTCATTTACATTGAATTATGCAAATAAATATGAAGGATAAAGCTAAAATTCATACTCAGCAAAAATTTGAAAACTCACAGCTGATAATAACACCCCTTATTACATGTCTAAATATTAAAGTAATAATTATATTACTTTTAATATTTAATTGAACATTTGACTTGTTCTAAAAAAAAAACATGCAAGGCATAATATTCCAAAATCAAAGTGTAACTTTGAAGCTGAACTCTAAAACTCACGGGCATCATGACTTTTAAGTCAAAAACATAGGCATGAAATGACTTTGTTTGTTTTTTTAGAATGAAATAATAAAAAATATCAATGAAGTCGAATTAGGGTGTGAAATGACTTTGCTCGAACCCTAATCATTTTTTACCATTCTTCACACTTTGCATTTTGAAGAAGAAAATGAGCGTCGCCACTGGAAGAGACAGGGTTTAGACTGGAGCTATGAATTTCACCATTCGAGCTGCATCTGAGCGTCATTTTCCTGAGACTTTGAAGGAGAAAAATGCAGAGGTAAGTTTACTTCATGGCAATACTCAGAATCGAGTTCCATTCTGAGTGTATTTTAGTCATTTTTGGCTGCGGATTTCACCATTTCTTGATGTATTTCTTTATTTCATGTTCTCTGTTGATGCCTTTTCTCATTTTGAGGCCGCCATGAGAGTACTTTCTGATGTATTTTGACATCTCTTGCTGTTGCGTATCAAGCTTCTTAAAGATCTTTGAAAATTTCTTTATGCTCTTACTTCTGTAGGTCGTAGCCTTGAGGCTGCCAGTTGAAAAGTTTTTCTGGAGCCCTTAACTCATGCTTCTTAATTCTTTGACGTTTATATGCTGACAAAGACTGTCTTTAATGACTGTTCCGCAATTTTGAGATTGCTGCTCAATGTGCAAAATGTTTTTTCCTGTAGCAATATGGTTACCTCGTATAGCAATATGACGAATAAATATCATGAAAAAAGAAACTGCAATTTCTGCATATCTGGGTCATTTTTTACAAGCTCGAGTCAGTAAAAATGGAAAAAATTCTCACTAAATAGTGTGTTGCTCTGTTATTTACTTTCATTTTGATTTTGATATTACACAAAAAATGATCAACACCTTGCTTGGGCTGACTTAAACTCACTCTTAAAATTTAAAGAGCATCCTTTATTCTATATACTCTGTGCACAGTGCACAAGATGAGACACTTTCAATCATTTCCTATAGGCTAATTAGCTGCAGCTGTTGTAATTAAAACCTTTCTATATGCACATGTGAACTTTAGTGATTAAGACTGTGAGATGAAGCTTTTCGTGGATCTGCACTTTATATTCTAAGGTTCATGGCTGGAAACCTTTGTTACTATTACTAGCATTGCCATTTGATAATGGTCATGGTTTTTATCATTGCTGTTGACTATCCCTCTATATGTATCTTGGTTGTCACTTGTATGATTGTAACATATGACTGCTCTTCAAATCATGGTGACTGTCATTCGTGGAAATTTATGACTGTGATCATGAGCTGAACTAAATGCTATTCAGATTCTTGTGACTGTATACTGTTATATAAATGTTGATTATTTAATCCTTGCTAGTGGCAATTTCTCTTTCATTTTCAGCCCACAAAAAATTTGCTTCATCCTTTAAATGATCATGCTTAGCCTTACATTGGTACTGTTCCTTCAAAGGCATTGATATCATGAATAGAGGTCTTTTATTTGAATGTTCTGTTTCTGTTTCAAGGTTATGAGTGAACAACTGTGGGCTTTGTCTTATCTGCAAGCCTTCATATATCTTCGTTGGCTGTAATAGTTGTTATGTAATTAAACTTGACTGCGGATCATTACCATATGCAGTTTGCATTAGAAATTGCCATTTGATGTTTTTCCATCCATTTTAAAACTGCACCCTGCTGAAACAATATCACCATCTTTTGACACTTCAATAGCACAGTTTCAAGTAATTTAATAGCCCTTCATATATCTTCGTCTCTCTTACAGCTTTTCCTGTACTTAAATACCCTGAGAATGGAAAAAAAAAACATACTCTTGCTAAACCGTACATGGCTGTAACCTCATAATATGATTCCTGGCCATTATATTCATGATTCTTTGCTGCTCATATTATCACTGATCCTCACTGTTTGATCCTTTCTTGATATGAAGAGCAAAGCTATATTGTATGCTCAAGCTATTTTTCCTAAATCTCTTTGAAATAAAGCTGCTTATTTGACTATCTCTTTATCTTTGCAGCTCTTTTGATGACTGTTTTGACAATATTAATGAAATCTCGTATGTAACTTGAGAGTGTATCCTTTTGATATGCCGGGCTCAACCCTTGTGGGAGCCCGTTTTACTCCACATATTTGATGAAATGATCTCAAACATGATGAACCTGTTCCTGCACACTGAAACAAACATGTTAGCAAAATAAAAGAAGTTGAAAGCTTCCATTGAATTATGTCTTTCCTCTTGATGTTTTGCAATCATCTGATGAATGCCTGATCGACTGTATCTTATATTCCTATCAGTAGCGTAGGCATATGATAGGATTTGATCCGTTATTGCTTAGAGACCATCTCTAACATCATTTTAATCTTTTCCTGCAGATCCCTTTAAAGCTGAAAACCGAAGCTGAAGCTGGAAACGGAGCTAAAACTGACGTCACCACTGAACCTCAACCATCAACGATTCGTCATTCCAGGCAATGACGGATCATCTTTTACCCTATGCTTTCATTATTTTTAGTTGTATAGCATACCATTGTTTAAGCATTCCTTATTTGATTGTAAAAAAAAATCCAAAAGTTACTTCCACGGCTTGTGTGGAATTCAACATTTTTTACAAAATGAATAAAAGCATTATTATGCAAATTTTCTCATTTTTCTGTTTAAAACGTTTGCACAATAAACTATGACTCATATGTAAGATGATCTCAATGATGATCAATGAACACTTAATCAGCAAAACATGAAAATTTTTTGTACCTATAAATGATGAACTTCATTTAGCTCTACCTGTTTGAGCTCAGAGTGAAAAATAGGTAACAAATTGGTGACCTCTGCGGAGTGTTTGCCTGCTAAACACAATAGACCAGTTGCCAAGCATATCCATTGGGCATGGAGTCCTTCTCTTGTTTTTTTTTAATTTAGAAAATTGTAACTCAGCTTCAAAAACACAAAAACTTGAAAGAAACTACTGCAATTCTGTTTATGACAGAATCTGAAAACCACATGCAACAACTGCACTTTATTAAAATCAAAACAATACTGGAATGAAATGTGCCACGGGGCACTTATTGAAAGCAAAATAGAATATTCTACCCTACCCTACACTAACCAGCGGTGTTAGTGCTCAGACATGACCGTTTATTGGCTGTGAGAAATAGCTACCCTTCCTCAACAACAGAGGATGTTTCAAACCCCTAAGATTAATCAAAAAGAAGTATAGACATTTGATTAACTGCTGCTCCTTCTGTTCAAAAACTGCCATCAGCATAGTTTGGATCATCATAAAAAGCATACCTTCCTTATTTGACTGATGATTAAAGATGTTATTTGGAGGCACATGGTGCAGATCAACCTGTTGCTGCTCTTGGCACGTTGCAATCACATGCCTTGGTAGAAACATGAATTGTTGTAACTTTGTAGTCCCCTCCTTGGAAAAATATCTGATCGGACACCCCTTTGAAAGCATAAAACTTGGCCTTTTATTGTTGTTTTCATGCTTATCAATTGCTGGCACTCCATATTGCTTACTAGACTGCACCACTGCATGCAGTGTAAGATTTTCTTCCTTCCATCTTGTTGCCTTAATTTCAATCTGACCTGAAAGAGCTAATCCAGATAAATGAAATGAAGGAATGTGTGGCTCTTTGATCTGAACAGGCTGATCGCGTGTTGCTGGCTCATACAGTATTAAACTGTCATCAATGTTAGAGCAAAAGACATCTATTATGCCTGAAAACATATTCTCATCCAATTCATGATCCTAAATTGGATTCAGATGAGTCTCATCACTCTGCTGCTCAAAGGTAGACATTGATGTTAGTAAACATATGTTGTCCTCATTTTCATCGACAAATTGAGGAAGTTCATCAAATAAATTAGAATAATTTTGAGATTCACTTTCAATTTTCTCTACATAAACATGCTTAGTTTTCTCTTGTTTATCATCTAAGCTTGAAACAAAGGATTCAAGGTCATTCCAGAACAGGGCTTCTTCATCATCTTCATTACTTGGTGGCATGAGAGGGCTTACCTTAGATTCAAGATCATCCTTTTGAAACACAAGTTTTAATCTGCTTGCTTGTTCAATCTGGGAAACATCATGAATATTATTCTCATTACCCTCCAAAACAGAAATGCACTCTTGTTGTCTCAAATGGATTGAGGTCTCAATCTCATCTCAAACCAGCAACACATCATGCTCTGGAATATCTTCTGAGTGTTTCAAATTAACTGGTAAGTTAGTCTCCTGTGTGCTATTTTCAGCTTGCTCAATGAAACCAAGTAGTTGGTCAAACAAATAAACTAACTGCTCCTCCTCATATGGTGCCTTTTCCAATGAAGCTGAGGCATCCTCTCTCTGCAAGTGAAGATCTTTAACTGGTAATTTTTGTACTCTGTTTTCAGCCATGCTATAAACAACATTAGAAATTTTTTCAAATGAGTCAAAATCCAAGGGATTCAGCACTAAGCGTGAACCAATACCCTCTTTGCATGTAATATGGTGATTTTGAGCTGGGGACACAACACAAGCAGCAACAACTTCTTGCTCTTTCTGTTCATTCTTTTGCTGCTCTAATCGATAAACTTCCAAAGCTAAATGCAATGGGTTTACGTTTCTGACCTTCTCCATGAGGAATAAGGTGTCCTTATCAATGGGTTGCTCGGTAACCACACTAGGCTGTACTAGATTAGCTTTCTCCACTTGCGAAGGATGAATGGTTGTAAAATTTGAAATTGCATACCTTGAAAGTTCTTCCTCTTGAAACTAATCTGGAAGGCAAGAAACTGTTTGGATATCATGCTTTTGAGGAAGCAAAGACTTGATCTGATCTTCCTTTGCAACTAACTCCCTCTTGAGATTTTCTTCAAACTGTCTCCTTTGTATCTCCAATTCCTGCTCATGAAGGTAGGCCTGATACTCTAATTCTTGTTGTTGTGTATCAAGCTCCTGCTGCCTCTTAAACTCTTCTATCTACTTTGCGATGTCTGACAGTATGTCTTTCATGTTATTCATGTTACTTTTCATATAATCAACCTCTTGAAGTTGAGTCTGAACATGCAAATGTTGATCCGAAGGCTGAGCAGGGGTGGGTGGGAGGTAAGCATGTTTAGCATGCTAATGGGTTGTTGTTACATGGCTGTTTGAGGTAAAACTAGCAACGTGATTGGCCTGATATGGCTGGTAGGATGCTTGGTTGACAGGATTTTCATAAAACGGAAGTGGGTATACATGCTGACTACGGAAATCTGTCATTTCTAGTCATATAACTGCTGGAAATCAGAATATTAAGTTTGTAATTAAAACATACTAGCATTGGACTTGTTGAAACCAGTGAATATGCTCGGAGTCGCCAGGTATAAATTTGTACCTCTGAAAGGTGAAAATATGTTGCTGTATATACCAGGACAGCAGTTTGTATCTTTGAATTTTTTCTCTGAAGCGTGCTTCAGGGTCCCACCGGGCGTGCCAAAAACTGTTGTCAATTAAGATTGCACCTGAATGCTTGAATAATTAAATTCAGCAATCTGTTGAAACATGGAATGATTCTCAGGCCTGTGGGTTGCCTAAAACTGAGAATCAATCTCCAGAGAGGGCTGGTTCCCTGATAAAAATCCCCTAAAATCTAATTGACTTGGCTGGGAAAGAGGTAGAAAGACTAAGTCTGAATTCTAAACTATGAAACTTTTAATTTATGGTGATGCACCGAAGAATCCAACTTGCAGACTTTAACTCACATAACAATTACTCACTATTTTCATTCACACAACTAGATCTGGAAGTTTAAACACTTGAATATTTTAAACAAAGGCTATTAAAGAAACAATCATAGAAGGGAAATATGATTTCCACAACTAGACTGTTTGATTATCAATTAACACAATGTTTAACCAATGGATTTAAACCTAGATGCATACAGAATTCACTAAGGAGACAAAAATATTTAAAGGTTTCAAAAACTGCAACACAATAATTACTTCGATCAATCCCACATGACAAAGATGCTTCAAACTTGAAGGCAAGTTCTAAAATACTGAAACTTGAAGGAATTCTCTGCAATAACATGATTTGAACCTGTAAAAAAAACACTGTTGTATTAATCTGTAAATAAATGTTGAGTTACAAGATAGTCTTCTTTGCTGAAGGAAAAGGTAGAAAACAAGAACTAGATTGAAAAAGATAAACTTTTTCAATATATACAATGAATACACTTCAAAGTGCATGAATAAGCAACTGAAAGTGATCTGAAAGTAAAAAGATGACAACTCCAAAGCGAAATCTGAGCACAAGTGAAAATCCCTAAAAAAAATGGCTCAAACTCATGCAAAAATGAGTGAACACAAACTCAAACTAGCAGTCATAATGTGTGTAATTGATCTGCAACTCGAACTGGATTGAAATCCCTGAAAAAGTGGGCTAAAGCACGCAAAAAACCACCTCGTTTGTATCAATCTGCCCATGCACATTTAAAAAATCCATCTTTCTCATGGTAACTCTTCAGTTGACAATTTGATGTAGAGCCGAAGTAAACTAAAATTTGGCTTTATATAATATCTTTATTTGCATTTGAAAAAGATGAATTAATTAAATGATTTAAAATGCATCATTAAATTAATTCATTTACATTGAATTATGCAAATAAATATGAAGGATAAAGCTAAAATTCATACTCAGCAAAAATTTGAAAACTCACAGCTGATAATAACACCCCTTATTACATGTCTAAATATTAAAGTAATAATTATATTACTTTTAATATTTAATTGAACATTTGACTTGTTCTAAAAAAAAAAAAAAAAACATGCAAGGCATAATATTCCAAAATCAAAGTGTAACTTTGAAGCTGAACTCTAAAACTCACGGGCATCATGACTTTTAAGTCAAAAACACTGGCATGAAATGACTTTTTTTGTTTTTTTAGAATGAAATAATAAAAAATATCAATGAAGTCGAATTAGGGTGTGAAATGACTTTGCTCGAACCCTAATCATTTTTTACCATTCTTCACACTTTGCATTTTGAAGAAGAAAATGAGCGCCGCCACTGGAAGAGACAAGGTTTAGACTGGAGCTATGAATTTCACCATTCGAGCTGCATCTGAGCGTCATTTTCCTGAGACTTTGAAGGAGAAAAATGCAGAGGTAAGTTTACTTCATGGCAATACTGAGAATCAAGTTCCATTCTGAGTGTATTTTAGTCTTTTTTGGCCGCAGAATTCACCATTTCTTGATGTATTTCTTTATTTCATGTTCTCTGTTGATGCCTTTTCTCATTCTGAGGCCGCCATGAGAGTACTTTCTGATGTATTTTGACATCTCTTGCTGTTGCGTATCAAGCTTCTTAAAGATCTTTGAAATTTTCTTTATGCTCTTACTTCTGTAGGTCGTAGCCTTGAGGCTGCCAGTTGAAAAGTTTTTCTGAAACCCTTAACTCATGCTTCTTAATTCTTTGACATTTATATGCTGATGAAGACTGTCTTTAATGACTGCTCCACAATTTTGAGATTGCTGCTCAATGTGCAAAACATTTTTTCCTGTAGCAATATGGTTACCTCGTATAGCAATATGACGAATAAATATCATGAAAAAAGAAACTGCAATTTTTGCATATCTGGGTCATTTTTTACAAGCTCGAGTCAGTAAAAATGGAAAACATGCTCACTAAATAGTGTGTTGCTCTGTTATTTACTTTCATTTTGATTTTGATATTACGCAGAAAATGATCAACACCTTGCTTGGGCTGACTTAAACTCACTCTTAAAATTTAAAGAGCATCCTTTATTCTATATACTCTATGCACAGTGCACAAGATGAGACACTTTCAATCATTTCCTATAGGCTAATTAGTTGCAGCTGTTGTAATTAAAACCTTGCTATCTGCACATGTGAACTTTAGTGATTAAGACTGTGAGATGAAGCTTTTCGTGGATCTGCACTTTATATTCTAAGGTTCATGGCTGGAATCCTTTGTTACTATTACTAGCATTGCCATTTGATGATGGTCATGGTTTTTATCATTGTTGTTGACTGTCCCTCTATATGTATCTTGGCTATCACTTGTATGATTGTAACATATGACTGCTCTTCAAATCATGGTGACTGTCATTCGTGGCAATTTATGACTGTGATCATGAGCTGAACTAAATGCTATTCAGATTCTTGTGACTGTATACTGTTATATAAATGCTGATTATTTAATCCTTGTTGGTGGCAATTTCTCTTTCATTTTCAGCCCACAAAAAAATTGCTTCATCCTTTAAATGATCATGCTTAGCCTTATATTGGTACTGTTCCTTCAAGGCATTGATATCATGAATAGAGGTCTTTTATTTGAATGTTCTGTTTCTGTTTCAAGGTTATGAGTGAACAACTGTGGGCTTTGTCTTATTTGCAAGTCTTCATATATCTTCGTTGGCTGTAATAGTTGTTATGTAATGAAACTTGACTGCTGATCATTACCATATGCAGTTTGCATTAGAAATTGCCATATGATGTTTTTCCATCCATTTTAAAACTGCACCCTGCTGAAACAATATCACCATCTTTTGACACTTCAATAGCACAGTTTCAAGTAATTTAACAGCCCTTCATATATCTTTGTCTCTCTTACAGCTTTTCCTGTACTTAAATACCCTGAGAATGGAAAAAAAAAACATACTCTTGTTGAACCGTACATGGCTGTAACCTCATAATATGATTCCTGGCCATTATATTCATAATTCTCTGCTGCTCATATTATCACTGATCCTCACTGTTTGATCCTTTCTTGATATGAAGAGCAAAGCTATACTGTATGCTCAAGCTATTTTTCCTAAATCTCTTTGAAATAAAGCTGCTTATTTGACTATCTTTTTATCTCAGCAGCTCTTTTGATGACTGTTTTGACAATATTAATGAAATCTCGTATGTAACTTGAGAGTGTATCCTTTTGATATGCCTGGCTCAACCCTTGTGGGAGCCTGTTTTACTCCACATATCTGATGAAATGATCTCAAACATGATGAACCTATTCCTGCACACTGAAACAAACATGTTAGCAAAATAAAAGAAGCTGAAAGCTTCCATTGAATTATGTCTTTCCTCTTGATGTTTTGCAATCATCTGATGAATGCCTGACGACTGTATCTTATATTCCTGTCAGTAGCGTAGGCATATGATAGGATTTGATCCGTTATTGCTTAGAGACCATCTCTAACATCATTTTAATCTTTTCCTACAGATCCCTTTAAAGCTGAAAACCGAAGCTGAAGCTGGAAACGGAGCTAAAACTGACGTCACCACTGAACCTCAACCATCAACGATTCGTCATTCCAGGCAATGACAGATCATCTTTTACCCTATGCTTTCATTATTTTCAGTTGTATAGCATACCATTGTTTAAGCATTCCTTATTTGATTGTAAAAAAAAATCCAAAAGTTACTTCCACGGCTTGTGTGGAATTCAGCATTTTTTACAAAATGAATAAAAGCATTATTATGCAAATTTTCTCATTTTTTTGTTTAAAACGTTTGCACAATAAACTATGACTCATATGTAAGATGATCTCAATGATGATCAATGAACACTTAATCAGCAAAACATGAAAATTTTCTGTACCTATAAATGATGAACTTCATTCAGCTCTACCTGTTTGAGCTCGGAGTGAAAAATAGGTAACAAGAATATTGGGGTTCAGAAAAAAATCTACCCTCAGATCTTTTGGATGAAATTAATGTTGAAGCCTGTGTGTCCCTATTGTGTGTGTCAGTGAAGAGTTACCCTCATAGAAGCCCTCTGATATTTTGTAACTACCTCATTTATTTGATCTATCATGTCTTGTTTGAGCTACTTCAGCTGCATCTTGAATGCCCTGAGTTTGCAACAGATAGACATTGCTTTTCATCCTGTTGATATTCTTTAGACTGCCACGATTTACTTTCAGATCTCTCTGATTGGTTGAATGTTTTCCGTGTGGGCTCAGCAGGTGGTGAAAGCTCTTTTGAAAAGAATCGCATCTCGATGAGACATTGAAAATGTCTCACCAATGCGATTATGTCATCTGAAACTATCGGCATAGCATGGATATATCGATGAGAGTCTTATCGAGCTTCAGAACTCAAACCATGTTTCCTCTATGGTCGCCAAGACCATCCTTCGTCAGTAAGACATCATATCGAGTGTATAGCCTCCTCTTGAAGTCTCTTCAATCTTGATACTACAAACCATATCGGCCAAAGTCTATCGATGTCACCCCAACGCACTTTGCTGCACCGAGCCCTGCATTCCTTGTTGAGATACAATATCGAGTCGGTAGGACATCCATGGGTCGTTAAGACCTTTTTCCAAATCCCTTTGTCTGCCCGAGCTTACTTCATTTTGCCGAGACTCCCACCGGTCGGGAAGATATCATGTCAAAGTCACCTTGCTTTGGCAAGGGTCCTTTCTTTCGGCATGAGCCTCCTTTATCGCCCATACCTTACACTGAGGTCCTCACTTTCTACCGAGCTGCTCATCTCCTGTCAGCCAGACGACATCGAGTCGAGGAAACCTTTTTCTGACTTAGAATGTTATACCAGGGCCTCCTCTATCGGCAAGACCCCATTGGGTCACTGAGACCATATGCTGAAGGCATATCTTATGCTAATGGCGGAAACCCTCTTTAGGCGAGACACCTATTATCGGGAAGACTATTGTCGAACCCTCCTCGTGATCGCCAAGACATTCCATTCTTACTAAGAATTCTTAGTGAGCTCCTTTCCTTACCCCGAAGTGTCCAATCAATGTAACCTTCATCCTTCGGCAAGACGCTTTGCTGAATTCCTTATCCTATGCCAAGCCCTCTCTTATTTCTTTTGGCAAGAGGCCATTAGTGTCTCCCCGAATGCATTTTACCTTATCGAGCTCCACCTCCCTTTCGCTAAGACTTTGGCCTGTCAGCCAGACTTCCTGGCGAACTCTTTATGTCGAGGAGACTCTCTTCATATTGGCAAGAGGTTGTGTCGAAGAAACCTTGCTTTAGCAAGGGATCATTTTGCTTTACTTCGGCAAGACTCCTTCCATCGCTGAGACCTCCCAACGAAACTTACTTGCTTTACCAATGCCGCTTGTCGATGAGACATCTGTTCCTCGGTATGACCTTATGGTGAACTCTTATCTGCCCGAGCTCACTTCATTTCATCGAGACCCACCCCTGGTCGCTTGGACTTGTAGCAAAGCTCGCTTGCTTAGCCGATGTTGCTACCTTTCAGCAAGACATGATCAAGTCGAGAGGACTTCATGGAAACTTCATTTACCTTTGCCGAGAGCCTTCATCTTGTCAGGGAGACATCTCCACTTCGGCATGACCCTATGCCGATGCCAAATGTTCTCGGCAAAGGCCTTTGTGGTCAGCGAGACTTTTGCCGAAGGCAAACATATCGAGGCTTGTTTTCATCCTTCAGTAAGACATCCCTACGTCAGTGAGAAGTCTCACCAAAGCCCTAGTATCTATCGCTAAGCTCAGAGTCGGTGAGACCCTCATGGGTTGCCAAGACCTTATGGCGAAGGCCAAATCCTTCGGCGAGATCCCTCACCATCGTTGGCAAGACATCACTGCTTCGGTGAGACATCTCACCAAAATATGAATCCTCGGTTGACTTCCTTCTTTCGGCCTGACTCCCGCCGGTTGAGAAAAGTTCCTCCCAAACTCCAAATGTTATGCTGACCCCTCATTCGTTGTTGGTGAGACCCCACCTTATTGTCGAGACATCTCGGTGAATGCCTTGTTACTCCGAAGGCCCTCATTCTTGTCAGGGAGACTTTGTGACTTCGGTGAGACTCCTTGGCAAAGCTCGCTTGCTTTGCCGACACTGCATGACTTCAGCGAGACTCCCTCTGATCAGTGTGACATCCTACTAAAACCCACACACATACGCCAAAAAGATCTTGCTTTGCTCTGTTGGCGAGACCCGATGCGTTCGGCAGGAGCTCTCTCTGAAGAAAAGAACCTCCGCCGAACTGAAAGCCTTTTGTCACCAAGACTTTGGGTGATGTTTTGTCGATAGGGGCCTATAGGTGAATCCCACTCGCCGTGACACTCTTGGGGTCTTGGCGACTTTACACTTAGAATATTTTCATGCCGAACCTAAACCAAGCAAGCTTCTTTATTAAGTTCCCTGCGACCTAGCATCAGATTGATGAATTTTCCCTAGGCCAAATGCTCCATTGGCCTTTCGAAGATCTAACAAATGATTATCTTGCCAGATTTAACTATAGGTGAAATATAGGCAACATTTTTTAGAAATTCAAATGAACAAACAGTAGCAACAAATATGGCAGAGAATGAATACAAAGAAAATGAGAATACATCATGTGGATACCCATGTGTTCTATATGCTGTAGTGATCATATTTCATAAGATCTCTTATTCTTTCCATAAGACAAAAAGCATATCCGTAAGTTTATTATGAGACTATTCTATGGAAAAAGAAAGTCACTTGTAAAGGATGAAAGAATGGACATTTCCCATGCAAAAGTGTTTTCTAGAGAGTACAAGTCTACAGTATTGAAGATATGTAACCATCAGAGGGGTTGTATGTAGCAAGTAGAGTGGATAGTGGCTTTGTTAGCTAGTTGTTTCTACATAATGCATGTGAGACAGAGATGGATCCTTAACATTAAAAGGAAAATTTGAATGGATATAGTCACTTGTTGACTCATTTTTATAGTTAGTTCTTATTTGTTATTTTTTCTACTTTGTGACTTCTTTTGAGTCCTTGGAGAAAAAGACAGTGTTTTGTAGCTCTTTTGACATGTATACTAGTGGATACCTTGGAAATCAATGAAGTTAAGTATTTTGCTTTCTTAGTTTTTATGTTCTACTATGTGCAAGTGTTTGATTGATGATATTACTTGTGAAGTTATCTATTTCCTTGTAGTTTTGTCTCATTGTTAGTACCTCTTGCAAAAAAATATGTATGTTGCAGGTTATAAGTTATGTTAAAATGCAAATGCTTCTAGTTGTGAAAATATCTTTCCTCCTTAGATTTTGGCATTAAAGCCTTATTATGAAACACTTTTGCAAGAAACATATGAAATTGAGTTGTGTAAGCCAAGCTTTGTCATTTGATTGAACTATGTTTGTAAGTTGTTCTACAAGTCCTAGTTAGTGTTTTGGTGCATCACCTTTTTTCAAGTTTTTCAATTTTTAGTTTATGCATCCTTTTACCCTTTTCCTTTGCAATTCATTAAAGTAGTTTAGGTGAGTAAGCCAACCATCTCTGGAGGTCCATTCCAAGTTTAGGTAACCCATAACCTAGGAATGTTCTAATGTTTCTCCAAAGTGCTAAGTTCTGCAACTTAGCAAGGGTGCAATTTTGGAGATAACAATAGCAATATGTTTTAAATCTGCAAGCTTTGACTTGGTTGATAGAGTAAATAAGAAATGTGTGGACTTAGTCCAACATAATAATTGATTCAATCAACTCAACCTATAAACTGGTCAATTCATTCTATGTACATTGCAAAAATGTCATCGACTAAATCACTTCATTTGGAAATCACGCCAACTTAGTCTAGTAAACAAGTTTTGATGCCATCTTTGATTGCATTTTCATGTAGATGTCATTTTTGGAGAAATATTTGAATTCTCCATGTGCTAATTCAAATGGTGTCAATAAGAAAGTTGATATGTTGATGGTTTATGTTGATTCTAAGCTTTTATCATCTCCACCTCTATGCTAATTCACTAAATTGCATGAAACTAGTGTCATTCTTCATGCCTTAACTGTAGGATTTCAGAATGTTGGCTTCTCTATAAATAGTCACATCATTTCACTTGAAATGCATTCATGTGTGATCATTATCCGTATTCTCACTTCTACTACTTTTATCATTTTCCCATTTTCACTTGAGAGACACATTTTACCAAGAGTTTATACATCTTTTTGTTGTTTATTCTTCTGAGATATTACCAACGATTTACATCTGTTTTATAAGTGAGGAAAGAGTGATATTTTGAGAGAAAGAGGTATCTTATTTGTTAGAGAGAAGTGTGCTATAAACAAGAGAGAGAGAGAGAGGGAGTTGTTTTGGGAAGTTGATTCAAAGTTGAATCATTGTTAGAGAAGGTTGCACAGTCATCATTAAGTGGGATAAACATTAATAGGCATGGGGATTTCTTCTTCTTGTTATTTACATGGATTTTATGTGTTTTCTATGTTGCTTGAAATGTATTTTCTATTTATGTAATAGAAGTATTTATGAATGACTTTTGAAAAAGGGAATTGAAGCTTTTTAGGATGTTTCTATATTATGCTTGTAAGATATCCATAATAGGAGAATGATGTTTATATTAGTTATTATATAATAGGCTTGATTAAATGCAAGAGTCACTTGAGGTACACCCAGCTAAGTTATTAAATTAACTAGAAAATCTTGTGTTACTCCTAGGATAGATAATCTAGCATGGGAGGGAGCTTGTGTACTTGTTAAATAGATTCATTACAAGTAGATTAGTATGTTGTAGGTTAGTCTGAGGTGATAGATTATCCATTGAAGGACAATACCTATGTGTAGTTTAAGATAGCCTTAAGTCAAATCGGCCTTGAGTAGTGTATGTGATAGATGATTTCATTTGAAGTATTGAATGAGAACTCTTTGATCAAAGTAGTGTGAATGTACAAGACTCCACTTAGTTGTGTGACTACCAAGACTACATTGTTAGTTCATCGTGATCCATTATTGCATGCTAGTTCAAGATTGTGGAATTACAAGTTCTAGTTATGTAGAACACAACACTATGCTCAGTTGGTTGTCATTATTGGTTACTCTACTATTCTCTTCGTCAAAGGGAAGAGCCATCTATCAAATGATAAATGTGCGGGGGACCGCATTATGAGTTCATGGTTGGAAAAAAGTGTTTGAATGACACTTCTCCTCCACAACATGAGACAAAAGAACCAAGATTTGAAAGGGAAGATCCTAGACCATCTTACAATTATTAGTTTTAAAACTCATTGGAGCTATGTATGTAAGTGTATGTATTCTTGTATTGTTGTAACTTGTGAAGTTATTGTAATGAAGTGGAATCTTTATTGTAATATGATATGGCATCTTGTTCTTATATTCTCAATAAAAGAAAGAAAGAAATTATTGCAATGACTTGTTACTTAGTTTATTTACTCGTATGGTGAAAAAATAGAAATTTTTATTGCTTTAAAGGGTTGGCACATTACACTAGTGATTTGTGAGATTTTGTGTATATATTCTAATTATATATAAAAATAAATTAAAAAACAAATTGTGAATTCTAATTTTTAAAATATAGATTTGTCACACCAATATCTAGTGCATGGATATTTTTTCATAATTTTTTGTTACATATTTTTTTTAATTAATTTTCCAAGTTAGAGTAATTAAAATTTGGACAAAGGTGTACTTTGGCTCGCATAACTTTTTTTGTATGCATTTGAATTAACTTATTCTTTTTTGTTGGAATAAGGACATCAATACCTAGCGCACATATATTTTTTAGAATTTTTTTCTCTATTTTTCTATTTTTTCATATGTGTGAAACAAAGAATTTGATGTTCATTAAAAAATCTACATTCACAAGAAATAAAAAATAAATATAATAATCAAATTAAATATATTTAATATTATACTTTATGGGAAGCTTATAATAAGGGATGCATACTTACAAAACATAAATTTTAAATGAATTCATTTGATTTCCCAAAAGGTAAATCAAAAGTGGTTTTTTATCAGCATTTTGATAGGTGTAGAGGAGACTCCATTATAGGTATGGTTTAAAACTAGCAAGGTTCTATCCAAGGGGGTTTGATCAAACCCTCTTTAATTAAAATAATTTAAATGGAACCTTTAAAGTCTTAAATCATTATATTTTCCAAAAATATGTGATTTCAAGCAAAAATCAAGATGTCTCAAAAAGTGTAACCCATTAGTGTGGTAGCACCCGCCTCAATTTAGTGATAAATTATATGCCATGTAAGCTAGCCATTCGTCTTAGGGTAGGTCGGTGGGGTTTGTGGTGGGTGAAGTCTTGGTGGCAGTTAAAAGCATAGGTTCAATAGTGTTTCTCTGCAGGGCAGAATTTAGGTGAAGCCTTATATGGTGGGGTCAGAGCTGGACCCCGTCGGCCGAGGTTTTGCCGCCACCCTAAGGCATATAGGATGGTCCCAACCCCACCAAGGTTGGTGGGAGATATAGTGAAGGGAGGACCATTCATGCAGGATCGACCATATTTGTTGCCTTTTCATGGGAGGATATAGAGTAGGTGAATGGGTCAATGGTGAAGCCATGTAATCCACCAAGGGGGGTGGGAAGAAAATATGATGTGCCATTATCACTAGCATATTTATTTTAAGTCCCCTTTATTTTTTAGCTTTAATTTCTCTAATGTAGAAAACCAAATCATTAACAATCTACCCCAAAAAATTAATGAATTCCTAATTATTCATGGCCCATTGCAAGTTATAACATGTTTATATACAAGGTGAATCAATGGAAGCTCATAGGGGAAGAAAAGGTATATAGATAAGAAGGCCAACAAGTAAAGCTAAATGAAGAAACAAGTTAAAGATCCATTGAAAATAATTTAGTTGCCTCCTAATATAAATGTGATATTTTTTAGTTGAAATATACATCATTTTAATACTTAAGTCAACATATTAACTCCTTATAAATTAGTTAGCATCCTCCTTTCCAATTTTATCAAATGTGTCCTATCACACATAAACATTTGATAAGCCCTTGCAATTTTTTTTGTATACCAAGTTAGATAAACTATTTTATAAATTAAAAACAAATTTCATTTTTAGTTAACTTTATAGGCACAAAAAAAAGGGGAATTTGAATTTTTTGCACTTCACCTTCTATAGCTAGTAAAATCACTTCCAATCACTAGAGCGTGTAGATAGTTGGAAAACAATATAAAAATACTTTTTCATTTAAAATAATGTTGGCACATAAAGTGTTCAAACAAAGTTTTTAGTGGGAGTGTCATAAAAGGCCCAAATTTCACCTAAGATACTTGAAATTTGAAATATATGTAGGTGACACAATATGTCAACTCACTCATTCAAAGGGTTTTTAATTTTTAATTTTTAATTTTGAGTTATTTGTAAATGGCTACTACATTTTGAGGTTAAAAATTATGACTCACCTAAGACTCAAAGTCATTGCCTTTGATATGTGGTTTGAAGTCAACATGAACACGATCTACATGTGGGTGTAGATGCATTTGCGCCAATGTGATCAATTTGGCTCTATATATGTCTAACACATGGTTATGCCTACTCCACATGACCATGCCACCCAACTAGCACCATATGGATCCAACATCTAGCACAATCATAGCCACTTGGGAAGCACAACATACACACATGGCACTTGCTAGCATATTATGGAAGGTATAGTTGGTATTTAATTGTATAAATACAATTCACTGTACATTTTGTAAACTCTAAGTATTCCCACTAGATAGCCTATTCAAACTAATTGACCTAGTATAAAGTCTATACTCGAGGGTTTTCTTTGGAAAATTGTATGGAAACTTATCCTTGTCTAATTATAGGAGCCTTCTCTCTTGCCCAATTCTCTATAATAATGTATCAATGTATTTGATGATTTCAAAGCAATATTCTTCACACCTTTACCATGTCTTTGTTTCCCTTTGGTTGTAGCAATATAAGAACATTTTCACATCTCAATATTTCCATTTAAAGTATATCTATCTCCATCAATTTAGCTATATGACATTTCCTATATGCAAAGTTTTCCTCTAATTCTAAAACCAAAATCAAATCATTATTATTAAATACCTTAGAGGCTTATTCTCATGTTACCTATAATTAGACACATTTATCTAGCTTCTTAGTGTTTTAGTGCTCTCATCTTTCTTTGAATGATGATTGTTGGTGTGAATGGGGTATACTACCTAACCAATTTGCCTCTTAGGTCTTATTCATACTAGTTTACTTAAGTTTATTTAGAGCATCCATAGGTCATCATCACTTTATATCTCAAGTCATAAGATTAAGACACGTGTCATAATCTTATGTTATCAAATGTCTCACATTAGCCTATCATCATATTCACATACATGTATTACAAATTTTCATTCATTGATAGAGTAGAATTATTCTCTCATGTTTGGTCTCTCTTGTGCTTTTATTGGAACTAATAGATCTTAGGAGGCTACCTACATAGACAATTATTTCATGGTATAGAGCATTCTATAACAACTCTTACATGATATTGAAGCTTGTGGGATTTCTTCTTGTTAGTACTTTTGAGAGATCTAGGTTACAAATATTGGTTGATATTAATAAGATAAGTATGTTCTTCTCTTACATCATATGATGACCTAGAGAATGAAAAAAACTTGATAGACATACAAAATTTTGGGGGGCTTCTTCTTGTGAATTTTTATTGTAAGCTTGTAATAGAGAATATTGGTGCAAATATGATCTCACCATTGAGTTTACAATGTCTAAGAAAGATAGTTTAGCCTTTTATTTTTCCAAAATTAGACATTGGAGAATAGATCTACAAGAGTTTTTAAGTTAGGAGGTGGTTGCTAGATATAGATGGTAGCTACATTTTTTTAGCATTTTGGGTCAAATTTGATCTTGTCATGGCATCTAGAAGGCCTATGAACCTAAGGATCAATTTTCAATTCCACAAAATTGAATAAATTACCTTGATTCCTTATAAATAAATTCCTCTCCTTGGTTGTACAAATCATACCATAAAAATCCTTATAAATGTTCTATAGCATATGTGCTTACACAAGTTAATTCGTGTTGGGATCATCCTAGTGCAAGCTAATATGAATTGTAATCTATTTTTAATTAAGTTTTTATGTTTAAAAAAAGTGCTAGGTACAACTTGCACATAATATCTACAAGATATACATGAGGATTCCATATGGAGGTGTCCCTACACCTAACAATTGGTTGGTGGCATATAAGTCACACCACCACTCGTATATTGTAGCTAATTGCTATAGCCATAGACCACCACATAGGTTGTGGCACAACCACCCACTTGTAAATGAATATTATGGCTTGATTCCATCATAAAATAGCTATAAATCCTATAAGATCACTTATTCCAACCTAAAAGTGACTTTTAAGCTTAAATCAACAATTTTCATCTTTCTATAGTGTTTTCTAAAACTTGGTGATAGTTTGTGATTGAGGGAATATTTTGGTGCCTACAAGCATATTTTTTCTATTGGGTTTGTTCATATTGACATGAGATCATCAATTTATTCCTCCTAACTAGCCCCCTCATCATTAGCATTTTTACTTTTGCACTCCAAATTTGCAAGCTTCTTAGTCATATAAGCTCTTTTTTGTGAGATTTTTTTATTTGAGGTAGAATTTTTAGAGCTTTGTAGTGGTGCAAATGGTTTTTTATTTTTATATCCATAATATTCAAAAATTACAAATTCTCATAGATGTTACTGAGTAGTTCTCATTTTGGAAACTTTTAAGGCTTTGTTGGGTCCAATACAATAACATTTTTTTTGAAATATTTTTTGAAAGGTCATTTTTTTTTTGTACTTCATAACTTGGTGTAATCAAATTGATCTCATTCTATTAAAAAACTACTTTAATTTTAATGGCCAAATTTGGCATCTCTAATGTACTATCTAATAAAGAAAACTTTATTGATTTAGAAAGTGGAAGCTATAATCACACTAATTATAAAGTTCTGGGATTATATATTGTTGGGGTGTCTTATGATTGAGTTAATTTTTGGGACTTATTTTTTTTGGATTTATCCACTTGCTTGTTCTATTATGTGACTAAATTTAAGGAGCTTATCACGGGTAGGAAAAGACATCCTATTGTAATAAGATTGGAGATATGGAACTTTAAGACTTGGTGAGATGGAAGATCCTAACATGTTATAGGTGGATTTATCTTTTCCCTATCTCTATGGAATAGTTCTTGAACCTACATCATCTTGGAGGAAACTCTTTTGGTATTTTAAGAGTGAATAAATCCTAGGAAAAATTGGTTGTAGTATTTATATTGACACCCAAATGGCCACAACTCATACTCAGTGCCCTCATGAGCTTTAGAACACACTTTGGGAGATGTACATGGAGGAAAAATTAATGTCTATTCCTAAAAGATCCTATTTGTAGATTATCTTGTTCCACTTGATTTTTTTCAACCATATAATCATAAAATAGTTGCAATGCTTAATGAATGGGGAAGAGCTTGAACATCATCATGATGTAGAGACTTCTACAAATGCTCCTTCTCCTCTTACAAATACTTCCATTGGGACTTTATATTCTATGAATCCTCATATAGATTTATAGGATTCATCTTCTTCATCTATGATTCAACATCTTGAGGCTCAGGAGTCTACTAATCTAGCATCAACAAATATATTTGATGTTCACATTCAAACATCTTGTGTGAAAACATCATTTGAGGATGAGAAGTTTCATCGGATGACATACATTGAGATCTCATCTTTATCTCCTA
This sequence comes from Sequoia sempervirens, assembly GCA_007258455.2. Lineage (NCBI taxonomy): Eukaryota > Viridiplantae > Streptophyta > Pinopsida > Cupressales > Cupressaceae > Sequoia > Sequoia sempervirens. The sequence continues at coordinate 384,380,587 of VDFB02270651.1, read as the reverse complement.
TTGCTTCTTTAAAGTTTAGTGTTGCTTTAAATGAGGCTTCTAATGATCATTAGCAACATGACATTCATTATCTTCCAAATACAACTACTTGGGATGAGTACGTAAAAAATATTGTAGGTTTGTTTTAAGGGTCCTCTCTTGTAGACTTGGAGGACACTATTGAGGATGTTCATATCCTCTTTGATGTTATATTTTATAGATTTTCATCATATTCTTTGAGTGTTATGAGGGAGCATTCAAACCCTCTTGTTCTTTCCCCACATGATCATTTATCATGGTTTAACATTGAGTTGGAGAACCTTGAGAAACATTTGGAGGAGGCACATTCATCTTTGGATTATTTTATACATTTTTTTCCACAAGGTTATGGATTATCACCTTCTTTAATGTGTCCTAGAACACCTAACTTGATTTAACACCTTACAAAATTAACATGGTGACACTTGAGAGTAGAGTTTAGAGACACCATATATCAATCTTTCTTCCCTTATATTCCTTTTAGGAATGGGAATAATTTCTTTGTAGATTCTTGGATTTTTTTCTTCCTAAGGGGAGGAATTTTGTTTGATGATTTTGAATCATATTCAACATTTATTTTTCAACATCCATCTTTACAATATGCGATTCTACATTGACAGGGTTTGCATGGTCTCTCTTCATCTCTCCTATGGGGGGAATTTTTCTACTCATGGGGTTTTATCCTTCTAATTCTTATAAAGAGTATCTTGTGTTTTATCTCTTTTGGAGATGATATTTTCCTATGAGTGTTTCTCCTTTTCTTTATTTATGAGATATTCATTTATACATGGGTACCTAACATGGATATATATCTAGAACCCATATTTTCATCATTAATTCTTTGCATATTTCCTTATTCTCCCTAAATTGCACTTATGGAGGTGTTGATATGAATGGGGTATATTACTTAACTAGTTTTCCTCTTAGGTATTATTCACACTAGTTTACTTAGGAATTTTTAGAGAATATTTATGTATCAAGTCATAATATTAAGGAATGTATCACAATTGTATGTTGTCTTATGTATCACCTTGGCCTATATAACTTAGGGTTCTCATTGTAATCTAAATCATCATATAAATAATATTAATTTAATATTTATGTACACATATTTTATATTTGTATCAGTTGATATAAAGGAAATTTTCTCTCATGTTTGGTCTCTCTTGTGTTTTTATTGAAACTCCTATATTGGGAGGCTACATTCATAGCAAAATATTATATGGTATAGAGCATTCTATACCAAATTTTATAATGGCATGGAGAAAGAAGATACATAGACAATATTTCCCTCTAGAAGAGACCCTTGACCCTCATCCCTAGAAGAAAATAATTATTCACATTTGGACAAATAACTTCTTCAATGTAGAGAAAATTATCTATAAGACATGTACTTTGCCCATGAACCTATACTTTTCCTACCTTTCCCTCAATGGTCATATAATATCCAAGGATAGAAACACCTATCAATTGCAAAAGATTCATCAAGATTTACATAGCATGTAGTGTTTCCTTATGCTTTCTTATATAACTATGAGAAAAATGGGGGGATAAGTTTATTAAATATTCCCCCCTTAACTATGCTAACACATAGTGATGGCTAATAGATCTAGAGTTTCTCTTAGATCAGTAGAAATTAAACCTTGACATGGTCACATTCGTATCTTCTTAAACCAATACAAAAGTATATTTGGAGATGTTAGTTATGCATAAGAAACTATTCCACAACATAAATAGCACTACCATCCCATTGGAATAAATATGGATCTTGTATTATGTGCCTTTCAACTAAACACCAAATTCTACATCTACATTGTTTGCCACAATAATACACTATCATCTTAATGAGTAGACATATGCTAACTATGAAATTTATAAGTTGTAAAGAACATTTGACTATTTTAGGTGAAAATTTTTCATTTATCAATAACATGCCAAATTCACATAATATACTCATCAACCTCTAACATTGGAATGAAAATTTATAACTCTATAGCTCTACACTCACAATAAGCCATGCTCATGTCCATGTTAGAAGTTTACAGTTCTCATCAATACTAAAAGAAAATAAGCCTTTGCAACTTCACTATGATGTCTAAGCTTTTGATCTTACTACACCAAGACTCATGTTGTACTAGATAGACAACCACATAAATAATATTTCTATACCAACTTTTACAATGACATGGAGAAAGAATATACATAGCCAATTCTTCCCTTAAGAAGAGACCCTTGACCATCATCCTTAGAAGAAAATAATTATTCACATTTGGAGAACCAACTTCTTCAATTTGTAGAAATAATTAGTTATAAGAAATATACTTCACTCATGGACCTATAATTTTCCTATATTTTTCTTACTGGTCACACAATATCTAAGAATAGAAACACCTATCAATTGCAAAATATTCATCAAGCTTCACACATCATGCAATTTTTCCTTATGCTCGCTTCTATAAATATGGGAAAAGTGAAGGAAAAGGTTGTTAAATATTTCTACCTTAACTATGCAAATTCATAGTGATGACTACTAGATCTAGAGTTTTGCTTAGATCACTTGCACTAGAAAGTAAACCTTGACATGGTCACATCCTTATCTTCTACACCTAGTATAAAAATATAGTTGGAGATGTTAGCTATGCATAAGAAATTATGCCATAACTTAGCTAGCACTACCATACCATTGGAAGAAATATTGTTTTCATATTATGTGCCTTTCAATTACGATAAATTTTTTACATCTATATTATTTTTTGCAATAATACACTAGCATCTCAATAAGTAGATCTATGTCAACTATGAAATATGCAAGTTGTATAGGAATATTTGACTATTCCTAGGTGAAACATTCTCATTTATTGTTAACATACCAAATTCACCTAATCTTCTCAACAGCCTTGACATTAGAATGAAAAATTATAACTTCTATAGCCCTACAATCATAATAATACATGTCCATGTCCACATTAAAATTTTAAAATTTTCACCATGACTGAAAGCAAATAAACCTTTCCAACTTCACAATAATGGCCAATATTTTGGTCTTTGTACAACAAGACTCATGTTGCACTATATAGACAACCACATAAATAATATTTCTTAATAGCACCAATACCAACTTTCACCACACACTTTAGCATTCTACACCAATGAGCCACTTCTTCAGTAGCAACATTCTTTTGGATCATCAATGCAATCTTGCATCAACCAAAAAAAGAGGTTATTTGATTTTTTTGTGATTTTTTCCTTGATTTGAGTGTGCATTTTCATTTCATGTTTATTTGGAATTTGAATTGCATTTAATTCAAATTCCATGTGTTCTCATTTAATCCCCTTGAAAATTGCCAATTTGACATAGTGGGAAATTGTCAAAATTTGCCATTTTTAAGAAGTGAGTTGGAAAATGGTTGGAAAAAGAATGTGAACATGGGAATCTTGGATAAATAATGCATTTTAAAAGTATTCTTTTGGCTCCTAAAAAGTAGGGGTTATGGAGTGAAGTGGTCCAGTCATGGAGAGTTGGTTTTCTATTTTTGTGAAGATCTGTAACTCCTAGGTCGAGGAAACAAAAGGGAATAACGCAAGAAGGAAAAAAGAAATAAATATTCTGATTTTTATCTAATTTTGGGGGAAGCTATAGCAGAGGGTCGTTCCATCTTGTGAGATATCAAAAATTGAAAATCCATTCTCATTTTTGCGGGGGGGAAGATTTAGGGAAGGTTGTTTATGGGTTTTCTAGCTTGGCTAGTTTGGAAATTTTTAGAGAGGAGGAAGGGGAGATTGAACCAGGTTGAAAGTGGATTTATACAAGTTTGGAGCAGCAAGGAGTTTGGGAATTTTTTTGTGTGTGTTTCTTCAAGTTGCAACTTGTTTCAACAGGTTTTGCCTGCAATTTTGTAGTGCATGTGAGCATATTGGATGCAAATTTCAGATTTTTAAAGAGATTTTCATGTTGTACACAGTCCTTTGAGACTTATTTTCAAGTGTATTTCAGATTCACAAGTTAATGTAGAAAGTTGTGTGTAATTTTGTTGAAAAATTTCTGAATTAGTTTGTCTCAAATTCCTAGCTTCATCAAGTTGTTTTGAATTTCTTTGAGTGTTTTGAGGATTTTGAGAGGGATTTTTGGATTCATAAAATCCTTCTTCATCAATGGCATTAGAGCAAGTGGATCCTAAGTGTGTAACAAACCGCCGAAGAGAGGCAATTGCACTAGGACTGTGTTGTGGGTATTGAAAAAAAAATGGATGGGAGAGGATCCTATCATGGTAGAGGTAGAGGTAGAGGAAGAGGAGGTAATTTTGTTAGAGATGATGATTTTAGAGCTTTGAGTAGATAGGTTGAGGCTCTACAAGAAGAAATAAGAAGGGGATTTGCAAGAAATAGAGACCCAAGAAGTGGAGATGAAGATGAAGATGAAAGTACAAAGAATGTAAGTTTAGATATTGAGCAAAGAGAAGAAATTACAACAGTTGCAAATGACCCACTACTGAAAGCTTTAACGAAAATGGGAAAGAGACAAAAAATGGAGGTGCCTACATTCAATGGTAGTTTGAACCCAAAAGAATTGATAGATTGGCTAAATGAAATGGAATATTAATTTGAATTTGAGGATGTAGAAGACCTTGATAAAGTGAGATTTGCTAAGACAAGGCTGAAAGGACATGCTTCCATATGGTGGAGAGAAATCCAATTGGAAAGGGGAAGAAAAGGAAAAGAGAAGATTACCAAATGGGATAAAATGGTGGAGAAATTAAAAAGGCAATTCATTCCTATTGATTATGAGTTGGACTTGCTCAAGAGGATGCAAGCTTTGAAGCAAGGAAACAAGATTGTTAAACAATACATTGAAGAATTCCATAGAATTCTCATAAGGATTGGACATTCAGAGGAAAGTAAGGAAAAGGTTGCAAGATACATAAATGGGCTGAGACAAAGCATTCAAGAAGAGATGACACTAGTTAGAGTTGTGACAATGGAAGATGCTTATCAAATAGCATTGAAGATAGGAGAAAGGATGAACAAGAGGTTTGAGAATAAAAATAAGGGAAAGGTTATAGTTTATGTGTAGCAAAGGGAGGATGAGAAGAAAATTAGAGACATTAAGGACAACAAGGATGAAATATGTGAAAGATCAAATAAGTCCCATGGTCAGAATTTTAGAGGAAGAGGAAGATTGGGTAGCGGGTTTGGAAGAGGAAATTATAAAATGACTTGTTTTAGATGTGGGGAAGAAGGTCATAGGGCCTATGATTCTCCTCATGAAGAGGAAAGAACAAGAAGAAGGATTGAAAATAATAATAGAGCAGCAACCATAAATGGAGAAGATACCAATTCTTCACACTCAAAGGAGGCAGAGGATGGAGAGGCACTTGTTTCAAGAAGATTCTTGATGAACAAAGGAAAAGAACCAGATCAAAGGAAGAGCTTGTTCAAAACCAAATGTAAGTATGAAGGTAAAGTTTGTAATGTTATTATTGATGGTGGAAGCACAGATAATTTAGTTTATTAGGAAATGGTAAATAAATTAAAGTTGGAAAAAATGAAGGCACCCACATCCATATAGGATTGCTTGGTTGCAAGATGAAAAGAAAGTTTTGGTTAGCGAACAATGTTTGCTGAAATTCAAGATAGGTGATTATCATGATGAATTTTTATGTGATATGATGTCTATGGATGTTTGTCACTTGTTATTGGGAAGGCCTTGGCAGTTTCACAAGTGTGCAATGCATGATGGGTATTCCAATACATACTCTTTGTTGAAGGATGGAATCAAACACAAGTTGAAGCCCTTGAGTAAGGAAGAAGGAAAGGTATGTAATAAAATTAGAAATTTTTTGATTCATGGAGTTAAAAAGTTAGTGGAAGAGGATGAGGATGAATATTTTGATTTGCTAATGCAGGTTGCAACAATATGGATTGCACTCAAGAAAGGTAAAGTGAAGGTTTTGGTGGAGAAAGAAGAGGTAAAATCTATTTTTTGTGAAAATGTTGTTGCTAATTTATGTGAGTAAGATAATATTTGTGTAGAAGAATATATTGCAGCAATAAGTACATTAGAGAATGAGGGAATTAAATTTGTAAGGAAGAAGGTGACAAAGTGAATGTTGATTCATTTGGTGAGATTCCCTTTGCATCAGTTGATGATTTCTCATTTGATAAAGAGACTTGTGTGGATGATAGTTTATTGTAGAATGGAAGGGAAGAATATTTTTATTGTGTTAGTGACACTGAATTGGATATATATGAGGGAAATGGAAGGGATGAGTATTTTTATTGCATTATTGATCATGAATTTGCAACTGAAAATTGCTTTTCAAAAGATATAGGAGAGGAGGAACACATGAAGAGACTGCATGAAGAGGCAAAAGAGAACATTCATAAAATGAATTTTCAGTAAAAAAATCATGTTGATTTGAAGAGGATACCAAGTTGGTGATGAGGTGATGGTTCATTTGAGAAAAGAGAGGTTTGTAGTGGGAACTTACAACAAGTTGAAAATGAGGAAGATTGGGCCTTCCAGATTGTGAGAAAACACAAATCAGGTAATGCTTATGAAGTGGAATTACCAAGTGAAGTCAATATTTTTTATCTAACCATGTTTCATGAGTCTAAAAATGATGAAGGTGCAGTAGATGTGCAGCAACAAACATCAAGATCAAGTTTAGGGAAAGGGCAAATTGAAACTATTCTTGATCGTAGGGTGAGTAAGAGCACTAGAAGAAAGCAATACATGGATTACTTGGTAAAATGGACTGAAACGAATATTAAGGATTCTTCTTGGTTGTCTAAAGCTTAAATTACTCATCTTGGATATCCTCTTGGAAAGTGATAAGATCACTTTTCTATTACTATAGGTGTCTGATGCAAGAGCATTCGTGGTTGGTGGGCAATCTTGCATCAACCAAAAAAATAGGTTATTTGATTTTTTTTGTGATTTTTGGCTTGAGTTGAGTGTGAATTTTCATTTCATGTTAATTTTTCATTTGAATTGCATTTAATTCAAATTCCATGTGTTCTCATTTAATCCCCTTGAAAATTGCCAATTTGACATAGTGGAAAATTGTCAAATTTTGCCATTTTTAAGAAGTGAGTTGGAAAATGGTTGGAAAAAGAATTTGAACATGGGAATCTTGGATAAATAATTCATTCTTAAAATATTTTTGTGGCTTCTAAAAAGTAGGGGTTATGGAGTGAAGTGGTTCAGTCATGGAGAGTTGGTTTTCTATTTTTGTGAAGATTTGTAACTCCCGGGTTGAGGAAACAAAAGGGAATAATGCAAGAAGGAAAAAATAAATAAATATTCTGATTTTTATCATTTTTTTTGGGAATCTAAAATAGAGGGTCATTCCATCTTGTGAGATATCAAAAATGGAAAATCCATTCTCATTTTTGGGGGGAAAGATTTAGGGAAGGTTATTTCTGGGTTTTCTAGCTTGGCTAGTTTGGAAATTTTTAGAGAGGAGGAAGGGGAGATTGAAACAGGTTGAAAGTGGGTTTCTTGGGGTTGAATATGCATGTTATTTTCTATATTTTTACAGGTCTGGAGCAGCAAGGAGTTTGGGACTTTGTTTGTGTGTGTTTCTTCAGGTTGCAACTTGTTTCAACAGGTTTTGCCTGCAATTTTGTAGTGTATGTGAGCACATTGGAATCTTGAATGTATGAATGCATATTGTATGTAAATTTCAGATTTTTAAAGAGCTTTTCATGTTGTACATAGTCTTTTGAGACTTATTTTCGAGTGTATTTTAGATTCACAAGTTAATGCATAAAGTTGTGTGTAATTTTGTTGAGAAATTTCTGAATTAGTTTGTCTCAAATTCCTAGCTTCATCAAGTTGTTTTGAATTTATTTGAGTGTTGTGAGGATTTTGAGAGGTATTTTTGGATTCATAAAATCCTTCTTCATCACTTTACCACTTTGTATTGCTTTATGTTATAGTTTCAACATATAGTGCCTCACTTCACTCAAAAAGTTATCATAAGTTTATCTAAATCCTCTCCTTTTAATGATAAATTATAGGAACCAACCTCTCTTAGCATTTGCAAGCATGTACAATCATGATCATGATTCAAACAATAATCATGACAACACATTATCAACCTTCACTAGTACCTAGGTAGGTTTACAACTACTTTAGATCTTCACTAGTTCTTGTGACTTATAAAATATTTCTAGCTTCACATCTTCAAGTAATCAATATATAAGATGTGCAAAATAAATCTTTGAATTTCACACACCTTTTTTCAATTTCTATAATGAGATCTTGTAATGTGCCATTCTTAAATAACACAAAATAATTCAATCATGATAGATATGAATAATACATTCAAGACACAAGTTGAATAGCTATATTCTATCATAGCACCATAATTCATCAGAATGAATTTTATTCGATTCTAAATGTCAGAATGTTGGATTACATAGCTTGACTAGGCTAAAATAGTCATTTAGTCATAACAAGATTACTACAAAAGTAGTACAATGTATAATAATCATAAGTTGGAATTCCTTGTAATTCCACTTCAATGCTTGCCGCAACTGGTGGACGAGAGCATGGTTCATGCACTTTTCCACCCAACCATGAAGCTATGCTTCCTCAGAATTCTTTATAGCTTGAAGAATACTCGACCCTACATGGAATACTTAGCAAGATAATATGATATGCAAGGTGGAATCTGGTGTGTTTCTAACATAGCTACATGCATTTCTACCTATAATTAGATCATGCAAGATTAATGTTAGGAAATGGTAGAGAGTTACATCATAAAATTAGTCCATTCAATATTATGGGCTACATAGCTTGGCCAAGCATACGTTGTATACAACAATAAAATGATAGATTTTGGAAAAAGAAAAACCTATACCCTCTATTATTCCACTTTTGGCACCCATCCCAGAAGGCAACCTTCTACATACATAGGGAAACACCCTTTCCTTCTAAACATTTAGTTCACAAATATACAATCTGGTTTACAATAGGGTATCCTAGCTAGCCTTCTTATGATAATAAATCAAAAATTCTACAAACATAATCTTCATATGATTCACTAGGAAATACTTGAAACCAAACATATTCTTGCATAGTAAACTAAACCAGATTTACTACTTTTTTTGTATGTCATGCAAAAATTTACAACACATGCAACAACATACTAATACATATATTTCCTTTTTGTATCCTTCACAAAATGAATCATACATTATTCAAATAAAGAAAATAAGTTGTTAAAAGAAGGTATATCACATGTATGTGTATATACATATTTGGTTTAAATGTATATACACATATATGGCCTTCAGTTACAGTATTAAAGTATGTGTATACATTCTTTTATTAATCAGAAAAGAACCATAATTCACATAAAACATTATGTTTCCTTTTCCATATAATGTGCAGAAAGAAATATTGTCTTTTAACAGAAAACCCATTCCCTTTTTAAACCTTTAATCCAATTAGATAAGCTTAAGGATTTCACAAGTATTACTTGAATTTTAGGAATAAATTGCTTCAAAATTTCACATTTATTTACACAATAAGTTAAGAACGTTCTTATTATTCATTTAATATGTTCTTTTCCCCTTTAAATAATTATGTCTAATCATGTTTCCAAAGATACAGTAATTTGTTTGATAACAATTTAGTAAAGGATCTTTTTGTTTCTGACATTCCAATTGAATTACAATAATTATTCAAAATATTTTAGTTTAGGCCCCTAATCAAGTTGGTTCAGTCATGGAGGTTGGATAATTATGAGACGTGCATTATTCTAGATTCTCTCCATAGTTGTATGACAAAAATGGGTGTTCATTTTGGAACACCTCCTTGTCAATTTACATTGCTAAGCACCAAAGGTATGAGAAAAACTTTACATTCCCTTCTCTTGATCAAAGGATTATGGGAAAAGATATAATAAAATGGGTCAACTTCAATGCAAAGAAGAAATATATAGTCATTATTCATTATGAAGACATTTATATCTGCTAATGCAACAATTTCTAAAGCTTTGGATAAGGAAGAGACTCTAAGTCACCTTTTTTGGATTCCAATGAACCCATGGCATGCATATCTCAACCATGATGGTGATGCATAATGGGCAACTTTGGCTATGAAGTTGAGCCATTATGCTAAGTGCCCACGAGAAATATAAGTGAATCAATAATTGATATGTGTATTGAATACATGATATCGACCTCTCTATGGGTTTTATCATGAGTCAACCATTGACTCAACAATGAGTTCTTAATGTGATAACAGTGCAAGGCATAAACCTTTACTCCACTCATGAAATGGAGCCTAAATTCGAATGGGTTTAAACATTGTCGAATCGGCTCTAAGAGGGCCAAATCTCATTAACCCACAAGATATCAATACATGTAGTGGATAAAAGTTAATATAGGAGAGACTTGGCATTTGAAAGAATGCATGGCAGCTAAATGCTATACTTGAGGGGTGAAAGCCGACCCTGGGATAGTAATGACAAACGACTATAAGCCGATGTGCCCATTTGACCTATGCATTTAGAATGCATACAAAGTACATCCTTAAGAAGACTGAAAAGGAATGATATACAAGTTTTTCTTAAAATTTCCTTAGCATTGTTAACATAACAACCAAAGCCTTTGAACGACTATACAAAGACAACATAACGATAATGCAAAGACAACATATTGAGAATGAGGGGTATATATATAATAAAAATGAACCCATGAAAAGACAATTGAATGATTTTATTTAAATCTTTTTTTTTAGATTTGAATGCCTTGCCCATACCCGTGAGGAAGATATTTTATTGCAAGAGAATAGGGGGAAGCTAATAATGAAGCAACCCAAATATTGAAGGAAACACATTCAAATTCAAAAGAAGAAGAGATAACATGATTAGAGGAGGATATTTTGGGGAAAATACCAGTGAAGGGGTCAAGATCTGGAAGAAGGAAAAACTCGATTGTTTGGAGGAGAAACTCATTATTCTATTATTGTTTTGATATATTTTTTCTCTTTCATCGAACATCTCTGTTAACTTTGGGAATAACATCATTTCTGAATGGAATCGATTTATTTTGTTACTATCATTTTTGGGCAATATTATTCTTGCTATAATTGGTCATGAGTTGGGCTAGAATCCTCTTATACACCCTCATTCTCGATAGGTTGTCTTTACATTATCATTATGTTGTCCTTGCATTATTGATATACTGTCCTTGCATTATCATTATGTTGTCTTTGCATTATCATTATGTTGTCTTTGCATAGTTGTTCAAAAGCTTTAGTTGTTATGTTAACAATGATAAGGTAGGTTTAAGAAAAACTTGTATATCATTCCTTATTGTACTTTGTGAGGAGGCACTCTATATGCATTCTAAATGCATAGGTAAAATGGAAACAATCGACTTACAACTGATTGTCATTACCATCCTGGGGTTGGCTTTCACCCTTCGAGTATAACATTTATCCACCATGCATTCTTTCAAATGCCAAGTCTCTCTTATATTAACTTTTATCCACTGCATGTATTGATACCTTGTGGGTCAAATGAGATTTGGCCCTCTTAGAGCCAAATCAACTATGTTTAAACCTGTTCAAATTTAGACTCCATTTCATGAGTTGAGTAAAGGTCTATGCCTTTCCCTATTATCACATTAATAACTCACTGTTGATCCAATGGTTGACTCATGATGAGCCTACAGAGAGGTCGATATCGTGTATTCAATACACATATCAATTATTGATTCACTTGTATTTCTTGTGGGCACTTAGCATAATGACTCGGCTTCATAGACTCAACTTCATAGTCAAAGTTGCCCACTGTGCATCACCATCATGGTCGAGATATGCATGTCGCAGGTACATTACACATTTGCATACACACACATATTCTCATACACAATTATCGTGTTTCCTTTATTGTTTCTTTTTTTAAAGGAACAATCTCTATAAGATATAGATAAAAAAAACATCAAGTTCTTTTATTCATAATGCCCTTTAGATTTAGTTTTTAACTTGAATGATACATTTTATAATTTTGTATGTCTAACTCAACATAAATATTTATATGTATGTATACATCCTTTCTTTTTGAATTTAGAAAAATAATATTAAATATACAAGGTAAAAAAAATGAGCTAATAATTTATTTTCCATTAGTTTACCTATTTAATCAACACATTCACATAAAAATGATATCTACCACTTGCAAATTTTGATGCAGATATTGTGATTTTTTAGTGGTGTGTGCAATCCAGATTCCAACATGCTTACCGATCATCATCCAACTAAATACTCCTACCTCAACCATGTTCTCATTCTTCAACTTGTTCTTGCATTCACACACACTTGCACTTGCAAATTTTCATCAGTAACATTAACCAATGCTCAAAACAAAATGATTTCATTAATTCATCACATAACATTCATCCTTCATGTTCAATCATAAAGTTTACATGGATAAACATTTTCAAATAACATGGAAATCTTAAATTTATCACAAGTCAAAAACTGATAAATTTCATTTTCCAAAACATTTCAAATAACTTAACATTATTAAATGAAAGCAAAATTTGAGATGTGATAGATCTCTAAAATTATCTAGCACAATGAGTACTCCACTCTATAATAAAGGGAAAAGTATCAAGGCACAATCATACAATGTTTTGACACAATTGGTGATTCTTCAGGTCATCATCAACAATGATTATTGAAAGTGTGCCAGATGCAATGGAGACCACCACTCTATAAGAAAGGGAATTTTTTTTACTCTATACAACTAATGTTCCTACACTTTGATTTTCAATATCATTGCATCTCATGCCCTAATAATCTGTTGCATGTGCACTTAATGGAAAGATGCATCACACGTGAAGAATTCTAGAAAAATGGATTTTCACACATTTGTACTAGCTTTGATCAATTAGCTATGTGCAAAGAAACATGATAGTCACATGTGCACTCTTCAATCACATTGTATAACTTCATGGTCATATACAATTTCAAAAGTAAACTTATTAGCTTCAATAATAGCAAGCTAATTATTGTTCACTCACACTTCTCTACATTTTGTGAAACTTACATGTTGGCACACATGTATCTACACTAATACAATCAATTTGACTTCATATAAGTCTAACACACAGTTGTGCTTGCTCCACATGATCATGCTAGCTAACTAGCAACGTATGGATATAACATTTGGCACAACCTTGATCACATGGGAAATGCACCATACATGTGTGATACTTGTTAGAATTTTGTGGAATCTTTGACAAATAATTGTATAAATACAACTCACTATACATTATATAAACTAGTCCTCATACTTATTAGCTTAGTTAGGAAAGTTGATTTAGTATGGTTGCACTCGAAGTTTTATTTGAAAAATAAGATGGATGAATCTTCTTGTCTAATTATAGAAGCCTACTTTCCTACTATATTCCTTGTAATATTGCATCATACACTTTTGATGAATACATGACAATATTCTTCGCACCTTTGTGCTTTACCTTGGTCACAATATTATAAGAACATTTCCACATCTCAAGCTTTCCATTAGAAGTATATCTAGCTCTATTGCCTTAGCTCTATAAATTAAACTACATGTGAAAATTTCTTTGATTCTCAAACTAAAATTTTATTTAAACGTATATTCAAACAATTATACCTAAAAGAATACAAATATTACAAAATGTCTACACTATTTTGAAATATAGAGGAACACCTCCAAATATTGCACAACTATGGTTATGCAAATGCAAATTATGCATGCACTAAAAACCTTCATAACTGGTAGAAGACATCATAAGCCATCATGCCCAAATGAAGATATACTTTTAAAACCATCACTCTAAAAAATATACACTTTTTGGATTTATCAACATTCAATATGGTAGATAACGGAACCATTAGAATAATAAAGCTACCTACCCAAAAATTATGCATATTTGTGAATTTTGCATACATAAAAAACCCTCACACCCAAAATAACACATAGAACAAAAACTCTCATTCCCAAAAGAAGGCATTATTTTTTCTTAATTATTTTCTCAACCCTACTCACAAACAAAAACCCTCTTACCTAAAACAAGATATAAATTATTTTATAATTATCTTGCAAATAGACTTTTGAAAAATGTGAGGACTCTTGAAAATATTTTACATACATGATCACACAAATGTAAATTTTGCATAAACAAAAAAACCTTGATATCTTGAAGTTCACTTTTAATATATAAATATTGAATATTATAAAGAGCCAAATTGAAAACATACTAAAACTAGTGAACCAAATAAACGATAGTTCAAAAACTACAACCGTGGTTGCAAGAGTACAAGAAGGAGAAAAAGAGGGCCCAAGAAATCATCACCTACAATGGAAACCTTAGGTTATGGGTGACAACAACCCTACAAACAAGCTAACTCAATGACACAATTGATCTCAACACATCTATCAAAAAATACAATTCAACAAGAGGTGTAAGAGTGAGAGTGAGAATGAGGGGAAATGATTAGCTTTATAATTAAAAAATAAAATTCAAGCCTAACCTATAATTTATTTCTATATATATATATATATATTTAAATTCTAAATTTATTAAATTTCTTTCAAAATCTAATTCATTTTAATTCAAGCCTAGTTGCTAAGGGAGGGGTTACTTTACTTGTTACTATGTGGAGGGGTGAATGTAGAATGAATGGTTATACAAATATGTAAAGGGGCTCTAGTATTTTTGTTTTAGTGGGTTTAGGATTGTTTTAATTGATCATTCAAAATCACCACTTAATGACCCTCATTTATTTAATAAGTCATTCTACATTAATCATAAATGACTCAACCCTCGATCATCAACTTTATACAATTAACTCATAAACACAATTATGGTATTTTTTAAGGAAATTTGACTTATTATTTAAAAGATTAAGGGTGCAAAGTTAGCTTGCACAACTAGTATGTCCTCTCACTACAAGAGAAATTATTTTACTATTAGTGGAGCAAATTGTATAACAATTTTAAGGGGTAAAATCATTGAGAAACTTGGGTTGCAAAGAGGCAAAAATAATATTTAGAAAAGTGATGATTGACCTATTTGGGTTAGGGAACCACCTAAGTAAATGACATGTCTCACTTTCTCTTGCTTGTTGGTAGGTACTTCACATCTTTTCTCTTCTATTTTCTATTCACTATTGTATCCATGCCTATTTAGATCGCATTCACCACTTATTATTAATTAATCTAGGTTGATTACACTTATGCATATGCATTTCATTTTATTAGCCTAGATTACACTTTGAAAACTTTGTTTTCCCTTTTGCAAAGAGTTATCAAACCTCTGAAATGCATTTAATTGTGCAATATTGTAAAGCATAGAGACAAAGGTGAATTGTAGGGGTAGAGGCACTAAAAAGCTAAACTAATTTAGATGTTAATCCTATAAAAGAATTATTCAAATCATTATAATGTGACACCCCTATGATGTTAATGTTGTATTGTTCATGCAAACCCACCTTCTTATTAAGGAAAAAGAAGGTTTCCTTAGGGTTAACCTAGGCTAATTAAATAAATGTAATCAATTAAGTGCAATTAATGTAGATTGACTAAATATTTTAGGGAATGGTAAATCAAATAAACATTATTGCTATTCTAAGAAATGTAAATGCAACAATTAGGGTACTTAGCTTGTTGATAAAAAATTAATTGTCCTTAAGGAATAATTTGGATCTTATTTGATGTATGCTTTAGAAAGCAATGCCTCTCAATCCATGAAGTATCTTAGAGTTTGTGTTGGATCCATACTTTGTTAGATACTAAGTTTGTAGTCATAGACTAGTCCTTTGAGTCTAGATTTGTCCCTAGGCATAATAGAATAGTGCTCTTTTACTGGCTTGGTAGATCTTTGTCTGTTGTGTTGCTTTTGCTAATTTAAGGGTTGATAGTATTTAAAAATACCTTAAAAGGTTATCATTTTGTTGCAAGGAGACACATTTTCCTAGTTCAATCCTCAAAGAATATCCAAAGATAAAAGATAGTAAGGGCCTTAGAATGTATATTCATTACTCTTTTTAGTACACTAAATTGAAATGTGTAAATATTAATGACTCCTTCAATCCTCTAAAATGAGAGAGGCCATGTGTATTCAATTTTGATACTCAACTGAAATGAATGGATTAAATGTTAGCACATAACATCAAATTGCATCAAATGTGTGTTTAGTTGGCTTAAGGTGCAAGGATGAATTGAGCTTGTTAATCGAATTTTGAAATTTGAAAATTGAAAAAAGAAGAATCAAATCTATGACCATGATATTGCCCTTATGGTTGTAAAAATAATACAATATAAATAAATAGTAAGATCAATGAAAAAATAGAAATAAATGTATAAATAAATAAATAAAACAAATATATAAAAAAATTTGTAATAAATATATAAGAATATGTAACTATATAAAAATAGATTAAAACTAAGAGAATAAGCAAATTTACACCCGATCATGGTATTTGTCTTATCTACCTGTATCAAGACATTTTCTCATGATTTGCACATAACTAAATGTTAAATGGCATAGGTGTGCAAATTTCAGCATTGCACTGCTATTGGAATAGGGTTGTGTGTGTGACGGTGCAAATCTCCTCTTGTTTTTCTGAGTGAGGAAGAATCCCTTATTTTGCTTCATCGGTTTCGCTCAAGAGAAAGAGGCGATACCAAGTAGATCAGCTGGAGGCTTCAATGATTGTCAACTTGGTTCAGGTATTTATAAACTAAAATCTGATCTCACCATGCAGGTTACTTTTTTGTTCAAACAGGCTTAACTTGAAACATTGTTTTATTTTTCTATGGAGGGGTTTTCCAGGCGGACAGAGCATTGTGGACGCGAATATGATCTTTCTGAGGAAACGGATATACGAAGTGATAATTGTACTGATCATATAGACCAAAGATATACTTGCAGCTAAACAGGCACAATAGAGAATATATTATAGAAAATAGAAGAGAAAAGATGCGAAGTTAGCCGACACAACTAAGCGGTCCATTACTACCACAGCACCTCTTGCACGATTAGTGGAGCAAAGTGTATGACAATTTGAAGGGGTAAAATCGTTAAGTAATACGAATTTGGGTTGCAAAGAGGCAAAAATGGCTTTCGGACAAGTGGTGATCGGCCCGCCTGGCTCGGGGAAGACCACCTATTGCAACGGCATGTCTCACTTTCTCTCTCTCATTGGCAGGTACTCCACATCTTTTCTCGTCTATTTTCTATTCTCTATTCTCTACTATTCTGCGCCTAATTAGCTGCAAACATCTGTTTGTCCTTTCTGCTACTCAATTTTTCCATTTAATTTAATAGTTAGGTTAATGGAGGTTGTCAAATGTAGAACAATATAAGAAAATGAATGAAAACACACATTCTGTTAGTCATAAGGATTCAACACACCCTATCTTGATCCAAAAGCACTAGATTCTAAAATATGTCGATGGCTATGTCAGGGACGGTGAAAAGGACATCTAAAGCTTTAGAAAGACTTAATGTACTGTTGTTTATTACATCTTGATGATTGATTATGGAGTGTGATCTAAAATATTGATATAAAAAATTCTATAAAATTTACACCAAAAGTTTTTTATATTCAAAATTAAACTACTCAAAGCACCTCTCTTCTCTTTGAAAGATTGGCAGTATAAGAGCAATTGATGAGAAGTTCCCCTCAAAACTATGATCCCTCCTGAATCCCAGGAAACAGATAAAGCCATAAAAATTGTCTGGAATGTAGGTTTTTGTACCATGATTCAGCTTGTATAGTCACTGCAAAGATGTAAATAGCTGTTTTGACAGACAGCCCACACGGCTTAATCAGGGGCTGTATCTAAGGGTGAGACTTATTACTAGCAACTTGCGTCTATTCCAATATGTCAAGTTTTTCGTTTGACTGTGGTCATATTCATAGTGATTGACCCCTCCATGGTTCTAACTCAAAAACCTGCTCCGTACCATGATCTTAAGTAGGAAGAGTGTCGATAAATATATTTTTTTATATTGTTAGTTGTTCACAAATATTCTATTTATACAAGCATCAACATGAGACTGATACAAGTTCTTGGGAGCATAATCATGAGACTAATATTAGCTCCCTTTAAGCAACCATATTAGAAATCAGCTATGGAAGACCAAGAGCCACAACTTAGAAATCACTTAGTTATAAATCGCCTCCACACTACAAGCCAACTATGGAAGTCCAAGAGTCACAACATAGAATTCCATATTAGATATCTCTTTGGGATTTGAACTTAGGTCTCCACAATGAGAATTCAATGCTTTAACCAATTAAGCTCAACCCCTTAGACAATGTCAATAAATCTAAAAAAATGAACTTATATTATTGTTGCAAGTGTTGGGAATAAAAGGTAAACAATTACTAGATGGAAATTCGAAAATTAGTTTTACAAATCTGAAGTTAAGTTCTTTTAATCATGAAAAAAGCCATTCAACCTTATGTAATACTCCATCTATTCTATAGTTAAAAAAGGAGTCTAGCTACTAGCTTTCAGCTGAAAAGCAACTAATTTGTTTTCATGCTAGGGTTTCCTTGCAAATTTTGAACGGAAAGATAAACATTTGAAGTTGTTAGATCATAACAATTCATCAACTAACTTTTTGTTTTCATTTTCAGCTAATAGGAAAACAATTAATTGTAAACATATAACAGAAAATTACAGAAAGAAAATAACTACTGTTCTTTGAAACAAATGTAACAGCTATCATCCTATGGTTTAAGAGATGGAAAAAAAAACTAACCGCCAACTTTCATCTGGCAAGAACTAACTAACTATCTATCTAGGGTTCCCATTTAAACAATTAATGAACTTGAGGAAAAAAAATAACTTCTTTATATTCATTTACTAGTTTCAGAATTTCCATTTCAGCTGAATGAAACAGGTAACTGTCTAACTAATCAATTGCAGATTTTTACGTATGAACATTTAACTAATAGGAAATTACAATTTATTGTAGCATTGATAGTAAACTTAAATTGACAAATGCATGTACCTGGAATTACGAGAGGATAAATAATAAAATTTGACATCATCATCATGTTGAATTGCTTGAACATCTTTGTCGTTGAGAGAAAGAGAAATATCATCAAGGACTTTTCTGCCCAACCAAGACCTATTTGTTCCTCGAGTTTCTTCAACTAAAGAACTTGACCCTTCACGAGGGTAATCAACATGGATCAAATTATCGTCATGCCATTCTGAGCTTGGTGTCATGAACCTATACCACTGGTTGATCCCTCCTCTGTAGGTATCTCCTAACCAAAAGGATCATTCTGACGAGAAGTATATTTGGTTCATGATAGCTGACCAATGCCTAACTGGCATTATACCTTGGCCAAGGATTTCATTATCATTACTGACACTCCTGTGCCATTAGCACTCTCACCCTTGCTCGACATTTAATATTCTTATTCCATTTATTTATTATTTCAAGAATTTATCTTCGACATAAGTTTTTCAATCTGGCGGAGTTTCCTTTATAGATTAATGGAGATGAAACAAAGGTGGAGAGACTCAAAACAATATTTCCTTTTACAATAATTCAAAAACATTATGATCTGTTTGAAGGCTAAGTAAGGAGCACTTTAACTAACTCTGCTAAAGGTTATTCTCAGTTCAGATTTAATCCAACATCAGTCCATAATATTCTGGCATGGTCTGTTTGATAGAATTTCAAGAAGACGAGTAAGTATCAAGGTTTTAAGAAAAGAATATATATTGGTTTCATCTTAGTCAAAATTAAGCAGATTAGAAAGGGAAGATAGAGTTTTGACTTAGGCTTGGACGTACAGAGCACAGGACAAATTTGACGGCAGCTTATCCTTCATGTAGTTCTGAGAAGAAAGATTGGATATTTCAAGCAGGATTGAACATTATATAATTCAATTACAGAAAGATCCTTCTAGGATTGAATTCCATTTGACCTCCAACTGGGTGTACATGTTATTAAAAATTACTTCCTAATAATTTTTTGGTCGAAACCATACTATCGATGCAAGATTAAACAATTTATAATTCTCAATTACGTGCATGATGAAATGATTTAGATACTCGATGAAGCACCACTCTAGATTCTCTCTCTGCATATGATGTTGAAGACTCGGATTCAACCTCGTTTCCACCTAAGCTCGTTGTTGAAAAGCCAAGGTCACCTCCACTGGAATATGTCTTTCAAAAAGGAAGAAAAGAGAGGAAATGATAGTAAGGTCCGATGAGTTAAGTGTGTAGCAAATATGAGACCAAAACTGGATGATAAATGTCTCAAAAAGTATGAGGAGTCGCCTTGGAAGCTGATGGTGAATGCAGAGAAATTGAGCCCGAGTAAAGGTAGTGAGAGAGAACAATGGAAATGCTCGATAAGGTATGTGAGAAGCGAATATGTAGCTAGGGCCTGATGATATTCGTCTCAGAAAAGATCGACTATGATTCCCAAAGAAAGCCAATGGAGTTTGCAGAATTGACGAGCCCAAAGCAAAGAGTATTTGAGTAGAAGTAACCAATGAAATAGAGAGACCTCCAATTAAATGTGAATGCTCGATGAAACCTCCATTCCAAGACTGCATGAACCCCTGTGTCTGCTTGTCTTCCATCTTGGCCATTTCAACTAGAGGCACAATGGGAAGATGGTTGAAATTCTTCGGTCTTCAGAAACCGACGACGACTCCAGCTTAAATTTAATTAATTTAGACTTTAAATCTTACTTTTATTTTTATATTAAGATCGATGGAATAAGAATCATAACTACTATGGTTTATTTAATATTTATAACCTTTGCAAATATATATATATTCCAAGAATTTGTTCACTCAACTTTCAAGAGGAGATTATTAATAAATATTTAAATTAACATATTTTGCAACAATTATATTCAATTACTTATGGCCAAGGTTATGACTTTGATAAAACCATCTTACATTGACTCAAGGTTTGATGATAAAATTGATCCTTTGTTAACCATGACCTCTCCTTGATGATATTTCCCTTTCCCAATAGTGTTGATGATTTTGCAACCACTTGACAAAAAGACTAGGATTAGACCATTCACACGATATAAATATGTGTTTAAATATAATCTCATCATCATATGCATTTTGGCATATAAAAGAAAATCATTCACATTTATATTTACAACATATAAAGCAATTATTTTATCCTCAATTTCACATTCACATGAAAAGTGGTTACTTGTAACTAACATTGCATTTGTAATTTTTATTGGCATAATCTTATTCACAACATAAGAGATGTAACACCTTAACTGTAGTATACCATATGGAGTTTAATGAAGCAATCAGCGACAAAAGAAATCAACAAACCACATTAAAACATCACATAGAAATTGAATGTGGAGAAACCCTTGCAGGAGAAAACTCCACCAGGAAGAGAGGCCAATTATGTATTATCTTCATCTACAAGATTACAATACTAACTCACTTCCTTTATCCTTCCTTTGTCTTCAATTTGATAGCTCCTATGAACCTATGAAAATTCAATATATCTTATTAAACCTTCATCCGAAGGCTCCAACCTATAGAGTTTCCCACAACAAGAGGAGCACAAAAAGCCCACTTGCAAAAACCAAACGCCCTATCCCTTGGATTCTCTGTTGAAAGCATAAGAGTCATCAAACATGGTGCCCAAAATGACTTGCCCTCCAAAACAAAGAGTCACCTTCATGAACACCAATGGTCACTCCTTTCCAAGTGCCCCACTTGAGGAGTTAATTAATACTAGGTACAAATAATTATTTTTTGTTGTCAATAAACCCCTTCGTCCCTTATGAATGCAATAGGTGGAAAATTACAATAATAACACCCTAGACACCTATACATACCTTGATAAGGATGTTGGAAAAATAAATGACATAGGATAAATAAGGTTGATGGCACCTTAATCCTAATATTTTCTCATTTGATAGCATACATTGTAAATACATCCAAAGGAACATAAATTGTAATTAAGTACAAGAAATGAGACCCATGGCCTCTTTGCACCAAGAGATTTTTTTTGTGCTTAAGAGAATTTGCAACATTTTTTCAAGTGTTAACCTTCCTCAACATACTTGTTCATTTGCAATCATTTCTCAAACAAAGTAATACGGAACATTTGCATGCTTCATCCAAGCATGGAACTATTAAAGGAATTCTATTGGTTTATAGGATTGCATATTAAACCTATACAAAATAGTATTCATGTATACTCTGAGACAGCTTTCTATGCTCACAATTCTATCCTTCTTTTGAGAAAATGAATAAGATCCTAGGTGTCACACGAGTTTTAGGTCATTATCTCTTTTGCATGGCTTGTTGCCAAGACTCATTATCATCTAAAAGAATAGCTTCTATGTAGGATCTAGGCTCATCATCGATACTTAACAAAACAAATACATAACAAAAATCTTGTGGACTATACTTGACAATTGGATTCCATTGTCTTGTGGGTCTTCTCAAAGGAGTACATGATTCTTCCTCCTATTCTTTTGCATGCACGACTTCTTCCGGGTCTTCTTGCTTAGAACTCTCACTTGAACCCTCTTCTTCTTCTCCATCCTACAATCCATTATTCTACTTTTCCACGTGTACATCTTCTTTCTTTAATTCAAAATGCATTGTCTTTTTCTCTTATTTTTCTTTTGGCTGTTCAAGAATGGAAATAGCTCTAAACTCCTTGAAAATCGCATCTCCAAAATAGACAACTTTCAAGGTTAGAGGATTCCAAAGCTTATAACTCTTTAACATTCTCACCATATCTAATGAATATGCATTTCTACGTTTTTGGATCTACTTTAGATCATTTTTCTTTAGGCACATGAACAACAGCCTCGTAGCCAAAAACATTTAAATGTGAGACTAGAAGGTTTCTTACTTATCCATACTCCATAAGGTGTCGAATCAAGAGCTTTACAAGCAAATATGTTCATCAAGTAACAAGCAGTATTCACAACTTCTGCCCAAAAGTATCTATCCAATTGTGCACCACTTAAACATACTTTTGGCTCTTTCTATCAAGGTTCAGTTCATCCTTTCTGCCACTCCATTCTCTTGGGGTGTGTATGGAGTAATCTTTTACCTTATAATACTTGAATGTCTACAAAACTCATCAAAATCCTTAGAACAATAGTCTTTTCCATTGTCAGATCTCAAAACCTTTATCTTATGTTTTGATTGTTTTTCTACAAAGGCTTTAAATTCTTTAAATCTAGTGAGAACTTCAAATTTATGTCACGTAAAATAAATCCTAGTGAATCTTGAAGCATCATGAATGAAGGTCACAAAATATTGAGATTTCCCAATAGAACCAAGATCCATAGGTGTTAGAATATTATATTTATATTATTAATGGTCACTTTTGTTTTGTTTTGTTTAGATGTTACCGTTTCTACAATAACTTGTAAGTAGGTAGATATAGTAAATATCTACAATGCTTTATGCACTTATTTATAAATGTAACTTTTCTAATGTTAATATAGAATGTTTTTTTTGTTGGTGTGAATAAGTCTTGTACCTAGTTTATTCCTTGACTAGGGACTTAGGGGACTTAATTCACATGTTAAGTTTACTTAGGATATTAGTTGTCTTATCTAGAATTTCCACTTTCCTAGGTAGTTATGAGTTAGTTGTCTCATGTGATAGGATTAAGACACTTGTCATCATCTTCTCTTATCCTATCTCTCATCCTTGCCTTTATAAGCAAGGCATCTCTAGCATTATATTGCACAACATTGTATTGTATTGTATTGATCATATTGTATCATACTGCAATCCTTGTTTGGTGGAATAGCATCTTCCATTGTTGCTTCTCTCTATCTCTTGTGGAGGTTCTTTGGTGTTGTAGATTGAAGATCTTGGGTTGTTAACTCCAACATGGTATCAGAGCTTTGAATCTGGCAAGCCCCTTCCATTTCTTTATTAGAGAGTTTCTATCAAGCTTTATTGTGATTTTTGAGTTTCTTGTATCCTATATTGCATGCTTGCATTTTAGTAAGATCTGGTGATTGCAGCGCTTTTGGCTATAGTGTTAGTATTTTAGGCTGTCCCATTGCGTCCAGGAGGCTTGAAAAAGTCAGATTTGGCTTTTGTTTCACTCAATTTCGTCACCATTTGCAACTTTGGCAAAGAAGGGTTTGGAGCTTAGATCTGGTGAACAACTTTTTACAGGAGCACTTTGAGCAAAAAATAAGCCTTCCATTGCGTCTGGGTGGCCGTTTCCGGTTTTTTTGATATATAATTTGCCCATATTCGGCAAAAGTTGTTTTTGGGGCAAAAATTTTTTTAGTTGAGGAGCTGTACGGCCCCCCAGCCTGCGTAGGTACGACGTCCTCAGAGTAAAAAAATAAAATTAATTTCTGCATTCTTTATTTTATCGGCCTTTTTTTATTTTAAAAAGTTTTCAAAAATAAAAAAAAAAATTATATAAATATTTATATAGCGCTTTTAAGCGCTGTACATTATAAGGCCGGTGGCCTTTATTGTGCAGCCCACAGACATAAGTCTGTGGAGCCCACACAGAGCGCAGCTTATAAGCCGCTAGTTGCCAGCCGCTAGCCTTCACCGCTGGCGCTTAAATCGCTAGGACGACGGTGATCTCTCGACCGCCTGCGAACCGCCAGGTGCCAGCCACTAACCGCCAGGAACCCTCACCGCAGCCAGCAACCGCCAGCCAGAAACCGACACCGACGTGGTCACGTGAGTGACCAGGAGCCAGCGCCAGGGGGCTTAACTTTTGCACCTGGTTAGTGTTCTTTTTTGCTCCTGTTTAGCATTGAAGGTGCCTAAAATAGGCCTTTTTTTCAATTTTGCATAACTTTTCGCCACGGCATCGGTTTTTTGAAAACGAGATATTGTCGGAAAGCTAGTTCGATGAACTTTGCAGTGGTATAGGTGATTTTTCCAGATTTTGACATTTTTTTGTAGTTTTTTCAGCTTGAAGGTACAAGTGCATTTATTGCTTGTTCTTGGTGTAACTTTTGCAAACGAAGTTGAAATTTGGCAAACTTTTTTTTGAAATTGATTAGAAAATCGCAAGGAATCTGTTTGTAACCTCAGTTTTCAGTTTTTGCAAGCTCTTTTTTCTGAAAATTGTAAAAATCACCGTGTGTTATAAACGGTTGATTTGAGCTTGTCACTTGTAAAAATTGCAAAATTTGTTCATTGTAATTTGTTGGGGGGGTTGCAAATTGAGTTTTAATACATTATGGGGGGGTGAAAAGCACAATTTAAGTGCCACATTGTCTTCTTTCTTTTGGTGTTCATGGCGGATCTAAGGCAAATTGAACCACTCACTCCACACAATTATCATACATGGAAGCTAAAAATGACTCAATTGTTACAATCTAAGGGTCTATGGCCAATGTTAGATGCAGAACAACCTGAATTTACAAGGGATTATGAAAAGTTTGTCCATAGATGTAAAATGGATGAAGGAAAAGGGCTCATTGGCTTACATGTATCTGATAATTTGTTGTTTCATATTTCGGAGTGCAAAACACCTAAGAATGTTTGGGATAAACTTGAAGAATTGTATGGTAAAACAAATCATTTCAGAACCTTGCAACTTCAAGCAGAACTACAATCCCTCTCTCCAGATGCATTTCCTTCAATTCAGGATTTCCTTGCACAATTCAAGATGATTTTGTCACAGTTGAAAGGATGTGGACATGATGTATCTAGTGATGAATGTATCTTCTTGATTCTGTCTAAGTTAAAGGGCCCTTATCAAGTGTTTTCTTCTACTTTCTATTCAACTATGGATGCAATTGGGAAAGATTACAAAATGCCTACATTTGAGTTGTTTTGTGAGCGTCTTACTAGGGAGGAGGCCAAGTTAATTCAGTTGGATGCCTTACCTAATTCTAAGAATCATGCTCTAATGGCTCAATCATCCAAGGGTAAAGGAAAGAACAAGAAGAAGCCCAAAGCAGAATCATCTTCTGGTAGTGAGAATCCCTCCAAACCAAAGCCGAAGAACAATCAAAAGTCCACTTCATCTCCTTCTTCTTCTACCTCTGGAGATTCTTCTTCCAAGTCCAAGAAAAAGAAAGGAGATCCTTGTTCATTTTGTGGCAAAACTGGGCATGATGCATCTCATTGCTTTAAGAGATTAGAGGCCTTGGAGGAAGCTATGAAGAAGCACAATATTTCAGTGGCTAAGCCTTCTTCCATGGGCAAAGGGCAAGCTCTTTCAGCACGAGCTCTGCATTCACCTTTAGATAGTTGGATTCTTGATTCAGGTGCTTCACATCACATGACCA
This sequence comes from Sequoia sempervirens, assembly GCA_007258455.2. NCBI lineage: Eukaryota > Viridiplantae > Streptophyta > Pinopsida > Cupressales > Cupressaceae > Sequoia > Sequoia sempervirens. Next base: position 384,354,277 of record VDFB02270651.1, on the reverse strand, counting down.
ATTGATGTGATCTTCGTGATTCCATAGTTCATACTTCTACTTCTCAGATTGCAGTTGGGAACTCTTCACAGATTCCAGTTTTGGGGACAGGCTCCGTTCAGATGCTAGATGGGTGCATTGAGGATGTTCTTCTTTTTCCTAATATTTTAGCGAATCTTCTTTCCATATATCAGATTTGTCATTCTGGAGATGGGAAGTTAGTTGAGTTTACTCCACAGAATGTGACTATTAGATAGTTGCAGGATCATGAGAAGGTTGTTGCTACAGGGATAGTTGATCATGAGAATCATTTGTATCGATTTGATGGATTTGAGTCTTCATCGGGTTCATGTTTTGTTGCTCACGCTAATTCAATGAGCAAGCTTTGGCATGAGAGATTTGGGCACTTGAACTACAAATATCTTCAGCAAATGCAAGCACATAACTTAGTGGTTGGTCTTCCAAAGATCACTTGCACAGATGGTGTTTGTCAAAGTTGTGTTCTTGGCAAGCATCATCAAGATCCTTTTCCTAATGGTCAAGCTACACGCGCAACCACACCCCTTGAGTTGGTCCATAGTGATCTTATGTCATTCCCAACTCCTTTTTCAGGGGCTAAGTATGTGCTCACATTCATTGATGATTTTTCCCGTCGGACATGGGTCTATTTTCTGAAGCTCAAGAGTGAAGTCCTCACCACCTTCAAGACCTTCAAAACATTTGTGGAGAAGCAGTCAGGTTTTTCTCTTCGACAGATACGCACAGATAATGGCGGGGAGTATGTCAATCAGGCATTTCAGGATTTTTGTAGTGAGCATGGTATTCTTCATTAGCACATAGTTCCTTACACTTAGCAGAATGGTGTGGTAGAGAGAAAGAATAGGACTCTCAAGGAAATGGCCAATTGTATGATTCAGTCTAGGTCCATGGCTCCCGCTTTTTGGGCCGAAGCTGTCAATTGTGCCAACTATATTCAGAATCGTATGCCCCACAAGGCAGTGCGAAATATGACCCCTAAGGAGGCTTGGTCTCATCGCAAGCCTAATGTATCCTTCTTCAGAGTATTCGGTAGTGAGGCTTGGGCATTCATTCCGAATGGTCGGCGTAAATCCATGGAGAAGAAGAGTCAGCGGTACATCTTTGTTGGCTATTGTGAGGATGTGAAGGCATATAGATTGTTTGATCCTAACACATGAGAGGTACATTTCCGACGTGATGTTCAGTTTTCTGAGACCTTCACCCAGCCAGATCCTCCTTCGACTTCTTCTTCATCACAACCTACTCAGTCTTCTGCAATTTATGATACTTTGCTACTTAAGGAAGATTTTGATGATGGTCTTGATGAACCTCCTCCTCATTCACCCACTAGGCCACGATGGGCTCGAGTTACTCTTAAGGAGGCTGGTCCTCTTGTTGGTGATCCCACAGACACTCGTCGCACTCGTTCTCAAACTTCTGGAATTAGTCTTTTGAGTCATGCAGTTTCAGATGATCCTCAGAAGTTTTCAGATGCTTCGGGTATTCCAGAGTGGGATAGTACTATGGATGATGAGTATTCTTCCTTGATGAAGAATCATACTTGGGATCTTGTGCCTCTTCCTAAGGGAAGAAAGTTGGTTCGATGCAAGTGGGTGTATCGTACCAAGTATGCAGCAGATGGTTCCATCGACAAGTACAAGGCTCGTCTTGTGGCAAAGGGGTTTTCTCAGGTTGAAGGAATTGACTATTCTGAGACCTTTGCTCCTGTTGCCAAGATGAATTCTATTCGCCTTGTCCTTGCTATAGCTGCATCACAAGGCTGGTCAGTATTTCAGATGGATGTGAAGAGTGCTTTCTTGCATGGGGATCTTCATGAGGAGATCTATATGGAGCAGCCACTAGGTTTTGTGCAGGACTCTTCACTTGTTTGTAGGCTTCGACGTTCATTGTATGGTCTCAAACAAGCCCCTCGGGCTTGGTATGAGAAGATGGATAGTTTCTTGCTTGCTTCCGGCTACACTCGCTACCATTCTGATCCCACAATTTATACACAGAGACATGGAGAGGATCTACTTATACTTGTGCTCTATGTGGATGATTTGATTCTCACAGGGAGTTCTACTTCCATGATTCAGAGTACACAGTGAGCATTGATGGAGCGATTTGATATGACGGACCTTGGTCTTTTACATTACTTCCTTGGTCTTCAGGTTCATCAGACTTCTGAGGGGATCTTCATTTTCCAGCAAAAGTATGCTCTTGATTTGCTTCAAAGATTTGGCATGGCTGATTGCAAGCCTGCCCCTACTCCATTCCAATCAAGTGTTGTACTGTCTTCCAGTTGCACTACTCCTACAGTTGATCCTACCTTGTATCAACAGTTGGTTGGCAATCTTTTGTACTTGACACATAGTCGTCCTGATATTTCCTTTGCGGTTGGACTTGTCTCTCGCTTCTCACAGGAGCCTCATGAGAGTCATTGGAAGGCCGCCAAGCGTATCTTGAGATACATTTAGGGCACTACTCATTTTGGCATTCACTACACTTCAGGTGCATCTCAGATTGTGGGCTTCATTGACTCAGATTGGGCTGGTGATGTCAATGATCGGAAGTCTACTTCTGGCTTTGTCTTTTGCCTTGGTTCTGGTCCGATTGCATGGTCATGCAAGAAGCAGACTGCTATTGCATTATCATCGACAAAGGCTGAGTATCGAGGTGCAGTGTTGGCTAGTCAAGAGGTTTTGTGGTTTCGTCAGTTGATGACTGAGTTTGGATTCCCTTCCACTCAACCCACTACTCTTTGGTGTGACAATCAGAGTGCCATTCATATTTCACGCAACCCAGTGGAGCATCAGCGACTCAGCATATTGAGATCCACATGCACTTCATCAGGCAGCTCATCCAGGATGGTGTTCTCTTGGGAGTATTTGCCTATAGATCAGCAGGTGCAGACATCTTCATTGAACCTTTGGCATCGCCTCGTTATCTTCAGTTGCGATCATGCTTGGGGTGAAGGAAGTTGTCCTTGGGGGTCTTGAGGAGTCCTCCTTCATTAGTTTTCTTTACAGCTTTTTCTCTCTTTTGGAAAGGAGTTTTCTCCCACAGGGTTTTCTCCTTTTCTCTGCTTATGAGAGTTTTTTGTTTTGTACATGGGTACCTCATCAGGCCTAGTTGCTGGGACCCATCTTTTGCATTCTGCATTGGTTTGTACCTCCCTAAGTTGCACTTAAGGGGGGGTGTTGGTGTGAATAAGTCTTGTACCTAGTTTATTCCTTTACTAGGGACTTAGGGGACTTAATTCACATGTTAAGTTTACTTAGGATATTAGTTGTCTTATCTAGAATTTCCACTTTCCTAGGTAGTTATGAGTTAGTTGTCTCATGTGATAGGATTAAGACACTTGTCATCATCTTGTCTTATCCTATCTCTCATCCTTGCCTTTATAAGCAAAGCATCTCTAGCATTATATTGCACAACATTGTATTGTATTGCATTGATCATATTGTATCATACTGCAATCCTTGTTTGGTGGAATAGCATCTTCCATTGTTGCTTCTCTCTATCTCTTGTGGAGGTTCTTTGGTGTTGCAGATTGAAGATCTTGGGTTGTTAACTCCAACAATTTTCTCTACCATTCACATGGTATCAGAGCAGTGAAAAAGAAAAAAAAAACCCTAAAATTCGTGGGCTTGAATTAAGCTGTAATTCAAACCTTTTGCCATTAGGGTTTCCTGCAATTTTTTCGTGGTTTTTTCTTCTGCGTTTTTTCCTTATCTGTGGACGCGTTTTCTGAAGGTTCTGGGCGTGGATTTTATCTGCATTTGGCGGCATCTAAAACACTTTTTTCGCGATTTTCTGTTTGGGCGACCTTTGTTTTTTGGCCATGATTTTTCGTCTTTGGCCTGTGTTTGAATCTAGTCGTTTTGCATTTGTTTTCAGCCCCGCGCGTCATTCCTTTTCTGCCTCTTCTGTGCGACATCTTTGCAAATTGTGAGCTCCTTCTTACGCGAACCTTAACTTTTGTGTCGACCTTTTAAGCCGCGTTTTGTCTCTCTATTTGGCACGCACAAGTCTGCATTTTTGGTAGGTCGTTTCTTGGCTGCAATTTTTTTTCTAAAGGAGGTCACTTAAAGACGCAATTTGCTCATTATATGCTCGTGTTTTTCCAACCCTAGCTCTGTTGTGGATTTTCTTCCTGTTGGACCTTTTTTTCCGTGCTTTCTGTGTTGCATTTTTTTCCATATTTTTCAAAAATCGTGGCCATTTTCTGCATTTTCTCAAAGCCGACTAGGGTTTTGCAGATTTCGCATGTGTTTGAGGTCGGAAATCTTTTTTGATTGCAAATTCCTTCTGGGTTTTTCGAGATCTCAATTGGGTCATCGCTCATTTTTTCTGGGTACCTCGTTTTCCGTGCCTCAAAATTTGTGTTAAATTTTTCTGGGTATTCCTTAAATATTCTGGGTTTTTGTTTATTCTTTCTGGGTTTTCAGTAAAACCTCAAAATCTGTGCTAGGGTTTCTGTATTTTTGTTTTCTTTGCATTATCTTGTTGTCACTAGTTTGACCACGAGGTACGTGATGGCATCTCTGACGAATATAATGCTTGAAAGCAGCCAAAAGTTCAATGGGAAGAATTATAACACCTGGAAGCAGCGCATGCTGACGATCTTTGAATATCGTTGTCTCGATCAGGTCGTCTTGGGGCACTCAACTCAACCCACTGTAGCCGGAAAGGATCAGGATAAATGGGATGAACGCAACCGAGAAACTGTCATGCTCATCAAGCTTTCTGTCACTGACGATCAGCTGCCGCAAGTGCCATCAGGCAAAACAGCTACTGAGGTATGGACAAACTTGAAGGATCTCCATGAAACGTCAGATAAGAGTCGTGCGTTTTTTCTTAAGAACATGCTTTTTTCAATAATGATGGACAAGAAGCACAACACTCTTCAAGAGCATCTGACAAAGATCAAGGAGATTTGCAACCAGCTGGAAGCCATTGGATGAAAGATGGAGGAAGAGGACATGGTCGTCATTACTCTTAAGAGTTTGCCAAAGTCTTACGAGCATTTCATTGAGACACTCAATATTACTTCAACCAACGTTGACTTGAAGTTTCCAGACTTGTGTAACAAGCTTCTACAGCAGGATCGTTGGAGACAGCAGTTTGGAAGCAGTGCCAGTTCGTCCTCCACAGAACAAGCGTTCTCTACCAAATCTTCTGCTAAGAACAAAGGGAAGGCTCAATCTTCTTAGCCGAAAGGCTTTGGTTCTTCTCAAGACAGCAAGAAGAAGAACATTTAGTGCAATTATTGCCACAAATACGGTCACCTTAAGGTTGATTGTCGCACTCGGCTGGCTTCTGAACAAAAGAAGCAGGGAGAATCTCAACAAAAGGCACATGTCGCCGAGCACACTGAGCAGAAAGAGTCTGCATTCTATGCGTTTATGGCCAAGAGAACTGCAGATCCGGTACATTCTTTTGCCTGGTATATCGATTCTGGGGCTTCGTGGCATTTTACTCATCGTCGGGATTGGTTCACAAAATTCAAACCCTTCTCGGATTCTGTCATTTTTGGAGGAGGTGAAGAATACACAGTTGCTGGCAAGGGCACTGTCCATATTCACTCAGGAGGAAGAAATTTACTCTTTCTCGATGTCTACTATGTTCCAGGCATGGAACATAACCTTCTCTCAGCCAGTCAAATCATGCGGCATTCTCCCCAGTTAGATGTTTTCAGCTCGTCCACTTGTAGCATCGTTGATTGGGAGATTCATACTACAATCGCGATGGGACTTGAGGATCATGGTCTGTATCAACTTGCTGATTCCGGTGATTCCCAAGAGCACGCTCTGGCTGCCCGAAGTACAACCATCAACAAACTTTGGCATCAGCGTTATGGGCACTTGAATGTCCACTACCTCTCTCAGTTATCTCGGGAGGGTCTTGTTGCTGGTCTACTTGAGATCCAAACTACAAATCATGGAGTTTGTGGAGCCTGTCAAACTGGCAAGCAGCATCGGACACCGTTCTTGGATGGTGATTCTTGGCGAGCCTCCAAGGTACTTCAACTAGTTCACGCTGATGTATGTGGGCCGATGAACACTCCTTCTGTTACTCGATCCAGGTAATTTTTATTGTTTGTTGATGATTTTAGTCGAAAAATGTGGGTGTATTTTTTGAAACATAAATCAGATGTGTTCAGCACATTTCAGTAGTATAAAGCCTTAGTTGAGAAAGAATCGGGATCTCAGATTGTTACTCTAAGGTCAGATAATGGGGGGGAGTTTTGTTCAATTGACTTCTCTACTTTTTGTGCTACACACAACATTAAGCACCAACTCACTACACCATACATCCCTCAGCAGAATGGTGTTGTCGAACGCAGGAATCGCACCATTACTGAAATGGCTCGTTCTATGCTCAAGTACAAAATTGTACCTAAGAAATACTAGGCTGAGGCAGTCTACACTGCCGTCTACCTCTTGAATCGGTCACCTACACAGGCTGTTAAGAAGATGACTCCAGAAGAAGCCTGGTCGGGACATAAGCCTAAGGTGGGCCATCTAAAAGTCTTCGGTTCTACCGCTCATGTATGGATTCCAGATGCTAAGCGTACCAAGCTGGACTCCAAGAGCCAAACACTTATGTTTACTGGCTACAGCGACAATCACAAAGCCTACAGGTTGGTTGATGTGTAGACAGATCGTCTCATATTCAGTTGTGATGTTGTGATTGATGAGACTACTGGTCCATTTGTCCCTACTACCAGTCCTGCGGATCAGCCTATGAAGGTTCCTGATGAGGGTGTTCGTCTTCCTCTTGGTTCCCATGATGGGAGGGCTTCAGAGCATTCTGACTTTGAAGATGAGGAGTTTCCTGATCATGATCTCGCACCACCTGCCTTTCCTCAGGACTCACATCTAGATGACTTTGTTCTAGAAATCCCAGGAGATGCTGTTACTCCTGTTTTAGATGTTGGCACTTCTACTTGTCGGCCTAAGTGGTGGGCCAAGACAATCGGCGATCTTCATGATGATGAACTCATTGAGGGCAGATCAACTCGTAGCAAGAGCAAGCAACTACCCACAATCAACTTCACTCTTATGGCCAACATCCACAGCATCTACGAGCCTCATACCTATTCAGAGGCTAAAGGAATTCCAGAGTGGGAACAGGCTATGCAGACAGAATATCATAGTCTTTTGAAGAATCACACCTGGGTTCTTTTTGATCTTCCTCTTGGGAAGAAACCTATCAGCTGCAAATGGGTTTACAAGGTCAAGTATCATGCCGATGGTACTCTGGATAAGTACAAGGCCAGATTAGTTGCTTGGGGATTCACACAGCGGGAGGGCATTGATTACGAGGAGACCTTCGCTCCTACTGCCAAGATGAGCACAATTCGTCTTCTTCTCGCTGTTGCAGCCCAATTTGGTTGGATAGTTCATCAGATGGACGTCAAGAGTGCCTTCCTCAATGGTGATTTGCACGAAGAAGTCTACATGATGCAGCCTTCTGGTTTCAAGGTTGCTGGCAAAGAACATCAAGTGTGTCGGCTCGTGAAAGCGCTCTATGGACTGAAACAGGCTCCCCATGCATGGTTCTTCAAGATTGATTAGTACTTGGTTGATCATGGTTTTCAGCGCAACCCTTCTGACACTAATCTGTATGTCAAACACTCTGGTGATGATATTCTCTTTCTTGTTGTCTATGTTGACGATTTGATCATTACTGGTAGTTCAACACATTTGATTGCGGCAATCAAACAAGATTTGTATCAGGCTTTTGACATGACAGATCTGGGGCTTCTCTATTATTGTTTGGGTATTGAAGTTTGGCAGACCGCTGATAGCATCTTTATCTCTCAGTCAAAATATGCCAGAAGTCTGCTTGACAAATTTCGGATGCAGGACTGCAAACCTGCCTCCACACCTATGGAGAAGGGGTTGAAGTTGTCAGCCAACTCTGATTCACCTTCGGTTGATGAAACGACCTTTAGGCAACTAGTGGGCAGCCTCATCTACCTCACTGCCACTAGACCTGGCATCAGTTTTGCAGTGAGCTACATTTCTCGCTTCATGACAGCTCCAAAAGCTGATCATTGGATTGCAGCGAAGCGGGTGCTGAGATATGTTAAGGGCACTTCAGACTATGGCATTCTGTATAGCAGATGCAAGGATCCAAAACTGATTGGTTACATAGACTCAGATTGGGTAGGTTCAGTGGATGACAGAAAATCTACTTCTGGGTATGTATTCAGTTTGGGTACAGGTGCTGTAACATTGACCAGCAAGAAGCAACAGGAAGTGGCTCTTTCCTCGATAGAAGCTGAATATCGAGGAACCGTTAAAGCAGCATGTGAGGCAGTTTGGCTTCGTAGGATGCTTTCCGACATGCACATGTCACAAGCAAGACCTTCTCCCTTGTACACTGATAACCAAGGGGTGCTCAAACTGGCCAAAAATCCAGTCTTCCATGAACGTACCAAGCATGTCGAGCTTCATTGTCATTACATCCGCAAGCTGGTAGAAGACGGATCAGTTCAGCTGCAGTATGTTCCAACATCGGATCAAACTGCAGACATTCTCACCAAGTCTCTGAGCCCGGATAAATTTGTAAAATTCAAGGGGCAACTTGGTGTTGTTGACGGATTGCCCATTAAGGGAGGGTGTTAGAATATTATATTTATATTATTAATGGTCACTTTTGTTTTGTTTTGTTTAGATGTTACTGTTTCTATAGTAACTTGTAAGTAGGTAGATATAGTAAATATCTACAGTGCTTTATGCACTTCTTTATAAATGTAACTTTTCTAATGTTAATATAGAATGTTATTTTCTCTACCATTCACAATAGGACCAAATACATCCATATGAATGATTTCTAATTTTCTATTTGCTTTATAATGTTTTGAAGGAAATGATGATCTATTTTGTCTACCAAAGACACAACTCACATAAAAATCAAAATGCTCATTAAAATAGAAAAAAATGTCAACCAACTTTTTATTCATAATAGTCAATAAATCATTTTCACTTATGTGGCCTAATCTATGATGCCACAACATACATGTATTTTTAAATTTTCCAGTTACTTAGGTGAAATTACAAATAGTAGTGGCATTCAACCTAAACAAGATTCTTACTCTAGACTCTTTCATTGCCACTAAGTTTCCTCTCACCAATGTGCAACCAGTCTTATCAAATGTTGCATGCATCCCAAATCTTTCACTTTTGATACTAAAATTAAATTTCTTGTTAATCTAGGAATATGTAAAACACCTAGAAGAGTTTTTATCCTTCCATCATTGGAACACAACTTTACCTTTTTTTGTCCAACAATTGGATATGAATTATTGTCCCCAAGGTATACCTCCCCACCATCAAATTCTTGATATGAGGAGAACCACCCCTCTTGTGGAGTCATGTGATACCAGCATCCTAAGTCAAGCAACCAATGCTCATTTGACATAATATTGCAAGAAAGAAATAAGGCTTCATCACTTGATTTTGAGCAATTTTTCATGGAGGAATCCCATTGTTTCTTCTTATTTCTGCATTCCTTTTCCACTTGTCCCCTTCTATTGCAATTCCAACACTTCATTTTGTTCTTTCTAGGAGTTTTAGATTGCCTGAAGACTTAGACCTCTCTTTAGACCCCTTTTGGTCTCCCTTATATCCTCCTCTTTTTTGGACCTTCCCCTGACATGAAGAGCACCCTTAGAGCTATCCGCAATGGCTTTCTTCCTCATTTCCTTTTTCAACAAAGTTGCAACAAGAGCATCCAACTTGGGACTTGATAATTAGCACTACTAGTGAGAATCATACTTTCCCATAAATTAGTCAAAGAACATAGAAATGTAATACATTTATAATCCTTTTCTATCTTTACATCTACAGAGGCTAATTAACTCAAAATCAAATTAAATGAATTTAAATGCTCAACTGTTGATTCACCTTCCTTCATTTTTAGAGAAAACAACTTGTTTTTCAAATATAATTTATTCACAAGACTTTTAGATTGATAAATCTCACACAACCTTTTCCATAGGGAATAAGCAATGGAATCTTCTACTAGATTTAATAGGACAAAACTTGCAAGGAAAAGTTAGACTGTCCTCCATGCTTTCTTATCCATATTGTCCCATGTAATGTCCCCATTTTTGATGTCCTCTTTCGGAAGAGTCTGGTTTTGACATACTATTTTTAGTAAGTGCTATATTTAGTAATTGGTTCGGCAGGCAGAGCAGTGTAGGGTTTCTTGTTTGGGCAATGCATGGAAGTTGTTCGATGAGTTTTATTGCTTGTGATAGTCCTTTCTGTGGGGTTTTTTTGGTGTTTCAGTGGGACTTTCTATTTGTGGCAATAGCCAACTTACAGTGCTTACTATTCTTAGTAAGCCACAGGGCATCTTAGTGATCTTCAGTTTTGTACCAGTTGATGTTTGGTGAGTACTTACTATTTTTAACAATTGCTATTTATAGTAAGTCTATTTCGGGAAACTGGTCTCAAGGCCATTGTGTCCTTGACAGTGTTATTTCTAAGGTGGCGTTGGAGAGCTTAAGGTTGAATTATTTAATAGTTGCTTTTAGTCAGTCACTTAAGTTATTTTGTAAAATAACTTTATAACTTAAGTGAGGGGGTAAGTGGTCATCAAAAAAGTACCTTGGTGCCTAAGTGATAACTTTAAGTCGTTTTAAAAGGCTACAAAAGTGCAAATAATTTCCTTATGAGCAAGACGCCCCTTTGAGGATTATTTGATAATGTTTTAAAGTATAAAGCAAAAATATTAAAAGGTTTTTGGAGGGGAAATGATTCAAAAGCTAAAGTTGCCCTAATTTCCCTTTCACCTTCTATAAAGTGACTCTCTGGCTCGCATTTGCTCATTGATGTTTTGGCTGCTTATTGAGATGCTACTGTTTTTTTGCTAGGAGGTCAAATAAACAGAGTTGAGGACGAAAACCCTTGATATCTAAGGCTGGTTTTGGCAGTGCAAGCCCCGCCATAGCTGGTAGAAGGGTGATTTCATTTAGGAATCACATTTGGGCTTCAGTTTGCAGATTACAGGCTTAGAAAATGAAGATATTTCAGTTCTTTTGAGGTGTTTCAGTTTGTTTTGGATTGGGTTTGTTATCTCTCAGTTTGGCGTGGTTTTCTTGGTGTTTTTGGCGAGTTTTTAGTATTTTCTGGACACTTTCAATTTGGACCTGAAAAAATGGTTTGAGAGTTCCAAATGGATATTGAATCATTTGCTGGCTTTCCTCAAGGCGACTCCATCAAGTATAAGTCTGTATTTTTGGCAGAAGTATTGGATTTTAAAGGCTAGGTCGTCCCTTTGGCTGGGAGAGCCCTTTCTAGGTGTTATCAAATCTGGTTGCCCCTTTCTGAGGGTGTATTTCAGACCCCGATAGCAGCCATTGAGGGAGTCTCTGCCCTGCTTGCTTCGTTTTTGAAGACCTCTTTACTTGGGAGTCTTGGATGTGGTCAAGAAGATATTATATCTGCTGTTATGGAGCTTGTAACAGGTCTGAAAGTAAGATTCTGAGATTATATATACAGTTCCTAAAAACTTCTATACTGCTGTGTGGCATTTAATCTCCAGGTCTGATTGCTTTCTTTCTGAGTATGTTATTGTATCTCATGACTGCAATATTTCTGTTATTAAAATCAGATTACTGAGAGTTCTGAAAGTGTTCTTTCCTAGCATATTTCCTTATATTTTATGCTCTTGATTTATGTACTTCGTGCAATGTCAAGAAACATGAATGCTACATGAAAACCAATGCATTAAACACTTTCAAACAACCCAAACTACAAATCAGATAAACACAATGTCACAAAGGGAAACACACTCGGAATATTATAACAGCAGTGGTGAAGTTTTCAAAAAAAAAAAAATTGGGGTCGTATATTACATCCCACAAGTCTTGGGCAATACTTTCAGGCTTAGATTCCTTTATTGTCACTATCCATTGATCTCTCTCTTCTAGGAAATCCTATATCTTTAGCTTCCACAACTCATAATAGTTCCTTTGAACTTCTCAATATCTAGCTATGATGTAGATGAAACCATGGCTTCCATACACAAATCTACAAAAAAAATTACTAGATCTCCCACTACAGCCCAAAAAATCTTTCCATTCATAGGAACCAAAGTTGGCCAAGCTCTAATACCAAACGTTGGGAATAAAAGGTAAACAACTACTAGCTGGAAATTTGAAAATCAGTTTTACAAATCTGAACATAAGTTCTTTTACTCTGTGAAAATCCATTCAACCTTAAATGTAAAACATCATATCGAGTTTAATGAAATAAATCGGCAAATTGCATGAAAACATCATAACATAAATTTAACATGGAGGAACCCTTGCAAAGAAAAACTACACCAAAAAAAGAGGCCAAGTATGTATTATCTTCAAAAGCAAGATTAGACACGAAATTAAGCACGAAATCACAGGTTCTGGGGGTTTCATCCAAACCTCTGTGCCCTTGGCGTGAGACTACGTCCATCCAAGCAGCATAGACAGCAATCACTTCTAATTTCGTGATACCCTCCAAAGGAAAACGACTCCATATAAATACTAACTGCATATGCCAACTACAATGTAGTCGGCCAGAGATAAAACAAATAATTTCAAATTAGAATCTAGGCGCCAACTCAATTGAGTCGGCCAGAAAGCAAAACGAATTTAAATTATTATTGTATTAAATAGTGTTGAAAAACACTTTTCTCCTAATCATGTCGGCCAGAATCAGTTTGAGATATTTGGGACATTACAATCTACACATCCAGAAGTTGAAGATTTGCCACACCAACTATAATGGAACTATTTACAATTAAAAGCAAGGGTCCAAAACCTTAGAAACCATTTACTTGTGTCATATCTAATCATATTCAATGCCATTAACCATTCACTGATCATTGGTTTAATATGGTAGTCACCTATTGACTGGCTATGTATTGGTCAGCGAACGAACATAATTTCAATTCTTTTTGCACCTACACTCAATAAGGAGTGCTTTAGCAAAGGATATCCCAATTTGATTGTTTTTTCTTTATTGGTCCCAAGTTCCAATTATTATATCAGAATTCCACCATCTATATTTGCTTTGACATTCTATCAGCTTTGTAATTTTAAGATCTCTCTTTTTCCTTTCATATTGAACATATTGCTCAAACTAACCAACATGAAATGCAGTTGATTGCTTTCATCTTTATGTACCCGATGAATTGTGTTGCTATGGAATCCTATATTGAGGAAAGAAATATGCGATTCTGGTAGTTTTGCAGTCAACTCAGTAGATTCTAGTTTGCAGCTGCAATCCTCTGTTATCTCCAGAATTCGGAAACCACCTGAGGCAGATAAAATGTTTACAATGTATCCACTTTTTCTCTACTCAGTGTGCAGTTAAGCTATAGCTTCCTTCAATCGGCATATCAATATCAAGTTTGTTGCATCAGAAAGGAGATTTTTTAACAGCAATACTTCTACAAGTGAAAGAAGCAAAATATAAAGGAATGAATACTGAGAGAATTGATGATTTTAATGTTTGCTTGTCTGCCACACAGTCACTTTTGCCAACATGTAGGTCACTCGTGTCCTGAGAATTGCCCTTCCTGCTCTATTATAGAAGTATTCTAACCTTTTTTTTCAGGAGTACATTATATAAAAAGTGACCCTCCATACAGAATTAGCCTCTTGCACAGCAACTGCAATAATATCAGAGGCAGTAGGCTGCTTAGAATTAGATCATCTTGCAGAACAAGTCCAACTGATTCAGAAGCATCTTGGCCAGCGCAAAACTTAACCAATTCAAGGAAATGCGTATGTATTTGCTGGATTTGGGTTCAGGCTTTGTGTTTACAATAGATTTTATTGATAATTACTTGCACCAGATACTGAAATTGCTAGCAATGGTTTGTTTCATGGTCCTTTTTACTTCATAGTATTATAGATGTTCTCTTGTGGAGCAAATTTAAACTTTGTCTGAACTTTCATCCACTATCATAAAAAACTAAAAAGAGAACTTTTTCTGAGCAAAATAAGAAACTGCACTTATAACATAGTATTACAGATGTTCTCATGTGGAGCAAATTTGTAACTTTGTCTGAACTTTCATCTGTTGATGATTGTAGCTACGGGCTGCATACTTCCGTTTCAATGTGAATAATAATTCATGTAGCGGCTATTCATTTATTGAGATAATTAAAGTGAAGAGGTGCTTCACTTAGGCAACAATATAAATTCTATTTGGGCCGACCTTCCTTGTATTTCACATCATTTATTTGTAATTGTGTTTTCCATATGTGGCGGACCTTGTACATGAAGAGGTGTGACCTCTCTCACATTTTGTATTTATACAAGTTCATTTCCATCCATTCATCCATCAAACAAGTTTGATTCATTCATTCATTCAAGTGCGAATTTCATCTAGAGCAGATTGCGAATTTCTTCAAGGGCAGATTTCGATATCAAGGAAGGGCTGATTATTATCTGTTATTGCATCTAGAGTTGGTGCTGTATATTGGCATTGTGATTGGCCTCATTGTAAAGAGAATTGTTGCCATTATTTATATATATAAGAGAGATCTTTGTTGCTGGGTTTTTCTCCCTCAAGTGGAGGGTTTTCCCAGGGTATATGCTGTGTTATTGTGTCTGAATTTTGAATTAAATTCTGAGTTTCATATCTGATCATAAAACTAACATGGTATCAGAGTGGGTTTAAGAAAGATTGTGATTAGATGTAATCAAGCAGTGTTATCCTCCTTTCTTATTCTCATATTTGATTGCATCTATCTTATCGTCAAGATGATGAATGGGCTCAAGATCGAAGATAGACTTGAGGGCGCATCAAACTTCACATCTTGGAAGTTTAGAGTCATGCTCGCTTTGGAAGAAAATGAGTTAGCTGAGTTTTGTGGAGGGTGAAGTTCCCAAACCAATCAATGAGAATGAGAAGCCTCAATGGAAGAGAAATGGCACTAAGGCGAAAAAGATGTTGGTTGATTCCCTGAAAGATCACATTGTGCCAATCATCTCCAAGTTAAAATCTGCAAGAGAGATGTTCAAGTCTTTGGAGGAGATGTATGAGATCAACAACACAAGTCGAGCTCTTGCATTAAAACAACAACTTCATCATATAAAAATGGCAAAAGGAGAATCTGTCATCTCATTCTTCATGAAGATTATCGAGTTGAGAGATCAGCTCTCTACCATTGGGCATATTGTTGATGACAAGGATTTGACTATGTTGGCACTTAATGGTCTTCCTTCATTTTGGGAGTCATTCATTCAAGGAATCAGTGCGAGATCAAAACTTCCTAAGTTTGATCGATTGAGAGCAGATTGTATTCAAGAAGAATCAAGGTTGGCTGTGAGAGGCATTGGTCAAAGCTCTACAAATGAAGATATTCATGTTCTTGCCGCTCAATCCTCGAAGAAGAAAGGAAAAGAAGGGAAAAAAGGATACTTCAAGAGGAATAGAGATAAAGGATCAAATGGTGCTCCTGCATCAAAGAAGAAGGACCTCTTCCACATTCAATGTTTTAGATGTGACAAGTTTGGTCACTATGCGAAGGATTGTCCAACCCGACCTAAGCAGCAGGCTACTATTGCAGATGTGGGTGAGATCTCTTCACAGAAGGATTCAAGTGGTTTTCTATTCTATTCTGCTTTATCAAGCAATGTGCCTACCGACAACAATACTTGGTTGATTGATAGTGGTGCCTTTAGCCACATCACCGGATTTAGAGAGCATCTAACTGATTTGGTGGAGAGAGATTCTAGTGTTCAAGTAATTATTGGAGATGATGCTAGTTATTCTATAAAAGGAGTTGGGACCTCCTCTCTTCACTTGGATTTCGACATTTCCTTGCAGTTGAGTGATGTTCTATTTGTTTTGGGTATCAAGTAGAACCTTGTCTCTATCTCAGCTTTGGAGGACAAAGTGTGTGATCGTGTTTTATGACACAACAAACATTCTAGAATAAAGAGTCCAAAGGCGCTCCTCTTGAAAAACTACCTCGTATGCTAAGATTGCAAGAAGATCATACGGTAATTCCAATGTTTAAGATGAGTGTGGATAAGCTCTGTGGTTTGATGTGATTATGCTGGTAACACAAAGGGACTTATGCTAGGCTTGTTCAATTCACAATGAAGGTCTAGACAATGAAGCTCTATTGCTTGGGTTATGGATCAAACAAACTGAAAAAAGGAGAAGGGTTCAGAAGCATTAATCTACTCCTAAGAATCCAAGAGACGGTATTGACTTGGTGGAACCAATAACCACGCTTTGCTTCGCCACGCTCAACGACAACTACACAAAGGGGGTGCAATCTTCAAGGGAATGTGCTTATTATTTTCACGTAAGGAATAATTACCATCAGATCGAACAATAACTATCCAAACAGAAGTTAAGAATCCACAAAGTAGGCTCAGGCTAACTTTACGCATTGAACGAAAATCATCCGTTCAAAGAAAGTATGAGCAAAAGTTTCACCATAAATCAATACTTATCAAATCTTGCATTCACCTAACATACATGAAAATAAATCTAAACTATGATGAGGGATAAGAACCATGACAACTCCAAAATAAGAGAAGCAATCACCATCAGAACAATGCATGCATTACTTATTACTTTGGCAATCTTACAACAGTTGCTTATCTCAACATGTTTTGCAACATGCTCCCATGCTTTACAAATGAGGGGTTGAGCTCAATTTATAGGCTCCCCAATTACAATTCAACGGCCAAGATTGATTTGGAATCAACGGCCAAGATTACAAATAAAACCCTAATTAGGGTTTGCTACCCTTCGACCAATGAGAAAATTGCATTCGAGGACACTTGTCCTTCTTGCTAAATATGAACCAACAGATAAAATAGAAAGTTGTTGGTTGTTGATTTGGAATGATTTGATTGGTCGGAAGATGACGAGGCGCCACCTCAACGTGCTGGATGTCTTCCTTGGTCGCTTTGTTGTTCTTGCCTTAGAATATTTTCTTCCTGCCAGTGACTTTATCCTTTGTGCTTGATCTTGGATGACTTTGGCTTCTTCTTCTCACCTCGCCTCGGAGCACCTGTTTAGACTTGAAGCCCTTAAATCTTTCTTTCTGGATTGCTTTGGAATTCCTTCAAGTGCCAATTCAATGTTGAGCGCGTGGAGGAGAGGCAAGCATACAAAGGTGATGTAGCAAAGATTTCTTTTCGTTCAGCCCTCCTTGAATAATTGGTTCTTTCTTTGTTCAGACCTCCTTTGCCTTGTGTAGTCATCCACCTGCAGTAAAACAAAACAAATTTATTTTAGATAACTTTTCAAGATAAGCTTTGAAAGATTTTTACAAATTTCATTTTCAAGCTTTTAATTCTCTTTCCGTCCAATTTATTTGGCCATATTTTCTCGCCCTTTCCCAAAATTTATCTCGCCATGTCCGATTTTATTTGGCCATCGTCCAAAATTATTTTACCATTACCTTCCTTCGTCCAAAATTATTTTGCCACGTCCAAAATTATTTGGCCATTATCCTCTTTTGTTGGCCATATTTTCTTGCCGTCCGATTTTATTTGGCCATGAACTTCTCTTGATTTTCGACAATTTTCTTGCCATGTCCAATTTTATTCTAGACACGTCCAACATTTCTTGGCCATAAATTGCCTCTTGTCTAAAATTCTTTCGCCATGTCCGGCATTTTCCTAGCCATTTGCTTGATCTTTCACAAATTTTCCTAGCCAAACCCAATTTTATTTTGAAGATTTTCTTGATCTTTCCAACATTTTCCTAGCCATGGCAAAAAATTTCTTTGGTCACTTGGGCGAATATTCAGAGGGCCATGCATATTTTAGCTTTCAAAGGTTTGGACTTAGGCAAATTTTAATTTTTTATACTCTCCAACACATGGCGGACTTTGCCATTTTCTTTGCCATTCACTTTTCCTTGGCTATGCCTTAGCCAACTGACTTCTTGAAGAGGGCGGACTTTGGGCTTTGGTTGGCCATTGCCTCCCTTCCTTAGACATTTTCTTCTTTTTCCATGGGCGGACTTCCTTGATCTGCTCGCCATTGGACCTCTTTAGCTGGGCGGAGTTTAGCATATCTTTGGCCATACATAGGGCGGACTTTGGCCTCTTGTTGACCATTGCCTCTTTTCCTTAGGCAGATCCCCCTTCTCCAAGGGCGGACTTCTTTGTTTCTTTAGCCATTGTCCAATATTCAAGGCGGACTTCCTTGAATCTGTTGCCATTGGACAGTTATCTTGAGGGCGGACTTTGACCTTTGGTTGGCCATTGCCAACTTTTACCCAGCCATTTCCCTTTTTTGTCTTAGGTGGATCCTTCTTCTCCATGGGCGGACTTTAGCAAATGGCTAGCCATTATCTTCATGCTGCTGGGCAGAGTCCTTCTTTTCCTTGCCATCCACCAGATTTTTATGCCATTGAACAGGGCGGACTTTGGCTGTGACCTGGCCATTGATCAGATTTTTATGCCATTCATTGCTTGGCTGAAGGTGTTTGTTCAGATCATAAGCATCTCAGCTGAAGCTTCATTGGCTTATTTTCTCCATTTTTACCTGCTGGTAAACTTCATACTTAGGCAAATTTTTCAGACTTCAGTCTTTTCCATGAATGTTCAGTCATAACCTTGCCATGAATGTTCAGATTTCCATGGATTTCTTCAGATTTTTCATCAATTTCTCAGATTTCTCTCAAATTTTCCATTTTTAGTGCTCTTACCAGATTTCTCTGTGATTTTCCAGATTTCTCACCATTTTCGAGAAATTTTCCAGATTTTTGAACCTTTTTTGTGATTTTCCAGAATTTTACCAAAATTTCAAAAAATCTTCGAATCGATTTTCTGAGAGTTTCGTTGCTCGTTTTGAACTTCTGAGTGCTTTTCGAAACTCGTGGCCTTTCTAAAAATA
The DNA here is from genome assembly GCA_007258455.2 of Sequoia sempervirens. NCBI lineage: Eukaryota > Viridiplantae > Streptophyta > Pinopsida > Cupressales > Cupressaceae > Sequoia > Sequoia sempervirens. The sequence goes on along the minus strand of VDFB02270651.1, from coordinate 384,335,397 downwards.
GAAACTTTCTAAAAATAGAAATTTTCCAAAAATAGCAACTTTCCAAAAATAGACCCTAAAAAATAGGGATCTCAGAATTGCCCAAAAGTGCCAAAAAGTAGGTCCTAAAAATAAGGGCCAGGTGAGAAACCCTAAAATGAAGTGTCAAAATCGACCGAAACGACACAGCCGATCTTCGCCTCCCAGCCTTCTAAGCACGCATGGTGACGCTTTATTCAGTGATTCAGGCTCATTTCTCAACTGACTCGGAGACCGCTCAAAACTCAAACCCTTCATTGCAAAAGACTGGTGATGTAAGCACGCCAAGGCAAACCCAAAAGCAAAAAGGCGTCCCCATTTGGTATCAATGGTCTCTATCTCAGTTTGGAGGACAAGGGGTACCGAGTTGCATTCTCAGAAGGTAAAGTTCTTGCATGGCCAAAGAACTCAAATATCAAGATTGCTTGGGTGATTGGAGTTCGACATGAGAGTCTCTATAGACTTTGCACTCGTCCACTTCAGGCCTTGTTGCATGATTCATCAAGTTTGTGTGAACTTTGGCATAGAAGATTGGCTCACCTTCACTTTTGAGCACTACCAACCATGGAGAAGACGGTCACGGGCCTTTCGAAACTCAACCAAGAGCATGAAGGCACTTGCAGAGGTTGTGCATTGGAAAGACTTGGATTTATTTCTTGAAATCTAAAGAATTTGAGGAAGTACTTGACAGGTTCAAAGAATTTAAAGCTCAGGTAGAGAACTTGTCCGGGAAGTGGATCAAAGTTTTGAGATCTGATAATGGAGGAGAGTACATTTCCGGAAGCTTTCGTAACTTTTGCATTGAAGTAGGGATTAAGAGGGAGTTCTGTGTCCCTTACAATCCTCAACAGAATGGTGTTGCAGAAAGGAAGAATAGATCCATTGTAGAAGTAGCTAAAGCCATGATACATGACCAAGATCTGCAAACCTTCCTTTGGGCTGAAGCAGCTAGGACAACTGTTTATGTTCATAATAGAAGCCCTCACCACATTTTGGAGAACATGACTCCCAAAGAAGCATTCATAGGGGTGAAGCCGGAACTAAGTCACTTAAGGATCTTTGGTTGTCCAGTGTATGTTCATGTGCCTAAATATAAAAGGACAAAGTTGGAACCATCTAGCAAGAAGGGAATCTTTGTGGGCTACAGTGAGTCGTCAAAAGCCTACAGAGTGTACATTCGGGGTTAGAAGTTGATTGAGATCAGCAGGGATGTAACATTTGAAGAAGATGTTACATTCAGGAGATCTAAGGGCTCTCACATGGAGATAGACAATGAAGAACAAGAGTCTCCTCAGGATATGGAAATTGACCATACGCCTAAGATTCAGAGGGAGGCTGCTGAATCAAAAGAAGATGATGGTCCAATTGAGCCTTTGGAACCTACCGATGGGCCTATAGATATTTTGATTGGTTGTAAAAGACCTCTTTGGGCCAGGCAAACAATGCAAGAGGCGAAAGGTTTGCAGCCCTGAGAGGAACATTCAGAGAAAGCAAAAGACCTTACAAGTTTTCAAGCTATGTTGCATTGATGAGTCAAATCAGAGTCCGAGCCTTCCAGTGTTGAGGAAGCTACTAGTCAACAAGTATGGAGAGATGCTATGGCTGAAGAGTATCAATCTATCCTCAAGAACGATGTTTGGGACATCATACCTAGACTTGAAGGAAAATCTATTGTTTCTTCTAAGTGGCTCTTCAAGATCAAGCATTGAACTAATGGGAGCATTGAGAAGTACAAGGCTAGGTTCATGGCTAGAGGATTCTCTCAGAAAGAGGGAGTAGACTATGAGGAAACCTTTGCTCCAGTTGCTCATTATACATCCGTCAGGACCATCATTGCTATTGTTGCATCTAAGGGATGGAAGATACACCAGATGGATGTGAAGACAACATTTCTAAATGGTGTAATCAAGGAAGAGGTATATATTGAGCAACTTGATGGCTTTGAGGTTCATGGGAAGGAGTCTCATGTTTGCAAGTTGTAGAAGGCTTTGTACGGCCTTAAGCAGGCTCGTGCTTGGTACGAAAGAATTGATCGATACCTGATGAGCTTGGGCTTCTCCAAGAATGATGCTGATTCAAACCTATACTTCAAGGTAATTGATGGTGAAGCATTAATCTTGGTTCTCTATGTTGATGATTTAATTCTTATTGGAGAAGATCACCTCATTGTCAAATGCAAGAAGGAGTTAGCTTCTGAATTTGAAATGAAGGATCTCGGTCTCATGCACTACTTCCTTGGTTTAGAAGCATGGCAGAAGCCGGATGAGACCATTCTAAGTCAAGGGAAGTATGCTATTGACATTCTGAAGAGGTTTGGTATGATGGATTGCAAATCCATGTCTACGCCTATGGAGACCAACTTGCAAAAGCTAAAGAGGTTTGTAGCTAGTTCAGATTTGGTGGATCCACACGATGTACAGGTAGTTGATTGGATCTTTGATGTATCTCGTCAATACTAGACTAGATATTTGCTATTCAGTGAGTGCACTTAGTCAGTTCATGTGTGAACCAAGGCAAATACATTTAGTTGCAGCAAAGCATATCCTGAGATACTTGCGTGGCATAGTTGGGTATGGCTTGAGATATTCCTCTGATGTGGACTTGAAGCTGCATGGATATTCTGATTTTGATTGGGCAAGGTGTGTTGTTGATCGGAAGAGCACCTCTAGATGTTGCTTCAGTTTGGGGTTTGTGATGATTTCCTGGTGTAGTAGGAAGTAGTCTTCAGTTGCACTAAGCACAACAGAGGCCGAGTGTATTGCAGCTTGTGTGGCAACTCGAGAAGCAGTGTGGCTTCGGAAGCTCCTTGTAGGGTTGTTTGGACAAGCGTTGGAGCCAACTGTCATTCATTGTGATAATCAAAGCTATGTGAAGCTTTCTGTTAATTTGGTGTTTCATGACAAAACTAAACATGTTGAGATCGAATACTATTATATCAGAGATACGGTATTGAGGAAAGCAATCCAGTTGAAGTACATCAACACTGATGAGCAAATGACAAATATTCTCACCAAGCCTCTCTCCAAAATAAAGTTTGTGTACTTTTGAGATAAGCTTGGTATGGTGGACAATGAAGCCCTAGTTGAGAGGGAGTCTTAGCATCAGTGATCTTCTTTAATGCATTTCTCTCTGTGAGAGAGATTTGAGGTGCAAGCCCTTGTTAATTCATTTCTCTGTGAGAGAGATTTGAGGTGAAAGCCCTTGTTTCTACCTTCTGGGAGTAGCCATGGTGGATGTCATGTGTGTGACTCCATGACAACATCACGTGAGAGAGTCTATGATGATTTTCTTGTACTTGTGCTTTTCACCCTCTGGGAGTAGCCATGGTGAATGTCATGATGAGGTGACGACATCATGTTGAGTGATTCCGGGATAGGCACTTGTGCACATCTACCATACATGGGAGTAGCCATGTTGGTTGATATCACGATGAGGTGATATGTTCCTCTCCACATATGGGTGTAGCCATTGTGGGAGTCATGTGAGAGAGTCTATGACTTTGTGTATCGAAAGTACTCCCTAGCTAAGAGGGAGTGTTGATGATTGTAGCTACGGGCTACATACTTCCGTCTCATTGTGAATAATAAATTCATATAGCCTAACGGCTATTCATTTATTGAGATAATTAAAGTGAAGAGGTGCTTCACTTAGGCAACAATATAAATTCTATTTGGGCCGACCTTCCTTGTATTTTGCATCATTTATTTGCAATTGTATTTTCCATATGTGGCCGGCCTTGTACATGAAGAGGTGCGACCTCTCTCACATTTTGTATTTATACAAGTTCATTTCCATCCATTCATCCATCAAGCAAGTTCGATTCATTCATTCATTCAAGTGTGAATTACATCTAGATCATATTGTGAATTTCTTCAAGGGCAGATTTCGATATCAAGGAAGGGCTGATTATTATCTGTTATTGCATCTAGAGTTGGTGCTGTATATTGGCCTTGTGATTGGCCTCATTGTAAAGAGAATTGTTGCCATTATTTATTTATATAAGAGAGATCTTTGTTGCTGGGTTTTTCTCCCTCAAGTGGAGGGCTTTCCCAGGGTATATGCTGTGTTATTGTGTCTGATTTTTGAATTAAATTCTGAGTTTCATATCTGATCATAAAACTAACATCATCCACTATCATAAAATACTAAAAAGAGAACTTTTTCTGGGCAAATAAGGAATTGCGCTTATAACATATTTTAGGTATCACATTTCAAGCTTTGGAATAGAAATTAGAATCGAATGCCATTAAATTTATGATTTACATGAATTTCATTTATATGATTATATCCTATGGGATTCAGGTATTTGATGTTACTAGAAATTTGCTGATTCTTCTTACAGGAAGGTAGCATTTGTCAACTTGGATCCAGCAAATGATGCCTTGCCGTATCCTCCTTTTTCTTATAATAGATATGGCTGCATTTCATTCTCCTCCAAGATTTATATGATGGTAGCAAAGAGGTTAGTGAAAATAGTATCATTTTCTTCACCTTTTGATTTTCGGAGTAAAATGGGATTGGATATGGTGAGTGAGAAACTGTTTGACCATCATTTTAATAAAAAATAAAAGGTAAAAGATTAAATATTGATATGTTACTTACCAGAAGTTTCCTTTCTAATTTTCAATACAATAAGCTTGTTCAATAAACCTATTTAAGTGATATTAATGTATTATTATCCTTTGAGCATGAGATGAACAAACAGCCCCATGGACAACCACACATGAATAAGCACATATGCATGTCTAGTCCCTGTTTTCCCCTTTTTCAGTTGAATATGGCTACAATTGTTTCAGTTCATCCACTCTGTAAATACTAGGAATGAGGTTTATTTCTCTGGTTTGAATCACAGATACTGCTGAAATTACCAATGTCTCCTTAACATATGTTAGCTGTGAATGTGCTGTAAATATTGAGGATCTAATCAAGCTTGAGGATGTTATGGCTGAGCATGGGCTTGGTCCTAATGGAGGTAGAGTTGTTAGAAAAGAGGCGTGCACTAGATAAAGCATGCCATCTGACTTTTTACTAATATTGAGATCTTTCTCTTACTAAAGAAACCATTTTTTTGGAGATATAAAGTAAAGGTTTATGTCTTGAGAATTTGAGATAGGACACCAACATTCATTAACATCTGTTTTTGTGCGAGCAAGGCCTGATTTACTGCATGGATTACCTGGAGAAGAACATGGACTGGTTGCAGTCAAAACTGGAGCCTCTTGCAAAGGGTGAGTGAAATTTAAACATGGTATATTTCTTGATTTGCTCCTTTCCAATTGGGAGTGCATAATACTAACATATGAAGAATTTGATTACTTCAGTTTATAGGCAGTTTTTTGGGAAGATTTGCACGTTGAACTTATGTCTTGAGGTGTTTTTGTTTTCTCTCCTCTCCAAGGTTTCTTTAATCCTGTCAAAACATAACCATATAGGGTTTCAGTATATTTTGTTGTTTATGGTGGAAGGTCTGTCAGTTCCAATCTAACATTTAAAAATAAATACAAATTATTACAATATGTAAAGTTAAATCGAATGGCAGAGTTTCACAGTGTTGGCTAGTATGATATTTACTGTATCTACTGCAGCCATATATTTGTTCACTCAAATGGCAGAGTTTTATGGTGCTGGCAAGTAGTATATTAACTTTAAGTTAACTTTATAAATCAGGAGCTCATATAATATTCATGTTGATGTATGGATGTATATAGCTCTTTTTCTATTGGTTAATTATCCTAAAGTCATTTTTATAGGATTTGAAATGTTCCATAAAATTAAATCTAATTTCAAGGAATCTCATCTTTTGCTCAGAATAATTCAAACTCAAAATTAATCATATTTTATTCCAATGTTTATATTGCATCTTGTCTTCAATAGCTTAATTAATGACTTAATGGTGAAAATCTGTAAAAAGCTTTCTTGAATCTTATATGATTGAGAAGACCTTTAGCCATGTACAATATGCAAGATAGTTAGCATCCCTGCCTACTTGCTCTGGTCTTTGGTCTTCCAAGAAGTAATTCTTGACTTCTGTTTTTGGCTTTTGCTTGAGACATAAAATGGACAATATCAGTATGTTCTACAGCTTAGTTGCTGCTGTCCATGCTTCACATAAAAAGCTTGTGATTTTCTTTTTCTTTTTAATCAATGATTGTTGCTCAGAAGATTAGATTAATCTTTCAGTTTGTGTTTCTGTTCCATTAAATGACTTATTAAATTGTGGCACTCAGATTGACATATTAGGGTACTATATTCATGATCACTGTGATCTGTATTCTTTGTTGCATATTTGCAGATCACTATTTTCTCTTCGACTTTCCTGGGCAGGTTGAGCTATTCACTCTTCATTTAAATGCCAAGAATGTCATCCTTGGATTGACAAAAAAAATGGACTTAAGGGTATGTCTAGTTGAGGCCTAAGTAATAGGCTATTTATATACGAAATTTATTGCCATAGTCTTAAGATCTGTTGCTGAAACTTAAATTTCTTAGTTCATTGTCAGCAACATCTATAACAAGATTGCAATGCTGGAAAGGACAACTTCTAGATGCTTTTCCTTATTGGCTTACGCAGGCTCTTGTCTATGCAGCTGGCAGCTGTACACTTAATTGATGCTCATCTATGCAGTGATCCTGGGAAATACATTAGTGCCTTACTGCTCTCCTTGACAACAATGTTACATTTGGAACTGCCACATATTAATGTGTTGTCAAAGATGGATCTTATTGAAAGTTATGGCAAGCTTGGTATTAAACATATCCTTTCCAGAAGCCATATAGAAAAACTGTATTCATGATGTTTGTTTGGCAAGTGCTTTATGAAATAACCCTAAATGATATTTGTCTTGTTATTTACATGCTCTCAACAAGGTACTGAAAGAACATTATTTGGTGCAGCTTTCAATTTAGAGTTCTACACAGATGTGCAGGATTTATCTTATTTACAGTGTCATCTTGATGAGGATCCCCGTTATTCCAAATACAGGTTATAGACTTCTTACATGTAATAATTTATAACGTTAGCATTGCTAAGGTCCATTAGCAGTTATTTTTGGCAGTGAAACTTAGTGTTAACTTTTTATGGCAGAAAACTCACCAAGGCACTCTGTGAGGTGGTGGAAGACTTTTCTTTAGTTAGTTTTACACCTTTGGACATCCAGGTATGTACCTGAGTACCAATGTGTGTATTATGTTGTATGTGCGAGTTCATGTGATCATGGGTTAACTGTTAAGAGTAGGTTGTCATAATTGTTAAATTACATTGGATACAGATTGCTTTTTGTTTAAATTTCTATGTAGTTACATCCATTGTCACGAGTGCTTAGGTTGTTTCCTTTTTGAGGAGGTAGGTTGCCTTTGTGTAATTTCATTGAATACATTTTTTGTTTCTGTTTAAATTTCAATATAGTTACTTTCATTGCTCTGAACGTTTAGTTTTCTTTTTTAAACCTTTGCAGGACAAGGAGAGTGTTGGATATCTTGTTAAATTGATCGATAAAGCAAATGGGTATGTGTTTGCTGGCATTGAAGGCAACGTTGTTGAATTCAGCAAAATTGCAGCTGGACCTGTAGATTGGGATTATTATAGATATCCTTTTCTTGATCATGTCATGCACACTTATGCTTATCGTTTATTTGAGATCATATTTCCATCCCATTGCAGTGAATTGCCTCCCTTGACAGCCTAGTTTACAAATGCAGCAGTACAAGAGAAGTACATAAAGGATGAGGACGGCTGATGTTAATCAAGGGTGCTCTGAGACGCTTCTTTGAGATGTACTAGTGTGATTCTTAGACCGGCTAGAGAAATTGTACGGATTCTAGGGATAAATTTCATCAGATGGTAACCTAAATTATAAAGCATCCAAGAAATATTTTCTCAGATTCATCCAGAGAAATGGTAGACAAGTAGGGAAGAAGACTTGCCAATTCTATTCTGAAGTAACTGTATTTAATTATCATGCTAATATATTGATGGGAACGATTTTGTGGAAATACTTTTGATTGATTACCATTGTAAAGATTCGCAAGATAGACCATATGTTCAAGTAAACAAAATATCTTGTCTGTAAACCTTCTTTTGTACTTCTCTCTTAAACCATTTTTTTTTCATTATATTGGAACTTGAAGATTTTGCATGTTAATATTTTCAATTGCTGGGGTAGTGAAAGCAGGTGCACTAATATTTAACATTGAGATATTCAGAAGTATGATAAGTTTCATGTGTATAACGTATTGAAAGGAGGAAACCAAAAATCAAAGTGAAAGAAAATCAAACTACCACTAAAAGAAAAGAACATTACTGTATCAGTTAGAATTTATGAAAATTAAACTTCTGCAATGCCATTTAAAGAATGGTCTACGAAGCAAGTTACAAGTAAAATTCTATGAGAAGAAGATTAATATATTGCAGTGACAAGTGAACACGTCAACTTCTACAAATCAATTACAAGTTTTATTGCTTTAAGAATGAGTCTTGCAATGTTTTGATTATGCTTTAAGAATAAGTCTTACAACATTTTCTTCTCTTTATCTGCAAAACATCCTGATGTTGGATTATGGAGCATGATCCGAAATGTTGATGGAAAAAATCACACACCTCTACACTCTATTTAATCATGGACTGTAGAAACTTATGGCTATACATTAAGTATAAATTTCAGTAAAGTTAATAGATTGGTAATAAGTATTGTTGTTGTAAATTAATGTCTGGGATGTAACAAGAGAAATGATTGTGGAGTTTGTCAGAGAAAATACATTGGAATAAGCAGTGTTGGTGAAAAGATGTCATAATGGGTTGGCCTCTTCCAGCTTCTTTTGATGTGCTACGGTTAACAAGTCAAAACTTCAAGATGGTATGTCCTTAGAAGAAAACCTTTATCTGCATAAAACTAAACCTCAGCATCATATATGATATATTATTGATAACATTTGGACCAAAATTCTACAATGAAGTCAAATTCATGACTTTCTAAAGATGCATCTACGATGAAACCAGCAGAGATGCCGAAGATACAACTGTCACCGCATTTGAGTTGATATATTAATTGGACATGAATTTTTTAATTTATGTGAACAGATTAATGGAACGGTTAATGATCCATCTGGATTTTGAACAGACCAACGGAACTATTAGTTTTATGATCAGATGTAATGCACATAAAATTAATTCAAAATCAACACAATGACACAGCAGATACCCTGGGAAAACCCTCCTCTTGAGGGAGAAAAACCCAGCAACAATATATCACTTATATATTGAATCTCAACAACAATGATCTCCTTACAAGAGGCCGATATGAAGGCCTAAATATAAGCACCAAAGAATGATGCAACACAGAAACACAATGAAGTAATTTGCTGATGAAATCTCAGCCTTCTACTATGTCGATCTGCCTTGATGAAGAACTCGCACTTGAGATGAAGAATGAACTAATTCGATGATGAACAATGAGACTCCACCAAGTATATATACAATATAATAGAAGGAGAAGTGACCTTTCAAAAACATAAGTCAGCCTAGCATAGAAGGGTGTGCCTCTCCAAATGAAATCGCTTCCGTGCAAGAGGTCGGCCCCATTAGCAAATCATGCCTCTTCATTAATTCGTGCCATTACAATAATTAAATGTGATAACCAATGATTGTGTCTCATCAATAAATTGATATCATATAAATTAAATAGCCCTGGGCTATTATTAAATTTATTATCATGTCATAAGGGGATCAGTTGGAAGTGGAGACCGACGCTACAAACATCAACACTCCCTCTCAGCTAGGGAGAACACTTCTAGTTGCACAAGACATATCACCTCATCGTGATGTTTACCGCAATGGCTACACCAATATGTGGAAAAGAATGATATCACCTCATCATGATATCAACCATCATGGCTACACCCATGTATGGGATGTACAAGTGCTCATCACTTAACGTGATGTTGTCACCTCATCGTGACATTCACCATGGCTCTCCTAGAGGGTCAAACACAAGTACAAGAAAATCATCACGGACTCACATGATGCTGTCATGGAGTCACACATGACATCCACCATGGCTCTCCTAGAGGGTGGAAACAAGGGCTTTCACCTCAAATCTCAAAGAGAAATGCATTAACAAGGGCTTGCAGCTCAAAGCTCTCTCAAAGAGAAATGCATTAAAGAGGATTACTAATACTGAGACTCCTTCTCAGCTAGGGCTTGATTCTCCACCATACCAAGCTTGTCTCGAAAGTACACAAACTTTATCCTGGAGAAAGGCTTGGTGATAATGTCTGTCGTTTGCTCATTAGTGCTGATATACCTCAACTGTATAGCTTTCCTCAATACCATATCTCTGATATAATGGTATTTGATCTCAACATGCTTGGTTTTGTCACGAAACACAAGATTGACATAAAGCTTCACACAACTCTGGTTATCACAATGAATGACAGTAGGCTCCATTGATTGCCCAAACAATCCTGCAAAGAGCTTTCAAAACTAAACTGCTTCCTGAGCTGCCACACAAGTTGCAATATACTCTGCCTTTGCTATACTCAATGCTACAGATGAATGCTTCCTACTACACTAGGATATCATCACAGATCCCAAACTGAAGCAACATCTAGAGGTGCTCTTTCGATTAGTGACACACCCTGCCCAATCATAATCAATATAACCATGCAACTCCAAATCCATACTTGAAGAATATCTCAATCCATATCCAACTGTGCCACACAAGTATCTCAGGATATGTTTTGCTGCAACAAGATGTATCTGCCTTGGTTCACACACGAATTGGCTGAGTGCACTCACTGCATAGCAAATATCCGGTCTACTGTTGACTAGATACATCAATGATCCAATCAATTGCATGTATATCGTGGGATCCACTAAGTTTGAACTAGCTGCAACCTCCTTCAACTTATGTAAGTTGGTCTCCATAGGCGTAGTCATGGATTTGCAATCCATCATATCAAACCTCTTCAAAATATCAACAGTATACTTCCCTTGACTTAGAATCATCTCGTCTGGCTTTTGCCAAACTTCTAAGCCAAGGAAGTAATGTATGTCCTTCATTTCAAACTCAGAAGCCAACTCCTCCTTACATTTGATAATGAGGTGTTCTCTAGTAAGAATCAAATCATCAACATATAAAACCAAAATCAATGCTTCACCATTATTTACCTTAAAATACAGGTTAGAATCAACATTGTTCTTGGAGAAGCCCAAACTTGACAGGTAACAATCAATCCTTTCGTACCAAGCACGAGGAGCCTACTTAAGACCATACAAGGCCTTCTTCAGCCTGCAAACATGAGACTCCTTCCCATGTACCTCAAATCCATCAGGTTGCTTGATATAAACTTCTTCCTCAATTACACCAATAGGAAAAGTTGTCTTCACATCCATCTGATGAATCTTCCATCCTCTAGATGCATTAATGGCAATGATGGTTCTGACATAAATATAGCGAGCAACAAGAGCAAATGTCTCTTCATAGTCAACTCCCTCTTTTTGTGAAAACCCTCTAGCCACGAATCTTGTCTTGTACTTCTCAATGCTCCAATCAACTACATGCTTGATCTTGAAGAGCCATTTTGAAGATACCACATATTTGCTTTCAGGTCTAGGAACGATGTCCCAAACATCATTTTTGAGAATTGACTGATACTCCTCTGTCATAGCATCTCTCCAAACCTGATGACTAGAAGCTTCCTCAACACTGGAAGGCTCAGACTCAATGATCTGACTCATCAAAACAACATAACTAAAGAACTTGTGAGGTCTCTTACTTTCTCTTAAGGTTTCTCTTGGTGCTGCAAACCTTTCTACCTCCTGCATCATTTGCCTAGCCCAAAGAGGTCTTTTTCTCCCAATTACAATATCAGTAGGCCCATCAATAGGTTCCAAACACTCTGGTTGGTAGTAGATCAATGTGCTTTCTACTTCAGGCAGAGCAGTGAGTATATTTGGTTTTGACTTTTGAGGTGCATTTTGGAGAAATGAATTATTTTAAGTCATTAATGTTATATTTTCATGTTGCCCCCCTTGGCCTAGTGTTATGACTTAAAGATGTTTTAAAATGGGTCCCTTGAGGGTGGACCCCTCATTAGGAGGTAAATTTTAATATTTCAAAGATTAATATTTCTCCTTGAGACTTGGATGCCTAGGGATGAGGAATTAAATGTTTTTTAAAATTATGTTATTGTGTAATGTCCCCTTTTCAGTAATGATCTCTTTGTGGACTAATAGCCAATTTTTGGAAATCTGTAGGCTACTCAAATGTGCTAAATCTAGGGTTTCCATTTTTAGTAAGTCCTGTTTCCATCTCAGTTCAGTTTTCTGTGAGTTTTATTGTGGATTTACTATTTATATCAGTTGGCTATTTTTACTAAGTCTGATTGTGGTAGTGGCATCATCATTAGTTCAACTCAGGTCATCTTTCAGTTCAGTTTTGGCTTTGATCTTGGTTATCTTCATGGAATGAGTTTATACTTAGTCATTTTTTATGTCTCTCAGTTGTACCCCACGCCTAGGAATGATCACTTCATGTTGTTTTAAAAGAGGGGCCAATTAAGGGGTCAATTGTGCATTTAATGATTTATTAAATGCTTTATTGCTACATATTTTAAGTTGGATGCCTAAAAGAGGTTGATTAATATTTTATTATTTCAAAAAGTGAAATGCTTAAAGTGGTGTCCCTTTTGGAAGTTGAAGTGATTCAACTTCTTGGAATTTGAAGAGTCTCTTGTTGCTTCATTTGCCAACTAAAGCCTATATATTGATGTTTTATGATGAGTTGATTATGCATATCTTTGAAGAGCAAAGTTACGCTGCTGGAATGAATCCAGAACCTGGCTAAGGGGAAGTTTAGCAAATCATTCTTTCTTCGGGCCTGAAACTATGGCTTCCTAGGAAGATTTCTAAAGACCATGCTTCATTCAGGAGTGTGGATAGTGCTCAATGATATTTTTGATTACAAGCAGGTTGTTTTATAATTTGTTTGTATTGCTGATGTCAATGGCTGAAGCAAATTTATGCTCATAGCTTTGCCTCTGATTTTTATATCATTCTCGGTATTTGTCTGAGCTGTATATCTATGTGGGGCAACCCTTTCTACAAAGTTTGGGAATTTATCTCTGACTACTAATTTTTCTAGAGGTCAACTTCTCCAAGGATGTAGTACTTTTTGTGGTTGCATTGGGATTCAAGCCTTATGTTATCCTCTATTTCTGGCTCGTTTCTTTGATGGAATATGGACTCCTAGCTCTTAGCTATTGTTCGCCTATGGTATGAGAGCTTTAGGAGCTGATTTAACAAAGATATGCCCAATTCTATAAGGTTTGATGTTGTTGGTCTGAGTTTTTGTTAATATTGTTTCTATATAAGACTTATTAAATAATTGTATTTTGATAGTTAAGCTTCAATTCTTCATCTTATATCATTGTAAATGTTAGAGGAAGTGTTACTTTAATTGTTTAATGTTTTTGGAAGCTTATCTACTCCATATGCAGCTATTCTTATTCTTTGTAAAGCTAGTTAGTAGTACTAACAACTCTTTATTTGCTACAATTTTATATTAGTTTTACACTCCCACAATTGAGTGGTTGAGTTTTAGAATAAACATCTTTCTTGTTTGTAATTTCCCCCCACATTATAAGTGGTTGTGTGGACAATATTCCCCCCACGTTAATAAGTGGAAGAGTGGATTTAAATGCTAGTTTTCCACCTAATAATTGTTATAAACTCACCCACTGAATAAGTGGAGTATTCCCACCACTTGTGGATGCCTGCATCAACAGATGAATTGTACTTTCAACTTTGTTTATGCCTAATGATCCTCTGACCGTATGCTATCACCTCACCCACATTGGGATCTTGGTGAACATTCTTGGTTAGAGTTGTCTTCTTTCCTGATTTGCATTTGGGGCTAACACTAATCAGTGTTTGGTTGTTGGTTTGCATGTTAATTTTGGGGAAAAAATTAAGGAGGAATATTTCATATTGCAAAAAGGAGTTGGGCAACCCTTTTGGAGGGAAATGATGGAAGCTAAAGAGTCACCTCAAGTTCTATAAAAGCGAGCCTTTGCTCATTCATTTGGTATCCATTGTTTATCATATCAAATTGCTGCTAAATTGATTTCAGGGTTATAGCTTCGAGGAATGCATATCTCCTAGCAAGGGTTTAGTTTCACATTTGGAAGATAACACCTAGTTGGATATGAGACTGCTTCTCATTCATAGATTGTAGATTGAGCATTATTGTTGGACATTTTGATGATATTATCAATTTTGTGTTTGTTGGTTTGAACATGGCTGAAGCAAATTTTTAATTGCAAATCATTGTGTGATTTTTATTTCGTTGTGGGTATCTGCTTATTCCATTTCTACACTCTAGGCGTCCCTCTTTGTGCATTTTTAGGTTTTATTTTAGAGTATTTAATTTTCTAGAGAGGTCACCCCTCTCCTTGGACCGTACCTTTCCTCTAGTTGGTCATTTGAATTCCTTACTTTCATTTGGTGGCAGTTTGTATTGTCTATCTCATGCTTGCTGGTCACCTTTCCTCTAATAAGTGTTTGCTTTCAATTTGGAGTGCATTGGAGGTGTTTTGTGAGAGAAATGAGCATTTTGTTGGATGTATAGCTTGCTGGTCTGAATTACAATTTGCTAGTTATTTATATCAGGCCAAGATATTTCCATTTTATGCTTAAATTCTTTGTTGTTTCTATTCATGATTGTAATTGGAGATATTATAGAAACATTGTATTGAAGTTGGAGAGGATTTCATTGATAAATCATTGTAAAAAGAATATCGTAATCACTAGTTTCACTAGTATTGAATCAACCTCTTTACTTTCAACAAGTTTCTTTTTGTACTCACCACTCCCGTTGAATAAGTAGTTGAGTGTACTTTATTTTAGTTTTGCTTACTCCCGTTAAATGGTGGTTGAATTTTCAATTTAAGTAATTGTAATAATTTCCCCCCATTGAATAAGTGGTAGTGTGGAATTCATGGTCAGTTCACCACCTACATTTCTTTTCTAGCATTGTAATTTCAGTTCAGTTTATTGCTAACGATCCCCTTACACCAAATGCTCTCACCTCACCCACATCGGGATCTTGGTGATCAGATAAGTGGAGGGTTTCCTTTCAACTGGTTTGATTATTGGGCTAACCTTAATGGGTGCATTGTTGTGTGGAAAATTTCAAATAAAAAATTAAGGGAAATATTATACTGGTATCATAGCCGAAGATCCTACCATCCTATGACAATCAAAGTCCAGTTGTCAGATGAGGATATAGAATTCAGGTACTACACTAGAGGGAAAGCAAGAACTCAGTATTAGAATCCACTAGTTCTAGAGGTAGAGACATTTTTAGAGGCTTTGATAGATACTAGTAAAGCAGTTGAAACCATGTTAGATGGTACTAAACTTTCAATGGAGGAAAGAGAAGCTAGAGCTGAAAGGAAGTTTGATAATATGTTGGATATGATGTCGCACTTGTTAGCAAAGTTGGATCAACAAGCAACTCAAAATAATGGCCAACCTCAACAAATCATGTTGGAGAAAAGAACGGTATCAATGGTAACAATGGTTTGGAGACCAATGGAAGAGATAGAACCATTGGCCAACATGTTGTAGCCACTAGAGGATTAGCCTCTAGACCCCTTTTTCCTACCTTTACTCAAAAGGAGGAACCTCCAACGGAGACTAAAGTATCTTTGGTGGATGATGCAAAACAAGCTTACATGGAATATGCCTCATTATCCATTGAGATCAAAGACCAATGGACCTTTGATCAGTTCATGAATCAAAGAAATAGGAGTGGCAGAAGAGCTAAATACCATGCTCCTATGGGTCCTAGAACAAATTATCATCAAGATCTTGGAAAGGTGACCTCTACCCATTTTGACGGGAGTGATAAGTGTACAACAAGGTCCTAGGTGCAAAAGCTTGACAACTATCTTTCTCTTCCCAGACTGATGTTTGAAGAGGATGCCATTAAATTTGCCACCTTGCATTTGGAGGGAGCTGCTCAGGAATGGTGGTATCATGGATTGGTCACTCTTGGCCATAATCTCATTCACCTATGAATAATTTAAAAAAAATTTGATAGAGAGATTTGGTACCAAGGATCCAGAAGTAAGGTTTCCTGAATTGATGCAGTTGAAGCAACATGGTTTAGTAGAGTCATATGTCACTTATTTTCATAGGTTGTTAGTGATGGTGCCCAACATCACTAAAATGAGGTTCGTAGTACTGTTTACTGAAGGATTGATGGAACCATTGAAGGGTTGGGTCAAAGCCTTTGATCCACCAACTCTTGATGAAGCAATCAAGAAAGTGAGGAGCATGGAGTTGGCTGCCCCAAAGCCAAAATTTTAGTCCAAATCCTTTAGTCATAAGAAGGATAAGAAGCATTCATCAAATCAGCATAAGAAGTTTCCTCAAAATTTGACTTATGAGCTCTGAGAATAGTTGAGAATGGATGGAGTTTGCTATACATGTTGTGAGCCTTGGTCAAAGGGTCACAAATTTTATGGAAAGGGAAAAGCACATCACATGGAGGCTTATTCAAAGGACGGATCAAAATTTGATATGTCTAATCAGCAGGTAGTGATGAAGAAGAAGCCCAAAAAGAAGAACCGAAAGACATTGGAGGAGGGAGTGCTTTGGCACAACTCTCAAGCTTTCAAAAGAATGAGTCTTTGTGAGTTCATGGAGTAGTTGGTTTTCAACGAATTGTTGCTCTCATTGATATTGGAGAAACTAAGAACTTCATAGATGAAGGATTGGTGGCAAAGAGAGGTTTGAAAATTGAAGAGTTTGAAGGCATGAAGGTGATGGTGGCCAATGGCTTCACATTGTCTTGCACTAGGAAGATTCCCAACCTCTCCATGCAATTGGGAAATTATGAAGTAAGGATGATTTTTATGCGGTAGGCATTGGTGATACTGATGCAGTGCTTGGGATACAGTGGCTGCGATCTCTTGGAGAGATCACTTTGAATTTGCAAATGATGGAATTGAAGCTTCAATTTGATGGCAAGAAGGTTGTGTTGAGAGGGATGTCAAATGGAGGCTCTTGAATAGTGTCTTTCAAGAGAATGGAAAGGTTGATCCGCCATGATCAAGTTGAATGGGCAACAAAATGCTTGATTTTACTAATTGATCCGGTGGAGGATAAAAGGTACTATCATCCAGATATTCAAGCTTTGATTACTAAGAAGAGCAAAGTATTTGGGAGTATACCTCCTGGGAGACCTCCTGAAAGGGGTTGTGAGCATGTGATAGAGCTTGAAGAAGGAGCACAATCAGTTATTACAACCCCATACCACTATCCAAAGAAGCAAAAGGATGAAATTGAGAAGGCCATCAAAGAATTTTTGGAGATGGGCCACATTCGCCCAAGCAAGAGCCCCTTCGTTTCAATAGTGGTGCTGGTCAAAAAGAAAGATGGTACAATGTGCATGTGTGTAGACTCCCGTGCATTGAATTAGAAGACCATTAAGAACTGGTATCCTATCCCTAGAATAGATAAGCTTATTGATGAGCTTCATGGAGCCATGTACTTTTCAAAGATTGATCTCAGATCAGGCTATCATTAGATATGGATGAGGGAGATGGATATTGAGAAGATTTCCTTTAGATGCCACTTTGGGCATTTTAAATTCCTTTCTATGCCATTTGGCTTGACAAATGCTCATACAATATTTCAGTCCTACATGAACAAAATATTTAGGCAGCAGTTGAGGAAGTTCATGCTCATCTTCTTCGATGAAATTCTCATTTTTAGTAAGTATTGGGTGGAGCACTTCAAGCACTTGGAGGAAGTGCTTAACATTTTGGAAGCAAAATGTCTATTTGCAAAGGAGTCAAAATGTGAGTTTGGGCTGATGGAGCTACTTTATCTTGGCCACATCATTAGCTCCAAGGGTGTGAGAATTGATCCAAAAAATATTAAAGCAATCCTAGATTGGCCACCTTCGAAGAATGTGTCTCATTTGAAGGGGTTTTTGGGATTGTGTGGTTTTTATAGAAGGTTTACAAAGGGGTATTCCCATATGGCAGCCCCCTGCATCGATCTTACAAAGAAAGGAGCTTTCCTATGGATGGATAAAGCACAAGAAGTATTTGATAAGTTCAAGCACATTATGAGCTCGTGTCCAGTGTTGGCTCTACCTGACTCCACCAAGCCTTTTGAGTTGTAGTGTGACACTTTAGGTGAAGGAATTGGAGCTGTTCTCATGCAATACAAGCATCCCATTGTCTTCGAGAGAAAAAAATTGAGAGGAGGTGAAAGAACATATTCAATATATGATAAGGAGATGCTTGCAATCATGCACGCATTGGCCAAGTTCAAATGGTACTTGGTGGGAAGCAAGCTCGTGGTGAAGACTGATCATAGCAGTCTTAAACACTTCATATATCAAAAGGATTTGAATGAAAGGTAGTAGATGTGGGTGAGTAAGCTTCAAACTCATGACTTTGAAATTGAGTATGTCAAAGGAAAAAACAACATAGTGTCTAATGCTTTTTCGAGGAGACTTGATTTGAATTCTTTGGTTGAGCTTACTACAGATTGGAGGGAGTTAATTGTTGCTGATTATGCAAAAAATTAGTTTGCAACGAGCTTTGTAGAAGGTCATTTGCAAGATGAAAGATACTAGTTGGTTGATGGATTGATTCAGTATAAGGGAAGAATCTTCTTGGTGCCAAAATCTAAGCTTAAGAAGAAGATATTGCAGTCTTTTCACGACATTCCTCTTGCTGGTCATCAGGGATATTTCAAGATTTACAAGCAGAACCATGAAAGATTTTCATGGAAAGGGATGAAGGAAGAAGTATTTCATTACATAAGCGAGTGCCCAACTTTTCAAATGAACAAGAATGAGCATGCTTTTCCAGCTGGTTTGTTGCAGCCCCTTCCCATTCCCAATCAAAAATGGGAAAGTATTGCGATGTATCTCATTACGGGGTTGCCAAAGGTGCAAGGGAGAGACTGTATCTATGTTGTGGTAGATTGATTGACCAAGTTTTCTCACTTCTTTGTTGTTACATGTTCATTTACAACAACTCAAGTAGTTGAGTTGTTCTTTAGAGAAGTGTTCTATTTGCATGGATTGCTTCAAAATATTGTTACTGATAGGGACAAGTTCCTCAATGCTTTTCGATAGGTAATTTTCAGATTGAGTGGTACAGTGCTCATTCCAATCACTAGTTATCACCCGCAAACGGATGGTCAATCAGAGATTGTGAACAAATGGTTGGAAGGCTACCTCAGAAATTATGTTTTAGGGCAGCAACGAGCATGGGTGAAATGGATTCATTTGGAAGAGTATTGTTATAACTCTTCCTATCACATGTCAATTAAGATGTCTCCTTTCATGACTCTTTATGATTATGAGGACCCTAGCTTTGTGGATTTGGTGTTTGGTGACAGTAGAGGTCCACAAACTAAGGATATGTTGTAGCAAAGTCAAGACATTCTGAGATCATTGAAGGATAATCTTCATGATGCTCAAAATTAGCAGAAGCTATACACTGACTAACAACATGTTGAGCATTTATTTGAGGTGGGAGATATGGTTTATTTGAGGCTCCAACCCTATAGACAATCTTCTCTCAAGAAGAGTGGTGCCAAAAAGCTCAAGCCATGTTTCTATGGCCCTTTCAGAGTCATCAAGAGGATTGGTGAAGTGATGTATGAGTTGGAACTTCTAGCTAGTAGCAAGGTGCACAATGTCTTTCATGTGTCACGCCTCAAGAAGGTGCCTGGGCACATGTGGTTGCTACTTTAGAGTTGCCTCCATTCGATGAAGAAGGACAGCTAGTGTTGATTCCTGAGGAGATCATTGACACTTGGGAGCACTCTTTGAGGAGAAGAACAATCAAAGAATACTTGGTGAAATGGAGGAATTGGCCGATTGAGGATGCAATGTGGGAAGGTGAATTTTTTTTGTAGCATCCAGACTTCTAGTTGCTTGAGGACAAGCAATCTCAAGGAGGACGAACTGTAATGTCCCCTTCTTAGCAACAAGCAATATAATGGTTTGCCAGCCTATTCTGGATGCCCATAGGCTCATAGGAGGTAAAATTAAGGTTTCTAGCTGTTTGGAGCTTTTTGGAATTTTCGGAGGTTTGCATATTGGAGTCTCAAAATTTGGTTTGCAGATTCTTTCTGGGTTTTCAAAGAGTTTCACAGTGATATGACATGCAAATGCAATGGGAAACTTTTCTGAATTTTCTATTTTTAGTAAGTTCTATTTATGGCAGTGCTCCTATTGGCAGTAGTTCAGTGTGCTTTCTATTTCAGGCAGAGCAGTGAGTATATTTGGTTTTGGCTTTTGAGGGGCATTTTGGAGAAATGAATTATTTTAAGTCATTAATGTTATATTTTCATGTTGGCCCCCTTGGCCTAGTGTTATGACTTAAAGATGTTTTAAAATGGGGCCCTTGAGGGTGGACACCTCATTAGGAGGTAAATTTTAATATTTCAAAGGTTAATATTTCCCCTTGAGACTTGGATGCCTAGGGTGAGGAATTAATGTTTTAAAAAAATAAAATTATTGCAAAAAGGAGTTGGGCGTCCCTTTTGGAGGGAAATGAAGGAAGCTGAAGTGTCACCTTAAGTTCTATAAAAGGTCTTTGCTCATTCATTTTCTATTCATCACTTATCATATCGAATTGTTGCTGAATTGATTTTAGGCTTATGGCTTTGAAGAATGCATACCTCCTAGCAAGGGTTCAGTTTCGTGTTTGGAAGTGTAATGATCCTTACTAATTTTGATCACAATTTGTCCTTAAATTGTAGCTCATAATTTTGTCAAACAATTCTCATGCAAACATATATATTACAGGTTTGAGTGTTTTAGTTTGATATAAATATTTTTCCAATGATATCCAATACATATAATACTTGCAAAATACTTCTATGATGATTGGGCAAGGTCCTAGATACAATGCGGATCTTTTTCTTGTATTTTCAAATGCAATAGATGAGTTTTCTTGAACTAAATATGCAACTACAACTTATAGACATTATGTCAAACAGTTGGCATGAAAACTCACTAAGTACAAAATGATTTTAAGAATACTTGAAAAAAAAATGATGATGCAACACCTTATTCCTCCTTAATTTCCAGAATGAAAGATTATTACAATGCACTTATAAGATAGCCAAGACTCTTGGCAAATTACAATGATATGAAATATGGTAATTGTCGATATAAATGATCACCTTCAGCTACAAACTAATAACTCCTAATATGCTATGCTAACATGAATGGTAAACCATGGAACCTGGATGAATGATGATGCCTTGGAAGGTAGTTGATGAAGCAACCAAAATGCAAGCCAAATGATTATTGCCCAAGCCAAATCAAACTCCTTAAGAAATCACCCTTGTTGCTAGTCTGAAGGGAATTTAAATTAATCTCGAGCTTCTAACGACTTCAAAATGCCTCCAATGAAGTCGACTCCTCTCCTAAAGTCAAGTGCCACCTCCCTCAAGCAAAATCGACCCAAAATGAGGTCTCCATGTGCAAGTCATGGTATATGTATGCATACTAAAAATTGTAATTTCAGACTTTCTAAATTAGAATTCTCCCTTAATACAATTCACCCTCCAAGATACCAAGAAGAGAAGAATTCTTAATACCAAATGATCTCCAAATTGCTCCAAGTCAATTTTCTTCAAAATTGGCCAAAGGCCACAAATTTTACTCAATGAAGTGACTGAAGTATCACGTCTGAATCTGCAACCCTTCAAGAGATATCTCACTCCCTTAGTCATGCTATCTATGGGAGTTATTGTTCCCAAAGACACTCAACTGCAAAGCCCTAGCTCCACAATGATCATCAACAACAACATGAATGCTGGATGATGAAGGATGAAACCTCAATGTCCATTTATGCATTTCCTCAAGAGGTTGGCCCAATTAAAATAATATTATATTTCAACTTCTAGAAGATTCCAATATATATTTTTAATTATTTGTACTTTATAAAATATGAAAATATAATATAATTAATAAAGTACATCTCAACATCAAATTATAATATAAGGTTTCCATAAATAGAAATAATAATGATATCTAATGGAAAACCTCACTCCAATCAAATACTAAGCCAAATAGTCACTGAATGATTGCCAACTGACTCTCCCACCATGCCTCATTAGCCTACGAGAGCCACTAATAGGCTAATCCTATCGATAAGTCAATGTCAACTAGAAGGGGACATTACAGTCTGCCCCTCTTGAAATTGCTTGTCCCCAAGTAATCTCAAATTAGGATGCTGGAAGATCTCCTCACTCCCCCATGTCGCATCCTCAACTAGTAAGTCTCTCCACTTGATCAAGTATTCCCTAATGACTCATTTCTGCAAGGTCCTCTCCTACACATCCAAGATAGCCTCTGGCACCAAAATCAATTTCCCCTCACCATCAAATGGTGGAAAGGTAATGGAGGGAACTACATGATGTCCTAATGCCTTCTTGAGGTGTGACACATGAAACGCATTATGCACTTTGCAGTAAGCTGAAAACTCTAACTCATAAGCCACCTCTCCCACTCTCCTAATAATCCTGAACATACCATAGTAACGTGGCTTAAGCTTCTCTGCACCACTCCTCTTAAGAGTGGACTATCTATAAGGCTTCAACATCAAATACAACATATCACCTACCTCAAAGGAGTGCTCAACCCTCTTCTGATCTGCATACTATTTCTATTGGTTTTTTGCTTTCTGAATATTCTCCCGTAGAGCCCTCATAATATGTTGATTGTCCTGTAAGAGATTACCAACACTAGGTAAACAAATGTTACTCAACAAGAGATCTAGAAAACTCAATGCATCATATCCATACAAGGCCATGAATGGTGTCATGTGAATGGAGAGATGGTAAGTGGTATTGTAACAATATTCACAAAGATATAACCACTTAACCCACCCCTTCTACTATCCTGTGATGTAATTCTTGAGGTATCCTTCCACCCATTTATTCATTATCTCTGTTTGACCATCGGTCTGCAGGTGGTAGCTAGTACTCAGAGTGAGCTCTGTCCCACACAACTTGAATAGATTTTTCCAAAAATGACTCATGAATCGACTGTCTCGATCAGTGACAATGCTCCGAGGTAATCCATCTAATCTAAATACCTCATAGAAAAATAACTCTGCTACCTATGTAGTTGAATATGTAGATGTGATTAAAAAGAAGTGAGCATATTTAGTTAAATGATCCACAACCACATATATGCAATCTCATACCTAGGCTTTTGACAAGCCAGTAATGAAGTCTATCAACAAACACTCCCACTTCCTGTTAGGAATCATAAGTGGCTGAAGTAAGCCCGCAAGGTGCGTGTGCTCCTATTTATTTTGCTGAAAAATAGGACATTCTCTGACATACTGTAGAACATATAATTTAAGGCACTTCTAGGTAAATATCTCTCGTATCTGTTTATATGTTTTGAAGAATCTGGGATGTCCTGCCATAGGTGCATCATGAAAGGCCCTTAAAATTGTGTTCTTCATCTCTGACCCTGGAATCAAGTAAATCCTACCTTTGTAAATGATAAAATCATTTACAACTACGTATCTGTCATCCTAGATTGATCCCTCAACAATCCTTGTAGCCCAACTATCCTTAGCATACTTTGCCACTATCAGGTGTTTCCAATCCTCCGCAATCCCAGCCATGGAGCTCAAGTGTGGGCAACATGATAAAGCATCAACAACAAAATTTTGTGTTCCTTTGACAAAGGAAATGTCAAAGTCATATGCTTGTAGCTTGCTTACCCATTTCTGCTGATGACCATTTAGATCCTATTGCCCAAGAAAGTTCCTCAAGTTGTTGTGATATGTCTTCACTACAAATTTTCTGCCTACTAAGTACTGTCTGAATTTGGACAATGCATGCATAATGGCCAACATCTCCTTATCATATATGTTGTACCCTCTCTCTGGACCACAAAGTTTCTAACTCTCAAAAGTAATCAGATGTTTGTCCTGCATAAGGACTGCACTAATCCCCTCACCTGAAGCATCACACTGTAGCTCAAAGGGCTTAGAAAAATCTGGAAAAGAAAGTATTGGGAAAGTAGTCATGATTAGTTTGAACATCTCAAAGAAATCTTGTGCCTCTAGAGTCCAAACGAATTCCCCTTTCTTGGTCAAGTCTATGAGTGGTGCTACATGGCATGAATAACCATTAACAAATCTATGGTAGAAGCCACACAACCCAAAAAATCCTCGAAGCTGTGTAAGGTTCTCTGGTGTAGGCCATTCAACAATAACTTTAATCTTCTTAGGATCCATACATACCCCCTCTGCACTAATGATGTGACAAAGATATAATAATTCTATCATCCCTAGATCACACTTGGATTCCTTGGCATATAAGGAATCCTCTCCAGGAATACCCAATACTGTATCAAGATGTGCAATATGATCATCCCATGTTTTACTATACACCAAGATATCATCGAAAAATACCAACAAATACCTCCTCAACTGTGAATGGAAAACTCTATTCATTGTGGACTAAAATGTTGCCAGAGCATTGGTTAGCCCAAATGGAATAACCACAAACTCAAAATGCCCGCAATGACACCTAAATGTGGTCTTCTCAATGTCTTGTTCCCTGACACAAATCTGATGATATCCTAATTGCAGATCAATTTTAGAGAAGAAACAGGCACCATGTAACTCATCAATTAACTCATCAATTCTGGGGATGGGATATCTATCTTGATTGTTCTTTTGTTCAAGAGTCTATAATCAATACACATCCACAATGTTCCATCCTTTTTCTTGACCAATACTACTAATGATGCAAAGGGAGACTTACTTGGTCTAATGTGTCCCATGGATAGCAACTCCTTAATGGTCTTCTCAATTTCATCCTTAAGTCACTTGGGGTGTCTATACAGAGTGACTATCATGGGCTTGGTGCCTTCTTCCAACTCAATGATATGTTCAATCCCTCTATCTGGAGATTTTCTTGGAGGAATCTCACTAAACACCTTTGTGTGCTTAATCCTTAACTCCTAGATGTCTGGATGGTATTCTAGCTTCTGTTGTTCTCCTTGTGTAGGCATCAACACACATTCTGCTTCCCACTCTACCATATTATGTCTCACTAGGTTCTCCATTCTCCTGAATGTAATCATCTTGAAATTGGAGTCATAGATCACCTTAAGAATATGTGTCTTCCCATCAACCTGAAAGGACATCTCCATCTCCTTGAGATAAAGAGTGAATTTTCCAATATCATGTAGCCATCTCATGCCAATCACCATGTCAATATCACCCATGTTTACCACATAGAAGTCTATCTTGAACTCATAGTTGTTCAAGCACATGGGAAAATCTAGAATTCTCCTATCACATTTGAGGGTATAACCATCTACAACCTTAACTAGTATTCCCTCAAATTCCTCTATCCTGATGCCACACCTATCAACCAATCTAGCATCAATAAAGTTATGAGTTTCCCCCGTGTCAAGAAGAGTGATAATATTTTGCTCTGCTAGAACTCCACACATCCTAAATGATCCTTCCTATTGGATGTTGGTGATGTGTGAATCCTATTACTTTGCTGCCCCTTTATGCTCTCCTTCATTCACAGATTTTTCTTCCTCATGCTCTCTCCCCGAATCTTTGAAATCAGATTGCTGATCCAATTTCTTTGACATAGAATCCTCATAATATTCCCACATTACTCTATGAGATTTTCCATTAGGTCTTAAGGGACAATCATGATTTGCATCCAATGGCTCCTTATAGTAAAAACACAACTTCTTACGCAAATCATTGAGTGTATCTTGATCCAAAGGTGCTATTGATTTCCCCTTAAAATCTGGTTTGTTCTTCTTCTTAGAGAAAGATTTGTTGTCTCAATATGAAGAAGATCCCTTCGATGAATACTTACTTTGTGGGGCTGCTAGCTCCATGCTTCTAGCCTTCTTCATCACCTCCTGAAGAATAGGAGGATTAAAGGATTTTATCCATCCTTTCATAGGCTTCAATAATCCCTCAATAAATAACACCACCAATCATCTCTCTGAGATGTTAGGAACCATCACTGATAACTTCTGGAAGTTTCCAATGTAACTCTCCAAACTTCCAACTTGCTTGAGCTGGGCCAAATCTCTGAAATATGATTTTGGATCCTTCCTATCAAAACACTCCACCAATCTATCCACAAACTCCTAATAGGATGTGATCTGACTATGCTACAGTGTAACTAACCCATGATACCACCATTCCTGTGCTACCCCCTTCAAATGCAAGATGGAAAATTGGATAGCTTCCTCTTCGATCATAGGTTGAAGAGTCAAGAAGGTATCTAGCTTATGAATCCATGATTGTGTTGTAGTCTTGCCACTACCATTGAACATGGGTAATGAAAGTTTATTATTAGCATGCTTTAGTTCTTTATTTTGATTCCAAGGTATCCTCTCCTATCAAGACCTATAGTAGTCCATCCTTGTTTGTACAAAAAGATCAAAATGCATGAGCTTGCATGCTTCTAGTGTCAATAGTCACCATTCATCATGAGCAGCCATATATGCATCAACAAAAGTAGGCTCCTCAACTTCTTCAACATTCTCTTCCGCAGCTTGCTCTTCCCTTAGGAAGGTAGGTCATGATGGCCTATCAATAGTACATGAAGTTTCTCTTTGCACTCACCTTGATCTAGCTACACTCTTGTCATCTTCTTGATCCCTATTATTTCTTATTTTGTTTCCCACGATAGCTTGGTTTTGCTAAATCTATTCCTGCAAAGTAGTTGTAAATACTTCAAATGCTTGAGCCATTATTTCAAAAAGTTCTTCACCCCTATCTCTCCTAGGAGGACTTCCTTCTCTTCTTTCATTTCTATGTGGATCCTCATCTTCTCTGTCACCCATTTCAACTAAAGGTAGCTCTACAAATCAATTGTCTTTCCAATGCCTCACTTGTTCTGCTCTTTTGCAGGTGTAGTAACAATGATTTCTCATGTGAAGTTTAGACCCCTTTAGGATGGGAAGATCAAAAATCTAAGGAATTGGGTTTATTTAGCATTGAAGCAAGAACAAAACCCATGTGCTATATTTTTTTTCTGAAAAATACTTCTTGACGGGTAGCTATTTTTAGGGGTTTTCAGAAGTTGTCTGAACATATCCGTGTTTATAGTCAACGATCGAGTTTTTCAGAATATAGTACTCTCAGGTTGAAATCAAGACCAAAATGGTCCTACTTCACGACTTTCTAAAAAAACTCAACACCGACATGCATCAAGTGAAGCTCGTAGTCAAGACGGACGCCTTGGAAGGCATAAATGATATCACCTTACAAACAGATAGCCAAATATGAAAGGTAGTCATTCTAAACACAGAGCTGCCACGAGTTACTATCACACTACCTTCCACATTCCATGTCACCAAGTTGGAAGACACAACTACAAAGAAGATCAAATATCAAAACTAGTTTGCAAGAGGTAGAAAAAGTCAACGACTGGTCAAAGGAGTTGTTGACTCAAGATGATGAGGTGTTAGACACCTAAGAAGGATGTCCTACCCTCCAAATGGAATTTAAGATACTTGAAGTTGACTTGATGCCTCTTTCCAAGTTAACTCAAGAAGGCATTAAATATAGTTGGAGTTAACTTGATGCCCCTTTCCAAGTTAACTCCACATCCCACAAATCATGAGTTGTCAGATCCCACTGATTAAGGATGTCTAATTGACTTCCATAATTTGTGGATCTCACATCTCCAATAATTAAGGATGCACCTATTTTGGAGGGATACTTTGCATTAAAGTTCACTTTTAGTCTTATTTCAGTCAACTGAAGTAGTTTCCAGTTGACTCTTTGTTTACTTTCAAATAACTGAAGTAGTTTTCCAGTTAACTGTCTGTTCCCCCATTTTAGGAATAAATCTTGCTAATTGATTGGAAAGAACTAATTGTTAACTCAAGGAGATTTTGGGGTTGTCGACTCCTTTGAGTTCTATAAATAAGAGCCTTGGGCTCATCATTTGTTTAACCTTTACTTGCTATGCAAAATTGCTACTCCATTGTTGCCAACAACTTTGAAAGCAAATATTTGTTCACTCTTGGATGAGAGTTCATTGGTTGATTGTAATTGTGCATGATTTCATGCCTTTGTTGTCCCAACCTTTGTAATTCATTAATGAAGCTTGAAGAAGAAAATCAGAAGGTGCTTGCATTTTGATCTACATATTTGAGTTCTTTCCACATTTTGTATCTAATAGCTTGTTGTCTCATTTCCCTCCTTGGATAGGGGTTCCTCCTTCTTGGATATCTGTTATTGATGATTATTGTTTGTTGTTGTCTAATGGATTGCCCTTCAAATTATACTTCAAATAGGGGTTCCTCCTCCTTAGCAAGTTTTTCGGCCAAGACATCGTAATTTGTTGTTTCTTGTAAGTCATTTCCTAGCCCATACCTTGGATAGGGGTTCCTCCTCCTTGGCAGGTCTCAGATCTAGCTTACTGTAAAGAGCATTTGTTTATATCTAACCTTATCTCGGCATATATTCAACCATATTCTAAAGAGACAACAGATTCAAGTGATCCAACCAATATTCCATTCTTGCTCCTATACCCTCATGCTTTGTTTACCTTGAGGATATTGGATAGATTAAAAGCTAGAATAGTCGTAGTTAAGATCTGCAGAAACCAAAGAAAAAGCTTAGTTGCAGTGCATTGTGTTTGCGCACCGTTGTGTCCTACCGCTGAAGTACAAAAAGATAGGAACCCTAGTTTACCATTCCCTTCCTTATGCATTGCTTTCAACAGAGAGGGACTTCTCATTAAATAATGAAGAAGTGTTGCAAAACATTTGAAATAGCTGAACATTTACAATCAACACTCCAGAGGTGCTAATTTAAATGCCAACACCCTACACCTTTGATGTTTATAAATAAGAGCTTTTTCTCATTTATAATTAACTTTTGCACATGATAGTAATACATGTTGTGCCCACCTTTCTTGTAATATTTCTATTCTGTATTTGTTCATGAGTTTATATTATGATGATGAATAGTTGTGCCCACCTTGCCTTCATGTTATTGTCATGGTATTTGCTCATCTTAGATTAAATATAGTGGCTATTGATTGTTTATTGTATACGTGGATGTGGCAATTTAGTTTGCTATCATAGTTAGCTATCCTTTGTGTTTTGTGTTCAATAAGCTTATTCAGAATAGCAAATAGCTGTGCCCACCTTGCCTTCACGTTGTAAATCTGTACTCAAAGCTTATAGTTTGATGTGTGTGCTAATAAAATTATTTAGTCTAGCAAATAGTTGTGCCCACCTTGCCTTCATGTTGTGAAGCTATACCTGGTTTATCGTATATATCATTCTCGCTCCATTTTGTAATGTACCCAATTTATGGTATAAATCATTCCCCATTTAAGGCATACACTCTTTTGTGTCTGATAGACTATTTTTGGAAGCCCATAGACCAGTTAGAAGCTAAAATTAGGATTTCCACTTTTGGAGGAGGTTTTGAGGTCTTGCATGCAAGAGTTTCTAACACATTTTTGGTGGAGCTTTCTAGATTTTTGGAGAGCTTCGTGATGAGGTAACATGCATGATAGGATATTGACTTGCATTCTCATCAGCTTTTGGAGGATTGCATTTTGGAGTTTTGTAGTTTGGATTTTGGATTCCTTCTGGGTTTTCAGAGGGCTTCGCAGTGGTGTGACATGCAACTGCAACAGAGGACTTTTCCTGGACTTACTATTTTTAGTAAGTTGCGACGACTGCTCAAAATGTGAAGAAAATTAGTTTGGAACAACTTACTATTTTTTAGTAGTATGCTATTTTTGGTAAGTGCTATTTTTGGTAGTGCTATGTTTAGTAGCAGTTCAACAGTTCAGTGCAATGGCTATTTCAAGCAGGTCAGTTTGAGCGGTTGGTCATCCAACATTCTTGGGCTATTTTTGCCAAGTTTGAACTTGTGTTGGGAATTTCTCTTGATGAGGTAAAATATTTAAATTAAGTGAGATATTTATAAGGCTGGGTGAACGCCTTAGTGGAGAGATAAGTGATTTTAATTTTATATGGTATTTCACTTAATACTTGATGATTATTTATATTTTAATTTTTTGGCGAGATTTTGGCTAAGGCTTGGATGACAAATTATTTGAAGAGGAAATCAAGTCATATTTTATTTGAAAATTAAATAAAAGTTATATCTCCTCATGTTTGGATGCCCAAGTAAGGAGATAAATGAAGATTAAATAAAAAGCAAATACAAGTGGAAAATTGGATTTGAAATTCAATTAACTTGGGCACACTTTCTAGAAGGAGCTGGAAATGTCACCTCAAGTCTATATAAGGAGGCTCTTGCTCTCTCATTTTCATCTCTTGTATACTATATTGTTATGTTGCCAAAATAGTGAGTGAGTTTCTTCGAGGAATGCATGCCTCCTAGCTTGGCTTAGTTTCTTGCTTGAAATATAGAAACTAGCTAAGATAAATGGTTGTTCTAGACTCTTGAGAGCAGATTGAGCACATTGTATTTGAGTTTCTTGTAGTTTTAATAGTTTTTTGAGTTGTTGGTTCAGTCATAGCTGAAAGTAGTTTTATTTTTAAGTCATAGAATAAATTTAATATTGTTCTCGGTAGTTTGTATATGTCATTTTCATCCTTGGGTGCCCTCTTTTGGAGTGTTTCAAATTTTAATATGCAGATTTGGATTTTATTTTGCAGAAGTTGGCCCTCTTGAGGCCATTCTACTTCTTCATGCTTGGAAAATGTTTAGATAATTCATTGAGTGGTTTTTGTAGCTATTTCTTGGTCATAACTTGGTCACCATCTCTCTAGGAGTTCGTTGCACTTGGTCTCACATCATTTGGAGTAGTTTTGAGGAAGGTACGAGCATTTTAGTGAGTCTTGTAGTTGCTGGTTTGCATATTCTAGTTGTTGGTCTGTCAAATCAGATTGTTACAAAATTTCATTGGAGTTAGGTTTTGGTTTGGAAAGTCACTTTGGAGAGTGGAGAGACATATTTGATAATTACAACATTGAAAACTCTTCTAATACATTGATATTTGTAGGAGAAATATATATTGTAAGGTTGCTACAGTAGTACTGTTCAACCATTTTAATTCTTGCAATTTCATATTTCCCCACGTTTGTGGAAGAGACTCATCTTTGCTTAGTCTTCATTGTACTGCATCATATCCTCAACACCATACGATAGCACCTCACCCATCTTAGGTTTGGAGAGCACATTCTTGGTGTTGAGTTACTTTCAACATTGCATCCTTTCATTAGATCCTCCGCCATATGGTAGTGCCTTACCCACCTCGGGTTTGGAGAGAAAATTCTTGGTGTTGAGCTATTTTCAACATTGTCTTATTTTAGTTGCTTCTAATGACCCTCAGCACCATATGAAAACACATTTTCCATCTTGGAATTGAGTGTACATCCTTGGCGCAGAGTTACTTTTAGCAGTTTTTGGTTTTGGGCTAACCTTAACAAGTGACTGTTGTGATTGGCTTGATCATTGTAAAATGGGAAAAAAATTTGGTTGGCTCATTACACATTCTCTCATGCTCTATTTTCTTGAGGGAACTGGATAGTTTAAATTTAGTTAGTTTTGAGTTATAGTTAAGATCTGTGAAACCAAAATATCCTTAGTTGCAACGTTCAATTTTTCTCGAAAACCTTGTGCCTCTTTCAGTTGAGACAAAAAGATAGGAATTAGTTTAGTTTACTTTTTTCAAGCATTTTTCTGCACAACGAGGGAGCTTCCCCTCCTAATTTGAAGAGCACTCATTGTGTAGTGTGCATAGCTGTTCATGGCGATTAGCACTCTAGAGGTGCTAATTGTTACGCCAACATTGAGATCAATGTTGACCAGTGGATGTTTGAGGGTGTTTTACATGGCAAACTTCTATTCTGGATTTGGGATCTGGGTATATTATGTTGGAAACTCTCCAAAATGTCGAAGGTTCCTTTGTGTGCATCAAGGTTCTGGTCTAGGTTCATTGGGGAGTATTGTTGCATGTACATGGTGTGGTTTGTTTGTAGCTCCACTTCAGGTTCTCATGTACATGAGTTGAGTTTGATGCATAGTTTTAGCACGTATGGATTGGATAGTTGGTCGGCTATCTATTTTTGTGCAATTGTGGTTGTTGGTGCTACAGGAGTTAGTTGGAGTTGTGTGGGACATTTCATAGTTAGTCTTTTCGGCCTTCTAAGGTGTGGAGTTTCTTTGCAATGGAGATTGCTTGGGGACAAGCAATTTTAGGAAGGGTGGACTGTAATGTCCCCATTTTTCATGAGCATCAGTTTTAGAGGGTTTAGCTTATTCCTGACCTTCGTAGGCTATTGGAGTTGTTCAAAGGGTCTTTGTTGGCAGTTATCTAGTTGGTGGATGGTTTCCTAGACACAATTGGATTGGAGAAAAATAAGGGAGATAATAATTAAATTAATTATTTGTAAGTTTATTAAATAAATAAATATTATAAATTAACCTTATATTTAATTAATTTAATAAAGTGACTTAAATAAAAATATTATATCATAAAGTCACTAAAATAAAATAAAAAAGGGAAATACATCTTTTATCCCACATTGGCAAGGATAGTGTTGAGCTCTCACAAGAAAAGAATAAAAGGGACTTAAGGGGCTCATTTGTGATTATCTTGGATATTGACATTTGATTGATATTGTACCTTGATATCTATCCTTCTAAATGTGCAAAACATCTAAGAAATGTGAATGACAAAATACCAAGGACACCTCAAGATTAGCCAAAAGAGTGATATAACGAAAAGGAATGTGAATAAAATGAAACACAAACAGCTTCACCTTCCTTGCTGTTGATATCCCTTTGATTGACCCTTGCTTGGAATGGTTTGTGTGCTCCTTAGATGATTGCTTGAGTGATTAAATGCAAGATTAGATGTGCAAATGATTAAAAAAGATGGCTAGATGGTGGTAAAAGATCGAGGATTCAAATGGGCAGCATATAGTTATGAGAATGCAAAAAGTTGAAAATGCCCTTGAGGAGGGGGTATTTATAGGAGAATTTGGATTCTCTAGAGAATTCAATGGTCAAGATTGCGCCAACAAAGCCAAGATGAAGGGCTATGTTGGGTTGAGAACCCACAAGCCCTCACATCTTGACATGTGGAGGGTGAAGTGGACAAGGGGATATGAGGTGGAGGTGAGGTGTCAAGAAGGTACATGAGGTGGAAAAAGGACATGCACCTTGGGGAGTGAGGAGATTTCCTTAAAAAGGGATTCCTTGTCCCCAAGTGGGAGTGAAAGGGACATTTGAGGAATTTTAGAATTCCTCAAAAATCTACATGGGAAAAGGAAAGGTGGTTGAGGACATAAATGTGAATTAAAAATTCACTTTCCTAGGATGATCTAGAGGATAAAAGGTGGGCTCCAAAAAGGGGGGACTTGGTCACATGTGGGGATTGTGACAAGTCCAAGGTTCTAGAAGCCTTGGAAGAATGGATTGTGAATTAAAAATTCACATAGGGAGGAGAGAGACATGGGATAAATAAATGAGAATTAAAAATTCTCATGGGAAGGAGAGTCAATATCCAAAAAAGAAAAAATGGAAGAATTGACCAAAAAGTGGTGCTAGAAATAGTTAATGACCTTGGTTAAGGTTGTGCAAACATTGGATTAGGCTAATTAATGAAAAATTAGAGGCAAGTGGCAAATGTAGGAGGATGTGACATTAATCTCTGATTAAGAAGATGCACATCATAATCATGAATTAATTAAATTAATTCAGATTAGGGCAAGGTTATGGGGGATGTGACAAGGAGAGAGAAAGTGAGGAATTTTAAATTGATTCTTTAAACGTGTTGGGAAATGACCAAAATTAAAATAAATTAGCTTATTTATTTAATCTCTAGAGAGTGAATGGTGCGGTTAATAAAGCATTAATTATTAAATTAAATACTTTACCGTTATGAGACCAAAGGTATAATATTAATTTAATAAATTAATATTAATATGGTAGACGGAAAGGTGGTAAATTTAATCATATGGAAGTGATTAATTTTAGATGTCTACATTTTGCCCCTCTTCGAAATATTGTTAGGATAACAGTGTTTCGAAGAAAAATAAAATGCAAATAAGGCAAGAGATGAAGGATGGTGATGCCCTTGGCGTGAAAAGGTTAATGATGTCCCAATGACTGAGTTGAAGGAATGGAGGAATGGTAAGAGGGTATGCCCCCTCGAGAGGGCGGTTGGGGAAGGAAAAAGGGGTCCCCAGATGACGTCTCGATAGGAAGGAAAGAATGATACCGTTGGATAGAGCTCGGAAAACTAAGCAATTTTGGTTTTTGAATGGAGGTGATCTGACACACGGTTTGCGAATGGCAGCCTCGGGAAGTTTGGGATTAGTTAGAGGAATAAAAAGTTAAATAAAAGGTAAAAAATACCTTTTTGGAGGAAGGGGGTTAAAAAGGTAATTTGAAAATTACCTTGGTCATTTTCACTGTAGCAGTTGAGAGAAAGAGAGGAGAGGAGTGAA